>MU204250.1:10262904-10323993 GCA_017309775.1 Paedocypris sp. Pulau Singkep | reverse complement strand
CTCTCTCTCTCTCTCTCTCTCTCTCTCTCTCTCTCTCTCTCTCTCTCTCTCTCTCTCTCTCTCTCTCTCTCTCTCTCTCTCTCTCTCTCTCTCTCTCTCTCTCTCTCTCTCTCTCTCTCTCTCTCTCTCTCTCTCTCTCTCTCTCTCTCTCTCTCTCTCTCTCTCTCTCTCTCTCTCTCTCTCTCTCTCTCTCTCAGTACAGCTCTGCTGGAGTGTCTCCTTCACTGTCTGTGCATCTCTACCTAGTATCAGTTTTGAACAGTAGCCTTTGAGGCAGACGCTTGTATTATTCGGCCCATTGTCTTCCTTTTGAAACAATAAACAGATGAAAGCAAAAGCCTTTCCTTCCGAGACAGCAGGGGAGAAGAACAGAGAGGCAGGTGACAACATGTACCGTGTAACTGTCACTATCAAGAACACGGTCTCACATCATAATAATAACGACAGTATCTGTCATGACATCATCACAGCTGCCGCTTTAAGAAATAGTCTTTACACGCGTGACTTAAAATTAAAGCGCATGACATGTTTTAATGACAGCTAGTCAGACTCTGTAACCCACATGTGACTGTGATTAGGTCATTAATAATTATGTAATATTTAATATATTGTTTAATAGTTTACTTATTCATAGATGGCATGGGTTTTGTCTTTATTTAGCTATTGGGGAAAAAAACCTGGTAAACAGGATAAAAATGCAAATGGTAAAATGTACAAAGCAAAGGGTAAATACAATGCAACAATAAAATAACTAAATAAATAATACAAATATAATGAGGAAAATAGTCCAAACGCAGCCATATTTAGCATATTGAGACATATTTAGCATGACATTTTTTCATCGAAAAGGTTAGCTGACAGGTGTTAGATATTCCACTAATTACTGATAAGCATATGTTGCAGAGGAAGTTTAAAAAGTGAGTGAGTTTGTCAGTATGGCAACTATTTAACCGTCCAGTGAAGTTGGAGATATCTGTTGATTCGAATCGGGTGTACAATTTGAGAAAAATGAGATTAAAGAAAAACTAGCAAAATATAAGTTTTCTGCATCCATGGCTATAAATAAAGTGTTCCATATACAGAGAAAAAAATATTCGTGAATCATTGATTTAATATATTGAAATATATATTTTCAAAATACATATATCCAATATATGGGACATTTTTAAATATGATTTTAACATATACATGCTATTGTTAACAAGCTATTGTTAACACTAGTGTCACGCTCTGGGATGATTTTTTCCCAATGATTTTATATAAATGCATTTTACGCTGCATCTGATTTTAGTTTCTGCGTCAGGTTTGTGTTTTTATGGGGTGTTGTAATATTTTAAATTTTAATTATAGTGTGATTTGACATTTGGAATATGTATTGTATGTTTTACTTAAGTAAAATACTGTCAATGTTGCAATACTGTCAATGTAGACATTGTGCACTCTACACAGTAAATATTATAGACTGCAATTTTTTTTTCTTTTTTACGTTTGGTGGTGATGGTGGGTCACTGCACACGCACACACACACACACACACACACACACACACAAACCAGGAGCAGTGGGCAGTTATACATATTTTCCATTTTTTAAAGCGCCACCTAAGGCTGGCACTGTGAAACGCTCCGTCTCTCCACTTTCATACCCTTTTCATTTCTAGGTCACGCACATCAAATCCGAGCCTGAAATTGTACAAAGCTTCAATTAAACACCAACAACTTGAACTTGAACTTGGATTGCGAGGTTATTCCGGCGAATTCCAGCGTACATGTAAAAAGCAGACGGCTGTCGGTTCATCACTGTAGGAGGCTCCTGGTGGGTTTTTCTTTTTCCTTTCCTTCCGTCGTGCCAATTACACTCCGCTTGGCTGTCTGGCTTCCTCCGGAGTACTGCACTACTCTCCCACTGTAGCCCGTGTTTCATTAATTTTATCGTCTGCAATGTATTGACCCCGTTATTTGTCCAACCTAATCGTGTTTACTGTGCTTCCCAGCGGCATGTAAATAATCCCAAATCAGTTTTAATGAGTTTGAAGAGAGTTTGAACTGCCTGCGAGCATGAAGCGTGGATGATTCCAGCTTTCGGGAAAGGGAGCGGCGCTTTATATCGCGTTAGTTCCAGTGCTATGTATGTAATGTGTGTGTTTGTACGGGAAAGTTCTCTGCTTGTGGGAGATGAAAGGGTGGAAAGGAACACGAAACAGGCGCTGGGAGCCCAGGAGAAGCTCGGATAAAAGTGTTTGATGGCTAACTCATTCTCTATGATGTGATCATTAGCATTGATATTCTAATTGATTTGCTCAGCAAAAAGTGGTCGGAAAAGAAATGGAATCTGTAATGTGCGGGGGTGTGCGCGGATGTAATTTGTGTATGTATTTGTTAATAAATGCTAATTAGCCTGTGGGTCATGACTATTTGTAGATTAGCCTGAAGAATTTCTAAAGGTTAGCTCGACTGATTCTTAGCGGCGTGATGGAATCGCATGTTGGAGAATATTTAAAGGTTAATTCCTCCGATTCACATCTGGAGACTGACATTTTCCAGCTGATATCGGACGTAAGGACTTATAAATTAAATCATCCTCTTTTCCTTCCTCCGACGTCTCACGTGTTCTATAAACGCAGTGTCAACATCACTTATGTGTTCATTGCAATGTGAGCAAACTTATTTAATATTAGTTTAAATGTATTTCCTAGGAATTGAAAAATAGATTAAGGACATTTTTATGCAGAAAAAATAGACTATTAGTATTTATATGTGCATGTATGCATGTGTGTGTCTATATACTATATTATATATACTATATAGAAAGTACAGTATTTATGAAAATATCATGTTAAAATAACAACATATACATTTTGAACACACAAATAAGCAAATAATTACATGAGAAAACGAATACAGAAATATACAAAAACAACAATATACATAAACTGTACATCATAGTACATCACACACATAATGGATGTAGTTAATTGGTTATTTAGTCCGATTTACAGTGTGTGTTGTGAGCAAACATAAATAATATTAGTATATGGGAAATTCATAGAAAACATGTATATTAATGTGGAACTCATTGGGAAGTAATTTCTGAATATTTGTGAATTGTGAAATAGATTTAGAAATTGTGAATGCTGAATGTATGTGCGTGTGTGTGTGTCTCAACACTATGTATACAGTGTATATATAGTGCTTTATGAAGAAAATATTGATATTAATAATATATGAAGTGTGTATTTTCTGCATATACATTTTTACCAAGAAAGCACAGAACTACAAAAGAAAATGAATACAGTTCAATCTATACATACATTGTACATTGTAATACAAACATAAAAGATAGTTAATTAGTTACTTAGTCAGATTTACAGTATAAAAGGACGTTGACAGGAAGATAAAAATGTATAGAAGAAAATAAAATAAAAACGAAAGTGCAAAGCGTCTGTGTGTGTACATTAGAATCACACACGCACGCACACATATATCATAATGACAGTTTGTTACTGTTCTGAAGACAAACTCAGTGAATCTTTGCATACTAAATCACGTAAGATTCACGACCGCATTAGGCCGATCACTAATGTGTGGGATGAGAAAAAGGAGCAGAAACGCACTGGCAGTTGAGATGTAATTTGAAAAATATAATGCATTTTTTAATGCCTCTTGGTTTGAGGGAGGGAAAAAAAGAGCAAAAGATGACAGCGCATCATTACAGCCGCTAATGTGAACAAGTCACAACTCTACTGCTCCCGCCTTTTCCGTACACGCCCGACTCCCGCGAGCTAAAACAGCGGGAACGTTAACGCCGCCATCAGTACACAACACTCCGTCTGCTAGGGTGACCCAACATCCTCTTTTACCCGGACATGTCCTCTTTTTACGTTGTGTCCGGGTCGAACGGGTTTTATAAATTCGCAAAAATGTCCGGTTTTCACACTTCTTTATAGGACAATTACACATTCGCCAACCGTGCTTTAAATTATTTGAGAATTACATTTTTTTAATCATTTTTTATCTCATGCGACTCATCTCACACGCTTTTTATGAAGAAGTCACCTTTTCTACTTTTGATTGGGTAATACACAATGTCATCGTTCGTTTGATTCGTTGATGAATTCAAATGCCTGATGCTTCTCCATGTCAACCCCACACGTCTTAATGTTTCAGAGCTCGTTTAGGTCAGACACATAAATACTAATTCATTACCTGAAACGTTATAGTTAATATATCAATAAACAACATAATGCCCATGTAACGTAAATGAGCGAATAAATTGAAACGTTCTATATTATTACATTGTCTGTCATATAAACACTTTTTATATGACAACTGCCCACTAATATTGCTCACTAATAGATAGATATTATGGTTATTATATATATATTGTTGAAGCTGGATTTTATAACAGAAGAGCTTATAGTTAGAACACTATTTAATATTATTAATTAACTAATTAATCAATCAATGCATTTATTTATTACAAAAGAGTCTATGACTATTTTTTAACTATTTTCTAACACATTCTGGATGACTGAGTCACTTTTTAGACACCTTAAACTGAACACTTTAAACATTTCTGGAGTCACTTTTTGTACATTTTCGTATTTTACTCAGTTCTTCATTTATTCAATCGTATTTTTTTTTATCTTGGAAATGTTGTATTTTTATTCATATCTTATCTTATTTTTATATCTTGTTTTTATTGTATTTATATTCTTTATCCTATTATTGTATTTCTCATTGCACATTTGGAATTACATGTTTATCTTTACATCTTGTTTTTATTGTATTTTTATTCTTTTATTTTTTTTATTGTATTTTCCCCTTTGCACCTTTTGTTGTATGTTTGATGGCTGGAACGATCAAAAACACATTTCACTACATGTTGCACCATGTATAATTTGTATGTGACAAATACCATTTGAATTATTTTGTTACAGATTTATTTTTTTCTTATTACAAAAGTCAGTTTTGCACCATTGAAGCAGATGACCTCCCAGAAGCCTGTCTGAATTTGTCTCGAGGCTGCGCCGGTTCTCCTCTTTTTTTGGAAGTCACCCTACTATCTCCACTCCTTCACCATCATAGGAAACCGACATTTCTGCCAAGTGACCTCTGACCATAATTTCCCTCTTTCGTTTCTGACCAAAGGCCCGACTGACGCATATTACATTTGGCCTCACGGGAACAGCCTGTGACTTTCCAGCGACACTCGCCCGAGATGGCAAGGCCTCCATTCCGCCTGTCATCGCCCTGACCCACGTGGACGTGTTAGTAAGAGGTGAGGGTTTTAGCGAGTAGGAGGATTTGAGAGAGGACTATTTTAAACAGCTCTGTAGATGCGGTGTCCGTGTGGGCAGCGGGGTCATGCGGTAAAATTCAGGTAAGACAGAACTACATTATGTGAGTGTTTTTTTTTCGGGATTGAGCAGTATCGAAGAGCACCTGGAGTGTAATGGAAAGCCGTGAGAAGTGTAGTAGTAGGCTACGCCGGACCAGCCCGCGGCGTTCACCTTCAGACAGGGGTCGGACACGGCCTCCGTGAAACAACAGCCGGTAATAACTGTTCTCCGAGCTTGGGTTTTGGAAAACATTGACTGGAAAAAAAACCTTCTCTCGTTCGGCGGCTATGTGGTGGAACAATTTACCTATTTCTGTGAGAAAGTCTGCAACCTTCTCAACGTTTAAAAAAAGCACTAAAAACTGAGCTCTTTCACCAGCACCTTAAGACTAATTTAAAAAAAAACCAAAAATTCTTACACGCGCACTCTGGATCGCGTTACTTCCCGGGTCACGGTTTGTTTATGTCTAGTCAGCTGTCTCTCGTCATTCCCTCGTGTATCTCGATCGTGTTAATTGTCTCGTTAATCGTTCCAGGTGTTGGTTATTGTCACGCCATTGTGTCTTGTATTTATACCCTGTTTGTTCTCCGTCTCGTTGCCAGTTTGTCAGTTGTAATTCCTGTCCCCTAAGTCTTGTCTTGTCTAGTTCTGGGTATAGTTCAGGGGTGCCCACACTTTTTCGGTTCGCGATCTACTTTTCAAATGACCTAGTCAAAGCTATCTCTTGGCTATATATACATATATACATACATACATTATATATATACATATACATACATACTTTTAATACTTTATTACTTTAATACATTTATTATTAAATTACTTTGTCCTCAACTGTGGATGTTTGCTGTATATTGCCATCACCTCACTTTATATATGGTTTGTTGAGTGTCATCTTCTGGTTTTAAAACGCAGTAAACACACACTTCAGAATAAAATCCTTTTTCAGGAAGGAAAATGTCCGAGTTGATGGCAGACTTACTTGACCGTTGTGTTTCCTCACTCATTCTCATTCTAGCACCTGACTGGTTCTTGTTTAGGTAATCAGCGCACGTGACCACTGCTGCGCACGGAACTCCGCCCCATGCAAGCGCGCGCACAGCTGCAGAGAGACGCTCGTCGGAAATTACAGTTTGGCAGAATCGTGTAAATGCATGATTAAGATTGCGTGTGTAGAATCACCATCCTTTAAACTCATGTTTAGCCGATCTCTTACTCGCAAACTTGCTAGAGTTTATAAACTTTTTTTTCCCTCGACTTTTTTTCCCAATGTCATGCGATCTACTCACAATGCCTTTGCGATCGACCAGTCGATGTAATTGGCACCCCAGGTCTAGTTCATGTGTTTGGATATTCTTGTGCATCGACCCATTGCCTGCCCGAACTACATTTCTTTAAACCCTATTTAATCTTTCGATTAAACCCTATTTGGACTATTAACTGGACTATTTGGTCCTCCCTTGCTTTGTCCCGAGTGACAGTCGTTCTATGACACTTTATAAAGCCTGTGTAGACATCTACTGTAGCATATTGTAAAAAATTGCTTCACTTGCTCCTCTTTTTGTAAGTCGCTTTGGATAAAAGCGTTTGCCAAATGACTGTAAAGTAAAGTAAAGTAAAGAAATATGCCTTGCTGGAGCAATTGGACGAATCTCTCTGTGAATGTTTCAACTTCTTCTATTGATCACCTTGTAATGGATTTCTCGCCTTCTTCAGATTTTTAGGACGGATTGGGGCATATGTCAATTAGTCCGCAGTAAGCTGGCATGGAATTGGCGGGAGTGACAGTTCTATAGATGATGCCCTCTTCACCTCGCCGCGGAACAGCTGGCCGTTGTCAAATAAAAGTCCTCATTAGGCTGGTGTGGGATGCAAAGTTTCTCCAGCTAGGTCAATGTGACTCATCAACGCGATGCTGCTGGAACAACTTCCCGTTTCCACACGACTCAAAGTTCAAACGAATCCCTTTTGATTTTAAGTAAACAAGCCTGAACTTTATAGTCAAGCTCGCATGACATTTTGCATTCAGAACGTCGTTCTAAAGCCGTTAAGGTCTTTTGGATGCTCCGTGACACGCTCAGTAGGTTGAGCTGCCCAAAAACACACTTCTTTTTTTTTAGATTAGCAACGCATTTTGAATATACTGTGTGGTAAGAGAACGAGAAGATGTTTGCTTAAATACAGTATATAATATTTTACATTATATTTTGCATTAATTATTATATTTTTAATACATTTAGTATATTTACTGTAAATGCTTATGCATTGGGTGACGGGGAGCTGGTTTGTAGTCTTGCCAAGCAGTCAAATCAAGCAAAAAGGGCAAAAACACACATTCACACACTTCAAACCTATGAACAATTTTCTGGACACCATTTTTAAAATTATGTTTCTACACTATCAGAAGAGTTGAGAGACCTAGAGGAAACTCATGCAAGCACAAGACCACAGCAATGCCTCAAATTTAGTCTCAAACCGAAACTATTTATTTTGAATAGAAATCGTCTTGCCTCATAAATTAACACTGGAATATAAAAATATATAATAAATATGAAAAATTGGAAGGTGTAATTTATTGTAAGATGTTGACTGCCACAATTTTTGACAATAGTGAGCAAGCTCATTTCAAGTTAAAATATTCTGTTTTAACACAATTTAATGAGTGTGTTTATAAAACATTAAAATCAAAGGCATGTTTATATTACTTTACTACAGAATTGTTTTAACGTATATATTTTAACAGAACGCAAAATTTGCAAAAAAAAAGAACCCCTGTTTGCAGACAGGACCGCAAAAGCAAGTAAAAATTGTGTTACTACATGGAATTGTAAAAGTACATTATTTTACTTGCATGCAAAACTAAGATATCTATTTATCATTGGACATACTTTTATTATAAGACTATAATGAAATGCTGCATTTTATGTATCGTTAACAAAAATGTTCCTGTGGTCTAACAATAAACCAATCAAAACTCTCTTTGAAGTAACCAAGAGGAACCTTTTTAAAAAATAATTTAACACATTTTAATATTACTAAACAAAAGCAAGTAAAAATTGTGTTACTACATAGTTTTACATGCAGTGTAATCATTTACTTTTAAAATTCCAAGATATCCGTTTATCATCTGAGATACTCTTATTATAAGACTATAATGAAATGCTGCATTTTACGTATGGCTAACAAAAATGTTGCTGTTGTCTAACACTAAACCAATCAAAACTCTCTTTGGAGTAACCAAGAGAAATGGGAACTGTGGATTGGAATTGCAGCTGATTCATTAGAGAATGCTTAGAGCGGAAAGGAAAAAAAAAAATACAGCTCCACTCATACTCTGATCAAATATACGAGTAATCAAAGAGGACAGAAGGCTTACGTTAATCTCACCACCGAATTTCCCTCATGCCTCTTCCCTATCTATCCAACACAAAGAAATCTTAGTCCCAGAGTGAATACTCTCCCAAACAACTTTTCATTTAATCATGTACAATGCCTCCCCTCTCTCTCTCCTGCCACTTTGTCTCCTTGAAGAATAGAAATGTGGCTTGGCCAGACAGGGCAGGAGCTATCCATTCCCGAAATGTAATCCCATCATCTGTGCTGGACTAGGCAAGAGGTTGCCCCATGTCGTTTCATCAAAAAGCTTCCCATGTCCGGCTCTGTAGCTTTGTGTTGAAAGTGCCCATCAAGAACAAAGCCACTGTAATAGTGTATTCAGAACGCCAGATGGGGGGAAAAAATCCAGAATGACATCTCAATGTCACTTGGCAAGACAAACTTTCAGAAAAAATGGCTTTTTACTTTCTTTTTCTTTCGAGGTCTGGACCTTGCCCACATATATCACCTTTCATTTTGTCGCCCCTTGGTTCAAAGGTTCACTACCTGTATGAGAAATTGACTATGGAATGACCAATTGTTGTTGTTTCCGTTTCCACACAACCGTACGGGGAGAAAAAAGCATGATATGGTTTAACCCACGGAACACCTGTAGTCCCCAGAGTCCCATTACAAAACCATCACTGTACTACTGTAACATATTAGGTTTAGAAGCATGAAATAGCTTCCTGCTCAAAAGCTGAAACAATATAAGAGGTCCTACAACAGAGTCCTGTGGGGCTCCCCACCTCTTGGTAAATACATTAAAGGGGGTTATGAACAAAATCACTCAAAAAAAGACACCAAACCAACCAACAGCAACCTGTACTACATTGTGACAGAAGTAGACCTTCTGGTTCTTCAGCGAAGGGTGTTTGAAGAGTCTCAGTGATCCATATTCCTTGCCTCTCTTAAACCCTGCTGCCTTAAACAGAGGGAGTCTAGTTATTCCAATACATAATATTACCCCCTACGGCGAGTAGAGCCGAGCTTCTCGCGCTACGCCTCAAAGGTGTCGTTACTATAAAACTATTTGCCAGACTCATCATACCACCATTTAGAAATCTATTTCCCAGTGCATTTTTTCCCCCAACTGTTTGTGCCAAGCTTCATTTCAATAACACAAACTACATCGTTTAAATTATTAAGCAGTATGTAAATGTAGGGAATACTAAAACAATGGTTCTTTTTGTCATAATGAGAAAACGTGCACAAACATGATGATCCCAATGATCAAAAACGTGATTGGCAGTTGTGGTCCAGTTGTAGGGAATTTGACTTGTGTCCAAGAAGTTACGGGTTGCACATTTTTGTTTGTAAGTTTTTTTTTTCTTCGCATTTCATTCTGGCACATTCACTTACTCTGATTGGTGGGTGAGAATGTGATTGGCAGCTGCTCGTTCGTTGTTTGATCCAGGAAGTGTGGGAGGAGTTCAGCAAGTATAAACAGTGTCATTCATCTCTTTTTGAAAACAGATAAATTCTCTGACGATGAAGGTGTTCTGATTCTCAAGTCGCTGCCGATCACATTCTCACCAGCCAATCAGAGTAAGGGGTAGTGAAGCTTGTGCCAGAAGTCCAAATGAAAAAAAAAAAAAGAAACGAACAAAAAAACCTGAAGCGGAAAAACTACAAATTTCAAGCGAAAACGTGAAGGTTGCAAAGGAAGAACTAAAAAATCAAACGTAAATGTGAAGCATTTTCGCTCTTTTCTTTATATTTTTGCCACTAATCAGATTCAGGTTCTGAAATCCACATGCCACTGCTCCGGGTTTGTGTGTGTAGCTTCATTGGATGGTTTAATGCAGAGCACAATTTTCATACGGTCCCTAGCAATCATATTGACAAACTCTCTTTCATTTTCACTGTCGATTGATACATGATGGTAGTAACCCTAAGTAATAAAGAATAATTACTAAAATAAGACAAAGTAATAAGACAAATGTCTGTGCATAAATTAAGCACATTTCGTAGGGAAACTGCTCAAAGAGGATATTTGGAGAAGAAACAAATGAGCAAATTAGAAATTCCATTTTATTAAAAGGATTAGATGAAGGGTCAAACAAGACCAGAGAGAAACATTCTCCCTCCATCACCAGCCAGATTCTGCCAGGCAGGATTCTACAGCACCTCTGAAGTGTCTGACGCACAATGTATGAAACAGTGTGAGAAATCAGGACATCTAAATGTGGAGGAGAACATGAAAGCACAATAAAGGGGGGAGAAATCGCTCTGCAACACAGGAGGCACTTCTTAGATAGAGTCTCCTGGAATATAATGGCTACCTGAGAGGCATAAAAGATTGCAATTGTTTGCATTTTAACGCCTAAATTGCTTTCCATTTTTTTTTTATTTTGAGAGTAGGAGCTTGCTTGGCTTGACATCAGGTTTTGAAGAGGTAATACCTAGTGTCAAAATGAAAGCCCTTCGATGTTGTAAAAGCCGTCTTGCTTAGACAATATTTACATAACCCCCCTGCAGTTTAAAATATTGAGTGATGGTACCAACCTCCTCATTTTTCAGGGTAATTAATTTCACAATCTGGCAGACAGGCATAATAAAAGAGCAATTCTACTGACCTGTTTTATTCTGTTCCTCTCCGTGTTAGAGAGGAAGCCATGGTCTCAACAGTAAGAAAAATCTAACGCTCTTAGCAAGATTTACCCAGATTGGCTTTTGTTCTGGATCATATGTCTTTAAGTAATCCTCACAGCAAATACAAAAAGGTGATCTGTGGTATAAAAATCAAAGAAAGCTGTTCTAAGAACGCATGCTTAATGTCTGCATAGCTTTACGCCTAGAGCAAGTTCTGTATGTAGGGGAAGACAAAACCGAATTCTGTTCTTTTATCACATCACAGACTCCTCTGTGAAGCTTTTATAAAACCAATGAAGATGTGGCTTAAATCAAGCAAACAATAAGCTGCGATAGTAAAAGAAAAGGACAGTAACGTTTACATTTATTCATTTGGCAGATGCTTTCATTCAAAGTGACTCGAGGAACAGCAGCACGGAAACAAGCCATTATGGGAGCAAACAGTACAGGCAGTTTCCTGATTGGCATCTAGATTGAAAAAAGAACACAAAGAGTTCCAGGTCTTTTTTTTATTCCACATTTCTTTGTCAGTTATGGTTTTATAACCACACAACAATTGATGACTACGATTCATTCTTACTATGTTCTTCACATCCAGGCAGTTGACTTGAAAAAACTCAAGACTGACTGAAATGAATATTGAAACCACTATAGAAATAGAAAGGCAATGACCCTTTGAAAACGTAAAACTAGGGATCAAAAACTTTAGGTCACTAAATAGTCAACTCGAAAGAGCCGAGTAGCAAATTATTGTTTCAAATTTGCTAAAACTGGCAACATTTTTTGAAAGGGAAAGTGGAAATTTGAGGAATTTGAAAGTTGGTGAAACAAATCAGTGCCTAAGAAATTTGTTTATCTCTAGTAAAATATAATAGTAACCTAATGTCTATATTTCACAATGGCAGTTGGGGTCTACTTGGTATGGAATTAGTGTCATTGAGCAAGACACAACCAAATGCCACTGCTTAGGGTGCTTTGTAATGTTAGCATGCCAGTTAGCATGTCGGTTAAATGCAGAGCACAAATATCTCACAAAAAAGACAGATACACGTAGCACCATTTTGATACTGTATTATCCCTAGTGGCCATGTTGTCCAAGTAGTTGACCCAGATCCAGAGGTTTGTCAGTGAAACGAAATTGTGGCCAAGTGGTGGAGAGTAACCAAACAGTTGTAACGCTTCACTTATGTTATGAAAGTTTACGCAATTTTTTTGTGTTCGTTTGAAGTTAATTCGGCTGAACAGTTATCCTTAGATTTTTGTTTCTTTTTATAAATCGTTCCTTCTTATCACAACCATAATCAGTTGTGTGTTTTTTCACCCAAAAAAAAGGCAGTTATATATCGTGGAATTGACCAACAATTATTGACCAACCAAACAGTTATATTTTTGCGCATTCTAACAAACATACATTAATATGTACACATACACATACATAAAGCCAGCCAAGAGAGAATCCGTGGAATAGTCCTACAGGTTCGTGGACGAGGGTTATGTTCCCGGAAAACGAGGAACCAAATGCTGCGATTTTCGATATCCCAAATGTCCAACGGCAATCAAAACCGCATAAAAAAAAGGCTCAACCTCACTGTTTTTTTTCTGCAGTCTATTAGATCGCTGGACCGCGATTGTCCTGTGACACAATCCACCGTTCTCAACATCAACTGTATGGCAACACACAATTCTCTCAACAGTGGGATGGCCCCTGCAATCAACACCACAACACCCACATATATCCCCCCACTTCTGGAAACCCCGCTGATGTCACACTCCCCGACTCATCCATGCTACCACAAAAGAAACAATTCTCCATTTCCTGGCCATATAAACCAAAAAGAAACCCCTTTTCAACAAATACTGTAGTCATACACACTCCACGACAAGTACACTAAACACCCGGGCAACACAGACAAGGAAAACAATTTCATTATTTCACATTGTTAACCCTTATGTGGCAGTGCAAACAGTTGCGGGTTTGAATCGCAGAACGTTAGATACCACAACCACTTTGTGCACGACACTGATCCCGACCTGCTCAGTCTATAATTGTGCGCTTTGAGACGGTTAAACTGTGAAAAGCGCCTTACAAATACTCATTATTATTATTATAAGTCTCTTTTAATCTTCCACATGAACCACAACCACATCGTTTTACCTTTATGGAACTCAGCTCTGCAAAACCCCGCAGTGTAGGTTCAAGCAAGCATTGACACCATGTTCTCCACGTGTCGTTCATTCCACCTCGCTCCTCCCATCACATAGCATCCACCGTGCCGAGTGCCCGACTCCTGCACTGTCATCATTTTCACTCTTGACATTGACATAGTCCCCCTCTAGGCGGTGAAAACAATTTCAAACTATACATCAAACTTGTGAAGCCACCCCCTACCCCCTGTCCCAGAAGTCCATGCCTCATCCTCCTACATGGGCCTTCAAGTTGCAGATAATGAGTTGGAATTGAGGCAGAACTGTGCGGTAGTTTGAATCCTTGTGCCTGCGAGCTGCAGTGTCTCTATCTGCTCCTCCTAGTGCTCCATGTTGCCTTGGCTACTGCTTTAGAATTACTGTCAGTGTGGGGAAAATTAAAAGAAAAAGGCCCTTTGTTCCAAATCGGGCATTTCCATTGCCAGTGAGTTACAGTTAGATCAAAAGTGAGCGGCAGATGTGCTTCATCTGTAGCGAATGAGGAAGCATTTCCTCTCTCGGGCTACAGGAGACACCTAGGACGACGCGACACGGCAGTTCGTTAAAACAGCTAACTCGTGCTAGAGTGATTAAGAGTGATCAGTGAGCTTTAAACATAACAAGCTGGTTTTAATTGCCAATTTAAAGACGACCATATCTTAGCTGAAGACTTCCTCGGCTTCTCTTGTTTATTGAGATTCGTTTTATGAGCCTGTGATTGTATTACCAACAGAAATGTTACGAGGCCATTATCACTGCAACATTAATCTGCAACATGACAAACCGCTCGCTTTAAGCAAATCTCACGACCGGGTCTGAGGATCAATGCTGAATGCGATCAACTGCTGGGTTTTACTTCACTTCATCATTTATGGCAAACACACGGATCACCCCGGGAAAAATACTGGTGGCCCTTCTTATAATGGCTTCTACTTTCCTTGTATTATTCATTGGGCTCATCATAGCTGAACACTTTTTTTTTTGCCAAATGTGGGAATGGATCCACATAAGGGAACATGACTCTTTAAGTACATCTCTTCAATGAATAAAGACGAGATGTTCCCTATTAAACCCTGAGACTGAATGTCCAGCCCTTGTCCGGAAGCATTGGGAGTATTATTCCATTCGTTTATGAGCAACTGCATTGATTTTGAGGAACTAGCACCAATCCCAGAATCTTGGAGAGGGAAACTTACCTCAAACAGGTCACAACACATCGCATGCAGGATGAGAAAACTCTTTGAGCCACAGGAAGAACGTGCACATTATGCAGGGGAAGACTTCCTGTCTGAAAATTAGACAGGCTCTTGAACTCGGTCCTGTAAAATGTGAAGTGACAGATATATGTAGAAGGGCTTCACCGTTTGAAGGGCTTGTTTAAGTGTGTGTCTAAAATTCAATTTGGTCTTAAATTCAAGACCTTTGTCCTGGTGGAGAGTTGAAATGTCCAATTCTGATTCCCGTGTGCTATTTACAAAAACAAAGAAACAGAGTCTGGAATTTTGCTGACAGGTGTGAGTGAGAGTGTGAATGTGTGTCCTGCTCTGTGATTGGCTGGCCACATATCTTGAACGTGTACCCTGCTTTCAGGCTCAGAGTTGCTGGGAGTTCTTATGCTTCACTGTTCAGATAAAAGGCCAAACTTATTAATGGACAGACCAGAATAAAGTCCAGGCCGAAATCTAAATTCCAGGCGAAATTAACATTATAATACTGGAATCAACAAATACGATAGCTCTAATAGAACAAAGCAAACGTGTCTGAGAACCAGAAACAAGACGATGTCAAATGACAGCAGCAGGCGGTCTTCCTCTCCTCCGGGCTCAGAAGATACTGGCTCCAGATGTGTTTCCATCAACTAAACCCTTTTGGGAGAGAGATGGTAAAAGACATAAATAATCCCTTCATGCCAGGATGCGGAACACAACAGACTTCAGAATCATTGTGAAGCGATGTCCCGCAAGTCAACATGCAACAACTTAATTTTCGTATCATTTGTTATCAAACCATCATTTTAACTAGTTGATTGTATGTCACAACCAGCTTTTTAGCCAATAGTTTGAGACTTGAACTTGTAACTCAGAACACATTCTAATTTGCTAACTAATGACTACACTACACAGAGTTTCAACTCTCAATTTTGTTTAGGCTAATACTGCATTGCAATGTTAATGTGAGTTTAAAATCTCCTGCAAAGTACAGATATGTAAATGTACATATTTTCAGTGTCTGATTCGATGTTATGACAGGTTAATAAAAGTAGACTTCTCAATAATCCTTGCTTTCTACACGTTTGTGAGAATTGTGGAAGTTATAAATGCACATTTATGTTCTTTTAGTTGATGTTTTTTTTTCCCATGTATTCTAATGTTACTTAAGCTGCGCGATTGATTAAACTCCAAATGCTAAAATAATAAATTAAAGATTGTTAAAATGAGAATTTATCATTTTAGCAATTTATCATTTGGTGTGTGTGTGTGTGTGTGTGTGTGTGTGTGTGTGTGTGTGTGTGAGCATATGGCCTATTTATTGCATAAAAAACCAAGAAGTTACCAAACAGGCAGAAGGTGTAACTGTAAGTGCCCCTTCACAGCAAAGAACAAAGTTTTATTTTTACCCAGTTTTATTTTGACCTAGAGAAATCACACTCCACAAGATAGCAAAAGCAATTTTCCACATCCATCACATGCATTGATATCTTATCTGTCTACTCTCCTTTATCTTCTGTTCAGTTACTCGGAGTAAAAAAAGCTTTGAGCTCTCATTTATGTAGTCAGATTTGTTGGTTCAATAAAACATCGGCTCTTCATTAAATGCATTTCTGTGAATATTATACAGGCTATAATATCCCAAGAATATGGAACTTATTTACAGGAAAAACAAGTGTGCGCGCATTATGGTCGGAATCATTAGATCGTATTCATATTCCTCATTAGACCAACATTATATTCTATCATTAGAGAAGATTTGATTCTACCTAGTCCTAGTTTTCGTCTGTATTGATCTCTGGTCGTTTTAACGGCGTGTCTGACCGACTTCATTAAACATTTGTTTTTCTACACATTGTCCAGCTGATTTATTTTATAACAACATGGAAGATCATTGCTGATGCTGATAAATCCCTTATGTTTAGTGACAGCGTATGAGTAAAAGAGAGATTTTGGGGTGTGTCTTCCCATCTGTAAACAGCGCACACACACTCGCCACCACGGAATTATGTTCAATTCCCATTGTTTTCATGCTTCATTTCATTAAACGCTAGTTTATGGCAAAATTCCATTCCCAAAATTTCCATTCCATTCATTCTCATTCCCATTTTTCCGATTTTTTTTCCCTATTAGTCTGTCAAAGTTAACGCACATGATTCATTTTTACCGCCATTAAGCACAGTTGCATTTTCTTTACTTTCGGTTTGGCAATGTGCAATGAACAGAACCAACTCACAGTCCTTGAGTTCAGGTGTTGTCACTTAGGCTCAAAGTGTTTAAGTGACACTGACCTACTTTTCCCCTCTCAGCAGCAACACAAACACGATTTCTTTTCAACTGCAAATAACTTGCTCTGTTCAAAAAGCCGAAGCTTTAGATTTATACAGATTAGATAAACTGACAACACTGTATTTACTTACTGTAAAAACAAACATTCTAAGCTTTATGTAGACATATATTTCATGTTAGAGTGATAAGTATTTATCAAGTTACAGTTCATTTTCAGCTGACAATGTGAAGGCAAAACACGCTTCATGTTTTAGTTTTATTATTATTTTTACAAAAAACACAACGTCCTGTTTTTATTAAGAGTATAACCTAAAAAAAAACATGTGCTTCAATCTTTCAATTGAAGGATAACACTTATGTAAGACCAAAATTTACTTTTTTTGTGTGTTTTTTCTTGAAAAAAGTTGGAAAACCAAAGACCATGCATTGCGAATTGAACAAAAAATATACACATTCTTTTTCAGTATTTAAACGAGTATATTTAGTGTTGAGTTTACATTAATTTACACATTACACCTCAGTATCCAATGTTACAAGCTTCAGTCATTTAAATCGCGAATAATTTGGTCAGGGAAGTGCGATTAACTAGTTAAAAAAAAACTTAATCGTTGGACAGCCTTAGTTTTAATACGAATAGGAATCGTGACTTGGACAAGGGTTAGTTTGTTACATCACAAAAAACAAGTTTCCAGTTCCGTCTGATCCACAAATGGAAGCGTTTACGAGAAGAAAGACTTACCATGAATAATCCACTGTCAGTTTGTGCAGTGCATCATATTTAAAGTGATGGCTCAGTTCTTTCCTCTGTGCTGCTGAATTACGTCTATTAATAAACTGCCACAGTGACACGAGATGTGTGAACACTGACACGGATTCTCAAACGCTGAAATGTTCATATCACAACAGCACAGAAAACACAAGAACCGACGAAACACGTCGTGAGATCTTGGGTAAAAGAAACACTGCCAAATAAAAAAAAAAAACACTTTTCAGTGCTCAGCGTGAATATATTTTACTGGGAAAAGCTCTTTAATAAAGTCGTATTAGATTTGAAAGCCAATAAAACCGATGCTGTGCTGGGAACGCACGTGTCCTCTAACATCCGGAGCAGGCGACATTTATTTGTCTTGTTTGGTAAATTCTCAGTGAGATTGTGAGCAGAATGTACAGCAAATGCACCACAATCAATTACCACGTAAACCAGTGTTGACACGCCGATGCTTTACAGCAGGGCTGTGCGTTTCCATGGCGCACTGCTCTAGGTAGTAAAACACTTAATTAGAAATAAAAGTCTTTTTACAAATTGTTAAGTGGTTGCACACATCACGTTTTCTTAAAAATAAATTTTTCGAATTGATTTCAGGCACAACTTTAATGGAAATGCTATTTCCAGGCAATTTAAAAATTAAAGGCAAATTATATTGAGGAAATCTTTTATCTAGAATATAAACATCTACTCCTTATTGTTCAAACTGCTTTATTTATTAGTGTAACAAGGAACTCCAACTCCCATAAGCCTCTGCAGCAGGAACATGTCACTGGATACAGGATCACGTGACCTGTGAGAAAATTATCACATGCTTCTTATTAATTATTAATTGTTTTGGTAAGAAAATTATTTTGAAGTAGTTTGACTGACCAAAGTTCATAATGCAATGTTCTACCTTTCCTACCTGCTTCTTTTCGACTCCACACTTTGAACTGGTGACTTGAACTGGTTTTATGATGTGTGCAGAGTTATTTATGGTTTTGTTGATGTTTATTTATCTATTTATAGTGTGTGTGCAGCGTTATGTTTATTTATGCATGTGTGTTTACTTATTTTTAATGTGTGTTATTTTATTTTTATAAATATATTTATATACATGTGTGTGTGTGTTTATAAATATAAATGTATATTGCTAAAAAGAAATAATTCATAATAATACATTATTATTATTTGTGGGACAAATAAAGTTATTGTTTCATTCATCCATTTTATTATTACAAAAAATAGTCCAATAGTTATAAAAAATGTATGTATTATTAATAAAAAAAAACATTAGAAAAAAAAAAATTATTCTCACATTGAAATTTCTGTCCGTCTGGCAGTCAGATAAAAATCGGTTTTGTCGAACACTCCAGAAAACCCTCCACTCAAATATCCTGCATTGTTCAGTCCGTGTGGTTTTAAGTTGGGTCTCGGCTCCAGTGTTTGACTTATCTGCTGTAGGAAGGAACACGAAAGAATTTCTCTGACTTTTCTACTCGATCTGGTGTCTCCCGAGTTCTTCATCTTTATCTGGCAGACGGTGTTTTTCCACGGGCACGCTGGGACAGAGCTAAACACATCGCAGCGATAGCGCAGAATTAAAGCAGGAGTAGAACATCTCCAGAGGAGCTTGTGGGAATAATAGTCATTTTGCTCCTCGTCAGTCTCCAGACGAAGCGTTGCTCACCACACACTGATTAATTTGCGCACGTAATAATTGGATACGTTCCTATTCCGTGTTCTTCCGCTCTCCAGAAACTTTGATGTGCGTTGAAGGAAACAAGCCATCTTCACAGGAAAAACGGTTGAGTCGTTTTTCCAGAGTTGGTTTTTTTTTTCATCCAAAAAAGTTGTTTTTACTCTGCTTTGAGTTTACTGAACAAAAATGATCAAAAAATTCAGAGTAACTGTGACTCCTCCCCCTAACCGCTCTCCTCAGAATCATTTATCCAAAATCACAGGCCGACTACGCTAAATAAAGCAGCTTATGATGGTGAAGTATAGTTTATAAGTACTGTAGTCACTTTCATGCAAGTCACATCTACAGTATTTTATGCAAGAATCATTTCTAGCTGAGTTTTAATGCCTTCCCACAATGCATTGTTTGTGTATTTAAGTGTTGTTTCTGTTGTAAATACATGTTTTTAAGTAGATCTTTATGTGCTGTATTTTATGTAAAGATCATGTTTGTTCATCGTCTTTACCGTTTATTGTGAAAAGGGAAACCTACTATTTGTGAGATGTGTAGCTAACCTAATGACGTTGCCGGTGGTACTTTTGTTGTAGATGTGTGGAATGAGTGTGAGTTGAGTGTAATTAAAGCAGTGCTTAAAAATGTAAAAAAAAAAAAAGGATGCTTGTAAAAGAAAAATACAGTATGAGATTATTTTGCTACAAGTGTTTCAGGATAAAGCATGAATTGAATAATAATAATAATAATTTGTATTAATTCATTTAGTTTTATTTTTGTGGCGCCTTTCGAGACCCTCAAGGTCGCCGTACAGAAACACACAACATTCACACGCACACCAGTTGCCCGGGAGAGCAATAACTCCTGATAGAGTAAAAAAGTAAGTCAATTTGGGCCAGCTCTAAACCGAAGTAGAGGAGCAGAGAGTTGATTTTAAAAAACATTAGTCTGTCTTTTAATGTGACTTTTTTGCTCTGTTTTTGATGGGACCAAACAGACAGAGAGTTAAATTTTCTTCAAATTGAGTACTTATTACTCTGGGAAATGTACTGTGTTCTTCCAAGCATGTCGTTTCGAATCATTCTGAAAGTACGTTTTATGAAAATATTTTACGGCGGAATTGACAGACTATCACAGTACTGGTCTCGGAATAGCTGATTACACGTCACCACCGCGCAATGAATAAACCAACCACTCAGAACACATTCCACCGCTTTCTCAAAGTTAGAGTAAAAATGATAGAGTAAAAAGTAAGAGTCAAATTGGGCCAGCTCTAAACCTGAGTAAAAGTGCAGAGAGTTGATTTAAAAAACACTAATCAGAGTAAAAAAAATCACAAAAATCACAACACTAAATTGAGTAAAAGTAACTCCGGAAAAAATGACTCTTTTTACAGAGTAATTTTTACTCTGTTTTTGACGGGACCGAATGTTATCCAACAGAGAAAAATTTTACTCTTGGAAATTTACTGTGTTCTTCCAAGCATGTAGTTTCAAATCATTCTGAAAGTACGTTTTATGAAAATATTTTACGGCGGAATTGACAGACTACTGCTCTCGGAACAGCTGTTTAAATTACACGAAACGTCACGTCACCACCGCGCAATGAAGAAACCAACGGCTCAGAACACATTCCACCGCTTTCTCAAAGTTACAAATGTCACTTTGTCCAAATGGGTAACAAGAAAATCCACACGAGAACCTATTCTCACGCAACACAAAAACCCAACGAAACAGAACGGACGGCGCCAACCAGTGCGTAGCTACTGTACTTCCTCGCAAAATTGACTTTCGCCAAACGCATCCGTGACGTTTTGATGCATTGTGTGAATAAATATGGCGCTGGCAATATAAGTGTGTTATTCTGGAGCTGCAGTTTATTAGGTTGGTTATTGAGTCCATGTGTCACTGTCGGTGGGTGTTCTTCAGGCCGCCGTTACATCTGTCACTCGTGATTGCTGATGTAAGCGCCGCTGAAAACCGACGCCCGAATGCTCCAGCATTTGTCTTTCATTCCTGCCTGCAATGACAGAGCTCGAAAGCTTGAAAGAGCGGGCAAGATGGCGGGAACTGTGTGCTCAACTGATGAGGCGAGGTCGAAGATCACCACCAGGCGGAAATTGTCCGCAAACATAATAAAGCGACGCATAGCAATGGCCTGTGATTGGTCGGTTTAAGACGCCAAATACGCACAACGGCTGAGAATAATACCGCAAATCTTCCATTTGTGATTGTCTGGCAAATCCAGTCTAATACCACCACAATACCCAACTCTAGACTTTGTAGGATTTAGAGGCTGGAGTTTCTTAAAATGAAGGACTTTGCTGTACGTTGCTGACAGTGAGTTTGTTGCTCACACCAACACACACACATTTTCCTTTTCCTATTTTTAGTCGATATATATATGGTGATTTTTGGTGCCACTGTGGTTATTTATTATTGACTTTGCACTATGTATATTTTGTCAATTGCTTTTTTCTTGTGTTCTTGTATCTTGTTTAATTTAAATCGTTTCTTGCCTTCTGTATTATAGACCATTTTGGACTTTCCTCACACTATTGTAGTAAAGGCAAAACTAGGCGTGTCGTCTGTCAGTCGAACCTGTGAAGAATCTTGTTATATTACTTTTTGTTTTATTCAGTGTTAAGTGCAATGAAATGTGAAGTGGTTATTTTCTCTAAATGTAAAGTTCAATAAACCATCATGTTTAGCGAATACTTTCTCTAAATTGAGTATTTCTCAGGCACGTTATTTGTCAATGTTAACGCAAAGAATAAACGCAAACTGAAGAAGAGATGCTTCTGACTTTGAGAGCAAAAATATTCTTGTATCGATTCTAAGCTGTAGAACTTTTTTTGTTCAAAGTAAAAATAAGGAAATATAATCAAGTCTAATTATAAAAAGGTGTCTGACAAAGAAAAAAAAAAACTATAGATTTTCTAATTCAGAGCCCAAAAAAACTATAGATTTTTTTTTCGATACAAAACGATACTTCAAATTCCATAAAGTAAGTATTGTATCACAGTTGAAAATGTTAAATCACTTTATATTCATATTTTTAGTAACTGATTTTTATTTTGAATGCATGTTTAAATACAAATACATACTTTTACTGTATATGTTAAATACTACAATAAATACTAAAATTCGAAAAATTATCATACGCCGACCGGTCCACGACGACAAAAATGTTGGGGACCACAGTTTATAGGGTTGCGCTGTTGCCCTAAAAGGATCCGATTCAAAACTCAGGTGTGAGGTCTGGTCTGGGTCTTTCTGTGTGGAGTTTGAATGTTCTACACAAGCCTGGTGGGTTTCTTCCAGAAAAAAAAAAGCTACAGTTTTTGAGAATTCGAGTCCCATATGTGAACAAGAGTGTGAATGTGTGTCGGTGTGTCCCACTCTGCGATTGGTTGGGTCATCCATCCATCCATCCACTTTTCTGCATTGCTCACCTGGGCTCTGAAATAGAAAAGTGATCCGTAAAACGTATTGAAGAAAGTACACACTGTCTTTAACACTTTTTTCAGTCCACATTTTAATTTTGCAAACTGACAATTTTAATTTAAGGTGTCTGCAAAATGAGCACATTTCAGACCTTCTGAAGACCTTCAGTCTTTTTGCTGGTCTCCCTCTGTAAATAGTTTCTCACCTTCTTCTGAAATGGCTGCTGTACACATACTTATAACCTGACCACATCGCCATTTACATATTAATTAAAAAGCATTATCGTCATTTCAATTGATTCATTTACATGTGCTTTTTTATCTATAATTGCTGGTAATTGAAATTAATTTATTCCCCCGTCCCTTGAGAAACGAGTCTGATCAGCGTGTGGTTACAGATATTGTTATCAGATGTATTTGTTTTATTAATTCTTTGGCATAATTTATATTTGCAGGCAGTGACAGAGAAAAGCCATCTAGTGTGACCCAAGCAAAAATAAAATAATACTAAATAATAAGAGTCTTTGTGCCATAGTAACAGTGAGGCCATCCATCCATCTATACATCCATCTATCTATTGATCTACTCACTCATCCATCCATCTATATATCCATCCATCTATATATCCATCCATCCACTCACCCATCCATCTATTGATCTACTCATCCATCCATCTACCCATCCATTTATTGATCTACTCACTCATCCATCCATCCATCCACTCACCCATCCATCTTTTGATCTACTCACTCATCCATCCACCTACCCATCCATTTATTGATCTACTCACTCATCCATCCACTCACCCATCCATCTATCAATCTACTCACTCATAAATTCCATCCATCCACCCATCCATCTATCGATCCACTAACTCATCTATCCATCAATCCACTCACCCATCCATCTATCGATCTACTTACTCATCCCCCATCCATCGAACGATCCACTCACTCATCCATCCATCCATCCATCCACTCACCCATCCATCTATCAATTGACTCACTCGTCCATTCATTCATTCATCCACTCACCCACCAATTTATCAAACTACTTACTCATCCACCCATCCATCCACTCACCCATCCATTCATCTATCCACTCACCCATCCATCTATCGATCTATCCATCCACCAAAAAAATTCCCCTAGCCATCCCTCCATACATCAATTCATTCATCCACTCACCCATCCATCAATTCATTTTCTGAACTGATTTTCCATTTATAGGTCACAGAGAGTTGGAGGCAGAACACACAACCTTTAATGGTGGTCCACCAATCACAAAGCAAGACATACATTTACAATCTCACTTTTTCCAGACTCCAATTCTCCTAAATGCATTTTATTGGACTAAGAGAAATAAACCGGAGACCCGGAAGAAATCCAAGCAAACACCTGACTGTGAGGCACCAGCAGATCCACTGAGCCACCGTGCCACACTTTTTCACAGAATGTACTGGCTCTCAGCAGTCCTTAAAGAAATATTCAGAGTTTTTATCGTAGAAGATATCTACTTCTGGCCAGTTCTTGTTGGGCCTTTGTAATAATTCACTATTGATTTTTAGCTTTATAAGCTCTCCGTTCTATTCCATGACATTTGCAGCAGAGAATGATTCTTAAAGAGGAAGCCTGAGGTGCACATTCATCAATAATCTCTTCTGGACTCTCCCTTTCTCTCCCTCTTTTTCCCTTTCTCTTATTCTCACTCATTCTTAGTCTCTCTCACTGTCTCTTTCTCTCATTCTTAGTCTTACTCACACTCTCTCTCTAGTTTTATTTCTCTTTCTTTCACTCTCTCTCTCTCTCTCTCTCCATCACTAGCTTAGTCTCTCTCTCTCCCTCTCTCTCTCTCTCTCCCTTTCTAGCTTAGTCTCTCTCTCTCTCTCTCTTAGTTTCTCTCTCCATCTCTAGCTTAGTCTCTCTCTCTCCCTCTCTAGTCTCTCTCTCTTTCTCTCTCTCTATTTTTCTATTTATGCGGGTTCTTTTTCCACCTTTGCTTTATCTATTGATACACAGACAGACAGCCGGTGAATGACAAATGTGTTAAAATGTGAACTACCGTGTTCTTTTTAATAGGACATTATAATGAAAGAGAATAAAGTAGTGTGAGTCTCATCTTTTAAATAGTCGCTGTTTTATCTAAAGCATTAAAACAAATGAGTGCAGAAGACGAATGTGCCCGATAATGTGAGTGACCTTTGTCTCCTTTCAATGCCATCCAAAATAAATCTAATATTCTCGCTGACAGAAGAAGGTCTTGCACTACATTCTCAATAGTAGAAGAGACGTCCATGTTGAATATATATTACATTTGCATGCTATGAGTCTAGCTCTATAACAGAGAACTTCTATGGAAAATCATCTTCAAATAATGTCACAGAGCAGATCTGAAGAATCGAAATTTGCATTCTGTCTGAAGAACATCATAAGGTGCTGGAGATTCTGGGTCAAGAATATACAATCATGTCTGGAATCCGCCTAGGCTCAAGTCTGCCTTTTCCACTGACAGGGTGAACATGTGCGTATGTGTGTCTCCTGCTCTGTGATTGGCTGGCCAACAAATCTGGGCGTGTGTCAGCCAACCGGCTCCAGACTTCCTGGATATGCTCCAGCTCCTAGTGACCCAAAAATTGAGAAGTCCTTCAATGCTCTGCCTGGCTCTCTAAAATAATTTATTAAAATATTTATGCGTTACAGAATGAGCAAAATGAAAATAGTCCACTTGTTGCATACTTTGCCTTGACATTCTAAAGAAAGATGTTTGAATTTCACTGTGTAAACTATGCATATTGCAGACTTTTTTGAAAGAACCAAAATCTGAAAAAAGTAAAAACCAAGCTATCGGGCCATATTCGTAACCACTTTAGCAAGGCATCGTTGTAGTCTCAGATGTCAACTGACTTCTGGTTTTGTCTTTCTCCATGACCCCTGTTTTTGATTTCTCACAATTTCAGAAGTATTGAGAAATTAAAGTATCAGAGGCGTTGTTGGGACAAGGCATCACCGTAACCTCAAAAATCGACTGTCTTATGATTCTGTGCTTTGTTGTAACATTTTTGCCGCATTATTTAGTTGTTTGCCAACAAACTGTTACAACGGGAATTAGTTTTTTTTTTCCACATTCTGCCGGTTTGCCTTTCAGTCATTGTATAAAATGCCAATGTTGGAAATCAACCCCAGCTTGTCGTGATTTCACAGATTACCAGTTCTAAACAGGCTCAATTAGATCTGTGCCATTGGCCGGCCTTTAGCAATTTAAGAGCTTGTTTCTTTCTGAAAGTCTCAGGTAAAAACACTTAAAAAGAGTTGCTATGACGAAATCACATTACTTCCCGTTACTTCGACCACGCATAATTACAAGTAGCAAAGGTGAAAGGCAGCAAGTAAGTAAAGCTCTGGGTTTAAACTGGACGTATAATCATCTACCTGCTGTTTCCCATCTGGGCTCTGAGAAGAACTTTGCAGACCCCTGTTGTTTAACTAAAGGTCTTGTTTGGAACGATGCCTTGTCTACCCAGACCCCCAGAGTTGTTGTCAGGCTTATAATGCCTCCATCATTTGTTCTCGGTGTGTGCTATGTTCACCACAGGCAATTCTGTAGGTTTGCTGGAGAACAGCTAACCAAGATCTTTTGCTGTGTAGAGATCTTAGGTGAAGAAAGCCTAAAACAGTCTGGGGGAAAGAACCAGCAGAGAGACTTTGACATCCACCCTCGAGTGATGAACTGCAAAGAATCTGCTTTAGCCTTTCGTACCAGAAGCTTAACATTTGTCTCTTTTGCTCACCCCGTCTCTTTTCTTTATTTCAGTTTGTCCGTTTTTTCCCAGTTTGAGTCATCATGTGAACACCAGATAAACATAAGAGCAGTGCCATTGGGCCATTTCTGCTGAACATTTTGAGTCATCTAATAAACAAACAGAGGAAAAAAAACATTTGCATGTATTTATTTGTTCATTTTTCATTTGGATCAGAGTGCGGGTCACCACTGGGTCAAACGTGAGTAAACAGTACGTCTTCTCCAGGGAAGATGGCTTGTTGTGGTCAACATCATGGCAATTAAGATCGGTTTGAGATGATTTGAAATCTATTATGATGCATTTGTTCACTGAAGCCCAACCTACGGCCCGCCGGCCATAACCGGCTCTTGAAGACACAGCCCACTTGTTTATTTTCATACTCACGATTTATTGATTTGTATGAATTTAGAAAGACTTTATCTACATCTACAATACAAATGATCTACAAGAGAAATATGTTGAGTCTTTCCATGAACTTTCCACATTTGCTAAATAGAAGTCGTTGCAGGTTTGAATCCAGGTTTGGTGGGTTTCTTCAAACTAAAGTCCTTGAGCTCCCACCTGAATGCTGCCCACTGCTCCGGGTTTGTGTGTTCACATATGGCTTCCAGTGGCCACATTGACACTTACTGAATCACTCCATCACTCACTCAATTTTTTAATGCCACTGAAAACGACTCTCTGAAAACATCTCACCAGCGCTTGGTCAGTGAAATCCTGACAAGCACAGACACATTTTGATTGTTCTCCCACTGCAGGATTTGTCCGCTGAAAACTTTCTAGAAGTGTTTCTGGGTGCCAGAGTGTTTTTTTAATACAGTTTTTTTTACAAAATGTCAACCATGTCTGGACTCATTCTGACACAATACAAGTCATGACTCAGCACCGAGTACATTTAGTTTTGCCTGATCGTAGAAAGTCTGGGACAGATATAGTGACAAGTGCCACGGCCGGGGCAGTAAATTACCTCAACTTTCAAACACAGTCTTGTAACACAAGGCCATTTGGCCACACACACGCACACACACACACACACACACACACACACACACACTCACAGGGCAATTTTTCAGAAACTAATACTCCTGAACTTCTAGGGCCATTTTGACAATCTCACTCACTTTACTTTTTACTTAACTTTAAGACTAATGGAAACTGGAGACCCAGAGGAAACCCACACATTTACAAGAAGAACATTGCCTGGGCCACAAACTTGTTATAATGCTATCGTGCCGCCCAGTGATAGTATTAATTCATTAAAATTCAACTTCAGTTTTGCGAATCCATGTGGAATTACGAGGGAACTGAATCATTTTAATCTGTCGAGTGGCTCGTTGCTCAATGTTAATAAATAAATGTGATACACTGCGAGACAACTTAATGAAAATATGCAGATATTGATGGGTCAAAATTGTATAACACACCTTCCAAGAAGTCTGAAAAAGGCCTCGGGCCTGAAATACAATTATTCAGATTTATTTAGGTCTAATCCAGATTGAAGTCGAGTCCGCTTCACAAAATTTGCCCAGATTTCACGGAGCCACCTCTCTCGCTTTAAGATCTGACTCTGTTAGCTGCTCCATGGTTACATGCTCCGTGCTGCCTGGTTTTTGATCCATGGGATGGTGTGGAAGGACTTATTACCATAGTTATTACCATAAAAAAACAATCTTGTTTGGAAAAAAATAATTCAGAATTTGTTCGAGTCAAAACTAATCCAAGACTAGTTGCCTCCGATTTTATCAAATAAAATAATCCAGCAGTTGAAACATTTATTCTGCAGACTAATAAAACAAAGATAGGAATACTGATTTCAGCTTTCCTGTGGATATTAACATTCGTCTCATGAGCTGGTTGATTTTAGATGTAATTTACTGCTTCCAACACAGGTTGGCTGTCTCAAATACCAATGTCGGAGTTGCTGTATTGTTCATTAATAGAAAATAAAAAGAAATAGACAATATGTGAGGCTTTGGATGAGCTGGACCAGAGTTTCTGTCTTACTACATTACCCACAATTCACACAAATACAAACAAGAGAGACAAGCGTGGTTTTGCTTCCTCCATTGCATGAGCTACTGTTAACTCAGTAATTTAAGTTGACTGTTGATATAAACAGTAAAGTTAAGATCCATTTTTATTCATAATATTAAAGTGAGTTTGTCAATTGGAATGACACAAACAATCCCGGAGCAGTTGGGTCAGTGTCTTGTCCAAGAAACTACCAAGAGTACCTTAGTGTAAAAATTACTCCACTGCAAGTTACAAGTCATGAATTCCAAAAAGTCTTGAGTAAAAGTCATAAAGTATCCAATTTTAAAAGAACTTGAGTTTTTTTCACAAAGAAATGTGAATAGCAAGAAAGTGTTATTTATGAGTTTATTTATCTATTTCTGAAGGTGGACACCTCTGAACAAGACGGAAGTAACGTCGAAACATGTAGGAAGGTATGCAAGGAATTTACACGATCCTGTCTGAGATACAGAAATAGATAAATAAACTATAAGATAAGAGACACTAGAATCATGTTTGAAGTGTTATTTAGGTTGTGTTAAGTGTTAAGAGGTTTTATCTTAACATAAAAAAGATCAAAATGTCAGTCTCAGTCAAACTCGAATGTGGAAAAAAGTTTTTCTTTTTTTTTTTAAAGCCACCACTTTTCCACGTTCTGTGATTTAGCTCATAAACAGCATCCAGTACCTTCAGAATCCTGTAGATGGTGATATCACGTCCGCACAGAAATTAAGAAATTAACTAAATTAGGTAGACTTGTTGCGTACAATCACAATGTAGCGAGTAGCAACAAGTGCTCATTGTAGTGGAGTAAGGAGTACAGATACCTAATCACAAAAGTAGTCAAGTAGAGAGTAAAAGTTGCTAACATTTTTGATACAAATAGCCAAAAATACTTAATAAAAGCGTAGTAAAGTAGCAAAGTTCATTTACTCAAGTTCAACCACTGCCAGACAGGGAATTGAACCTGCAATGCTTCGGACACACACATACACACACACACACACACACACACACACACACACACACATGTACACAGTCGAGCAACATCAAATTGTTGTTCCTCCCTTGCTTTTTACGGTTATTTCTTTTGTCCGCTGAATCTGTAATAAACATGATCACTCTCCTCTTCAAATGCTCTCTGAAGGGCTGCAAACGCACTAAGAACGGATGATGAGAGAATGATTGAGCGTGAGTAACAGTTAATGGCTCTGCTCTCCACGCAGCAGTCTTATTCCAGTCTTTATCATTGCAATAAACAGGCAGGTAAACGAGTGCATGGTTAATTTCCATCCCTTGGATATTGCAAACATGGTCATGTGATTTACCGCCATTTGTATGTTTGTGAAAATACGCATTAGAGGCACTTACTCGTTCATTAGTCAGTTAACATTTGAATTGTGTGGACTGTGTGTGGATGGAGATAATGGTGATAACGCAAACAAAGCACAGAGAAAAATAAAGACACTGTCCACTCAGGCGATGGGTTGCACTATTTGCTCAAACTGAATTAGTATTAGATGGGTAATTTATCAGAAACAACAAAAAAGCAACGCATCTCTCCATTGTTCCTGTAAATATAGCGGTTAGTAGTGATTGTGGGGATCAAGCCATCAACCAATCAGAGCAAATACAGTAAATGTGAAAGCGCAACAATGATGTCATATATGAAAAAAAAAAAAAACTCAAAAAACATTGTCACTCAAATGTGTATTTGGTGCTTGTTACATTAACATAACTGTAATACGTCAATATAACATAATTCTTTTTAGATTGAGTTTGAACACAACAAAAGCATGTCAATGAAACAGCTTTTACAAATTACCACAGTATGTCATGTTCTCTCAACACAATAAATCAATCTATCAATCAATCAATCAATCAATCAATCAATCAATCAATCTATCTATCTATCTATCTATCTATCTATCTATCTATCTATCTATCTATCCATGCATCCATCTATCCATCCATCCATCCATCCATCCAACCGTCTATCAATATATATTCAATAATGCATATGAACAAAAAATAAATTTATAAAGCATTGATAAAATACAATAATAGCAAATAATTTCATTTTATTTCAAAATATATTTATATGTGCAGTATTTGTTACTGAGTGTTACACAGCTGCCAGTTTTGAAGTGTTTTGTTCTACATAGATTTAAGCATTTTATACTTTCATTTTTCATAATTGGTCATCGTTGGGTAAATAGAGGTCATCCGTCAATGAAGAACTTAAAGGGTCAATACACAAACACATGCACACGTAGACATAATATCAATCCTGTTATGTGTAAGAAAACAAACATGCTGACAATTGCAATAGACAAAATGACCAGCACAGCATTATGGGAAATATAGTCCACAGCACGGTTAACAAAATGAACCCAGTGTACAACCCTAATGACCCACATGATTTAAAGTTGGAAAGTTATGTTGGGAACGATATGCCTTTGTCCTCTTGATGCCGGTGATCTGCGCCCATTGTATTTCCCTGCGACCCGCTGGATCAAGGCTGTTACGTAAAATCTCAAACCAGGCTCAGAATCTGTGAAAAGCTCCAAGCCTGTTGATGTCACTTCAGGCAAAATGTGATTTGTGCGTCACAATCTAACCATTGACGTCTCCGTCTGGCCCTCCAGCTGTTTTGGTCATAGAGGGGCGAATTAATTGCTTTTATTTTCATGGAGTGTTTCAAACTGTTTCTATGGCAGCTAGTGCCACTTTGTGGGATTATTTCTTGGAAAAAAAAAAAAAGAAAGAAAAACTAAGATGCGTGTTGGCTTCCAGTCATCCGCACTGTAAGGAGGGGGACCCTGAACTCTTTTATAAAGGGTTCACATTCCATAGCCAATTTTTAGGTTCTGTAAAGTGCAAGTTTCATTAAACACGGTCCCCAGAAGTACTTATGCGGTTGAGAGGGTAATTTTGCTTCAATACACGCCACTTCTCTGTTTCTTTGTAGATGAGCAATCAGCACTTTCGCCACTTAAGCAGTAGTAAGAAAAAAGCAATATCACTTTGCATATCGAATAAAAACATTGTGTGTATTTGTGTGTGTGTGTGTGTGTTGGTATGTTGTGTATGTCATTTAGGTCAAAGTGGGGCCCAAATGCTAGGCTTTGATACCAATGGGCACTTTGGCAACTTAGAGGGTCAAGATGGGATTTTAGGGCTGAAGTTGTGATTGCTTTTGTGTTATGATGACAATAAGGGTGTGGGTAATATTTGATGGTTGGGTGTTGAGTGAGGGGAGTGGACACATTGTGTATTATATGTCATAGACGTGACCCCCACTATGAGATAAATTCAATTGTGTGAGAGAAAGAGAGAGAGAGAGAGAGAGAGAGAGAGAGAGAGAGAGAGAAAGAGAGAGAGAGAGAGAGAGAGAGAGAGAGAGAGAGAGCAGATTAGAGGGCTCAGATGGTGAGACCATGAGTGAACCACGTCTGGACCATTAGTGTGACAGCACCTCTCGCTTCTGTTTTGTCCACCATCTATTTCTCCTTGTCTGTTTAAAAGCCTTCTGCCAGTGTCAGGCTTGGGAAAATGGATGGCATGATTGGAGCTGCAGGCAGGGAGAGCATCCCCAGCATTTGGGTATCACCTAAGAAGGAAAAATGGGGAAGCTGGAGTGTCCCTCAGTAACACATTTGCCCCCATGTTAAGATTCTCCTCACGCCACCAAAGCAGTGTGCTCGGCGGGATACAAATGCAACCAATGCAATCTGTCTGAGGAGAGTTACTTTCTTTTTCCCTTTATCATTATACAACCGCTTCTGTGCCTCTACTTCTCTTCCCTGTGTTTCTCCATCCCGGCCCCTGAGGAGGGAAGTAATTGAAGGTTCAGATCTCCTTGGTTCCGGCTTTCTCCAGATGCTTGCCAACACTTCTGCTGCAATGTGAATTGCTCATCTAATTCGGGAAATGTGCTTTCTTGCTTTCTACAATACGCATGTTATGGATTTGCATGAATGCATATATAAATATATACCCTAAAACCGCTAATCGAAGGCCACCTCTATTAGAAGGCCACCATGATGAAAGAGTTGAAAATTAGAAGGCCATTTCTATTAGAAGGTTACTTTTATAAAGGTAGTATGTCATAAAGTTGGGGTGTCTTTTGGCAAGGACATAGAGACTGCGCACACGTTGTAACAGCCAGAACTATTTTGCACTTTCTCTCGCCCTTCAGGGAGGTTTTGACAACCAGTTAGTAAAAAAAATACAGCGCCACCTCTAATAGAAGGTCACAATGATGGAAGAGTTGAAAAATAGAAGGCCATGGCCTTTTTATAAAGATTTGAGGGTATTTAGGGTAATTTTTAAAATATATTTTATACATCATAATTTATTTAATCCAGTTAAGTACTTACTTGATGAGTAAAAAGAACTTCAGCTCATCCCAAGCCAGGTCAGGTCATAGTGCCAGCACGGACATGTTCAGACCTCTCTCGTAAGACTTACTTTCCTGGAGCTTCCTTTGGGGATATCTAGACATTTCCAGGCCAGCCTAGTGTCTCCATCTCATACTGGGTCTTTATCCATGTCTCCTCCCAGTGGAACGTGTCTAGAAAAGCCTCTTTAGAAGGGAGTCCCCTGGCAGGCCAAAGCCTCCTCAGCTGCCCCCTTCATTAAGTGGAGGAGAAGCAGCTGATCTCCAAACTCTTTCTGAGTGAAGCTCTACAAGAAATTGCCTAGTCATTCGCAAAGTGATCTCATTTCAGTTGCTTCTGAGAACTTGAGCATGGTTCCAAGCAGAGATCCAATGTGCATTTGTTTTTCGGTTTAACAGGAAGCCCTGTTTCACCACCACACAGTTTTGAAGATCGTTGTAGGCAACAATCATGAAGGATGATGTCCTCTCACAACCGCTGACTAGCAGGCACAGTGAGAATTAGTGAGACGCTTTGATATTTTCTTCATTAGAGTTCTCAGACATAATCAAGGTTGGCACGTCTGTTCGACAGAATCTTCTCGACCTAAAGAAAACGAGTGCAAACAAGCTCCCATAACTTTGTTCTTCACAAAAAATATACTTGCACCAAGGAATTCAGAAGAAAAGACGCTATAGGTAGGAACTGAGAGATACTTTATAAGATTAATATGAAGTGCGGTTTATAATATTTTTCCAATGTAACTCCCATGATTAACCAGGGACTGGTTTAATTGACCAGTTAATAGAGTTTAGCTCTTTGCCAACACAACATAAAGATACCTTATTCACACTATAAGACTTCAAACTACTAAAATAATGAGTAGAGCTTTCGCCCCAAAAGAAGGGCTGTTCGCGACTTGAGATGTGAGTTTGAGGTCTGGTTGAGACCTTTCTGTTGGGATGTTCTTCTGGTCTCCAGTTTCAGGAAGTGACCATAGGTGTAAATGTGTGAATCCCGCTCTGTGAAAGGTTGGCCATTATTCCAGACTATTTACAGTAACGTTGAACCGAAAGTGAATTTTTAGTCGATACCGAAGCTGAAGCCAAAAATCATTAACACTTCCCAGAGACCAATGTCTGTTGAAAATCTTTAAACGCCAATAAATGCATAGATCTGTAAAAAGTAACTGCAAATGTAAATTAATTTGCCTCTCCTTAAAATGTGAATTTGCTAACCCAGAAACTAGAAATACACAAGGTAAATACATAAATATTGCACCATGTTTTTTTTTTTTTTGATTGGGTTGGTTCCCTTTGTACTTGTATTACGGCAAAAAAATAAAAAGAGTGTGAAAAAGACAGACATGATGAAAGGAATTGGACATGCCTCCGATGAACCACAACACCCTGCAGTCGGTGGAGCCGATCACAAGTGTGTAGGAGTTTCTCACGATGATGCTCCTCTACATCTCCTGCAGTGATTAGCCAGCACAAGCCTCATAAATCAAAAACCGCACTCGGACAGAACACATTCAGCGGTCGTTTGCCCACAGGACTGCCGTGGGCGGCTTGACACGGCGCTGATAGCGTAGAAGTCTGGTGGGAATTGTCAAAGTTCAGGGGCAGATTATACGGCCTAGCTGAGATCTGTGCAAGCAAGCTATAATTAATATCCCGCTAGTTAAACCTATATGACAAGTCCGGTCTCTATTCAGAAAGCTGGTTATAAATTCCTTGGCGTGACTCTTTTGGGAGCCAGAAGTAGGAAAAAACGAAGTCTTCTCTACTCGAGCAAAAAAAAAAAAAGATGAAATTCGAAGCAGGAGGAAAGGATTTCTAACTTCTCTAGCCAGTATTGCCCTGCCTCATCTTGTTAGCAGGCTAATGCAAGTGTCTGCTTTAATACCGCACGGCGTTTTTAGCATTTTTGTCTTCTCTCACACTCTTCATTCGGTCCTTTTCACAGCTAATCTAAGCTGCTCTGGCAGACACGGCGACAGGCCTCAACCGCTTCCCACCCCATCTCCTGCGTACCAAACCCCGCACGTGTTCCTTTCATTATCTCACTCGCTTTTTAAGAACAGCGCCAGGAGACTTTCGGAGTGTTTTTTCCTCTTTGTTGTTTAATGTGTTTTGCCGGAGTCTTTTCTCAGAGGTGATACCGAGTTTTCCCTCGCCCCTCAAAACTTTCAGCAGAGGTGGTAAAGCTTCTTTGTTTTACGCACAGACCGAAAGCCGGGTCTTAGCGTCTTTGAAGTGCACAAAGCATCGCGGCTTATCGCCATCGCAGCGCGGGAAGAAGGACTGATGTCTGGGATGAATTCAGACCTGCTGAATGAAGAACCTGCATTAGGAATTATCTGCACTTCTGGAAGTGAGACTGGACCTTGCATACAAATACACAGCAGATCTTTATTCTAAAGCCTATGGATCTATGTGCGGTAATGCGTTGTGTTATTGAACAGCTCACTCTTGTTCTCTAATCGCTAGGAGTGTTGGGAAATTGGGTGGGATTTTAGGGTGGTCATTTACTCGCTGTGAAATTACCCTTTGCCCGTTGCATTGGTAGGGAATTTTCTGGCAATATAATTGGATCAATGTAATTTATTCTGTTCATTTTGCTTACGGCCCTTATGAATTAATACAGAGCAGTGATTATTCTTCCCGTCCAATTATTCAAAAGTGTGTTGGGTAAATTAAAGCGATTTCCAACGTGTTCAATCGTTCGCTGCCTTTGTGTTTTAATTGAGATCAAACATGCAACACTGACATTTGCCCAGTGTTGGAAAGCCAATTGTACTCAAGAATATCATGATTTCAATTTCAAAAACCCTCCGTTGGCTAAGTTTTGGTACGTCTTGACTTACTGCTCATGCTAACCGTTTGCAAAGTCTCTACACACACACACACACACACAAACACACACACACACCGCGATGGCGTCAGCAAATGCATGGAATCTGAGGCCTTGCTTCCATTGTCATACTTCTTGGAGCCGTGAACAATGCTGGACTAGGTCATAAATCATTCAGCAAAAATGACTCAATGGAAATAAAGCGGGAAAAGACGGTAAAAACTAATCGTATGATAAAAAAAAGAGTGATATCAGTACTATAAATATGCAAAATAACCGAGACCATTGGTGCCGTTAATTCATTTTCACAGAGGCTGCTGCTCGGATTTTAATTAAACGAAATATTATTTATGACTGTCCTGCTCCTCGTGCGGTCACGTCACATGCGTGTGTGTAGATTTTTATTCCCACACCTAGTTCTGAGTTGCATCATGGGAAACTGTTCAGCTCTTTTCAATAACGGTATTAGTGCATTCGCGAGCGGCGCTTTATCGTTAACCAAGTCAAGAGAGGAAAGGCAATAAGCTGTAAACCAGCTATAAATGCTCATTAACACCATATGGAACAAATTAGGTTGGTGTTGATTCAATTTGCCTCGTTCGGTTGCAATGAGCGCGAATCAGCCCAAAGCTGCTTGGCGCCAAAACCTCTCCGTAACGGAACTACGGAGGCTGCAAACGCGTTGATGCAAGCACGGGGCAATCCTCTGATGTTGTCCTGAAAGCTGCCTGGGCAAGAAGATCCAAATGCATGATCAGAGGCTTTCAAGCACATATCTAAGACCTTCTGGCACTTAAAGGTGCAGGTTAAAATTCTGCATTTTTTTTTTATTTACGTCAAACATAAGTTATGATGTTGGGTGACCCCCACATGCACCACACTTAAGGCTGCCCACTGCTCCGGGTTAGTGTGTGTGTGACTTCCAATATGGTCCCGAGTGGCCATATTGATAAACTTTTTAATTTGAATAATGATGGCACAAATTTATATATTAATAATAATATTAAGAAGAAGACAGCGGAGAAGAAGAAGAAGACAGAGGAGAAGAAGGAGGAGAAGAAGACAGAGAAGGAGGAGAAGAAGACAGAGAAGGAGGAGAAGGAGAAGAAGAAGGAGGAGAAGGAGAAGAAGGAGAAGGAGAAGGAGAAGAAGACAGAGAAGGAGGAGAAGAAGAAGAAGAAAGAGAAGGAGGAGAAGAAGAAGACAGAGAAGGAGGAGAAGAAGAAGAAGAAGAAGAAGAAGAAGAAGAAGAAGAAGAAGAAGAAGAAGAAGAAGAAGAAGACAGAGAAGGAGGAGAAGAAGAAGAAGAAGAAGAAGAAGAAGACAGAGAAGGAGGAGAAGAAGAAGAAGAAGAAGAAGACAGAAGGAGGAGAAGAAGACAGAGAAGGAGGAGAAGAAGACAGAGAAGGAGGAGAAGAAGACAGAGAAGGAGGAGAAGGAGAAGAAGAAGACAGAGAAAGAGGAGAAGGAGAAGAAGAAGACAGAGGGAGAAGGAGGAGAAGAAGACAGAGAAGGAGGAGAAGGAGAAGAAGAAGACAGAGGGAGAAGGAGAAGGAGAAGAAGAAGGATAATAAGAAGACAGAGAAGGAGAAGAAGAAGACAGAGGAGAAGACGAAGGAGAAGACGAAGGAGAAGACGGAGAAGAAGACGGAGAAGACGAAGAAGAAGAAGAAGAAGAAGAAGAATTCAAAAACATCTGAAACGCATGTTTTTGAACTGTGTGTGGAAACCGGAGACCCGGAGGAAGCCCAGACAAGTCTAGTCTCAGATTGGTTCTTTTTTTCTTCTTCTCTTTTGATCTGGTTGCATTATTGTGTTGTCCAAAGTGTTCGGTTAACTATTATTAGATTTTTGTTTTTATTTTATCTTAGACTATTGTGTAAGGTAAATTTACAATTGAGTCCGTCCTCCTTGAACACCCTGACAGAAGTCCAATATTTCTAATAGATGAGGCGCATTGTAAAATGATTTAGGATTTGACTGTTCAATTATGCACAATATATCTCCAATTCTCATTTGAGGACTTTAAACTGTCACTGTGCAGTTACTAGGGACAAGAATAGTGAAAAGACACAATTTATTATTGAAACACTGATACCAGCACAGAACTCAGCCAATCAAGCTCAAATAAACAAAATCCAATGGCTGACAATAAAATTTGAGATCATTACATTGAACTTTTACGAGGACAAACATACAGTAAATTGTATTGAAACCCGAATTCAAAATTTGCTTTGCTAGTTGCGTTTTTCGAAGCACAATTAGTGTAAAAATAAAGCGTTCAAAAATGATTTAGTGTTGGAGATGGTTACATTGTAATAACAGAGTTATTACAAAATATTTTAATGTACCTTTTATGTTCTAACAAAAGGAAAATGTCTTACCAAAACATTGCGCACAAATTTTTCCAGAAACAATACAATTAAAAGCTCTCTTGTAAAGACTGCGTCCGCACAGCAGCGAACAGAACTTTCGTCCTATTCTCCGTCAAATAGCATCAAATGCACTTCGACGATTAAGGTGGTGTAAGACCACGGCAACATGGTCGATCCGTTATAGTAGGTAAGGTGGCAGGGTGGGAAAATTCTCCGAACTATATTTGAAATTATTTGAAATTCATATTGAAGAAATTCTCTGACACATTTTAAATTATTGCAATAGTATTTACTAATTGATTTGAATATGGATGACACAAGCACAAAAACTCAATTTTCTCTCTTTTCTAGTCGTTTTCTTTCTGCTTTCTTCTACCCCACCCCCCCCCTCCATCTCCCCCCTTCCTCTTCAAAGCACACAGGTAAAAGCACAATCAGTACCCCGGCAACCACGGGGCATCCTTCATCCACCTCAGTGAATGCTGTCTGTGTGATGTCCAGCTTTTAGCTTTGCTGGGTTAATAGTTGGAGACCTCCACGGGCAGATGGCGGTTCCTCTTAGAACAACAGAAGCCTCCCACCTCCCCCTCCTCGCTAGATAAAACGGACACACATCATCCAACACCCTGGACTCGCTGCTCTCCTTGAGACACGGAGGGCATTCATGCAGAATACTCAAATCCAGCAGCATCAGATTTACGTGTAGAAAATCGCTCCGATTGTTTCCTTGGAAAAGAGCGAGGGAAGACAACGGTGGATAAGTTGTCAGCGGATAAGTGCAGTAACGTGTGTTTACTAAGGAAAACACATTTTCTTTTCTTCTAGAAATGAAGGGTAAAAGTAAAAGTAAAAAAAAATGTCAAGTGTAGCAACTAATGACGATTGAGTCTAATTATAAATGGCACATGTTAGAAGACCTGAATGAAGTTTGCAGAATTCAAAATGATTGCATTAATTAGTCTTTTTGCCAGGTGGCTTAGTTTGAGAGTCAATGAACTCGGTGTCATTTACATAACAAATAAATCACGATGCAAATCCACATAATAAAGCAATAAGCTACACAGCTGCACGCCATTACACACAACAAAACGAAGCTGGGCAGGTAGAGGATCATGGGAAATGGAGTTCAAGAAGCACAGACACATGTGACACCGTTTTGTCCTAAATTTGAAAATTACAAATATGAATGTGCAGCAGGTTACATTCATTCATATATTGTATATAAAATGCTTGGAAAAAAAAAACAAATAAAAAAACAAAATAGATTTTCTTCAATTAATTTGATATTACATTGCAATATCATATATAGAAAATATTATCTATAGAATTATACTTTACTATAGAGCAATATTTAAAACAAAATACAAACAAGTTTGCAAAACAATAATGCAAAAGCGTGTGTTAGCGTTCAAACAGTCAAAACGAAGGCGTTTTCAATTAGCAAAGTCCTTTCTTGAAATCAATTTGCTAGGTACTAATTGAGAGGTCTAAGAACCAGCCAACCAGCATGAGTGGGCGGGCTGGCTGTGACGGAACAGACCATGATGTCACTCAGAGACGTGGAAAAGAAGGAATAATGGATGTAATTTCCCCAATTAGTGAAAGATTTTCACTCTGAAAAAAAAAAATTTCTGTTTAATTTACCTTGCCTTGTCAGCACAGATATACAGTACTTGAGTAAATGGTTACTTTACCTAAGCATTTGTTGGCTACTTTGTACTTGTACGGAGTATCAAAAATATAACCAACTTTTACTCTCTACTCGACTACATATGTGACTGAGTATATGTGACTGAGAAAAAATGTACATTTTGCACATTTGAGTTTGACTGACTTTTTTTTTAACTATTTTGTTCTGCCATTTTGAAACAACAAGTTATTACATTGCATTTCTACATTAGATGAAAATTATCTATTATTAAATAAAACTTCATAAAGAGTTTCTTGTTTTTTTTCTTTTAACATTTCTCCGTGTTTTTTGAGCCTAAGAGAAAGTAAAATACTTAAGTTGTTTTAAAATTGGATACCTTACTTTTCTTAATTCTTCGAGTAATGTGACAAGTAAAGTACCGTAACAGTATGGCATCCGTACTTCTGCTCAAGTATGGTTTTCAAGTATGGTACTTTTTTATACCTCTTGTCAGACAGACTCAGATCAGTCACAGGCCATCTTGCAGTAGACCCTCCCCCCGATGCTGATTGGCTGGCTGCCTTTTAATTTCAAAAGAAATCTCAAAAGCAAACAACTATAATTTTGATGCCATCCAACTACAATGTTCTTTGCCATTATAAGAATCACACACACACACACACGCACACACACACACACACACACACACAAAATGGTCAGTAACGAAGCCCTGCAGCAGACTGTTGTCCAGAAACGCATTATATGGCCATTAGGAAGCTTCAATCTGACAGCGTTCATCATTCAGTGTCTTTCATCCCCAGTGTATGATCTTTATACACAGAAGACACAATGTTTAAGGTGTGTGTTATGGCTTATTTATCAAAAAAACATTTTATGGTGTGTATGTGTGTGTGTCCTGCCAAAGCTATACTGCTTATCTTGTCAAAGAAGAATAAATCACACCTTTTTAAGCCTGTTTCTCTTGCTTGAGACATCTATTCAGATTCTTCTAGCTCATTTAACAGTGGCAAGTAATTCATGCCATGCTTGTATAAGCAAATCTGTGTGTGACCAAAGCGAAGCAAAGAGCATTTCATGTGCTGCTCCGAGTCTGTAATTTTCTGTTTTACTTGTCAAACAATAATGAGATTTGCCTAAATGACTTGGAGAGGCTTCAAAATATGTTTGCAACTTTTCAAAGGAGTCTGTTATATCTAAGTAAACATATTTATGTGAAAATTATAGCCGTGAAACCGCAATCATGCAAGAAAGAAAACAGGGCTTACAAAAAAGCTCAAATAAGGAAAATAAAAACTCCTGGGTTCAAAAACGAAAGCTTTTTTCGCACAGATTTTAAGACGATTTTTTTACGGGATTTAACATCTTTAGTGCAGATTTAAATTATAATTTTTGGCTTTGTTTTTTTTTTTTGTAAATTATGGCTAATCTAAACAAAATACACATTTTTAACTTTTAAGAAATTAGATTCTCTTTTAGAATTTCTCAAAATCATAATAGCAAAAAAATCTCCTTACTACAATTATGAACATTATTGAAATGTTTTATGCGTTATGTGTCTTAAAAACTATTCCTTATTAGATGTTTACTGTGAAATGTATCACTTTACAGTAAAAATGTACTGTAACGTTGAAGTAGAACACAAGTGTACTGTCTAATCTGGCTTCAACTAACTAGGTTCCATAAACTACTAATTGTTCTTACATGTCGTTTTTCCTTGCTACTCAAGCATTTATTAATTTTATCATATCTAATACAGCAACAATACTCAAACACTCAATGATTGTCTCATTGTATGTGTAACTGTAGAGTAAGAAGAGATAAGATAGACTATATTTAAGATAGACAAAAACTAAAACAAGTAAGAAGAAATCAGATACCACAAAAAAAAAAAAAAAACTTACAAATTTAAATCACAATAATCAAGACAACTTTTGCAAAAAGAAAAAAGGGGGAAAAAAACAATGATAAATAAATGGTGCAAAAACACAACAATGCAAATACAAAAGTGCAATCAACAGTGAGTAGTACAGAAGGAGTAACTTCCGCAGTGTACCAGTTACAGTACACACTTTATGCTCCGTATAGTCGCGGCTCCGAGCTGATATGGTATGGCCAGCCAAATAGCCGCAAAGCTAATTAGCCAACAAAAATTGGCCTGTAGTCCATATTGCTCGGCTCCAGAGAAGCCAATCTTTTCGGCCCCCAAGGGTGCAAACTCGCTGCCTGAGCTGCCTGACATGGGTTGCCATTGATAGCTAAAAGGGTTCAAGTGATTTCCAAGCAGAAAAAAGGCAAAGAGAAATGGGAGCCAGTCTGGCGGATGTGTAAAGCGAAGCAAAGCCTTTCTTTTATCTGCGCCGATTTTGACTCTGCATTTTGCATTTACACAAAGTGCACAAAGACTTGTTTTTTTTACACTTATCAAGCAGTTCACGCTGGTTGCCGAGCTGAATGACCTTGAATATTGTGTACGACACGCAAGCGTGAGGTCTCATGGCAACCACTGTTGTGAATAAAAACCACTTGGGTCAGTTGCTGAGGGACTATTTTTGTGACCATGAGTTTAAACTTTAACAAAGAGGCTTTTAAAAAGATTAGACTTTTTTTGTTAGCAAATACCCAACGTACCCACTCGTCCTTTCATTTCCTGAGCTTCTTGTCCATTTCTAGGTCACAGGGAGCTGGAGACAATCCCAGCACATTGGCGTCTGTAGGCGGGAATTGCGCCATGGATTAGTGATCAACCAATCATAGAGCGGGACACAGACACACACTTTTACACTCTCAGTAAGTTCTGTTGGAGAGCTGTAGGAAACACACGCAAGCACAAAGAAAGAGTGCAATCATCCCAAAAAATATATTTGAATTGTCTATTATTTATCATAAAGATCTTAGAAGGCCCTAAGAACACACTACACAGTTTCCCTCCGACCATTTTCTGAAATGCTTGTCCATCACTTCACTATTTATCATTCTCAATTATCTGTAAAAAGTTCAGGGTCAAAATTAAGACGTAGAGAGAAATAATGAATGCTGACCGTGTCTGTGTCATTTGTGATAACCTTCTGTCACCCTGTATGTTTACGTTGTAGATGGCAAGAGTGTAATTTCATGGAAATTTATTCAGTAATTCAAGCAAAGCATTAAATTTTACCTCCTAGTGAAGCTCATCAACAGCATGGTAACTAGCTGCGTTTGATTCCTGCACAGTTTTACTATTAAATGAAAGTCACATTGGAAAAACGCAGACACAAGATAATCTTGGATTAGCTGATGTGGATGAACAACAGCAGAGCGTTGGAATTCCAGGAATGGCGAATTCCAGGCATCACAATAATTGTCTTGGCAGAAACAGACAACTTTTGAGTCTGTTTTTATCTAATCATTCTTTTTTTTTTCTTTTTCCAGAATCTCCAGGTTAGTAGGACATTGGTAATGTCTTAAACCAACAGTGACAATGAAAGTAACAGTTTTTTTTTTTGTCACGGCCATGGACGTTTGTGGACTACAAAACCCAGGATTCAGAGTTTTGTGTACAGTATTTCCTGTGTTTATAGTAGTCATGTGATTCATCGTGTTCACCTGTTACTCTCGTTTGGTTAAATATTTAAGTTGCCACCTGTGTCAATGTTTTTGTTTGACATTAATGTTGCACCAGCCCGAGTTCTTGTGAGTTTTGTGATTAAATGTGTGTAATATATAGATAGAGAAAATAACAAATCACACACAAAATGGCCACTGGGGATCTTGTCTAAATTGTACATTTAACCATCCATTTAGGTTACACACACACAGCAAATTGTCTTTTGGAGCAATTTTCATGTTCAAATGAATAAATTAATTAAAAGGAAAAAAAACCCATCATCCTAGTTAGCCAATTGTTGAAACAATTTCTCATGGCTCTTTTCTGACATTACTTTCTCTTCCAATCCTTCAAATTCCTACACCTGTGTATATCATCTCTCTCATTGTCAACATCATCCACCGTTCACTTCAGGGAAGCCACTTCCATCACATCATAATGTCTTTTGTCTCATCAATCACTTTGCTGTAGGGTCTCTTTTTGCTGGTTACGTGACTTCCATCATCTCCATCACATCCTGTTCCGTTGTTCCCGTGGTCCCCACTGAGCACGTCTACAGTTTCCCTCAGGTATCTCGACTCTTCAATTCAACCATTCCATTTCCAAACTTTTTCTATTTCACTCTATGGCCTCGTATGACTTCCTCTTATTTTTGTTGTAAATATCGCACACAATCTTTTGTTTTTCCAGTCTGGTTCTGTGACACACTGTCAGTAGATAAGAATCATTTAGGTGGTAAAAAGCACAGTATCTTTATATATCCAGCAAAATGTTCTGAATGGTAATGCATTGGAGCTTCTCCAGTGGTCATTGGGTAATAAAAATGGCTTTGAGGAGGTTCACCGAGAGGAGCACACTGCAGCAGTAACGCTCCCAGACAGCCATGCACACATTAACCAGCCCGCCATGTATATTTTAAGAGTGCTGAGCAATACAAAGAAGAATTTAAAGTGGCAGAAGTGAACACGGTTAGTTCCAATCCACCTGGGCGCAGTTACATCAGGACAAGCATAACTCTGGTGTTAACTTTCATGTCAAGGGAGGGACTCTTTTGTGTATACACTTAGGAGACCTGGATAGCAACACAAGAGACAGGCTTCATTTCTGCTTCATTTCCTGCCATTTCCATCGAAATAAACTTTAAAGTTGGAGAGTGGGAACTGTCCTCCCTCAGCCCCACTTTCTTTGTTTCTCGACTTTCCTTTATTAAATTTTTAAACCAGCTCAAGAATGCCTCAAAAACCAGTCTAGCATGAAAGCGTAGGAAAACCCACTTGAGGACCCAAGGGGATAAATGCCTAATACTTCATTCAAAGTCCTTTTCTTTCTCGTCTTTTCAGGACAGTGTGGTATTAAATAATCTACCACAAAGGCAGAGGGATTCATTAAAACACGTTTTTTGGTGGCATTAATACAGAAGAAACCCAAATCCATTCTTCTCTTCATCCTACTCAAGTACAGTAGAGTTTGGGCTGTCATTAATGTTTTTTCTTTTTTTTTTTCCTTGAGAAACGGCCAAGAATGTTACAAAAAATGTCAGAAGGGATAACCCAAATAAAGTTTACTGATAGTGATGCATAGATTTTGGATACAATTTATCACTTGTGTAGCATCGAGAAGTCTGCCATAAAATTTGCAAGAGAAACCTTTGAATAATTCATTGTCGTGCCCTGACATCTCAATCCTGCAATCTACCAGCTTGAAAACCTCCAAGAGAAGTTTTAAATGGATCATGAATAGTTCTTAATAAAATGTAAGCACGTTGAGAAGTGGCTGGCCAAAGCAGCAATACTCGTTTTTGGCTTCTAATTCTTCTGGCGTTGTCCATAAGCCTAGGTCAAAGGGGGCAATGACTGGTCACTGGTCCATTCCTAACGGGGGTCAAGACCTGGTTATGGAATTTCCATGGGGACTGTTCAAACTTTCCTCAGTCTTGGTTTCCGCTATTCTAACAACATGCATTCAGCAGAATTGGAGTCTGATTCTTTCAGGTCCAGATTCACTGGAATTGGTTTCAGCTACTCATTAACCCAAAAGTAAAAAGCAGTTCAGGAAAAGAATGGATTGAACATTTTTTATACACAAATAGTATTGATTAGTATTATTTTAAAATACCACGTAGCTAGTTTCTTAGCACATTGCAAAATTAGTTTTTTTCTTAAGGATCTACTGGACATAAAGACACTTTATTTCAGGTCTAATTACTTCGGTGGTTCACAATTTGATTGAAAAGTACATTGATCGCATAATCAATCAGTCTCATTCCTGTTTTCCTCAGCATCAACCATCTCAGCTCGCCAGTCCACATGATTAAGGAAGTGATGTGCTCTCACGCCGTATCGATAAGGTTCTTGAGCTTTCCCCTACCTTTGCCCACTTGTTCAATCACAGAGGTGGTCAAGTAGGAAGATAATATAGGTTATCTAAAGGCAGCAAAACGCTTGATAGATAGTTAGCCATTAATCATTTAGGGCACAGGCTCAGCCAGGGCTTGTTCCAGTCCAGAGGAAATTAAGCATTGCCTGGCTTGCTTATTCCTCATTTAGACCCTAATTGCAGTCTAATGGGTCCCCATTAGGTTAATAGAACAGAGATCCTTGAAATTCTTTCCTTTTTCTGATAAAAAAAAAAAAAGCAAAGAGCCAAAGCAAAAAGCCAATTTAGAGAAGAATGGCAACAACAACAGATTATCTTTATTTATTATGTGGCCATGTAACATCAAGAGTCTCAAGTAGTTTTCCGTAAATTTTGGCGTGTTCTAGCAGGACAAAAGGTCATTTTGAAACCAGTTGCATAGAAATCTTTCAAACCATTTAACAATCCGTTTGTTTGAATAATTGATGAAGTAGAACTGGTCGATCTGCACTTCTTCGGATTGCTGCGAGGGCTAATCCATCAGACCTCGGTGTTGGAGTTAGACGCCTCACAAGCAGTCAGTCTACCATCTACCATTTCATCACCAGTTTCCACATCACGCTGAGTGCCAATGCAAAAGAAGTTCTCTGGAAACTTTGTAGGACCATCAGCGAGCTATTACCCCAGGATATTCCAACCAAACAAAAAAGCTCAAAGCTGCTCCACGTTTCACTTGGAATAGTTTGATAATCACTCCACTTCTTACACACTATTAAAGCTCGTTTTAAAGGCTGCTGGGCTTGACACGTCCCTTTAAGACTGTCAAGTGTTTCTGTGTTTCACCACCATTCTGAACACTGGAGCACCACAGGGTTCGGTTCTCAGTCCACTGTTGTTCCCTTTGCTGACACATGACTGTGAAGCATTTTACCATTAAAGTCTCATCATCAAGTCTGCTGACGGCACAACTGTGGTGAGTCTAATCAGTAAGAACAGTGAGTCGGCATACAAAGAAGCGATGGAACACAGTGTGACCGCTCTTCACTGCACATCGATGGATCCTAAGTGGAGATTGTTAAGAGGAACGAAATTCCTTGGTTTTAAATTAACAGAGAATGTTATCTCCTCAGTGAACCAAGGAATCTCGTCCTGGCCACCTTCAATATAGAGAATATAGATCCCATATACAACAGAAGGAATATATAACTCAAATCAGTGTATAGCTTGAGTTGTAAAATAAAGACAAACTGTGAGAAGGAAGTTACTGTAGATGACCTGGATAGGTGCAAGCGAACAGTTGTGGTACAGTGGCTTTTTCTGTACTTAAAAATGCTTATTGTTTTTGAGAACTGTAAATAAACCACCGTATTTTTTTTACATCCCAGCAGGAATTGAACCCTGTTTCACCCAGTATCGAGTTTCAGAATCCTGTTATCTCTCAAACACAAACACCTCTCAAACAATCTCTTCACACACCAGCCGTCTGGGAAGAGGAACAGGAGCATTCGGGACCTTATAACCAAACTGTGTATGTTTTTTTGTTTCCACCAAGCCAAAACTGAAGACTTGAACAGGACTACGGCACAAACAACTAGAACTGATGCCTTGCACAATGTCACTTCTGTGTGTTATCATATCGTTTCACTAGCATCTTGTTTCGTTTTGTGTGTGTATGAGAGAGAGAAAGAAAGAAAGAGAGAGATATTTTTTTTAACAGTGTGTAGGTGAAATACTCATTAATCAATTTCAGCTAGTGATTTGTCTAGCAATGCATAATTATGGCAAATATTTGCTTGTGTTTATTAAATGCTTATATTTTAACATGCACTTTTTTTCGTTTTTCAAAGGCTTTAGTTCATTAATATTATATGATGTTTGCTAAGTGACTAACTACTGCATGAGATTTATTTCCAAATCTGATATAAGGTGCGATAAGGCTTAATCATTTGTTTTGATGATATTAGTTCTGCACAGTCATCTGTTTTTTTTTTTTTTTTTTTTTTTTTTTTTTTCGCACAACATCTGTGACTCGATAAAAATAATGATAATAAAAAAAAGAAAAAGCGGCAATCACCAGGCACAGCATATGGCATCGTGTTCCTTGACAGATTTGCACATATTAGATATGCTTGGTTACATTAGTTTTGCGTAAGGTTTGGTAATTTGTGATATTTGAATGTGCAATTTTTTCATCATTACTGTCCATAATATTGCTTCAGAATCGAGTCTGACCATGAATAATCTAATGCACACACTTACGGTCGGTGAACTGGGTCATGTGACAAAACAAACCCAGTTCTGTCGTCGGCACCTGGCCTGGTTTGCAGTGGAGCTGGTGACCTCGTTTGATGTTAAGATGTGTGAGATCCATTTTCCTTATATAACCTCGTAAACCTACAGCCAATTCTCTGTGTTTATGAGCAGGAGTGACAGACCAATTCTGCTTGCTCGCATTAAAAACAGCGTCGTCTCGTGAAAGCAGAAATCAATAATTTCACCCGCTTTTCATTGAATATTAGTTGAGAAGAATTGAGGTCATATCCTTTCAAACGGCAATGAATCGAAAGGAACTCCCACTTTGAACCAAAACGCAGAGAATACGTGCAGGACGTCGTGCTGATTCTGTGACAAAAATCAAGACTGCGAGTCACCTGGTATATGGGGCAATAATGTGTTAAATATGCAATTCCTATAATAAAAAATGTGATAAATCTTTTTAAATGTGCTCTACCTGGATGGGATTGTGTGTGTGAGAGTGTGTGTGTTGACTTAGTCCTGGAGAGAATGCTAACTAAAGTGTTAGTGCTAATTCATTCTGACACGCACAGCCGCGCCCGCATGTTTTTATTCAGCGCCGTTGCATTAAAATGTGAATAAAAAGGGGTGGAAATTTTCTCTATATGATTGAATACAGACTGGCTTAATAATAGAGTCTCAAAAGGTTAAAAACTCTAATTCCTGAGGCTAATAGAAACTGGAATTCTGGGAATGTTCACTGTTTTTTGCTTAGCAAATCATCTAGTCAGTCTTGTTAGTTGTCGTCTTATTATTTCACTAATCGTTCTGCTTTTTTAGTTAAGTCCTTCGTTTTTTGTTATTCCACTTGTGTTTTGATTTGTACTAGTTAATAACCTCACTTATCGTTTGTTTATTTCACTTTTGTCTACTAATAATTATGTTTATTAATTACCTGGCTCTTTTATTGGTTCATTTATTATTTATATAGCATCCGTGATACTAATAATTCACTATTAATAGTCATATAGTCAAATGAAAAGTTCATTTTTGTCAGTTAACTCCCTGTTTTATCTGTTATATTTACCTGTGACCACTAATTAATTCATTAAGTCAAGTAAAATAAAGTGAAATAAAGTGAGTGATATTGTCATTTAAGAATCACTTTTGTCAAATTTTATTATTATTATTATTATTATTATTATTGAATGAATTTGACCTACCCCAGTTTAACTTCTTCGGTTTCGTTTTTGAGGTTTCGCCTACATCAATTGGCCTGTTGGGCTTTTATTTTGTTCCTGTAATGTTGCAAAGTAAAAGACCTACATTCTCCTTTGCTGAGATTGGATCCGCCCCCCCCCCCCCCCCAAACCCGACACCTTCGCAATCTCATTTTACGATTCTACATTACTGTCGTCCTGATCAGCTTGTAAACAATGTTTGAGGCATCCTTGCATCATCATCCCTTTATTTAGCGATCCCGCATCTCTTGTGATTTACTGCTCCGGCTGGGAAAAATTGGCAGATAAATCACATCGGACAAGAGAGAAGAAACACCTGCTATTCAGAAAGAGCGGTATCAATCAAAAGCGCAGACGCTGATGAGAATCTAACACAAAAGGGCGTCCGCATTGCTGTTCTCGTGATTCTAGAGTATTTACATGATCAGAATTTGCAGTCTTTCCACAGCTCTGACAAAGAAAAGCCAAGACTAGGGTGCCGTGTCAAACGCCATGATTGCCTTTCTGCCAATGTCAACCTGCTCTTGTCATTTTCGAAGAGCGTCCCGTTGCAGGGCTGATTTCCTCCTTCACATCTCTATGAATACTTGAGTTGCAGGCTGAACTAATGGGATGTTTTGACCCACTTGAGAGTACAGGTGCTCAGTCGTCTATAATGCGATGCAGTGGCTAATATTCTGATCATTTTTGTCCTGGGTCAAGAAGATTGTTTCATTAATCTTCCTCAGAAAAAGAATGGCAGGATGTGTCATATAATAGCCTGCTATATACAAGATTTTTCACCTGTCAAGAAGAATGATACTGCAGAAAATAAAGTGGGATGGAGTCATGGTGCGTTTATAACAAGGTGAATAGAAAATACAACTAATGGTGTTATAACAACGTGCTTCGTCAGCATTGAGGTTGAAGGAAGACGCATGTCATATAAAGATTAAATTGTTCTAAAAGTCATTATATATACACACGTATATACATATTAATATACATGCATACAACATAAAACCTCTAATAGAACACCACCATGATTGAAGAAACGACATATATTCATTTCCTGCATCTATTTTTTCCCTTAAAGAGATGGGAAACACCAGTCTTGTGTCATGGAATTGGCAAACAGGAAATGCAGCTGACTCTTTACTCACACAACGATATACACTACTTTACATAATTATTAATTTATAATTATATCCACACCTTATTTAAACATCTTTTGTCTTCTTTTTAGACAAAATGCTTCAATTGCTCCTTATTACAATGAAACAGGATCATGGAAACGTGTTGATGATTTATTTTAAAGTGTCAAAATAAATAATCGCATGCAACACTTCCAAGCTTGTCATTGGCCAATTCTCATATTCCTTCTCCAGAACGCCTGCGTGGTGACGCCAGCAGCTCGCATGGCAAGGCATTATCATTCCTTTTAGTGTTATTTAGTCTTTTAAAAGTGTTTTTGTGCACTTTTTTTGCGTTATTGTTGTGTTTTTTTGGCAGCATGATGTTTGTCAATCGTCTAAAATGTTTGATGGAAAAGATAAGCTTACCATTAATGAACTGTCAGGACTTTTTAGTTGCCATTTGGACTATATGAATGTGTTGTGGTTAAATAAAGCTTTATGATTATGAGAGCATGAATTGGTGATAAATTTGAGAAAGCTAGAAAAGCTGAATTTGAAAGAGGTTCATCATCACCTGATTCCTAGGAGATAGTCATTGGATTTGGCTCAATACTCTCGTGAGTAAGGATAGGTGAATGGAAATTTGCTCCACTCTAAATTCAAATTCATGGTGGTGATTCAGATTTGCTCCTGAATGGTACACAGTCTTGTCCCATAAGATATTAAAATGTCCTAATGTAGTGCAAAAGTTTCTATTTTTAATGAGAAGACAAAACTCTTCCTGTTTCCGAGTAGCATTTTCTCCAAGGCCACTTAGCCAGCCACTTAACCCATGGTGACTCCGCGGGGACCACAGTCGGCAAATTGACATTTTCTTGCTTAGATTTCAAAGATGAAAACCGCTGACTAAATCTACTCAAATTTGGTGACTGAACAGAAAACAGTCCATTTTACTATTTATTGAGCCACTTTTTAGTTTCTAGGTCACAAGGACCTGGAGCAAATTCAAGCAACTCTGAACCTGAAGGCGGGGCACATATCCTATAAATGTGTCCAACCAATCACAGAACAGGACACATTCACACCATCTCACATTTATTTTCACAATTTTTCTCACTCTACTTCTCCTGAACTCGTGCTTTTAGACTGTGGGAGGAAAAACCCAGAGAAAACCCAAAATGCCCACAAAGGCCAAATATGCCATCGCTTATGCTTATTGTAAAAATCTGTCTTGTCTAGTCTCGATCTGTGGTTCTTACCATCTCAGTCATTTTCGGCACAGGCAAACCTAAAGAACCCAATGAGGGGAAAAAAAAAGTGTTGAGCGGACTTTGATTCAGTTGAGAAGACGAGTTGGTCTTATGGGATGTTTGTATTTGACACATGTCACTAAAGCAAATCTAGGCACAGCGTAAATTGCCTGTCATCACTGTAGTCTGAAAATGGCATTTTATTCCTTTATAAAAATAATACCATAATTTGGCATCAGTCATCCTGACGCTTCTAAAATTGCCTCTAGTGAATGGCACATTAATGCTGCTGAGGAAACGGATTTAAATGTCAGCGACTGAGATCTTCTTTCAAGCAAAAGTGATGTAAGATGACTAGAGAAAATGTCACAGTGGCTGGCTCCTAGCGGGAATGAAGGAGTTAAGCACATTCAGCGCATTTTCTGAAAGAAAAACAAGATCAGTTTGAAGACAGCATTACCATGCGGGACAAGATGATGTACAATCCCGCCATAACACGATTCTGCCTTTGATAAAATGCTTCAAATTCGTCTGTTGTCCCAGTAAAAAGCGCTTCCAATGCATAATAATGAAAGGAATCTTTAAAGTTGTGGAAGACGTCTCTTTCAAATGTAGATGCACGGTAAATATTTGTCAGACGCGTGGACCGATTGTCCTCAGATTGATCTGGGCTGATGTTTCCCTTTGAGTTTGATCAATCCTGAAAGCCAGAGTGGTCTTGATGCTCCACAAGCCTGTTCGCATTTGCTTCCGTCATTGGAAGAATTCACGTGTTGATCTTTAATCCGTGTGGACAGAGGTGATGATTTGCATCGGATCAGCATCTGTTGGTTAATCTCTGTGAGCCGGGGGTTTCCAGTTGACCGATTTCCGGGTGACAGGCATTTTTAAAGCATCTCTGAACATGACAATGGATTCCTGTGCTGTCCTAGAGAAGATTTACTGTGATGCGTGGAGTCTTTTGACTTTTCTCGGCAGAGGTCATTGTATCGATTCATTATTTTAGACATTTATTATGAAATTCACGTGCATTTTTTGACACGTTTCACTCCAAAAAAATGCCTTCCAATTCCCCCTCATGAGTCTGGGCTTGGAAATAGTGTAGAACCTACTAGCGTGAAAAACACTGTAGCTAGATTACATACCAGAGTAAATAATGCAGTAATTTGTGTCTTGCTTAATTATAGAAGACCTCACTACAGGTAAGTATTGGAATTCAATCCGTGGTATTGCTTAAAGACTGCAAACTTCAAATACTGGCTTTAAACATTATGACTGTTCATATAAGTCTGTTGTTTTAACCAGGGCTCTATCTATCTGTCTGTCTGTCTGTCTGTCTGTCTATCATCAGCTGAAGACAAAAAAAATGAATGACAAGACTAGACTGAAGATGGGTCTTTTTAACAAAGCATATAATAATAACAAGACCTGTAATAATAACAAGTCTAATAAGTTAATAAAATCGTATAGAAAGGCTGCCTAGTCTTGTTGCTTGGAACCGAATCACACCTGCACCTCCTAAAACTGTCTAAATCTTTAATAATGGCACTTCATGTTTTCCTAATGCTTTGATTTTTCTGTGTTTCACTCCTCTCCTGAGTGCCTTACGACCGCCTGAAGGAGTGTCGAGCCACCAGATGGACATGAAATCTATCAGACCATTCGGGAAGATGGAATCTCCTAGGAGCTTCGGGTTCATCTTTTCTATGATGTGGCCTGGACCTCTGTAGCCCAGATGCTGCTGTTAACGTGGAGAAATGAAGACGCCTCTTTCCCCAGTCAGGAGGGAAACATCTTCCAGAACCATCATCAAAATGGCGGGAACAACCAACAGGCTGGCACCAGTGAGTCAGGTTCTCCTCAGGGTTTTTTCCCCTCGCACTCGAGTTTTTTTTTTTTACCTGGCCACTGTCGCATATGTGCTTGCTCACTGGTCATTGTCATAATCATAGCCATTTTATTAACACCAACGACCAATGAAGAAAATACAACAATCTTCAGTTTTTTTACATTTACACACGCACTTTGAGACTGATTGTGAAAAGCGCCTTACAAATGCACAAAACATACTAGGAAGTATCGCACATGATAAACCAATCAGGTGACAGGTCAAGATTTAAAATTCTCCATTGGCACCACAAAACGGAGACCAGGAGCTTGACATGTGATTCCAGGCGGATTTTAGTTGAGGACTAGCAGGATCCTTGAGAATATCCAATCAGATCTCTGGGATTTCATTTGTTTGGAGGATTAATTCAGGTCAGTGAATGTTTCATGAATCATCAAGTGTTTAGAACCATTATTGAAACCAATCAACTCTTTTGTGATCACAACTAAAAACGCAATTAGGACTGATTCATCTCTTCGCTTTCGACTGTTTATTTGCCTTGAAAACTTTACACTTAAATTGCGAAAAGTACTTAAAAGGTCCCATTGTAATAAAAGCATTGTTCGCGAAAATGCTGAAATGTTGAAGGTCACATTGCCCAAAGTTTTAGGGTTTTGAAAAATTGTACACTATTTAATTTTTGTCTTTCTCTTTTTTGTGTGTTGTCAAAAGAAGCTGCATATAATGAATTTCATAAATTATTATTTTTGTTTTGTAATACCATCTATTAATACTATCATTTAATATTTTCTAGAAGGAAAAACACTAATTATGACTGTTGAGGGATTCACAGAACATTCCTTTGAGAATTTAGTCGGTATTTAATAGTAATGCTACATTAAATACTACCAAGGAGCTTTGTATAAAAAGCAGTACAACCTTATAATTGTATAATTATTATAAAATTCATGTAATTATTCTCTTCAAAATGTCCAATATTCAGCTTTTATTTTCACCCAACTTTATTTCTGGGCTTTTTTAATATTTGAATGAATTAATGAATGTTTTTAATTTTCAGACGTGATTCCCGTACTAAGCATTTAAATCCAATAAAACTGTAACACAATGTAAGCCACTTTAAATTAAAGCGGCAAATAAATGCGGACACGTAAATCCATAAAGTGTGACGTGCTTAATTTTACAATTACTTAACACACTGGTAGCAAGTGTTTTGAATTTTATATTTGTATATATATGTATTTTTTTTCTTTTATAGATTTTTTCTGTACGTATATAAAAAAAAACACTTATATTAAAAATGTATTAAAGCTTGATATTGGCCATTCGAGAAACTTCAGCGGCTGAAAAAAAAAAATGGAGCGTTGATGGCTGAATAAATTGTTTAACATAAGTGTGCAGCGTACCTGCTCCCATCAACCTGACTTCTTTACCTGCCGCCATTAGTGCACAATTTCCCATAAAATCTACATTGATTGCCTCAGCTTTCGGTCAAAGCGCGTGTCGCTCAGTTCCTTCACAATCAGTGCTCGAGTCTGACCCTCGAGATCATATGCTTAGCCCTTGTCCTTTAACAGACTGCTTTTGACATTTACAGAGTGGAAATGTGATTTCAAAGGCACGTCTGAGCCTCTTGTGGTTTCGGCTACTTGCGAAGTTATTCACTGGAAAGTATTTGACTTGTATGTAGATTTCTCTAAATTTAGCCTTTCTTTCTCGAAGCTGCGCCACTGGATCTTGGCTTGAGGAATAGGCGTCCCAGTGAGCGATCAGGGCATTTTTGGCTCGCCCAAAGCAATTTAAGCTGCACCCTATACTTCGCCTATTCTGACCAAACTTTAAAAAAATGTGTTTAGACAATGCCATATCGTAAAAATGCAGGTATTTTCGCAGTTTGTGATAACTTATCTGCATTTTAGTAATTATTTTGATCAGAAATATAGAGTAACCTGTTGAGGATTGTCCTTGAGGATGCTTAAGGCAGCCCACTGCTCCAGGTTTGCTCCTATTATGTTCAGGTCAAATTGACTCATTTTTAAAGTTTAAAAATATTTTTAAAATACTTAAAAGTATTTTTTTTTTTTTCACTTTTAAGCTTCTCCTGCTTGTCTTAGTTAGTGTAATCTACATATTAAAAAATGGTTCAGTTTACTTATTTGTAACTTCAGATAAAATGGAAGCAAAAAAAGAGTCAGAAAGTTCAAATACTAATTGTTTCTTTGAAACAATGAGACATAATACACCGCTGTCTCAAACACACACACACACACTGCTTTGGGGAGCTTTTGTTTCTGACACGTATATGCAAAATAAAAAGCCCCGGGTCAAATGTTCCTCTGAAACTAACATAACAGGAGGCTTAAAAAATACAAGTATTTTAGCAATTTGTGATAACACCTTTGCATTTTATTTGATCAGAAAGTACCAGTAATCTGTTGTGGAGTGTCCTTGAGCAACACAGGCCCCCACATCCTCCCAGTGCACCACGACTCAAGACTTACTGCCCACTGCTCCGGATTTTTGTGTGCACAATTTTGATACGACCCCTAGTGGCCATATTGACTCACTCACTAACCCTATCCCATTGAGAAATAATAAAGAAAAACACGTGCGAATATCCTAAAGTCTGGTCTTCTGAACAATACCTTGCATTTTTAAACCACAATTTACTGTAGTGTGACGTCTTGTTGAGAAAGAAATGTCCTTGACCTTCACACACGTTGACGCTATGTTGAAGCTGAACTATTTAAATGCAGTTTTTGGTCCATCTAGGGGACTCTCAGTTTTCCAATAGAGTGCTAGTACTTGGCAATTAGCCATCTCTCTCTTACTCTCCCTCTCTCCCTCTCTTTCACACACACAGACTCTTTTTCCCTCTCGCCATCGCTTTTTCTCTGTCTCACAGAAAGAGAGAGAACCATTTCTTTTCCTTTCTTTTTTCCTCTCGCACTCCCAGTATCTCTCCTTGCTATTTCTTTTTTTCGCCTTTTCACAATTGTTTCCATCTTGTTCTTCATTGTTTCTCTATCAAGCTATATCTCCGTCTCTTTCTCAGTCTGTCTCTTGTTCTGTTTGTACAACCTCTTTTTCAATCTATTTCTCTCTCATTGAACGTCTTCAACTCCCTCCCTCTCTTTCTCTTCTACTCTCTTTCCATCTCTAGCTTAGTCGCTCTATCTATCTCATTTTCCCTCTCTTTAGCCTAGTCTCTCTATCTCTCTCTCTTTCCCTCTCTCTCTTCTACTCTCTCTCCCTCTCGTGCTTAGTCTCTCTCCCTCACTATCTTTTTCTCACCTCCTCACCCTCTTTTCTGCCGTCCCCTGATTCTTATCAGCCTTTTCCCAGCAGTCTTTGTTAAGCACTTGATATCAGCAGGCAAATATGAAGCAATTCCTTCTGGACGGTGATTGTGATAATGTTTGCGCATCCAACTTCCCAGAAACATCTATTCAGGGGGTCAACATGTAATCGAAGACCCTTGAAACAGCAGGAAATGGGTATTGCTTTGTCTGGAGAATGAAAGGTGACTGCTCTCCTGCCGAGATGTATTATCTAAATCAAAGTGTGACATGGGACTCATGCCAAATGGGAAATATGGAGACGGATGCTGCATCAAATGCATCTATAAATTATGGAAAGTTACCAGCTTCTTGGGATATTATTTTAAACGTTATTTGTCATCAAAATAACACTAATATCATGTATAATACAGAAGAATTGACGTTGTTATCAACCTGCTTTGATGGTTTCACAATGGTCAATCAAACCCTGGACCACCACAGAACCTGCCGAAACCCCTTTGGAGTGGTGGTCTCTTCATCATCTGGTCTTCTTCATCAATCTGATCTCAAAGTGAACCAAACTTAATTATTACCGTCTTTTGAGTGAACAGGATTCCGTGGTTGGATTGGCTCTATGGGAAACTGGTGATCTTTGACCCTTCTCAAGTTCAACATTGATGTAATATTATAATTATTACAATATTGGTTCCACTTTAAAGACCTTTTATTAAATGTTGGCTCATCTTTAGCTCAAACTAAAACACTTTATTACACTAATTATGGGAAATGGCACAAATTCTACCTCAGAAAAGCACATCAGGGTGTAAAAAATGGGTTGAATACATTTTAAAAAAATAATAAATGTAATAAATTAATAATTAATTAACTGAAGGCACCCAACATCATAACTAAGTATAACTAAGTATAACTAAGCATAACATGGGTAACTAAGAATGGACACGCAGTCAAACGTTTAAGAAAACAAAACATGAAAAAATAAAAAAAAAAGTAGCACAATGGTCACAAAATTAAACCGAGAATAGTCAGATTAAGATATGGCTAGATAAACACAACTAATAATCTGACAAATACTGCAAAACAAGCTCTTTAAATCGACAAACACATGAACAAGGAAGCAATCAAGTGAAATAAACCAATAAACTAACAATCTAACTCATGATAAAGATCAAATAAGAAACACGTGACAGGTAAGAGTGATAATTGACTTCTAATAACTAGTAATTTATAATATACTATATTGTATACACTTATTATAATAATTGACCATTTTAACACTGGCAATCCATTGCGTGCAAAACATTCAACTCAAAACAATGAAATAAAAAAAAAAACAGGACTTTTAATTTTCTACTGAATTCCAATTTCTACTGATTGTAGCAAAATGTAGAAATCCTTACTGTTAAACAATCTATGAACATTTCTAATGACAATACAGACTAAGCATTACATTTACACAGTAAGGTTGTCTAGTATTACAACCGTGTTAATAAAAAGCAGACTCTTGTAATCCTTGATTGTGTTAATAGTTACGACTGTTCCAGAGTTTGTCCTTCAGCTCCTATGTAAATGTACACAAACTCATTCCATGTTATTACATGTCGCACTCATAAAACAACAAAGTCATGTCATTATAAATTGTTATGTCATCATAAATTGTTTTCACACCAGCAGGTCATCACGCGCAGATACGTCGCAAACGCACACACACACACACACCATTATTCCCGATGAAAAGCAGATCAATCTGACACAGATTTCATTTCCATTCTTCTTCTTTGGTTTCCCTCATTACACGTTCAAGCCATTTGTGCTACACATATTTGATTATGTTAGAATTCATCTTTTGGCAAATGAATGGGAAATTATTTTTCGGTTATATTAAACTGAAATTGGAAAATGTCAGCGAGAAATTAATGGCCGGATCATCCCAAGCTTAGTGCCGACAAATGCAAATGTTGAGCGGTCCGTCAATCTTTGTTCGAATTGAACATAAAGTGGACTCTATCTGCAGATATCGGTCAGACGTGTGTCTTACCTCTATATACATGTATGTACCAGAACATCATGCCAGTGTATTTTTTAACTTCCGTCAGTGAGGCGCTCTATTAGAGAGACTTGATGTTCTATGTTCACTGATTTTCGTTACAGTCAGCATTTACTCTTTCTGGTCACTTATGTTAGGTCAATTAAAATGCAGAAATTTGGTTTAGTGATTTTATTCAATCAGTTAAATCCTGCATATTTTCCACTCCCTTGTTTGTGTTTGGTCAAAGAAAGGTGTGGCCTTTCTATCAGCCATTTTAAAGGCTTGGGCTGAGTCCATTTTGGGTTGTGGGTGTTGTTGGGTTTTCATTTTCTTGTTTCATTGCAGATTTATGTATGGTGTATTGATTTGGCTGTTCTAATTTATTCCTGATTTATTTATATTCGGGTTATTTGCCTTGTGGTCATGTTTAAGATTTATTTTGTAAGATTTAGTTATTTCAGATTCCCCCTCTGGATCAAATGGTTTCACCCAATTTGTTTAGGCGGGAAAACTGTCTTATAAAAGCCAGGCCATTTTGATTGTGAAGGAGGTTGGAATGTTGGTTGATATGAGTGTGACAGTTGAACTATCTCTTGCATTGAGGAGAAATATTTGGGTCTGAACGTAAAGCACTTTGATGGTCTGGTTAACTGTTGCTCCTGCTTTGAGGAGATTTCTTTTTGTAAGTTCTTGTTTTTTGTAAATACGTTTTCGTCCTCTGAAGTTCAGAAGTTTGGCATCTGTGTGGCTCCTACCACCTTCCCAGGAGCCAATTGCGGCCTGTCTTTGTATTCATTGGCCCGCAGCCTCTCTCAGAAAATCTACAATATCTGGCCAATCAGCACATGCCTACAAAAATTGCTACTTTACAGTTTACCAATGGCACTTGTTTGAAAGTTGAATTTTTTTGTTGAAGCAGTTTTATTGTAAAAACGCCAAACTATGCCATTTTAAATACAATAATATATTTGAATATTGTTTAAATTGTTTTAAATGGTTTTTTTTTGCCAATAACAAATTCCTTACCAAATCTGGCCATCTTGGTGAAAAGTTTGAAAGTTATGTAGTTTCATGAATCCCTATGAATCTGATTCACAATCAGTTTCTTTACATTTCCATTTGAAAGTAAATAAAAGCGTGTAGTTACAATGCAAATAGTTTTAAAATAGTGAGTATTTTCGTGTAATTCCAATTTGTGGTGAAAACAAATGTCAGAATAAGCATCCGGCCTACAGTTAGAGACTAATTTAAAGATTATTCTAGGTTAACCACAATGAATTTTAGGTTTGCAGAGAAAATAATTATCCATGTCCACCTCTTTATAAATATGTACAAATCATGTTGGGTAGTAGCTCAAAATCAAGGATTTCAGAGGGAAAATGCCAAAAAAGGAGTGATTTAATCTGCTTTGCCCTCAAACATCCTACGTCGCTGTAGGTGGCCTGAAACACAGCTGTCTGCTTCTTGAACCGAAATCTTCATTCTGTCCACACGCATCTGAAAAAGGGAAGGAAGAAAAGACCTGGAAAGGAAAAGGTCACACAGCGTTGAAAGAAAGAAGTCGGGCACGCTCAGTCTAAACTCTGATCTAATATGCTCTTTCTTTCTGTCGAAACTTTCACCTTCAGCACACAAATCACCCCCCCGTCAACATGGCAACGTGATCCTCGCACTGCTTCCCACCACAATCCCACCTCTCTAAGCAGACCAACTAATGTTCTGCTCCGAGAATGACGGGCGCCAATGGGAAGATCTCTCTGATTGGCTTCCAGTAACTCCTGCATATCTTGCTTTTCCACTCGGTTTGGTTCAGTCCTGTCATCGATGAAATGCTCCAAGGATCAGATGAGTGTTGAACTGAGCCGTGGTTTCAGATGGAGTTGACTCCCATCTAAAGCCGCACTGAAAAATGGACATGTGCTTAAAGGGAAAAGAAAAGCAAACATGTGGCCTTGTAGCAAATCTGTCCGTCTAAAAATGTCAAGTATGTGTTCAATGTATTCAAGAAATTCATGCCATATTTTCTTCAAATAATTACTTTGCAATTTTTCTTTTTTGATTTTGTGAGTTTGACATGGAGTATAATACATGACAGAAATAAATCAAAACTGATAAAAAAAATATATATTTTGTATCTTTTTTTTTTTTTTTTTTTTTTTTTTTTTTTTTTTTTTTTTTTTTTT
>MU204250.1:10236180-10262804 GCA_017309775.1 Paedocypris sp. Pulau Singkep | reverse complement strand
TTTTTTTTTTTTTTTTTTTTTTTTTTTTTTTTTTTTTTTTTTTTTCTTTTTGTCAAGATTCTATTATCATGTAGAGCGGAATTTTATAGTTGGCTATTTATAACAAAACAAAACAAAAATCGGATAATGAACAGAACTAATAATCTATCAGAAGTGATCTGCAGTTTGACAAAGTCATAAAAACGATGTGAAAACAACAATCCAAAGATAAAGCTTTTTTTTTTTTATGTATTTTTAAAACTCATATGACATTTCTTGAGACTCAATATAAACGCTGAAAAAAAAAAAAACATTTTCAATGAGCTAAAAGTAAAATGGCTGCACAAACATTGTACTGTGTACTTATAGTAAAACATATTACACAAATACAACCACTGTGTTGTATTACACTAAGCCTTTTAAAAAAATGTTACTTTAATCAAGGTTTTGTCGCATTTCTTACACAATTGGTTCCATTTATTGCCGTGTCTTTCTATTCTATAATTTGTGGGGAAATTTCATCACACCTTCTAAAGTTCTGGGAATACTGTGATCCTTTCAATTCAGAGGCTTTTAAATTGTAGTGTTTTAGCGTAGCACTTCATTAAAACACATCAGAGTGTTTTAACGTAACATCAAACGAGTGTTTTAGCGTTCGATGTTTCAAAGGTGATGGCGTTGATGAAAAGTGAGTCTTTTAGTGTCAAATACATTTCTAAAAGTGAAGCTGGCGAGATACGATGGCTGGTTTTGTGACTTGACAAAGGGAAAAGATTAGCTTGGACAAAAACATGTCTTCAAATTTCTTGACATAAACTGTTTACAACTTTATGTCAAAATGGCTGAAATATTGTTGGTGTTTGGCTCATACTGAGTGCTGAAGATTAAAATCCACCACCAAATGAGAAAGAAAATGATTTTGCACTGCGTGTTACCAGCGACACAGTTTTCTCTAATGGACAATGTTGAAAAATAAACAAGCATTAGGAGCCCCGGCCATGAAAAATGAACTGAAGCCGCCAAGAAAACAAAAATGAGCTTCTGTAACCCAGTCTACAAAACTGAACTCATTGGTTAAGACTACCACTATTATTTTCCATAACTCCATCTATACATTTTATAAGCGGATTCCCAATTCTGTGCCATGACGAGCTACAGCCAATTGTAGCAACTCTGGGTCTGAAGGCGGGACACACACATTGGTGGCCAACCAATCACAGAGCAGGAAATCAGATTTGTGTATTTATGAAACATTCCACTTCCATGGATTACCAGAAATATCTTAAATTTGTGTTAAACTTTTTGATGATGCGTGCTCAGTGCAGTTAAATGCTGTGTTGGACTGCTTTTCCTTGAAGAACAGCAATTTCTAGAAGGCGAAGTTGATTGAGATGGTGAGTCGGGCTTGATTACTTTTTCAGCAAATAGATGGAAAAGCAGATGAATTAATCTTCTTGGTAAACCTAGGTACCAGCCAGACAACATTAAGAACCTTCTCCGTTATTAGGTCCTTACTATATATTTTTTTTTAAGTTGTTGACTTTGCGTACCATTCATCGTCGCGTGAAACTTCTTAAATCGCACAAATTTCCCAGACTTTAATTAATTATCACGTGTGTTTCTCAGTCCACACCTCAGCGACTATAATCCTCCTTGCACAATCCGTAGCTAAAGTCATTGCAAGAGAAACAGAGAAGCAAAATTGCCTCTGGATCTAGGGAGCAACAAACATATTTCCCAGGATGTCGAAACATACTCCTGAAATGGTGTTTGCTCAACTTGGAACAACAGCGGTCTGTTACTAGAGGAATTGTTTGCTCTAATCAACTACTAGTTATTGTTCTAGTTCAATACATAGCAAGAGCATACAGTATCCAAGCTAGATGTTTTACTGAATGCAAATCTGTTTCCGGTTTGAATCTTGATCTGGTGAGGTTCACATTTTATATGAAAATTATGATTTGAAAAAATTATGATTTGTCAGGCGCAAAATAAAAATATATACAGTATTTAAGTATGTAGTATGTAACAATTTTTCTTTATTCAACAAACCTAACTTGTGACTAATGTCGATATTGTTTTACTTGAATAATAGATATCAGAAATAGTCGATTCTAGAGGTCAGGACTTCATTTCCCAAGATTCTTTGCTCTCTAGTCTCCTCGCATGCGCAGAGCAATTGTTTCAAGCTCAGACCTGTTTCAAGCTCTCAGTTTATCCGACAGCGTGTGAAGAGGAAGGATTATTACCCCCTGTGCAGTGACCAAGCGTTTTGACTATCTCTGTTCCTTGGATTATTTTTTTTTATTTTATTTTTTTTTTGTACCCCATGTTCTTCAATTTGGACAGTTTCAACTTTCTGACAAATTGGACTTATTTTGTCTTTGTTAAGTGTCGCGTCGTGTCTAATGCTTCTGTATTTCTGTTATTGAGCCAATAAAAGCTTATATTGTATGTACGTCTGCCTACGCATTATTTAAAGACGCACACGCACACCACTGCATAAAGACGACGTGTTTCCATTTATTTGTGAATGTTCCTGGCTTGAAATACAAAAAAACGGGGGCTTATATTTACACGCATATTTGAAATTGGCAATTACGTTTTTCAGCGTAAAAAAAAAAACGGTGCTTTATACTATTTGCGTAAACACGGTAACTACTACAAAAAACACTGCTACCGTCACTCCCAATGAATCGCCTTAAACGCCACAACTTTGCAGCAAAATATAAACTGCTCATGAGTTTCACTTTACTGTCCGGGTGAGTGACAAAACTTCAAGCTTTTTCCACATGCACGGCGTGAAATTTCCATCTCACCGTTTGCCCCCCAGAGGAAGTCTCGTCCTTTCCCTGTGCATCACCTCAGAACTTCCCCTGGGGGTTAGCTGCCTCTTCCTCTGTATCCCGTGTCACTCTTGGTTAAGACCCCATTACAGACACAAGGTCTCGTCTGTGCCTGAATGATTCATTAAAACCGCGGCTCCCAGCGCGGGAATTACAGACAGCTGGTCAGTTGAAGGAGACTATGGATCTCCTTTGGCATTCAAAACCTTTGCCGTCATCGGGACGGAAATGGAGCCAGAAGCTCATGACAGAAATGGCGGGATTGCAGACGTGGACCTCCATCTGCTGATCTCGAGGAATCTCAAGGGTTTTCCTGGTTTTCCTTGCCTCTGGCTATGTGCTATTACGAACGGGCGTTTTATGCCTCGGATCCTTCTAGGCTGAATCGTACAGAGGCCTGCTAGCCTTGGATTCTGAATGAAATGTAGAAGCAAGTCTGTCCATCGTAGGCTCCATATGAAAGATTTAAGCCTGGGCTGTTGACTTGGCTCACGGGGCAAGAGTAATTTATACGCACACAAGGCGAATAATAGAAGGAATGCTAATAGCATTCGCCGTGCCTCTTTTGAAAAGAATTCAATGAATGCATCACAGGGTTAAATTTGGTGCTTAATTAAATTACAACGCTTAATTAAAAGGAATTAATTGGGTCACTTAATTACTCATAACTACCCGTGTTCGCCTTAAAACATAGAGGAGTTTAAGATGATGCATGTTTCTTCATAATCAATTTATTGTAATTGCTTAAGTGTATTTTTTAATACATGTTGTAATTCATTTTCCTTCGATTGTATTTGTGTATAAGATGCATTTAATAAAAAAAAATAGATTCTGTTTTCAAGATTGATTCATCTATTACTGTGAAGTGTTTGCTTTTTTACTATTATACAATTTTTATTTCCATTACACCCAGTTGAAACACCGTATTGTAACTAGTACTACTAGTAGGATGTGGAAGTGGTAAAACTGATCTGAAATTCTGGTAGCACTACGCAAAAATAGTATTAATTGTATTAGATAAAGTAATGTTTATTCAGTACTAGTAGTAGGACTATTAGTATAAATAGTATTGATAATAATTCAGCAGTACATTTTTGAGTCACCTTTACGTTTCTAGCCAATCCCAGCTACTCTGGGCCTGAAGGCGGGGCATATAACTTTGATTGACAGCCAATCAGAATGCAACACACACATTGACACTCTCACTCTCACCCAGACTTTCCCAGTTACCCACTTCCCAATTTTCCAGACTCTGATTCTTCTGAACACCTTTTAGGATTCCGGAGTTCCAGAGGAGTACTACTGGTAGTGGTAGTTGTATAATAGTGAAAGAGTAGTAATAATGGTTCTTTTACTTTCCGTCTGATTCCTTTTGAGTGCTGGAACTATTTCTACTTTACCACACCATTGGTTTTGACATGTTCAAATGTTTAGCTCAACATTTTACTAAACGGCTTTTACTAATCTTTATTCTATTTCCTTTCACATTTGCAGCACGGCCATAACTGTAATAAATTGATTCAATCTAAGCAAATTCCCAAATATTTCATATTTGCTGTGGGTGGAGATGGAAACGACATTTTTCACCTGAACAACAAGAATAAATGGGCTTTGTGAGAATGACAAGCAATTTAAAAAAACTTTTTTTTTCTGTCTCATATCTTTTAGTGTTTTTTATGGGGGAAAATATGCAATAAATAAACTGACATGAATGCTGATGTGGCTCGCCAAAAAAACCAGTCCATATTCTGAACTAAGAGCTGATTTTTGTCTTTATTTCCTTTTTTTTTTTTTTTTTTATCACAGACACACACACACATACACGCACACTTTTTCATCTAGGCATGCACTTTTGCCACAGAATGAAACTTTCAAACTATTAGTTTTAATAAAAGAAACACGTGAAGCATAATTTCCAATTCCTATTGAGAATATTTGCATACGGCTGAAAGAATAACGCCGCAATGCCTGGAAGTGGTTTGATACCACTATAATAAATACGCCAAATATTGACACAGCTAAAATATTTATAAGTCTCTTGTTGATGCTTTAAATCACTTAATTCTCACTTACTCTTACCTAACCTTGCACATACAAGAAAAGATTGACGTTTAAAAAATAGGCCATTTATAAACATTATTCATAGGGCCGCTGTTTTCCTGTAGGGCTCATAAAATTCTCAAGGACACAGATAACTAGAGTTGTTTGAAAGTACAGTGAAAAGAATATGACCAGGGGGAGGTCAAATAAACTGTTTTATCTGTTTTTCAGTAAATCTGTTTAATCGGCTCATGAAGAGTTCCTTTAGTGCCATCACAAACGCAGTGTCTGTGCGCGGATGGAGATGGCAGTGGACATCAGGGTTGCTTGCATAAGCCGCTGGTTTCAATTGTTATGAATATGAATTATATGCATAATTTTTTTTTTTTTTTTTGGCCTGGTTAAAATGGGATTTCTTCACCTTTTAAAAAAACAAACTTTAGCATCTCCTGTTAAAATTTCAGTTCTTTGTTTAATTTGGAAGAACACAACTTCCTTTTTTTTTTTTTTTTGCCCAAAACATTTCAGACCTAAAAAATATCTAAAAAAAAAAAATCTAAATTTTTAGACCTAAAAATATATTTTTAAAAAAGTAAAATAAAAAGTCTCAAAATGTAAAAAAAAAATGTTTTTGACCTAAAAATGTTCTCAGAAAATTATTTCTTCCATTTTCTGAACAGATTTTCCATTTCTGGGTCGTGAAGAGCTCAAACCAATCACAGCATGTTTGAAGCAGGAAGATGGGACACACTCTGGATCGGTGGTCAACCAATCACAAAGCGGGACACACACACTCTCACTCTCACTTAGGGACATTTTTCCGGATTCAAATCTTTTTTTTTTTTTTTAATTTAGGAGTCTCATTTATTTATTTTTTTAACTAGAACGCTCCATAACATTGTCAGAACACAACGCTCCATCCATTCTTCATCCATTCTGCAAGGTTTTATTTACATGAAGAAATCTTTCCTGTCTTTGCAAACTTAAACGTTGATGTCTCCTCAGCTTGACTCAAGAAACCCTTTTCTATTTCGATATCGCTTTCCTTTCATGATGCATCTCATCATCAGTCAGGGTGTATTATTTATTCACGTTTAGATGAATCCACTATTGTGCGGTAAATGATTCCAACACAAAACCCTGGATGATGCTTTAGTAATTGAAAATAAGACTAACATTTTTGATATGGGTTTGTCTTAGACTCCAGCTGTGAGGAGAGATGGAAGTTAAAAGGGAGAGGAAACATCAAGGGAACGTTAGACTAATTACAAGTCATGAACGACATCTCTCATATCTTCTCCACCGCTAAACCAACATGTGGAACCGTTCTGCCTTCAGTAGAAAGGCGGATAATGAGACGGGGAATTTTTCACTGTAAATAAGTTTTGTCCTCTTTGAATTGTGTGTAGATGTAAAATATCAAACACTGGATGGCTGTCACACTCCTGTGTCGCGGAAACACCATTTCCCAGAATGCTCTCGTCATCATTTCAGCTATTTAAACCTGTGTAGGTCTCTTCTTTTATCTTTTGATGGTTCTATCTCCATCTCTCTTTCTGGGCCGATGGTAACTGGTGTTCTGACAGATCAAGTCACTGTTTTAGCGCTATCCTCGTCTCTTATTCTTCTGTTATTTCCATTTCTATTGATCCAGATACTTGTCTGGTCTCTCTGTCTCCCTCATGTGTCGAATCAATTTGGTTTGATTTATTTGTCTATTTTTTGCAATAAACATTCTTTGTTGCTGTCAATTCAACTAGCGCTAATGCTAAGCTACACTAAGCTAAGCTAACCTGAAGTCTGTCTTAGGGTTGCCACCCGTCCCTTGACATTTGGAATTAAAATAGGCTTTATAAAACTTCTACTTTACTACTAGTTTTGTAGTTTACTAGCTTGTAGCTTAGTTAAGCTAAGCTATTTTATGTATGTGCTGTTTCTATGTTTGGATAGTTTTTACTGAAAAAATTACAAATATTTTAGCCACCCAATAAAATATGATTTGAGTTTATTTTCATGGTGTTTGCAATCACTGCATCACAAGGTGATGTGATATCGCTTCTCCCATGTTGCCACGCCCACCCAAAAAAAAAAAAAAAACCTGCAGTTTTCGTCCATTGTTTTTGGGTATTAAAGGTGTTAACCCTAGTCTAGCTAGTTTTACTTGTCTCTATCTTGTGCTGGACTTCATTAATGTTTTGTTTTTGCTTAGTTTCTTACTCCTTTTTATATTTTCGCCCAAACAGTGCTCATAATATCTGTTCCATAATTAGATTGTCTCGCTGGTTATTAGCAGCACTTTTCTTGCACATTTAACTGCACATTATAATCAGTGAGCAAGTTTGAAGGGTAATTTAAGACGACTACTTTATATATGATTGTTTTTACTACTGTTCAAAAGATTATGAGTAAAAATTAAAGTTATCTATTTACAGAAACCAAATTCTCGTCATTTATATTATTTGCGCTTGATCTTGTTCATTTACTTTTTATGTGAGAAACATGACTACAAATATTGTTGGCTTGTCACTTTTTGTGGAATTGGCATTTCCTTTCCATACGTGAGTGGGTTTCCTCTGGGTCTCCTGTTTCATTCAACCGTCCAATAACAGACATTCAGAAGAATTGGAGTCTGAAAAATTGCCCATAGACGTTAGTGAGTGTGTGTGTGTGTGTGTGTGTGTGTGTGTGTGTGTGTGTGTTGGCCACCATCCAAGGTGTGTGTCCCACCGTCAGCCCTAGAGTTGCTCAGATTGGCTCTAGCTGCTGGAGACTGAGAAATGAAATGCGTAGATGGAAATATAATAAAGTTTTTTTTTTTTTTTTACAACATCTTGATGTTAGATCTACACTGCTCCAAGTCATTTGAGTCGTATATTTGAACTTGTCAGTTTCTATACATGCAAATCAAATTTCTATCAACAAAACATGTCACAATCACCAGTCCTCAATAGAACACTTCTTTCCTTGCCTTTTTCCATTTTCATGCATTTATTCCCTACAGTTTGAATGAGATTGATATTCTTTCTCTGTGCATGTCCACAAACAGGCACTCAAAATCATTCTTGCGCTGACGAAACATAATCTCGGTTCAATCAGAACTAAAGATCAAGATTTGTCGAGCACCTGTTGATTCTGAACATCGTCTTAGAATCCAATTTTCCTCCATTACATCCAGCAGCAAATCCGAAAGCCTTCGTTTATGCACGGCAACAACAAACAGCCAATGCGTGTCTTGTGACATCAATTGTCTATAAAATATTATAAAATCATCCTGGCTCAATTTTTGAGGGCCTAATATGTTACGCCATTTTAAATTTAGACCATCCGATTTGTTAGATTGTGTCCACAGCGTGATCCTGCCCTCATCATAGAATCCCCTTTGAGCCTAATATCCATTTTTATTGCACATTCTCTGTCTTCACCAGGACTATACAGAGAATCTTTTGTAACTAGGGAGATTGAAACCGACTTGATAACTTTTGTTGTACAATGAGACGCTGGTTATCTGATAAGACATGCAAAATTCATTAGGCCTTCTGGAGCGTCCATCCGAATATTAAAACGTTTGTCTTTTATCTGTCTGCCATCCCAAAACATTTTTACGTGTTTGGGGATCCTAGAGTTTATGAATTCTACAAACAACGAGGTTAATCCATTCATCTTTCCATTTTCTGAACCACTGCTGGTTCATGGGGAGATGGAGCCAATTACTGGGCCTGAAGGCGGGACCTACGCTCTGAATTAGAAGCCAACCAATCACAGCGTGGGACACATTACTTTCTTTAACACCTTGTCACGGACTCTGGATCATGTTTTAGTTCCAACTTTTACTTGGACACCGAGTGGGTCACTTATTTTGAAAGCCTCTTCGGTTTGTAATTGGGTCATGTATTTAAGCTCCAGTTTGTCACATGTTCCTTGACGTTATATTGATGTATGATTTCTTCCCTTGCCTAGTCTTGTTTTTGTAGGTCTAGCCGTTTAGCTAGCCTTGCCTTATCGTTGTCTTTTGGATCTACGTGTACCGACCTCTGCCTGTCTTGTGACGGTCTACGACACACCTATGGACGATTTTCTAATTATAATTCTCCAATATTATGAATTGTGGAAGGAAATTAATTTTGGATTGTGGGAGGAAAATGAAGACCTGAAGGAAAACCATGCGAGAGAACCTGCAAGACACACGAAGACACAATGTCAGGACCTCAAACTTGCATCTTGAAAGGGTTCGTTTGGCCCACTATACCACCCATTTAGTAGAGTCGTTTTAAAATACAGATTGTGCAAGACTCTTATTTTGTAATGCTTTGGGTTTTCATATTGTCAGTTTAAACGGCAACTGTTGCATCTGAGTTGCATTGCAAAATATATGACGCAATCAATAGCAAAACAATGCGGAAATGCAACATTCGAATGAACCCTTCATTTTATAAGAAAGAAAACTACAAGGTGAAAACAGGAGGCATTTATCCAAGGCTTTGACTTTCATCGTGTTCTTTCCTCGCCTTGTCTTAAGGCTCTATATTTTTCTTCTCTCGCAAGGGACAGTTTTCATGATGTTTAACTCTTTTATCATTATCGTGGCTTTGTTAGGGATAAGCCAGTGGGGGGTGATGGGAAAGATGGGCATTGAGAAAGCAGACGTGCTTGATTTCAAGGTCTTCCTGTCCAGCTCCTTAAAGTAGACGGAATGCTTCTCTCGGTCACAATTAAACCGCATTTGTCAGCATTTGTGCGATAAAACCAGTGAGCTTGGCCATTTATACCCCGACCTTGGAAAAGGAGAAGATAAATCAGGGACAACAAGAGGGCGCAACTCAATTATTTACCTTGTAATACTTTGTTTCACACAATACAAATAACATATTTATGATGCGAGGTGCTAGCCAAAGTTCTCTCGCTTCGAGACATGGTGCTAACGTCAGAAATAGAAGCTGCTATAATGCCACCGACAGAGGCAGGCGAGGAAAACACACACTCGAGCAACTTGCTATGCACAAATGTCAACAGCGATGAAATGCTTCAGACGCTAGCAAGCACAAGGACAAGACCCATGTGTCGACACACTGGCACATTAGTACAATATCACCTTTCCTTCATGGCCTGACCACAAATACATCTTTCAGCTAATAAAAGTGTGTGTCACATACGTAACAAGTCCATAAGGTGTCGGGAGACACAACAGATCTATCAATCAGGAAATATGACCTAATCGAGCCAGTCCAGGAGACATAGATCAACCATTTCTTTACCCCCTTTTTGTGTCTTTTGTCTGGACCAGAAAGGCCACCACAGCCCTTTTCATATCCATCCATCCATCTCTATACATTTAACCATCTATGGATCCATCCAACTCCACAGGGTTTTTCATTAAATCTCCAAACAGTGTTCATTTTAGCCACATACTTTCAATGGCTGTCTGTTTGGTGAATTGATTTCCCAGCTTCTCTATTACTTCAAGGTTTCTAATATTGAATATTAAGCTTATTCACGTCTTTAGTTGGGCAGCTAAAAGCGAGGAAGAATAAGACAGACCCATTCAAAACCTGATCCTTAGTGTGAGGAGTTGGCATAATCTTTCCATGCTTACGTGGGTTTCCACCGGGTCTCCAGTTTCCTCCCACAATCCAAAAATTGTGTTTAAGCTCAGGTTTGGTACTTTTCCCATTGGTGTGAGTGAGAGTGTGAATGTTTTTGACTGTCCAGCTCTGTGATTGGCTGGTCACCAATGCTATGTATCCCGCCTCCAGGCCCCGTTGCTTGGATTGGCTCCAGCCTTTCATGATCCAGGAACGGAATAAGCGACACAAAAAAAAATCGCCTGGTCATAGTCTTAACACAGATGAACATCGGGTCACAGCGGCTGGGTGTAGGACCCATGTACGAGAGGATCACGGTTCACTAAGGGTTAACTCAGGGTTTAATCGTGGTCAGGCAGGCAGAGGACAGTTACATGGATCAGGTACATCAAGGGTCAAGCAAAGGTTTGAGAAACGGGCACAGGGTCAGAAAATCAGGATAAAAATCGCTAGGCTAGAATCTTAAACTAGGCAAGAACAAGGTCAAGAACTTCAGGCAAGACTAGATACAAGAACATGGACAAGGCAAGAAATAAACTTGCGGAATCACAGGCAAGGTGCACAGAAAATCTAGTCGAGATCTGAGTGAAGTGTTTGAATAGATGACCTGATTACAAATAGACTACAGCTGAAAGGTAATAAAACGATCAAGAAGAAACCAGAAGGCAACAAACTAAAACCGGAAGCTTTCAAAATAAAAGTTCAGATCGGATAGGAGCCAGAGTCATGACACAATAGACATACATTTTTTCCTAATTCCTCATAGTGGCTTTGAGTGGGTTTTGGACAATGAAAAGCGCTGTATAAATAAACTTGAATAACTGAATGGATGGTATTTTTCTGTATAGAATAGAATAGCCTTTATTGTCACTGTGCACATATACAATGTAGGTCATATACACGTACAATGAAATTATAGCAACTTTCTATCCAGCGCAACACGCAATGATACATTTAGTCCAAAAAAAATGCAATTATACAAAATAATACAGACACGGAACTTTACAGGAGTGGAGAGAAATGGCACATTGAGACATATTGCTGATATGTACATTGGGAGTAATTTACATTTGATATCAAATACATAGTAATACAAAAATACAATGTAATTTACACGATATATTTCGACTCCAAAGCGATCAAGCCAGATGGCAAATCACATTACTGAGAAAGTACGAGTGATCATGCAAAAAAGAAAAAAAAAATCAAATCAGGTGCGGTTCCTCTGTGATGAACTGTAACTAATTCTAATTTAGTTGCAAATGTTCCGACCTCTCCACCCAACCTGGACTGGCACCGTTCCCGCCGCCAAGTTCTTTACCCTCAGCCATCACCGAAGCAACTCGCAGAATGATAACGTCTCTGCCCAGCTCCATTATCACTTTCCACACTTTTTTTTTTCCCTCCAAAAGATAAAACACCCGCAGCTGTTTGTTCGCAGATTTGACATCACCAATTACCATTTGAATCCGTCTGAAGGTATCACCTGGCTCCAGAACCATCCAGAGCCCTACAGATGTGCCCGTGTAGAAGCGGTTCCCGAGAGCAGCATCTCGCAGAGTTTGATTCAGAAGACCTAGTGGCTCTGAAAAACTCAATTTTCCTAATCACTGGTGCAGTTTCAGCCTGACTGCCTGCAATTGCCCTCGCATCACAAAGCCCCATTCAGCTCACTCCACAATGCCAGCCAACACACTGGCAGGTTCGCATTCGCTCCTCGCTCTGGCGGCATATTTATCACGAATGCATGTCTGCGTTACCGGGGTTTGATCAAGAAAGTAAAGTTTGTGAGTTTTATGACAGCCGAGGCTTTAATTAGATGTTAGCTGTAGAGTCGAGGCTGGACTTCCTCGCTCCTGCTGTTCTTTTTCTGACGCGTGTCCATTTTTTCAGCCCCCCCCACCTAAATTAGACGGAAAACAACATGAAAAGGCGGGTGTCTGCAGGTGCTCGGTGCACAGCTCGGCCTATCAATCTCATTTTTACTGGAGCTAGTAAAAAAGTGAATGACTATATTTACTATGTTCTGGAGCGTTTCAATCAGAAGCCGACAGGACTTTCCGCCAGACGTTTTACCGCTTTTGCTACATGTAAAGGAACAGTAGAAGACCTCTACATTAATCTTGTCCTCCTGTCGATCTATCTGCATCTATTATTTATCTGTCTGTCTATTATTTATATATCATCTGTCTATATGTAGCTCTTCTTTCATCCATTCCACTAGCTATGATAGACTTTGCTATTTATCTATATTTTATGTTCTATATAGTTCAGCTTAATAAAAAGTCTGTCTCACTTACCAATTGTTGTCTTTCACTCTGTCTTTCCGTCTGTCTATATACTTTTTATATACATCTTTTTATATAAAATATATAAAACGTTTTTAATACATCTATCCATCCATCCTTTCATTCAGTTGTGTTATTTTGTATCTGTTCATCGATTATAATGTCTTTCTGTCTGCATATCTATCTAAAGAAAGTTCTCCTCTACATCCAAGTAAATGTTTTGATTTGTTATAGTGATGAAAGCATAGTTTTTCATTTCAGGTGAAGATAATTTCAGATAGTTGGTTCAGTTTTTCAGACCTGTTTTGCAATACAATGTCAACTCGTTTTTGTGCGACATGCAGTGGAGGTTAGTGATGTGTCATTTGTGAACGATTCATTCAAAAATGAACAAACGTTTTATATGACTTTCTGATTCTGGATGATTCTTCTTTCACTTGTCGGGTGACAGTGGAGGTGTACAGGCTTAGTAGTGAACAGCATCACTACAGTTTGTTTGTCATTTCATCAACACAATGTAGTTAGTTCGTTCTTTAATTTGTTATGTGACAGTCGTGCAACACAAAGATCGCAGGGAAGATGCAGGACAAAATCCCGTTAATGTGGTATGTATTTGGTAGGTTTTCAGACGATTTGAATGGCTTTGTGGCATTTTGTGTGTTTTATGTTGTCGGCTGAAGCAAACCATGTTATTTGTATATTTCGATTTAGTGTGCTTTGTTGCTGTCACATGATCGGAAGTGAACGAATGACTCAAAATGAATCGTTCACAATACGTAAAGATTTTAAAAAATCCGATTCAGTTAAACGAATCAAACTTACCACCACTAGTATTGATGTAAAATGTGTATCTTTATGTATCGGAGCAATATTCTTTCATTAATAAAAGGGTTTGTTTGTTTAATGAATACAGATCTTACAACCATATATTGTCATGATCTAGGCTGGCAGTGACTCATGCCAATGGAGAGACTTTTATTTTGAACATTTTCCAAGCGTTGAACTCACCCTGAACTTTGGTTTGTGTACTTTCAGTCACTTTATGGTTTGGTTCCTCGTTAATCATCTGTTTCAGCTGTTTTGGTTTGTTCTGATTGATTAATTGTTTGATTGCTTGAGTATTGCTTTATTTCTTTTAAGTTGGGTCACCTGTTTTCTGGTTTGCTTTGATTATTGTTTGATGATTGTGTGGTTATTTAAGGCTGTTTTGTTCTGTGCTCTGCGAGTCCATTACCAGTCCTTTTGCTTGCCACCAGTGGCTGTTAATTTTTGGTTTAGGATTGTTTTTGATCCTTCGTGATCTTTTGTTTTGTTTCTTTTTTTCTTTTTGTTATTTAAAAGCATCATATTTGCACTTGGGTCTAAACTCCTGTTCCTCTTGCACCCACCCTGACATTTATAAAATCTAAATGCTTTTTTATTTTTCTGTTAAAAAGAATAGAAAAGTCTCAAAAGTCAAACCGTAGGCTATTGAGACTTGATTAGGGACTTGAGGACATAGAATTGAGACATACTTGTGACTTGCCAAATCAAAACCACATAATTTTGTTCAACAAAATAATAAGGCTGAAATGCACCAAAGTACTAGGTGACATACTACGCATTTATAACACTCCTGTTAATAATGTACATAATTATACGGCATAGTCATCGATTGATACAGCTTTCCAAATTCATATACTGATAGGTGCTTGATTATACATGAAATCAAATCCACTGCCTTCAATTTCTACTTAGCACCAAATTCTACTGATTTCTATAAAAGACAGAACATCTCACACAAGTGTATGATGGTCAGGATCTTCACACGGCATTGATAACCCACCCTGGTCTCTGTGAAATATTAAAATACATGTTTGAAATCCCTCTATCACAGCATCCACACGAGACTCACTTAAAGCTCCCAGCCAGTCAGTGGAGCAAGCTGCTCTGACAAGGAGAAAAACACCGTCCGAGAACGACCAGCTTGTGCGTGTCAATGTCATGGCTGTTCACTAGAACAGAGCTCAACCTGACACCAGCACGTGTGCGGCTGCCAAACACACTAACTACACGTCATGTTCTTGCTTCACCACGGCCAGAGACTAGATATACTTCACTAGAACTTTTCTAGAAAATTTTTTTACCCTCAATGTTTGGTTTGCAGGTTTTTGTTTTCAACCTGATTTCCAAACGTCCTCGTGCTTGTGTCCATGTGGTCTAAAACATCATGGAAAGCATCCTGCTCTGTGATTGGTTGGTCACCAGTTATGGGTGTGTCCATTACATGAATGTATGGATGGCCTATATAGATAAAATATGATTTCTATAGCTAAATAACTTTGCTTTTACTTGCACGTTGCATTCTAGCACAACACACACTTTAAGTTAATGTTAATGTAGTAAGATTTTAGCTGAAGTATATCCGACGGCTGTTTTTAAAGTTGACAGTTTACCTAAATTTAATTCTCATCAATATAATAATAATAATATAATAATAATAATAATAATAATAATAATAATAATGAGTATTTGTATGGCGCTTTTCACAGTTTTAACTGTCTCAAAGCGCACGTGTAAATATGTAAGGGAAATGTTGCTTTTTGTTCAATTTATCGTCTGGATTGTTGGTGTTAAGTAAGTGGCTGCGGTTATGACAAGACAAAGACATAGACATAGACATATAAATATCATTATCATGACATATAAATATCATAATGTATAATATCATTATACTATCTTTATACAATATCATTATACTTTGTTTACTCTCTACTTGAATACATTTTCAATTGTGTATTTGTTCTTTTTACTCTACTTCATTTGAATATACACTTATTGTTACTCATTACACTGATTGTGACAAGTTGGTATCACGATTAATTTTTTGTGCAAATGATGCGATATCGCCATCTGCTGGATGCTGAAGGTACTGGATGCTATTTATAAGATAAATGTTGTTGTTAAATAACGTGAAAAAAACGTTGTTTTGCACATTTGAGTTTGACTGAGACAGAATTTTTGTTTTATTTATCTATTTTGTTCAGCTATTTTGAAACATTGAAGTTTGAGGAACATTTAGAAAATAAGACCTCATAAATAGTTTCTTCATTTCAGAGTTTCTTTTTGGCTAATCTCAGTATTTTTTTATTGGAAATTTTACGACTTTTAATCAAGTCTTCTTGGAATTGGTGACTGTAATGGATACATTTTTATAGTAAGGTATTCGTACTTTTACTCAATTATTTATGTCTGTCTGTGCGCTAAGGAGGCCTAGTGGTATGGGAGAAGGAAGTGCAACCAAAAGGTCGTGGGTCAAATGCAAAAATACACATCTAAAGGAACCACAATTGAAGATTCCTTATGGAAGACATTGAACATGGTTCCCAATGTTGGTTCTTGTAGTTTGACTAAAAAGCTTTTTGAATTTGAATACAAGTAACTTCAATCTCTAGAGAGGGGAATCTCTCCTCTGTTTTCAGCATCACTTTGTTGATGTGTCATAAAATTGCCTTGCGTTTATTGAGGTCCACTGCTCTTCAACACACTGAAGTTCAAACAGCAAATTGTGATTACTGGATTGATTACACCAAACTGTTGGTTGCAGCAAGCAGACGCAATAATCAAATACCCCTGCGAGGATGGAGGATTTTTTGTGTTATGGAATGATCCAATAGTTTTTTTTCCAGCGGTAAGGAGTTGGACCTACAGTAAAATCAAAACCGTGATTTATTGAACATTTTAACTTGATTATGATGAATGAAGGATTATTTTATTTATTTGTACAATAATGATGCTCCTATGTTACAAGGGAGAGAGTTTTGAACAAAGTGTGCATTTGTCTCAATTACTAAATTACTAAATGTACAACGTTTCAAAGTAAATGACATATTGTTGTAATGAAAACCAAACTCTGTTAAACTATATTAACCTGAATTTACTCGTGACGCTTGCAATGTGTCCACCCAAACATAAAAGTCGCTCTGATGAGGAGCAACAATTTTGTCACGTTACATTTGGACGTCTGAACCGTTTTTTTGCAGCATGTCTTCATTTTGTTCTGTCATCCTTCCTGAAGCCAAAATGTGTCCAAACCCCTTTTTTTTTTGTAATAGCTGCTCTTGTTGTTATCCATGAGGAGAGCGGTGTCACGTGACTTCTTGGATTCTTAAAGGGAAAGCGTTCTTATAGGGAAAGAGTTTGTAAAGAGAAAATAATTGAATTTTGAATTGAAATTTGAACGATTATAAGTTCTGAATTTCAATTTCTTTTTGATTATTCGCCCAACCCTAGTTGGACCAACCAAGCCTTGCACGTTGGGTTCTACAACTTGTTCTTGAACAAGACACTGAAGACTGCCCACTGCTCCGGGTTTGTGTCTATTCACTTCACTGAACACAATTTCGATCCCTAGTGGCCATATTGACACACTCTGTCACTTTCTAATGATGGTATTCCACCGCCTGCCATTTAATTCCGAATGCTCCACGTGTCTGTCCCTTCCTCTCTGGCTCCACACCAGTGTAGGTGGCAGGAACAGACTTTCTCAGAGCTGGTCAATGATGATCCCATTTTAAAGGTGGCGACAGTAAGCGTGAGCTGTAGTTAACGTAGGTGGTCAACAGATGTCCGGCAAGAGGTACGGCGTGGTGGAGACGAGCATGAGTGTTGCACGGGGCTGACATCAGGTCACAGACTTCTGCAGCTCACTGCTTGGTGAACAAACTCAATACCGCAGCCGGTTTAATAACAACGACACTGAGAGTCAATTGATTTTAGCCAGTTAGGAAATCGATCTGGATTCTGGCGTACCTTGTTGTTTACTCCTGCCGGCATCAGGGGGCTGGAAAACTCTTTTCTGTTTGATTCAAATATGCCGTTTGGAACAGAAAACCACACGCTGGTGCGGTCAGCTGAAATGTTTAGTAATTCATGAATAGTATAGATGCTTTTTGGTGTGTTCTGTCAAAATGCTAACATTCGAAATGCTTATTTTCCGATCTAAAATTCATATAAATATATAGGTCTGTCAAGTGATATTTTTAACTAATTAATAACACTTCCCTGGCCAAATTATCTGCGATTAATTAAATGACAGAAGCTTGTAATATTGGATATTGAGGTGTAATATGTAAATTAATGTAGACCTAACATTAAATAAACATTCCTTTCAAAAACTAACATAATTTAGTATCTTTTCTGTTCAATTTGCAAAATATTGTATTTGTTTTTAACATTTCGCGGTTGAGTCGCACCTTTTTCAATATATAACACACAAATAAACTCAATTTTGGTCTTACATGTGTTAGCCATCAATTGAAAATATTTTTAGGTTACACTTAGATTAAAAACAGGACGTTGTGTTTTTTTGTGAAATAATAATAATAATAAAAAAATAAAACTAACATTTTAAACATAATAAACATTTTACCCTATCTTTGTTAGCTGAAAACGAACTGTAAGTGTAAGTTAATACATTCTCATCACACTAACATTAAAAATATGTCTACATAAAACTCAAAATGTCTGGTTTTAAATGTAAGTGTAAGTAAATACAGTATTGTCTGTTCATCTAATCCGTAGGAATCTAAAACGATGGCTTTTTGAACAGAGATTTGATCCGAGTATTCTGACAAACAAGCTGAACACAATCACTGTGCGCTGCTAATTGTAAGCTCTCTTGGGTGTAACAGTGTAAACGCGTTAAAAATAACTACTCGAAGTAAGATTTCAAATTAATTGCTTACGTTAATGCATTAACTTTGACAGCCCTTTGTATTCTTCTTTAAGAACATGTTTTATCGCTTGTGTAAATTGCGTATTTTCTGTACAGTTCTCAAATATTGCTGAATCTAAAATAGTTTGACTGACGCCAAAAGCACATTATGAATGTTTTATTCTGCCACCATAAAAGTCAGAACAATTAAAATCCAGATTTTCATTTTTTTAGAAAAAAAAAAATAAAAAATTAGACTAACCAATCGCTAACTAAACTGTGTCACACATCATGCTACAAGCTTTTATTATGTAATTTGTGTTTTCTGAAGTGTTTCCTGATTAGACCATAAAAAAAGTGTTTAAAAAAAAGACCATTTCAAAGCAAATTTCTAAAAATACCGTCCAATCTCCAGCCCTCAGTGTGGGTAAGTGAGCCTGTGTGGTGATTGTGGTCTTCTGGACTGATCCTGGTCCAGTGATGTGGCCCGCTCGGTGCTGTAAGTGCATGATTAGTGTGTGATGAGCCGCGAGGTCTCCTCCTTCAAACTCAAATGGCTTCGGGCTCCCAGATAAAAGGTGGTGTATAAAAGTAATCCATCATCAGCAGACTTTATTACCTGTGAAATGGTTCACGCTGTGTTCTGATGAAGGTAACTCGCTTTTATGTTCATTCTGAATCAAAAGACAATAAAGAAATATTCTCTCAGTTCAGACTTTGTGTATTTGCACAGCTTGAAACGTTCCAGTAAGAAGCTTTTCCGGAAGTATCCCTGAAGCAATGTGAGTGTGTGTGTGTTTTTTTTTTGTAATATCTTTAGACATTGTTTTAAATGGGCACATCATGAAGAATCAAAATGCCTGCGGTCCTTTAACATAAAAGAACTTAATTTTTTATGAAAACATGCAGCAAGTTCCAGATCAGAAAACTTCCACTTCAGGCCCTTTTTTTTTTTTTTTGTATGAATTAATTCTGAACTTGTTTTGAACTTTCACTTTTTGTTAACATTTTGAGCAAAAGTGTTTAAACCTGCCAAGCTGTATTTCACTTTTTTTTGTTCCAAGTCTCATTTAATTCATTAAGGCACATTTTAAAGTCAAAGTGGACGGAAAGAATTTACACTTTTAATATCTATCTTCACATTGATCACTTGAGTCACTTTTGCTCATTTTATTGTATTGTTTTACAAGTATATGTTTATTGAATTTTATTTTGTTATGAATTTTAACTTGGCATGATACAATCTTGTATGTTTTTTTTTTGTATATTGTATATGATTGTATATCAATCAATCTTCATCTTCATAGTTTTTTCCTTGTATTTTATTCATATTATCTTTATATGCACCCCATATTTAAATGCTGAATGATTAGGAGAAAAAAACATTTCATTGCATGTTGTACCATGTATAATGTATATATGCCAAATAAAATTAGAATTTGAAATGGAGTCTGAAAGAACAACTAGAAACACCTTCCCTAAAGAAATGGTGAAAGTGAAGAGTAGAACCACTGACCCCTGGTATAAACCATTTTACTATAAAACTATGTACTTACGTCGTGGGAGATTGCTTAAATCTATTGAATACTATAAAACAACAGATTAAAAAAAATTATTTTGTTCAAATTTCCAGGCTGGAGTAATCAGAGATTATGCTGGACTGGTCCATAAATGATGAATGAATAACAGTTTAGCAAAAAATTTGTAAAAATCTTATATTTGTGAGTTAATTAAAGAATACATTGGACAAAATTGCAATTTTCTGTCAATGTGTGTTTGAGGATTTAATCAAAATCACGAAATAAAAAGAAGGACTGTTACTGTTGTCCAGTGATAGGATAGTTTATTGTATTGTGGAGGTCATTACAAGCTTTGGAAATTTGGAAAAAAAAAACTTCCACAAAATACAGCTGAGATTTTTCCAATATGGAGTCAGTACTGCTAAATTATTCACTACAGGCTTTCAACATTTTTCCTTTTTAAGGGCTGTACCAAACACTTCTGATCGATAATGAATAGTGTAGATTTCTGTCAAATTTCCCCACAAAATCAAATTTAAATCAGTGCAAGCGGAGTATAAATCTGACCAGACACACCAGTTACTGACCCAATGGATCCTGATGTTAAATGTATAAGGCTTATTATAGCACTATAGTCACATCCAATCCATCCACCCACACAGAAGCAGGGGGAATGGATCTGGAAGCTCAAAGTGGCTTTGAAAAGCACATCAAATGGCCGTATCACAGATTCATACAACACAATGAAAATGTTGATTTTTCCCCTGGCGTTGAACTATGCACGTGCCTGTTTTATGAATCTCACTTCTTGCTTTAATAATTCTGTCCCAACAAACGGCAACGGCCAAATTTGATCGCAACATTTTACTACCGTATTTATGCTAATATAAGCACCCGTTTTTTCTTTTCCAATTTTAGCGGCTCAAAAACCTTGGCGTCTTTATACAGCGGTGAGTGTGTGTGTTGTGTGCTGTTTTTTCTTTAAATAATGATTCAGGCAGTATTTAACTGTATTTATGGCAGGATTAAGTGTATTTAGGTTTTTATTAGCTCGATTAAAAAATTAGAAAAAAAACGACACTTAACGGGGACAAAAACACTGGAATAAGTACTATTAAACTAAATGAATCATTAATATTTGAACAGACAGACCATATTGCATCCGCGCTAATGACTAATGGCTAACGGCTAACGGCTAGAGCCAAAAAACCAGCACGTTGCAAAACCTTGGGAGCAAACAGAAAACAGTTAAAATCGAAGAACACCTAGTCAAACACAATCAAATCACTGTCTGCTACACAAAGACAAACATGATTGTTCTAATATTTACGTCCGAATATTAACAAAAACCGAGCTCAGTCAGCTTTAGTCTGGCGTGCAATGGCTCATGGGAGTTTACAGCCTCACTGTGAGCAGGCAAGGATTATGGGACTTGTAGTTCTGATCGCTAGAATAGATTTTTTTTTTTTATTAATTTTTAAGTAAAACGTCATTGAAGAGATACGAGTCACAAGTTAGAGTGGTTAAATAAAGTTAAAAATAGTTTTTAAAAGAGCAAATTAACGTGATTTAGCCATACATTTGCATTTTTTCACATCAATGATTTTTTGAAAAATTAGGGGTGGTGCTTATATTCTCAGGGTGCTTATATTTATACCGTATTTATAATACGGTATTTTACATTTTGGGATCTTTCCCCAATCCAAGAAAGCTTTAGCCAGAACAGGTGGCAGCTGAAAAGCAGGAGCAAAAAGTCAAGTGAATTTCCATGAAATCATTAAAGCAGACATGTTGTAACGCCAGGCCGTAGACTCGATGCTTTATGCAGTCAGTGATCCATAAACGCATACATAAATGCTAACAAATGGGATCTAGATGCCTAATCTGTCACTGCGGGAGCTCGGCTGTGAGTTAATTCACATTTAGCAAATAACAAACGTTCCAAGCTCTTGGTTTACCTGCTTGTGTTGGTTACAGTGATGAGCGCTAATGGCCTCATGGAGAGACATTTACTATTGTTGCCCACTTGAAATTCCGACATGTAATTTTAATGCTATAAAAGGGGGTTGCTGTAATTGACTAAACTATCATTTTTTTATGAAGAATAAGCAGTTGTGCAGATTGTGGTCCAGTGAAAAGGGAATTAAACTCCGGCTGATTCTGCCACCGAGTGTCCTTGAGCCAAAATTTCTTTGTTAATTTTGACAAAGTTCAAAATTCTCATTCTAACCTTCAAGGCCATCCACAGTCTCGCCCCACAATACCTCTCCAATCTCATTCTTGTTGCCTCCTCCACCCGCTCCCTCAGATCTTCATCCTCCATCACCCTGTCTGTTCCTCGTTCCCGTCTGAGCACCATGGGGACTCGAGCCTTCAGCCGCTCTGGAAGTCTCTTCCACCCCACATCCGCAACATTGGCACTCTTCCCGTCTTCAAGGCTCAACTCAAGACTCACCTTTTTAAACTGGCTTTTGGATTATTAATTTCACCCTGGACTTTTCCAAGCTGTAACTTGGATATGTCGGTCAATTACCCTAGCCGCTTCTGCACTTAATTGTTTGTGTCTCTGTTTATTCTGTTCAGCGTCCTTGGGTGTCCTGAAAGGCGCTTAAAATAAAATGCATTATTATTATTATTATTATTATTATTATTTGACCAAAACTCAGGTTTGTTTTAGTCCTAATTTAGTCATCTTTATTTTTTTTGTTTTATTTTAGACGACTAAAATACAGTATACATTTAGTCAACAAAAATATAGGTGCTAAATGTTCTAAATGTTTACTAAAGTTGCTATGTCTAAGAAATCTAAGAAAATGTAAAATACATAAGCTCATTTTACTCATTTGGAAAAACAAATATTATTCTTGAACTTTCTTTCCATCCAAGTAATTAAATGAAACCTCAATAAAGAGGAAATTAAGTACAGTAAAATAAAATTAATTATAATTGTATCACCTTTATAAGTAACAAATGGTTGCACGGTGAAAAAAGAAGTTTCATCTACAGATGGCGCTTCAGGTTTGTTGTATTTTTGCCCGTGATTGTTGCTCCACACACGGAGTACAGATAGTTTTTTTTAAGGTTGCGTTGAATGTAAAACCTATGAAACCGGAATTATGATTGGACGTTGTCACAAAAGGCATTTTCGTTTTTATCCGTTGACGAAAGTGTCAATAAATATAGTTATAGTTTTTGTCCCTAAGTGGAAGTTTTTATTTAGTTCTCTTGTCCCTAAGTGTCGTTGACAAAGACAATAGCTAAAATATTTTGTCAAAAATTAACACTGATATTGGCAAAATGAATGGATAAAAGCAGAGCACATTTTCGATACGGCCCCTAGTGGCCACAACGGCAATATCACCACCAGCCCACGCGCTTATAAAGTGACAAAATTAATCATACGGTTAACGTGATCACTCCTTCATTTATGTTTAATAGCTCTTATAGTGTATCAGACGTTTCACAGTCAATGACATTTCTGCTGGTGACGTCGGGAACATACAGTAATAAAAAGTGACAATTTCAAGGAAACGTGAATCATCACATTCATCTTGTCCTTGCTTTGAATAAAACAGTCGGCTAAATACATAAATGCACAGGCTGCTTGCTTCTGGTGATTTAATGCTATTACTTGGAAAATAATGGCTGGCCAAACCAGAACCATCATGTACCGATGCTCAAGGTGAGATACGACACCATTCCACATTTCCTGGAATTACGTTTAGTTTCATTGTCGCTAAGCAGATTCGTTTGAGAACCAAGTTTGCGGCCTATACGTATCTTTGAACGTTCCGCTTTTCTGTTCCAAAGTGAAAGCACACAAAGAGTTATGGAGAAGAACGTAATCATTTACAAGTACAAATATGTCTGCGTGTCGTGTCAGATTGCCGAGATATGCAATCAACCATCAGACTTAATTATCATAATTGCCGTTAAAAGCAGCTCTTGTGTATCCGGAACCATTACGACATGTTCTGTAGGCCGTTGGTTGCTTAATTGACTCGTCTAGGAACGAGAAGAAAGTGCCGAGCTTCCAGCAGTAAAGCTGTTTATTGTTTTCCCTGCATTTCATTACGAAGTTGGGCAGGTTCCTTTCCAGATTACTCTCCGCAATGGCCTCCGGATGGAAGAATGGGATGGAGCACAAGGGAGAGAAGTGATTGAGCCATGGGTTGGGTGTGAAATGAAGATGGAGGATGTGGCCTTGGAGGGTCACCCCTGGGGTTCCTCTGCAGTCTGGAGTTTAGTGTCAGGATCAAACCGCCGAAATGGCACAGCTACCACAAGATCCCGCTAATGGAATGAGTTTGTGTAGCTGGAGGCTTGGGAATTGAAGCTTAGGACAAAATCTCTCCACCGTCCTTTCAGATCTGCGTATAAACACAGGTGAAACACCGTTGGATGTTTATTTGTAGCCACGCTTCCTTTCACCTTTCAACCTCTGGATTTTTTTGTGTTTCTCAAACCCCTTGGTTGTTCGGACATCAAAATGCCTTGTCGACTGTTATGCACGTTTTACAATGAAAAGCACATCGATGGCTTGTTTCGTGGGGTCCAGAATTGGCTGCGCCGGACCCCCAGGACAGGCAGCAGATGACGGGGTGAGAATATAAAAGGGAAGGAACAGAAGTTTGTTCATCCCAAACTTGGTAGGAGAAAGAGTCAGGAATTGCCATGCTGTTAGTGTAATGGTCAACTTTTGAAGGCTTTGAAAACAATACTGGACATTTTTTTCCACCATCTGACGTAGAGTAAAACTAAAAGACAGCTTTAAAAAAAATCTGAGTTCAAACTTTCAAACCTTAACTTTTGAAAAAAGGCTGTCGATTTTGTTCCGGATTGGATCCTAATCTGGATGTTCCACAACTAGTGTTGATTTTTGAACACATGAGGACATAATGAATGCAATAAATTGACCAAATTGACAAACTATCTGAATAATTATTTATAGTCCGAGAGAGAACAACAGAAACACCAGTGTACACAATTATGCCAGTACAAGCAACAAACAATAAACGTGATGCATATTCATGAAGGACAAACATGCAGATCATGGGTGATGTAGTCCAGAGTGCATGTGGAAATTTTCCAAAAACCCGTTTGTCCAAAAAAAAAAAAAAAAAAAAAACGATTCATGAGACTGGTTTATGAAATCAGGAAAAATGCATTCATGGACTTTGCAAAATCTCTATTAGCTTAAGTGCTTAGTCTAGTAAGTACACATGTTTGTGTAAACAGAGCGGTGTAATCTCTAAAAATCTCTCTCTGTACACAGCTAAAAGTGAAATCTTGTTTCATTAGTGTGACCGTGGCTGAGATGACACACACACTCACACACACTCGCTAATACCGAGGGTACAAAAGGACTGGCTGTGAAGTAACCTACACAGTGAAGGTCTATTATAGTTCAAAGAGAATGACACAGAATGCTTTATGAGCCTCGGCTCGGAGCCTTTTTCATTAGAGAAGATAGTATTGAGCTTATTAAAAAGTAGACATGTCATCTCAAGGTTTTGCAATTCTGCGTGTATCACTTTGCTTTGGTAGCACTGTACATCACCGAACGGAGTACAATTTTTGTAATTGACTTAGAATAGAACCATCTTGATTGGTTGAACAAACAGTCTTGATTCATGAAGGTGGAGAATCATGGCCAGTCGAGGCTACGGCCTTTCAATTGGAAATTCAGTTGTGTGGATCTGTGAATGGATGTTATACAAGATGTGGTTGTTTTGTCTTGCAAGTGGGTCGACACCTCTATTGGGACGCCTTAAGATCGGCCAAGAGAAAGACATCTTGATTAATCATCTCAGATGGACTCTGTGACATCCGTGTTGGTGAGATGTGGGATGCCAGAATCTCCTTGAATTAAAAGATGCTGGTACTGTGGATTAGTGGGATTAGCTAATTAGAAACGTGTGTGGAACCACTTTTCTTAAGCTTTCCTCATTTGTCTGATGACACAACTCATCTTCACCAGATTCTGTAGGTTTAAGATCTTCTGGAATGGTCTGATCAGTCCAACCTTCAAAACTTACGTTTGAAGTGGCAGTTGTGGTCCAGTGGTGGTAATTGGACTTGAGTTGTACCACAATATGGGTTTTGCAATATTGTGTATACCGTCACACATTCATGAATTATTTTTTTATACAGGTATATAAACACTTTAACACAGTATAACATGTTTGTTTCGTTACAACTTTTTATGATGACAAGGAGACATTGCTAATCGAACGCAGAAATTGTTTTAACCGGATGAATGAATAGATCACACCCGCAATCGCAAGTAGCTCCGATGTAGCTAAGAAAGACAACCTTAAAGGCCCGCACGCAGCGCTGCTTATGCGTATTTTGTATTTTTTTATCAGTTTTTATAAATCGTTTGTAAACGTTTGTTTCACGTAACGTTCAGATTCTTGCTCCTTCACAATGTAAACTCTCTCTTTCTGTCTGTCTCTCTCTCTCTCGCTCTCTGTCTCAGCCTCGCTCTGTCTCTCTTTCTCTCACTGTCTCAGTCTCTCTCTCTTTCTGTCTCACTCTGTCTCTCTCTCTTTCTGTCTCAGTCTCTCTCTCTCTCGCTCTCTGTCTCAGCCTCGCTCTGTCTCTCTTTCTCTTCCTGTCTCAGTCTCTCTCTCTTTCTGTCTCACTCTGTCTCTCTCTCTCTCTCTCTCGCTCTC
>MU204250.1:10206836-10236080 GCA_017309775.1 Paedocypris sp. Pulau Singkep | reverse complement strand
GATTTAATTTTTATAACTGTGTAATTAAAACTGTATAGCGTTAGTTCTATTATTTATATATATATATATATATATATATATATATATATATATATATATATATATATATATATATATATATAAGTTTGAATCAATGTGATTCCCCTATTTTCACAATTTTCATGTCAATCTCAATGTTTGATTTTAATATTTTTATTCTCTTTGTTTAGAGCAATAAATACAAATTACGGATACATCAGAATCTTTATGGATCAAACTTTATTTGTTTATTGTTTATAAGATGTATTTATTTATTTTTATGAACCAATACAATATTTAAAAATCCATAATTTTTTAAATCTACAATATATCTTATATTTAAACTCCATTTTTTTTTTAAAGTAATGTAGCTTTGGAAAATATTGTAAAATGTTTTTGCTGTTGTCTTTGTTTATTAGCTTATGTGAGGATGGACTAAACTTTCTGTCGGCCACGTTCTCCGGAGACGTATTGATTGTGGAGCAGAAAACAACTTGCCAATTGCTGAAAATAGAACAGTGAAAGCGCTTGAAGCCTTTAAGTTAAGTTTAGCTTAATTCAACACAGTGTTTAGGGAAGGAGGGAAGAGTGTCTTTATTGTGAGCCTATTTTTTTGTCTATTTTTGTCTGTTCTCTAGTTAAATTCGCTTTCATAGAGCAAAGGAAGACATGGCTCCATCAAAGACGACTTTAGAAAACTTTAGATTTATGAATAAATGAATGAGTGTGAAAAAAAATGAGAAAGAATAAAAACACAAATTTCCGTGTTTTACAGTAGAAACATTGAACAATATAACAAAAAAGTGACGGGGTTAAAAAAAAAAACAAGTTTTTATTTTTTTTTTTACTTTTTTATAATATGAGTAATTGCCGAAATTGCTTGTGCATTTGTCAGACAAGTAACAATCAATTTATGCATTTTTTTTAACCAAACCAAGTTTCTTTACCTAAAAGAATAATTACAAAAAAGGTGGAATTTCTAACACCTTAAAAGCGGTTGACACCTGAAAATAGAAAAAGAAACATTTCACACACACACATGGATGAATGTGTTTCTTTTCTTTCTTGTTTCTCTACCTAAGAGACTCTGACTGCGATGTATTCAGCGAGGACTCGATCTTCTTTCACATATTAAATCATGCCACGCGTCTCTTTGCATTTACACAGGTGCCTTGGTTATGAATACACATCCCAAACATGCCAAAATAAATCACCCTCTCTGTAACGAAAAGGTAAATTAGATCTCACAAGTCTTTTGTTGTGGAAAATTTACGAGTGCCATTATTTAAAAAATAGAAATAAAAAAAATAAGAAAGCATCCTCCTGCTAAGATAAGTCATGAATGAACAGGGAGGAGGAATAATGCTTAGAGCGGTGGAATACACTCAGAGAGAACATGCATTTCATCTTGTGCCATGCAAATCAATGAAGCCCGGCAGGAACCACAGCCGACCTGTGCCACAGCTTTTATTCACCGCCTGGAACCCTGGAAAGTCGGCATGTCTTCTTTTTATGTACGCCATTCTGATGAAACTCTGTTTTCATACCTGCTTCATTTGAAACTGGTCTTCTGCTTTGCTCTGGACCGTCTTTGCGGGTTGGTACACAAACTGGGACTCTAATGTGCCAAAGGACCAGAGCGAGACCACACTCAGGTGGTCTTCTCCATCTGGGCCAAAACTAACTTTGGCAGGGTTTGCTTGAGGAGGGATTTCAGACGGGTCCGATCCAAGTGCTAAATGCAGCAGGTTTCTACAAGTCTTCTACAAAATCAGTTGTGGTTTTGCTTAGATTTTCTATTATGTTCGGGCCAAAATGACCAGTGTGAAAAGATTAAAAAAAAAAAAAAAAAAGTATTCTTTCACTTTGAAACTTCTCCTGCTTTTCTGAGTTAGTGTAATCTACATATAAACACAAATATGGCTTAAATATGGCTCATTTGACACATTTGTAACGCCAGCTATATGTTTATAGTTGTTACAAAGATACTGTTCGGGTCAATTTGACCCTTCAGACAAAATGGAAGCTAAAAAGAGTCAGAAAGATCAAAAATGTCTGTCTACTGTCCCACACACACACACACACACACACACACTCTGTCTCTCTCTTTCTCTCTCTCTCACTAACACACACACACACACACACACACACACAAACACACATCCACAGTATCTGTGTAATATACACATGTAGCGTGGTGTTACATATACGTAAACTGAATCATTATATTTGTTTTATATGTTAATTACACCAAATAAGATTAAAATTATAAAATACGTTTTAAAGTGAAAAAAAAATATATTTTTAGTATCTTTCAAATATTTTTAAAACTTTAAGGCGGGCCAATTTGACCCGAACATACATAGGAGGGTTACACTTGACACTTATAGACACACTTTGTGGGAATGGTTCCCCTGAAACCTTCTTCTCCTGAAAAAGACTTGATTTATGCAGTGTTAACAGGAGAAACTGATGGTGGTGTTAATAAACTGGTGTTTTGAATGACAAAATTGTTCAGAATAGCTGGTACAATAGCAAAAGAAAATGCACAACTTGGAGTTTGGAACAGAGTATGGGAGATTTGGGATTAGTTACGTTTTTTTTTTTGGTTACATTTTGTATTTGTTACCTTGGAATTACTAGAATGGATAGCTGGACAGTAAATTATATCTGCCAAGAACAAACGTTGAATTTATTATATCTTCCAGGAATGGTAAAACACTCTTCTAAAATCATCTGAATGGATGGATTTGTGAACAGATGGATATAACAGATGGTCCAGCAGACTGTAGATAGGTTGAAAGATGAGAGAGAGACGGACAGAAAAAGAGAAAAGGGGTGGATGGATGGATGGAGAGACAGACAGACAAACAAACAAACAGACTAGATAGATAGATATACTCATAGATAGATAGACTCATAGATAGATAGACTCATAGATAGATAGACTCATAGATAGATAGACTCATAGATAGATAGACTCATAGATAGATAGACTCATAGATAGATAGACTCATAGATAGATAGATAGATAGACTCATAGATAGATAGACTCATAGATAGATAGACTCATAGATAGATAGATTGATAGACTCATAGATAGATAGATAGATAGATTGATAGATAGACTCATAGATAGATAGATAGATAGATAGATAGATAGATAGACTCATAGATAGATAGACTCATAGATAGATAGACTAATAGATAGATAGACTTGAGAGAGAGACAGACAGACATGAAGATAGACAGACGGACAGACAGACAGACAGATAGATAGACTCGAGACAGACAGATGGATGGATAGACATAGATAGATAGACATAGACAGATAGCTAGACGTGAGGGTTAAATCTTCGTTCTGCTATAAATGCCATTATAATTCCACTCGCATTAGGTTTTCATGAGCCAGTAGCTACTCATAATGAATAATGATGCAGGCGTTTCTGTTCGCACCTGTAAACGCATCGACTGCTCGACAACTCATTTAATAATCTGCTTCAAGCTGCCTCGTAATTCCACATATGTAATTTAGCTCCAGATCGACATTTAAAACCTTTTGTTTTGCCGCTTAAGTACCACTAAAGTGGATCCATTAATCTCGCCATCGCTTGCTTTGGATTTGTTTATTAAAATTAAACGCACCCTGTTTATGTAGAGACTCTTTCTCGGCCGCTCATGCATATTCGCATCCCTTCCGCTACATAATAGCGGTTTGCCGGAGCGCTAGTAAAATGTGTAGCACGTATTTAAGCGGCGTTTGAAGATTCAGCAATGTATTTTATACCGAGGCCCGGGGGAAAGGGACTGAGAGGTTGGGAAACTGCAAATAGAGGTTGTGCACTTTTTTGAAGCATTCAATCTGTAGATTTTCAAAGGATCGGCGGTGTTGTTAATGCTAACACGGCTGCTGATCGGGACATTTCTGATGAAGCGAGTCAGAAAATTAAAGCAATGTGTATGGCCGTGTCAGCACAAAGCCAGATCCTCTGTCAGCTGCTTGAATAATTCCGTTCTGCATCTTTCTCACGTACTGTGGCTCTCTTTAGAAAGGTCAGACTGCTGTTCTTCACTTAATCAGGAATATTGAACTTGACTTGTACTAGACATACCTTATTGTTAAACGCTGTTTAATAATACAAGCAGTTTTCCAAGTCATTCTGCTGTGTAAACTTTGCATGTTCTCCTCACACTTGCGTGGGTTTTCTCCAAAAATGTGTTTAGGGAAATTTGTAGACGATACAATTGTCTACAGGTGTGAGTGAGAGTGTGGATGTGTGTGTGTCCTACTCTGTGATTGGTTGGCTAATGGTCCAGGGGTTGTGTCCCACCTTCAGGCCCAGAGTTGCTGGGTTACTAGAAGAACATATTGTCTCTAGTTAAGAAATATGCTTCAAGATAAGAAAGACCAAATGTAGCAACAGCATTAGGCACGTTTTTTTTTTTTTTTTTTGGAAAACAGTTGTTTAATCTTCACGCACTTCAAACAAAACAATACCACTTGTCGGTTACATACATTCTGTATTGCTTCTGATTTTCAAAATAAGTTGGTCTTGTTCCTGAATGGCACTTTTCGTTTCTGTTTTCCTCAAGCATGTGTGTAGGTCTGGGATTAAGGATGTGTATGATCATATGCATTCATTCCCCGTCACAGGGTTCTTATGGATCCTTGAAAATGCTTGAGTTTCAATAATGTGTTTTCAAGTGCTTGAAAATGCTTGAGTTTTAAATGAAGTGCTTGAAAATTCTTGGAATTATACAGTGCAATTCGGATAAGTGCAAGATCTTCTGGATCGTATCCAAACTTTGGCGGTTTCTCCCGCTCTGTGTCTGGTTTTACACGACTTTTGATTCACAGACTCCGAGAGTGAGACAGAGGGAGAGACCGATAAACAAAGTGAGTGTGTGAATAAACAGGTCGTGATCACTATGATCCAGGTCTGATTAAAAGTGCAGAAAGTGGGAAGCATTTATTGTTTCAGTTTTCCCAGCTTTGTTACACTTAAACTAAGTACACGCTTTGCTAAACATGTAGAAGATCGGCAGATGTCTAATTTCTGACTTTAGATAAAGGTAGAATTCAAATTTTGACTACTAAAATGTAATGTCCATTTTTATGTTCCACAATACCACAAAACCTTCCTCCAAAATGGGAATGTTTCAATTCTTTAGGCATGGTTTTAAATATAAATTTTGCCACAACTGTATGGTACTGGAAAAAAACTTAAACACCGGACTTGAAAATGCTTGAAAAGTTCTTGAATTTTATCTTTCACAAAGTGTAGGAACCCTGGCACCAATTGTCTCCTCTCTTACTCACTCATTGTCATCGCCAAGTCGCTCGACCCAATAGACATTTTTTTTTTCAGCAAGTGTAATATAACATGTATTTTGTATTACAGTTACTACCAAAAAAATATTATGTGAATTTGGTGGGTTTTGGAACTGATTAGGGCATTTATAGTGCAAAATACATTTCTACTTACGAAACTTTTGTCTTGCGAAACGACTTTCGGAACGATTGCCTTGTTGATTTCCTGGTCTCGTTGTCCCCATGACGACACTGAAACTCTAATGCTGTTCACAAATTTACGTGATAGTATAAAAAAACTGGTAGTTTTGAAGCAATCTTCTGATGGGTAAATACAGCATCTACAGATGGGGCTTGAAATGGGACGTCGGCCGCTGGTTCAAAAGCAGTGAAGAGTGTTTTATTCGGAGTGTTCCTTTCACTTTTGTGCAGTTCGTATGGACACAAGCGATTCTCAGCTTTTCAGTGGATATTGATCGGTAATTGATTCGCTGATACAAACTGCCAATTTAGTCATTTTACTGTATCATTTCGTTTTTAATATGTGAACTGAAGCCGGATACAAAGACTCTGACTCTTACACAATGTTGCTTTACTGCTTTCCGATTTTTAGTTTTACATGAATAGAATGATGAAATGGAGTGAAGTTTGAGCACACTTGCTACTTTACTTGACAAGAGAAAGCAAGGTTTCAGGCTAAACCGATGTAACCTTACTGTAATGTTCTTGGCGGGAGAAAAAGTTGTGTTTTTCCAACAATGATTATTTAAAATAAAAGTAGACTGTACTTATACAGTACAGTATATATTTATACTGTAAAGTTGAACACAACACAAAGCCTGTTTGGACCAGGTTTGATTTTTTTGTTTTTGCATGTATGCTGGTTTGGCAATATGCTGGTTTACAGTGAGAAAAATCACAGTGAAAAAAACTTGATCAGACTTGCATTCACTAAGGCTTGATTAGGCCCTTTCTATATGTCTGCGTGGGTTTCCTCGGGTCTCCCCACTAGTGTCTCAATATATGAAAATTTGGCTATAGAAGTGAATAAGTGTGTCTGCCGTCCCTCTTTGTGATTGGTTGGCCCCAGAACCAAGTGAGGCTGTGTGGCCCTCTCTGTGATTGGTTGGCCACCGATTTAGGCTGTGCTCTTCTCTGTGATTGGTTGACCACATATTCAGGCGGTGCCTTTCTCTGTCATTGGTTGGCCACCAATTCCGTCTGTATGGCCCTGTCTGTGATTGGTTGGCCACCAAGTGAGGCTGTGACTTTTCTGTCATTGGTTTGCCACCTATTCAGGCAGTGTCCTTCTCTGTGATTGGTTAGCCACCAATCGAGACTGTGTCTTTTCTGTCATTGGTTGGCCACCAATTCAGATTGTGTGCTTCTCTGTGATTGGTTGGCCACATATTCAGGGGGTGCCTTTCTCTGTCATTGGTTGGCCACCAGTTCCGTCCGTGTGTCCCTCTCTGCGATTGGTTGGCCACCAATTCAGGTTGTGTCACTCTCTGTCATTGGTTGTCAATTTATTCAGGCTGTGTCCTGCATCACATCGTCTTGAATTGCTAGAATTGGCTGTGAACTCCACGTGATCAAGAAATGAAAAAACGATAAGAAAAATCAATGTAAAAATGAAATGCAACATTTGCTAATGCTAAGTGCGTAACATTAAATGTAAACGAGTAACTTTAATGTGTATGTAGCAGCTTTAAAGCCTTCCACCCATTACAGTGGCTCATTAAAATTGTTTATTAATGAAGGTGATGGCTTTTTTTTGGCGACAGCTGACTGATGATTATCCCGATGACACGGCTGATATGCGCCATCTGCTGTGCCACACCTCACAGGTAGTTTAGCTAATGTCTTTCATTAGGGTCTTAATACACAACAGTCTTTCTCTCGGCTCCATCCATAATTATTTTTTGAGGCGTGAGTTGGCGCATTGGGGGATGAAGCATCCACTCCGGAAAGATACAAATTGAAAGACGTTGCCGATGCCGTTTTTATCTGCGCATTTTTTCAAGCAACACATTGAATGGCGACATATGGGTTAGAGGAAATAAATGCATTTAAGAGCTACTCTAGATTGAAAAACAATTCACATCTGTTGCCTGAAGAGCATATGTGGGAATTTATCTTTTGCTTGTCTGCGTTGACAATTCACGGCCCTTCTGCAGCCAGTAAACTTCAGTTGTAAAATAGGTCACATCAAAGATGGTAGAATTTATGGAGACACTCTCTTATCATCCACCTCATGCTGAGATCACATCAGCTGTATTTTTGCATTTCCTTTATGTTGCTTTCTGTGTATTTGCATTATGTATAACTCTTCTTATTGTACAATGTGTTCATTTTAGTCGATATATTTCATCATAACTTAATGATTTTATGCATTTATTCAGTCCAGTTTGACTGAAGGGACATGAATATGAAATTAATAGAACCCAAAAATCATTACACCAACTTTTTTTAAAGGCGGCACGGTGGCATAGGTGGCAAGACGGACTTGTTTTGCGCTCCGATTTCAAGTCTGATCAGGAATTGTTTGCACAAAGTATGCATGCTTCTTTTGTTTCCTCTGGTTTTACGGTTAATTTCCCCAGTTCAAAATCATGTAATCAGGAAAATTGCCCTTTGGCGAGTGAAGGTGTAATCTGTCGTGGTTTTACATTGTCTGGCACCCTGGGCGAGACCAAACGTAAAAAAAAAAACAAATATCAGTCTTTAACATTTACATTAATTAGACAATGTTAACATTTACGGTATTACAGACCTACATAAAACATAAAATGAATATTCTAAATATTGCAAATCACACTACAATAAATTAAAATATTAAAATCACACAAAATCACACTACTAAAATTAAGATATTACAACACCGTATAAATACACAAACAGAAACTAAAATCTGACCCAAGGTAAAATACAGTTTTATGAAATAATTGGGAAAATACAAAGACCATTTAAATATGTTTTTTTTCCCATATAAACGTGTGTATTATATACATTTATATATGTATACATACCCTAATATTACCCTAAACCCCTTTTAAAAATCTTTACATTTAAAGTGTGTTCTGTTTTCTACTATTTGGTTGAATATATTTAAATACATGGAAATATCTTTATTAATATTTTTCGATCCCCCTTGGGCTTTATATGAAACAGTTTTTAACAATGTATGCATGTATGTTAAAAACATTTAAAATGTTCCATACATTGGATATATGCATTTTGAATATATATATCTAAATATGTTTCACGTATATGTGGATGCATTTCTTTACCACATGGAACACTTTATTTATAGTCATGTATTAATAAAACACATACTGTAAACATAAAGAGAATGCTGTTGCATACCTTTTATCTTTAGCATGTTTTCCCTATTTTCTACTTTTTCCTAAATTGTGCACCCCATATCTTTACGGATTCGAATCAGCAGATAATGCTCATGCCTAAAACCACCACAATACGTAAACATTTAAACTTTTTTTTTTTTTTTTGTCGTGAGTGCTGTCGCTGTGTAGATTATTAAACATTTATGTTTTTATTCATATTCACTTTAGTATGTCTGCAAAGTCCAAGACTCCCAGAAGTAAAGACAAAAGGGGGATAATAACACGTTCTACTGGTTCTTTCTACTGACCATCAGTTTGCAGTGAGTGACACTGCACTTTCGGACAGTGTTGTATTTCACACAAGCAGCTTAACTGCACAATTCCATCTGAACTTTTTCCACACAATATGCTGCCGTCAGAATACAGAATCCATGGTGAGGCTACACTGACCTTGAGTGAGAGCTTAACACATTGTCTGAGCTTAAAAAATAGCTATATTAATCTCCCGTGATATGACACTAAATGCCACGGCTAGGGTGAGACTGAGTAGGGCCAGTGCGTAGACCGTTTATTGGGAATTGAAAGAGATGGCGAAACAGTAAAATGATCGTTTTACCTTGTGTTTGAGTAGGATTTACCACAGCTACGGCGTATATCAGAATCAACTTTATTGTTTGTGTAAAAGTTTGTGCATGACAACAAAGAATTAGATGTGGTCTGACTCCCTCTTTTCTTTCCTCATTCCAAAGCACAAGAAGAAAAATAAAATACAAAAGAATGTAACAAATATAAATAATTAAAAAAAAAACATGTTTTGCTATGAAACATATATAAAATATTTGCACATATTGCACATTCTTGCAGGTGTTGTTATTGCACATTGGCTATATGCCACAATTAAGTTTATACCACATTTTTTTTACAACCATCTTAGTTTTAACTTTGTACTATATGCTTTGCAAATTCTTTCAATATAAATTAATTTTAGAAAAATAATCACAGTAAAAAAGACAGTATGAAACAAAAAGAGACATTTTGCAATAAGGCTAGTACATCTTAAGTAGAACATAACATTTATGAATAAAAATGTACTTTTTTTTTTTTTTTAGAAAAAATGTACAATAAAAGACTTATCTAAAAGTTCAATAGCTAATCAATAACTATCCAAAGTAAAAAAGGCTCAGACCCCACAATTGCTGCTTGATGCTATATTTCAATGTGTAAAATGTCCTACAATAAATGCTCTATATACAATCTACTTTACCCTTTGCAAAAGCAAGGCTTATTATCTGCAGATGTTTGCAAGAGATGGGAGGTAATTTAAATTGCCCTTTGCCATTGTAACAGCTTAAAAGACATTGGAGTTATTAGAAACATAATCACTTCTTAATCATGAGACCACTGCTCGTGCCCAGTGGGAAACTGGACCTCTGTGTTTGTCAGAATGACCAGTGGCTAATTCAGGAAATTAATGAGGAGAAGCTCTTAAAATCCTGCTGTATCTACCCGTCAGCAACGGAGGAGAACACAAATTAATTTTGAGCTGGAGAGAGTAACAGTTTTTAATTTTATAACTCTAAGTTTTTGTGCCAAATTGAGACAATTTAAGGTAGATCTTCCCATGCTAATACACAGTAGGTTAACGAGTAAGCAAGTCCTCCATGTGTAGTTTTCATCCGAATATAAGTACTTGTGGCTGGTCCAAGTACTTTTATTACCTATTTTTTTTTTTTTTTTTTTTTTAAAGAATGATCAACTTGTAACGTGAAAACCAGTATTGAGTTGTGTCAATATTGCAGGACTTTGCTATATTGTGGATACCATCACATATTCATGAATTTAATTTGTACTTGTTGATGTATAAAAATTCCTCTGTCTGTCTATCTCTCTCTCTCTGTCTGTCTGTCTGTCTGTCTGTCTCTCTCTCTCTCTCTCTCTATTTCTCTCCATCTGTCTCTCTCTCTCTCCCTCTCTCTATCTTTCTTTGTCTGTCTCTCTCTCTCTTTGTCTGTCTCTCTCTTTGTATGTGTCTCTCTTTCTGTCTCGCTCTCGTCTCTCTCTCTCTCTCTCTCTCTCTCTCTCTCTCTCTCTCTGTATGTCTCTCTCTCTTTCTCTGTCTTGTTTTTCAAATAAACCCCAGGGCTACTACTTTTAAAAGACATACTATATTAAAAAGGGCAGATGCTTATCCAGGTTACACCCTGCATTTGATTTCTTTGAATAAAGTTACAATAGAGATAATGCCGATAATACTGATATCGTATGGACACTAGAAATTATTGTGATATTAATTTTAACTCTCTTGTTTCACCTAATGTCTCCTATAACTTCCTTATTTGGCTAAAAATCTTTTTACGTTGACAGTACATTTTAAGTTTCTCACAAAACTGCAGCATTGGTCTTTTTACATTCAGCTGAAAGTTCCTTCACGTGGATCATTGGTTTCACAAGACACTACACTCATCGCATGTGCAATTGACCAAATCGTGAGTCTTCTGTTGTCAAATTGAAAGTGTAGAAAGGAATCAGAAGGCGCCTACCAAACCGAGACCTCAGGGCACATACACTGGCTCAGGCCATGTGTCCAGACCCCAACGTGGCCCTGCTCAAACACAACTACTTAATCTTCTCCGTCCTGTATGCGACATGCACCCTAACCCCAACCCACAGCTCAAATGTCACATACGCAAGCTAAAAGCAGCAAGTTCTCTCTCTCTTCGTCCTGAATGCAGCTGGTGGCATCTGCCGTGTCCTGCTTGAGATTTTGCATTGCCAATCTCTTGAAGGCATGACCTTCTTAAGTGAGAGCGAACAAACAAAACCACATCTGTGCTTCGAATCAGTCAATCCACTGGCGGCCATTATCGGGTTTCGGAATCAGTGCCTCCTCCCTAATCACGTGATTACAGCCAATAAGCCGGGAAAAAAGGGGTCAAAGATAAAGACGACTGGCAAACCTGCGTCCGAGGTTACTTTAAGCGTAGATGTACCTTTAAAGTCTTCTGCTCTGACCTTTCTTGTTAGAATTGAAAGACAGCTAACAAATAAAGATGCTCTCACACAAAGGTCATGTTTTCTAGCTCTAAAGGACATCACAGGGATAGATCTGACAGTGGTCATATAGACTGAGCGACTGGGGGTCTTCATTGGAATGAGAGAAGTGCTTCTTTGCTTTTGCTGCACCACTGGGTAAAGATAAACACATTTCAGCCCCGCTTGAGTCTCCAGAGAAGACAAGTGCATGAATATATGAGAGCTGCTGCGATCACAATCAAGCAAATCAAGTATGGATTTTCAGTCCATTCCATGATAAGCTGGAGGTGGCAACTAGATTACAAACATACGTTCTTGACTCCTTACGAATCGGTGTGTTTGGCATGTCAAGCTTGAGGAAACCCTTAGTGTATGCGGCAGATTTGAAAGTGATTCGTTTTTCCTACTGTAAGACAGTGCTATGAATATTAATTGGCCTCTTACTCTGCCTAATAGAATCTACTTGGCAGCCTCCACTGTGAAGTTCTGGGTAACCGACAGGAGCTTGACTTTAGAGGTTAGTGGAGCCAGTGGGACTGTGATATTCTTTCTGGCCGGACTTATCGGATGTCTGAGGTTGCACCTAGTCAGGGACCTGTCTTATTGGCTTTTATTATAAGCTCTTCCCAAGTGCCCTGTTCAGTACGCGTTGGCTTACCAATAGTGTAGGCTTTAGAGGGTGAGATTGAATTGAACAAAGGTGTAGGGCACCTTCACTTGGTTTAGCATTTCCTGGTGGTGTTGTTTCACCGAAGTTTGGCAAGTGTGCAGCTTTTCTCTGTGAAACAAATGTGTTAGTAAGGATAGATTTAAGTTGTTTTTAAAGAAAGTGAGTCAGCGATTCGAGTCATTTAATATTTTGCTTGATCTGATAAAAACACCCACACACAAAACACACATACGTGCATTAATTTCATCATCGAGTACCACCATTGACTTGCATACAAAACAGAGCATTGCGTCCTCCCTGACTCACTCCACCCATAAAAAATGTTCTCCATTGTCCCTTTGCTCTAACACTTGGATGCCCACTTTTTACTACTTAACTTTTTACTATGTATTACTTGACAGCGTGTTTTACAACGTTGTGTGACTAGATGAATATGAATTTTCTCTATGCTTTAACAGGCTATATCGGTGCTGATTCTGATATTGATAATTGAATTGAAGTGTCTGTAGTTTAAAGCTCAAATATTTTTATATACGTAGCTTTTCTCAGTCCCAGACCAACTCAATGGAATAAGGAAAAAACAAAGCCATTTATAAATCCAGTGTCCATTGTTCATTGATGTAAAGACTATGGCTATGACCAGTGAGTAAGCTACAAACTCGACAGTGGCTAGGAAAACAAAATCCTCCCAAGTGGGGTGAGAGTAAATAAATCTAGGGAGAACTCGACCCACTGGTGCCAGTCTCCTCTGGCTTGCTAACATTGTAAAGTCATTGGTGAAGATGGTTATGGACGGTGTCTTCCTCCTGTGGAGCAGAAAGTGAGGCGACTCCATTCATCCCACGACGACGAAAAGGCACCAGATCTCCAGGAGGGACCAGTAGAATGACATCACAAATAAACCGGTAGAGTACATGTCTTTACAATAAAGTGGAACACTGTGTAACAGTATACCTACATTGCAGATTTCACTTAAACACAAATGTATTTTTTTTAATGATTTGATATCTTGATTTGATTATCTTATTTGATTATTGATTTGATGTCTTCTTTCACAATTAGACATTTCGTTCACAATTTCTTTCTGGACTGTGAATGGGATACTGGAGCTCTTATACATAACGTTCGTGATAATGCCTAGACGTTTGGTATAAGTTTGAGTGAACTCTTATAACTTAGCAGTGTCTCTAGTTGACATTAATTAACAATTATACAAATTGGTTAAAAGGTTCCACTGCTATCAAGGTCATACTAATATCTAGGCATGAAGTGTATCTTCTATACAATTCTAGCAAAATTAATTAGCCTTCTTTTGATTGATAGAATGCAAAGGTTTGGGAGTGAATGAGTGAGAGGAAAGCTGCACTCACTGTAGTGATAGATGATGAATTGCTCAGCTCCTCTTTTTTCTCATTACTTTCTTTTGCCCGTAACCTTGTCAGACAGTATTTTGCTTTTTCATCTTTTATCTGCTAGACTGAGAGAGAACGAGAGTGGGAGAGTGAGGAAAGAAAGAGGGAGAGCGAGAGGGAAAGAAATGCATTTCTCTCCTATTTCTTCTGAATTATTTCCTCAGCTAAACGTATGTTTATGTTTCTGTCATGTCAGATAGACGGAAATTGACTTAACACGGTGAGTAGAGAGTCCTCGGGGTTAATCAACCAATTAATCATCTCACAGCCAGCCACAACAGTGACACAACTGCCGAGAAAAGCACGAGAGAAGAGCAACAACTTCTGATTGGCTTTCAGAAGTGATAAATGGTTAGTGTGTTTGCTTAGGGGACTGTTGAGAGCATGTTTCCCAGGGTCTTTGATGTAAGGTTATTATTTCTGTCGGGTCCAAAGCTTTAAATTGTTGTTCCAAAGGTACAACCTCTTAAACTCGAGCAGTGCTACGTGATTGGCTGAACCCCCCCTCGCCAATGACCCCACTTATTTGCCATGGCATCTTATCAAGCCCGCTGCCAGCACTCTGTAATTATAATTTGTTTAGGAACATGGCAGGGGAGTTGGAAGCAGACCACTTAGCTCATAAAGTCAGACCCTCAGCACCTATCCACATCTGATGCACCATAATAAAAAAGACAACATGGACACCTGAAGGGATTCGCCAGTCCAGACTTGAAACGAATCCTTGAGAGGTAATAAAAGGATTTCGCTGTAGTGCTTTTTCAGTGTCTCAGAACAACAAGTTGCTCCAGTTTTAGCCTCTGATCACTGACTTACTCGAGCGCCCACTGATGGAAACATGAATACTGTTGACTCTGGTTAATCGAGACTTATTGGGGCTGGATTCTTTTCATGGTAAAATGTAGTAGTGTTAGAATGCCAGAGGAGACTGGCACCAGTGAGTCGGGTTCTCCCCAGGGTTTTATCCTCGCATTCCGTCAGAGAGGTTTTTTACTTGGCCACTATCGCATACGTTGCTTGCTCACTGGCCATAGTCCTAGCCAATATCTAACACCAACGGACAATGAATAAAATGCAACAATCTTCTATTTCAGGCGTTTTGTGACAGATGTAACTGTGAAGAGCGCCTTACAAATGCACTGAACTTGAACTTGAACCTAAAACGTGGCTGGTTCAATTATTTGAAAATGTACACCACATATTGTGAGATTTGTTCCCGCAAGAACCAGAACCTGTTATTTTGATGAAGCCAAATGTTGTGGGCTTGTTCACCTTCATGTACAGAGACTTTCCAGCAGAGTGTGGGCAAATTGTGGATCTGTTTATTTTTCTCTCTCACTTTATGCACTTTTAAGCACTAATGGTCCATATAAGACAGTTTTAGGGACAGGGGAGTTGTGTTGCAGGTTCAAATGTCCTTGGGCAAGACACTGACCCCCACATGCCCCCCGGGTGCCATGGCTGCCCACTGCTACGGGGTTGTGTGTGTTCATTTCATTGTGTATGTGCACTTCACTTGGTTGGGTTAAAGGCAAAACACAAATTCAAGATGGTTCCTAGTGGCAATATTTCCATCACCTCACCTTCCTTTTACCCAAAGAATGTTTGGCTTATCTAATAGATGTACATGTTTCAGGACATGTAGGTACGTGTAGCTAAAGTAGGGGCATCCTTATTTTAGCATTGGGTTTGTCTAATTGACTTGTCCGATTAACCAATGGTCCCATTGACCAGAGACCACTGTAACCTGGACTTTTTTTGGGAATGAGAGGGAACCTGAGAGTTGGTGGGCCGGAGTGGTGAGACAAGAGGAAAGTTAGCAGACACAATCCTGGCATGGGATGTGAAGAAGGCAGACCTTCTCTCCACCCGCACACCAGTCAGCGTGTGAACAGCAGCCAGGCCTTCTCGCGCTGACACAGAGCGTCTGTACCTCAGCGAGAGTTTTATTTAGACCATTAGTCACGCAAACACATTTCCAGATAGGTGTAAAAACAGCCGTGATGTCACGAACAACGCTATTTTCTTGGAAACACTTCACTACCCCCCTGGTGAGAGACCCCAGAAATACCTACAAAAGCAAACGGGGAGACTAATAGATTGAAACTACTCATTGCTTGATATTCATTGTTGTTAATTATTTTAAATGGCAGGGCGGCGCAGTGGGTAGAGTTGTGGCATCATAGTGAGAAGAATTTGTTTGATACTTGATTTTCATGCTTGCTTGGGTTTCTTCTCAGTCTCGGGTTTCCTCCCACACTGTCCAAAAGATGTTCAGGAGAATTTGGTTTTGGAGAAATATGTGGGAGTGAGAGTTTGAATGTGTGTGTTCAGGGTGTGTGTTCCACCTACTGGCCAGGTTACAGTTAGCTCAAACTCCCAGTGACCCAGAAATTACCAAGTGGATCTGAAAATTAATGTATGGATAGAACTTTACAATTCAGTGGAATATTAATTCCCTTAAAATAAATTAATTTCATGTTCATTACACGTGAGGATAAAAGCTTCGTTGTTAATGATCTTGCTCCATTTGAGAAGCAACATTTCTGAATGATTGGCTGCCTAGGTGTGGATTTTGGATGGAGGTGTTTTGATGTGTGTTATGTTCAGTTATTGTGAGTTTTAACTGTGTATTTGTATGTTGTCAGTGTGATTTGAATGTGACGCATGAATGTCCTACACTATGTGAATGTCTGACTTGTGTTTTTGTAGAAGTTATCGTTAATGTCTTGGTACCATTGAGTATTGTTGGCAAAATGTTCAAGGGAATCGTGACATGCGTGTTCGTTCTGACTTGTCTGATGGTGATTCGTCTCAGAATATTGCTGGAGATGGTTCCCCATCATTGCGCAAGCTTTTCAAGCTCTCCCAATAAGTAGATTACAGTGAGACAGCGTCTATCTGGATTATGTCTGTGTTGGGTTTCTCTGACAGTCAAAATGTGGAAAAAAAACAACGTTTGAGTGAAATAATAAAGACACAAATTGGTAATATGAAAACTAGCATGATATTCTATCCACTCCAACATTGTACAATTTCCGTCTGCTGCAAACAAAAAAAAAAAAGATTTAATTTCCAAGCACATCATACTTCATTCTGAACTGGAGAAACAGAAACTGTTCAGCAACAAAATGGAAAGCTAATTTTGTACAGAACTCTGATAATGTTCTGTTTCTTTGCCTATTATTCTCCTTAATGAGACCCGTGCGCAGTAGAATTCTCCATTCCACCAGGAACGTTGAGTGGGTGCTGCCGCCTTGCATTTGTATTCCGTTTGTGTCTGCGGTTCGTCAGAATTCAAAGCATGCATATTTAGCATTTCATTTTCACTCTGTCATCACATCCCACTAAATATCATCAAACTGCTCCCACCTACTGAGTCCATCTCTGGTACCGATGCGAAATTGAGACGTTTTCCGTCAGTGTTGGTTTGCAGCCCACAGCGAGGGTTGTCCCCCAGTGGTAAAAATCACAATGGGACACTCTTATAAGTGACACCCCTGTAGGGTATTTTTCCACACTGCATGACTAACTTAGAGAGAAACTGGAGAAATTGAAAGATATTGGGGACTTCAGATGCTTTAAGCACATTGTGGACTTTCAACAGGCCTCAGAAACTGTTGATGTTTAATTTACTGTAGTGGAGAATTTGCTTTTGTGAGTAGAATGTGCCAAGTTTAAGTCCCGAACTGGCATGTACCACAGATGAAGGCTTTGTGAGAAAATTATCCAATGCAAATTTCATGTATGGTTTGAATGGAAGACCATATCTCTTTCCTCACTTTCACATTAAGTATGACAATTGGATTAAGCGAAAAAGAACTACTTGACAATGTCTAGTGTTGACAAGAGTGAAACTAAGGCATTGCAGGTTCCAATCCCCGTCCAGTTGATTCTACTGTATAACTGAGGGTCCTTAGCAAGACACACACATTCTCCCCGACCTCCACGGCTTATCGCTGCCCACTGCTCCGGGTTTGAACCACTTCACAGGATGGTTAAATGCCGAACACAATTTAAAGACTGTCCCTAGTGACCAAAATGTAAAGGACATATGTAAAATTAATGTTTGGTACAATCAGTTAAGAATTCAACATGTTCTTCGTTTTTGTGAGAAGGAAAAAATTGTTTTGTGAGCTGTCTGAAAATAGTTAACGCTTTTCTTTCATTTCAAGTGGTGATGGATGGAACAATTTTCATGAGTAGGCATTGCGTCATGGCTTTTGCGATTGACGGAAATCCATTGTATTGCACCAAACCTCAATTAGAAACTACACATATAGTGACTTCTTACATAATTGGAAAAGAATGAAGTCATGTCTACCCGAGGATTAGCCTGCATTCCCTCAAAGGAAGAGCATGCGAGTGCGTCTGCAAGCTTGTGCATGTGTGAATGTGAGTCTTCTGATGCATGTGTAGTTAAAAGGCAAAGCTCGGCTGAAAAAAAAAAAACACCCACTCTGCATATCTGCGGAGGCTTATAATAACCTGCGATTCTGTACCCTCTTCAGCTGGCTCATCAAAAATCTACTTCTCTTCAGGGAAGCTTGAGATATTCCATATTAACAATCTAGACAAGCCATTCACTTCACATCATTTATCATCACTTGCTTGTAGGGGCAAAAATGCACTATATGTTTATCTATAATGGGTACCTTAGTGCACTGGATTGATATCTTGGCATGACATAATTATCCTAGCAAAGCATTATTCTACGTGTTTTACCTAACTGGAAAATGTTGAGTGTTGTGGAATTGGCCATTTTTTCCCCCTGCTATTACATTTTCCAATTATTTAGCTCTATAAGGTTTAGTGGTCTAGGGCTAAGAGATGTCAGTAAGGACTCCAATTCCTGATGGCTCCTGCCACCCTCACCTAGTCAATCACAAGACTACGGCACATTGGGTAAAAAGATAGTAAAAACTCAGTCATTATTTCAGCCTGCACACCTTCACCTCACTCCATATTCAAGCCATCCCGGATTGTAATTCAAAACTGACACCTCAAAGTGACTCGGCATTTATATAGTGTAGAACTTGTGAGAATGAAGCATCAAGTATAATTTATCCGTAGATGAATTAATAACCATATAAGCACTTGTTTTTCACATTTTCGGAATAGATAAACAGAATGTTAAACAATGGTCCATAGGCAGACGTGCATACCTAGCTTTTATTGGCTCAACAACAGAAATAATAAAAAAAAAAAATAGACACGCCGCAACATTAACTGGGACAAAATTACACTGGAAGAAGGAAGATTGAATTAAATACATCGCAATCAATACAGTCAAAAACGAAGAACACGGGCAAGGAGTAAAAAAATCCAAGGAACAGAGACAATCAAAACGCTCGATCGCTGCACAGGGGATAATAATCCGATATGATCCTCTTTAAACGGCGTTGGTGTCACGAGTGGTCCTGTCCGTCATCGTTCCCGGCTCCGCCCCTTGACCTCATTCCCACGATCACAGGAGATGATCTAATCGCCACCAGTATAAATTTGTGCCTGGTTATCTGTTCCGTGTCTGGCAACGTTTTTGCAACCCTGCTGACTTTCAGACCTCGCCTCGTCTCCTCGTTCCAGTGTTCCTGTGTTTTCGAGTAATTCCCGAGATTTCCCAAGTGTGTTTCATTGTGTCCATCGTTCCTACGTCCAGTGTTAGTACCCTGTCTTGTTATTTGGCTACCCTATCTGTCATTAAACCCACTGTGTACTTACCTTCGTGTTTGTGTTCCATTGTCATCGGCTTCACGAGAGCGTGAGTGTGACAGTTGGATAAGCAGAAAGCTTGAAACAGGCCAATTGCTTTGCGGATGTGCGGAGTCTGACTGGAGAGCAAGGGATCTTGGGAAATGAAGTCCTGACCACTAGAATCGACTTTTTGTTATTTAATATTCAAGTAAAAAGATATCAAAATGATACGAGTCACAAGATAGATTTGTTGAATAAAGGAAAAAAAATAGTATTTTTAAGAGAATACGAAAGTAATTGAACCAAATCTTTTTTTAAAATTAGTGCATGAAAAATCAGTGGGGTGCTTACATTCGTGTAATAACGGTATAAGTAATATATGTTATGGACTAGAAGAAGAGTCCCGCTTGATTGTCCAAATAGAGATTAGCAACAAGGCAGGTCAGTTAGCAACCACCTCACGCAACACCTAGGTTCTTCTAGAATAATGACTGTTTATTATCTTCAATCATTCAGCCACTCAACTATTGTCCCCTTGTTTGAATCATAAAGGGGATGGCACTCATTACTGGATTTGAGTATTCAGCTCGACTCACAGACAATGAGATTCGTCAAGCCTTGCTATTATCTAATCTAACAAAAGCAAATCGGTCTGTCCATTTTCAGGTTATTATGGCAGCTATTCAATCCTTTAGTAGTATGGACACTGTAATTGTCAGGATCTAGTGCCCAAAGTCACGTATGGTTCGCTGTTTGTACTTCTGTGACTTGTCTCTCAATGTTTCCCCCTGGCTTTTGATTTTCTTTTTATTTTTGCCTAAAAAAAGTTTCTAGTTACCCCTAAAAGAATTTGTCATTATTATGTTGTTTGAAAGCCCACTGCCTTCAAGCTGTTAACCCTTATTCTAGATTTATTATAATTCTTTAGCATAAAATAATCTACCTGTGTGTCCCAGATTTGAATTGATTTTTATGTATATTTTACTTTTGTCGACAAACTATTATTGGCCAATTACCAACTTGAATGAGCAAGTCTTTATTTCAGTCTTACTGAATGCCAATTTGATAAAAACGCTCAAGAATCAAAAAACAAATCTGCTTTCTAAATGAGAAAAGTCTTCCATAAAGTGATTAATTTTCAACACATGGTTGAAGCCAACTATTTGATTTTTATGATAGAGTATGGCAATTGGCAATCTTCTATCAAACTCGGTATCAGGATCACATTCAGAGCCATGTGAAACATAGCACAATTAAAGTTCACATTTTGCTTCTTATTGTGTGGTGATTAAAGTTTTAATAGAAGCTCAAGCCATTGTTCTACAAGCTAGGTGTAGCGCTAACAGTTAGCTTTATTAAAGTGTCGCTCCTAATCCTGGTATAATGGAGGCCAGTGGTATTAGCTTGTGATCACAGCAATAGTCCAATTTTCAGTTTAGCACAGTGTGTTCTAATGTAACCAGAACATTTGATGGAATTAAAGCTGTGCTTTTGTTCTTCACAGAGCAATGGCAATAACCAAGCTAATCACTACTAAAAATAAAATACATGTGTTGATGAAAACAGCCATTTAGAGAATCTATTAAACATGTTAGTCTGCAACAAGCATAATAAGTGTTTGTATAGTGTGGGTGGAAAATGAAGACTGTAGTTGCAGTACATTTATGCATTTAGCAGCGGCAGTAGAAAGACGTCATGTTTTTGGGTTTTGTTCAGATCGGTAATAATCTTTGTTGCTACAAAGATCAGAAATCAGGAATATTGTGGATTTATTTGGTAGCGGTACAAGAGATTTGATTGCGGTGGTGCTATAGAAGAGACAACTCTCAACGAAAATTAAATGTTGAAAATACACACATATTGGAAGCATCTAATTGTGAGAGCAGCAACAAGTACTACAAAGCTAAATAGGTTAGCATTGAGCTCTTAGCAATTGACATCAGACAATTTGATGAACAATTTTCATTGGGGACTTTTCAGGTGAAGTCTGCTCGCCAGCTGATTACAGAATGCGTTTCGGTTTTTATGACTTATGATCATAGTGAATAATGTGAATTATAAAACTAAACTGATAGTGAGTGATTAATTGGTAATTCGTTAATTATGTAACTAGATCTAGAGACCACTAGTAAGAGATATGGACCCTGTGGTGGCTAACAGTGAGAAGTTGATAGTCAAGAATCTATTTGCATTTACAGTTTAAAGCCATTTGGGGTCTTCCTGTGTAAAGTTTGAATGTCCCCACCATGTGTGCGTGGAATTCCACCGGGTCTCCAATTTCTTCCTGCTGGCCAATAACATGGCTTCATTAAAAAATTGTTTTGGCAAAATCGCCCAGTGTGTAAAGTGTTATCACAATACGAAAAAAAGCAACATTGATACGATACTTGGAAATGCTCATTTTCCTCAAAGCTTAAAAAGTTCCAGACAAAACTTCTTCTTTAATGCTTTTTCGATTTAAACCGGTCACAGAGTCTCTGAATTCGCCATCAGACAATATTGATCATGCGCACATGCGCGAAGGTGACAGACCCGGAAGCTCGGATAGTATCGACAATATTCATATTTTTGGGTCAGAGTATTGTGTCGTTTCAGACTTTTCAGTATCGATACTTTTGGGTCAGATTATGGTGTCGTTTCAGACTTTTCAGTATCAATATTTTTGGGTTGGAGTATTGTGTCGTTTCAGACTTTTCAGTATCTACTTTCAGGTTTGAGTGTTGTATTGTTTCAGACTTTTCAATAGTGATACTTTCGGGTCAGAGTATTGTATTGTTTCAGACTTTTCAGTATCGATACTTTTGGGTCAGATTATGGTGTCGTTTCAGACTTTTCAGTATCGATACTTTTGGGTCAGATTATTGTGTCGTTTCAGACTTTTCAGTATTGATACTTTCGGGTCAGAGTATTGTGTCGTTTCAGACTTTTCAGTGTGTGCTTCTCTGTGATTTGATGGCCTCAAATTCACAAAGTGCATCCCACCTCCAGACCCACAGTCGGAATAGGCTCAAGCTCCCAGTGTCCCAGAAAAGGAAAAGCACTTTGGAAAAAGGCTGGCTGGGCGATACAAGATAGGTACGCCAGCTTTCCCGAGCCAGCAGGCCAGAGAGAAGAGCGAGTCTGTGCAGGTGAATCTGCTGACATGCAGTAGATAAGAGTAATGAAACGTTTGCCGTTGGGTGGAGAGTTCATTGCTTCGATTTCCGCCGCATGTGAAGCGTCACATTCTACGCATTGCATATCTCCCTACTCATGCAGCGCACAGCACTTAACGATCACACGCAGTTTATCGTCGACTTGGTGTTTTTGCTGTATTTAGTTTGAATCCATTTGCGATCTCGCCGTTTCTTCGCGAGTCAGAAGCAGGTGTGTGTTTTGATTGTAGAAGAGAAAATAAGGGAGGGAACGTGAAAACCCTGCATCTCGCAAATGAGACCCTTCTCTGTGTTGTTCTCATTCACATTAGAAACAATTTGCTATGCCTAATTACACAAACTCGCATAAACAGGGGGGAAATTTGCATAGCGGTTGGGTACCCTCCTGTTACATGGGGATTTAGCCCTTCTTCTCAGTGCCGACACTGTTCTGATTATTTCTCGGGGTGTTGTGAAGAGGTCTCGGGGGACGTCGAGCAAGACGGGCGGTTAACACCTGGATGCCGAATCTATTTCTGGTTTGTAAACATGAAGCTAAATGGATGTTCCCACCCAATAATTCCCAACCGCTTACACATTGCAGATGATTCTCTTGGACAGCAGCTGGGTTACTTTTATCTTTAAGTTGCTCAGAAGTGGAAACTAGTAGGGCTGGGTGGTCATGCCCAAAATATAAATCTCGATTGAGTGAACATTTTAACTCCATTATGATTACTGAACGATTCTTTTATTTATCATTTATTTATATTTATATTTATAATAATATTTTTTATTTATTTATAGCCTACGTAGTTCACTGACAGTTTTTTTTTATTTTTTTTTACAATAAATATGGTCAGATATTCAAAAGTGAGCGATTTTTGAAAATGTTTGAACAGTGAATTACTTCAATTGAAGAAAAACCTATATGATTATTTATTGACGATGAAAATCGTTTTTTTTGTTATTTGGGGTGGGTCACGTGACTCCACACACGCGAAAGTTTTCCTAAAAATAATCGAAATAATCGACCAGGAACAAATTGAACGATTATAAGTTCTGAATTTTGATTTCGATTATTTTTCAACGAATCTCCCAACTCTACTTTAAAGTGAAGTGAACACACACTTAACCCGGAGCAGTGGGCAGTCTCCTGGGGGGCATGTTAGGGGTCAGTGTCTTGCCCAAGTCGTAGAACAATCACAATCACAGACTTTCTGGTCTTTCATCAGGGGTTTAAATATGAAAGTTTCCGAAATGCACTCCATTTAAATGCAACGGCCGTAGCTTAGCATTAAATCGACTAAAACAGATACAATCAGAGATTACTGTCTTCAGCAATTTGCGGATTTCAGCTTGGATTGTCATTTCTGTTGATTGATGTTTTGCATTAGCTCTAATTGTAAAGCAGTATTCGCATACATTATAGTCATTCCATTAACGCGGTTGACATCCATCAAACAGTGAGCTGGCTCGCAGATGGAGGTGTGGAAACTACATATGCACATTCGCCATCCAGGGAGATCATTGACTATCCAATTAACCTCTCTGGCACAACATGTGTATCGTTCTCAAGGCTTTTTATTTAAAACTAATCCGACTTACTGCTAAAGTACTCACATACTCGTGAAGAACTGACTGAGGAACCAAGTTGAAAGAAGGAAAGTTCTTGACTTTGCAATGAAAGTCGTGGATCAGGAAAATAAACGTTTGTAGTACTTCATTAAAGCTTATGTATTTACTGCTATAGCTGATTTGTGAGTTGTAGTAATCCATTGGCGGACTAGACGTTTAATTGTAACAAATCTACTTTTCCCGTGTGCTTTAAAAATATCGCTCTCAAATCTCAATCCATTTCAATCAATTCAATGAATCTCAAAGTAAAAGTGATGAATTTACAATGTGACAATAATGACACTGCTCACTCATTTTTTATTTCATCCATTTTTTTTTCTTTTCAAATGCATCACTTTATGCAAATGTGCAAGCAGCGAGGGAAAGCCACACTGCGGACTGGAGGACTGCGCTCGGCTAGTCATTTACTGGTTAATTATGATAAAATGAGGTCTCCGCTCCGGGTTGATCAGTGGACTCTCGGACCCTCCTCCTCCTCCTCCTTCTTCTTGACTGATTTCTCACTCTTTTTCGTCATTACATCATAATAATCAGCTTCACATTGACATTTAAACCACGTTTTTTTCGCCCCGTTTTTTTTTTGACCAAGAAGCGATTGAGTCTTTGAAAAACTTTGACACGTAATGAGTGGAACTGAAGTGATTTATAGTAGAGTACTGGAACTTTGACATAGCATTTGAAATGTTTCAGAAGCTTAAATGTCCAGTCTCGCAAGTCCCAAAATAGCCAAGAAAGACTCATTCTAAATAAAGGTTACGTTTGTCAAATATCATCATGGTGTTGTGGGTCGCCATTGGCATGAATAGCATGGGGAAAGCAACATGAGTGGTCCATTACTTTTTGCTTCTGTGTGTTAATATTTGAATAATTATATAAAATGTAAGGAATGAAGTGATGTTATTAAACTTAAAAAAAGTGCCAAATGATTGCACTGTTTGCGACTTAGCAATTATTGCACGTGTTTGTGTTAAATTAGAAATTAAAAAACCATTTGAACTTGTACAGTATTTTCCTGTAGTTGCTTGCCTTTACTTCTAATACATTTAATAAATGTAACGGATAAGCTTAAAAAAGTAACTTGTTCATTATAAAATACTGGTTTATTGTTATTAATGTCAAAATGTAATAATCTAACACAAAATAGAGCGCAGTGTTAATAAAAATAAATGTATTTTCATTTACAAATTAGTTTATTGTAATACACTTGCTTAAATTAATGGTTGAAATAAAAATAGAGGAACCGTTTTGTGTAAAGAAATGGTGTTTTATTGCCACACTAGAGCATTTAAAGAATAATAAACAGTTTAATACAAGCAAAGAGCAGCTTTATTTTGTCTTAGCAGGGAACTGTGGGTAATGAAGTGCAGACGTGTTCTGTAAGAGGAAGTGATCTTTACATCACCTGCTGCTGTTTATTTGAACCTCCATAGCTAGTCACTAAAAATAAATACATTTTGCATTAGTCTTTACAAGGAACCTGTGTAAAAGTACAAATGTATAAAATTTGAGCAAAGAAATGTATACAATTATTAAAAATGTGATTTTTATTTTACTTTTATATGTGACACATTCATTTTTTTTAAAGCCTTTTAAGATTTATTTTGGTTTTACTTTATGTGAGTTAAATGATTTATTCTTGATTTTTTTTTTAACAAGATACATGATTTTTTAAAAGTATTTTAAAGATTCATTTTGGTTTGTATTATTGAACTTTATTTGAGTAAATTGTTTTAATCTTGAATTTCTTTCCGGTGTATTATATTGCTTAAAAAAAGTAATGCTGTCAGGCATTTGAAGATCCCTCGCTCCTGGAGACTTTTTGTTAAAGCAGTGAGACATTGGAATTGCAAATGTTGAGTCTGTCGTGTCATTGTGTTGATATAGATACTGGTCGTGTCGGGCCAAATCTTTTTAAGCTGAAAGGGACGTGAGCAAAGAATGTGATAAATATTGCAGGTCGTAGTTTGGCCTCCAAGGTGTTTGGAGGAAAATATAGGCAGGGCAATGGAGAGGCTGGAATTCGCTTTGTATTGATTTTAAGATTAAGTCTTTATGTATCCGTAAGTGTGCAAGTACCTAAGTCTAGTCGTTTCACTGTAGTGGGTTTATTGTTAGTGTCAGCCGAGCGTGTTCCTTTCCTACAGGTGACCTTTAAGATCTTTTCCACAGTTAACGGTTGTCATTCAGGTTCAACCAAAGGTCAACGTGATACAGATGATGACTTAATTTTATTGCCCTTTGAAAATGTACCCAACTGGTCAAATCTATGAAGAGGGAGGGAAGAGAGGAAAGAGAGGAGAAAGAGAGCGAGAGAGAGGTGAAACGATGGAAGGAGTAGAGAAAGATGGAAAAAAGGGGGAAAGAGAGAGGGTGGGGGAGAAAGAGACAGAATAATAGATAGGAGAGAGGAACAACAGGTTAAAAGAGAGGAGAGAGAGAGTATAGAGAGTGAGAGAGAAAGAGAGAATACAGAGAAAAAAGGCTGAAAGAGTCAAAATAGAGAGATGTGAAGAGAGAGAGAGAGAGAGAGAGAGAGAGATTAATAAAAAGAAGAGAAAGAGAAATAAGAGAGAGAAAGAAAGATAGGGAGGATAAAAAAGATAGTCAAAAAGAAAAAGGGAAACAAAGAGAGGGAGAGTAATAGAAATGAACAGAAATGGAAGAAAAGTGGATGAAAAAGAGAAAGTGTGGGGGGGGGGTGAAAAAGTGAAAGTAAAAGAGAAAGGGGGTGAAAAAGAAAGGGGCTGGGGGAAAGGAAAGAGACTGAAGAACTAGAGATATCGGAGAAAGAGAGCAATGAGACAAATAGGTAAATGAAAAGAAAACCGAGAGAGAGAGAAGGATACATAGAAAGATAGAGAGAAGAAAGACTGAGGAAAAACAATGAAAAGAATATGAAGGCATTGAGAATGATAGAGGAATGATGGTGAGAGAGAGTAAAAGAAAGAAAGAGAAAGATAAGGATACATATAAAGATAGAGAGAAGAAAGACTGAGGAAAAAAGATGAAAAAAAAAATAAGGAGAGGGGGTGAGAGATAGAGAAAGAGAATGCATAGAGAGAATGAAAGAGGAATGATGGTAAGAGAGAGTAAAAGAAAGAAAGAGAAAGATAAGGATACATATAAAGATAGAGAGAAGAAAGACTGAGGAAAAGAGGGGGAAAAAAATAAGGAGAGGGGGTGAGAGATAGAGAAAGAGAATGCATAGAGAGAATGAAAGAGGAATGATGGTAAGAGAGAGTAAAAGAAAGAAAGAGAAAGATAAGGATACATATAAAGATAGAGAGAAGAAAGACTGAGGAAAAGAGGGGGAAAAAAAATAAGGAGAGGGGGTGAGAGATAGAGAATGCATAGAGAGAATGAAAGAGGAATGATGGAAAGAAAGAGAGAGAGAGAGAGAGAGAGAGAGAATGCCAAGAGCTTGGTAAATGTGACAGGAGATTTATTGGCGTAATATCACTGCACCATTAGCAGCAGCACTCTAAGAAAGGAATAGCCAGATCATTACTCTTAAGTTTTCAAAACTACAATAAATTGATTAATTAATGTGGGTCACAGGTTACTAAACAGAAATTGCTTCATTCCAAGCAGAAGGGTTTTGTGCCCGATCACAAAGGCGACAATCAGACGGATCATTTAAAGTCGGAGGAATTGTCAGTTTTTTCGGCCCGAAGACGCATGTTTGTGACTGTCAAGCTCGTCAGTTTCACACTTTCACACTCTATGATCAAGTTGTCTGACATTTGCCTGCATAAATCAAGTCTCATTTCTTTGACTTTCTGTCAGATATACTCATGTATTTTCCCCGTGTGTGTCATCCTGACCTTTGGTTTCCTGAAAGTGGGCGACACGAGTCATGGCGATTGGGCAGTGAGGTGTCGTTCGGGATGGCTGGACGAGGCCGTGAGTGGCATATAGGTCTCGCTAGAAGCAATACACTTTCCACGGTACATCAGCTTTTAGCTACAATCAGTTGCGTTATTAAAGAGTCAAGGATGGAGTGTAGACGCACAAGGCCCGGCCGAAGCCTTCCAGCCCACAGACGCACATTCAAATGTCAGTGAAATGAAGCAGAACTCTGCTGGTCTTGAGAATTCTTTGGAGGAATCTTGGGTTTTATTGTAGGGATGATTTTTGTTAAACTTTGGTGCGTTCTAGGCTTTTTTGTTCTCTCATGGTTGAACAAACTTAAATTCTAATTTTGCTGACGGGGTTTAAGCTTTTTATTATTTTTTAGATGGTTGAGGAACAAGTATCTTTGTTGCGAGTTTATTTGCAGACTTGTTTTTTTTTTCTTAAAAAGTTTTTTTTTCGTTAAACTGTACTTTACTGAACAATAAAGACAAAAGTGCTACAAATCAATTTTATCATGCTTTAGTAATAACAGGACAATGTTAATTAATCACTGAAAACTATAATTATTTACTCTGGATTATTTACAGAAATCTGGACGATTTCAATACACAATAGTTCACAATACACAAAAATTATTTTAGGTAAAAATATGTTTTTTTTTTTTTAGATTATTATTTTATAACTCGAAAGGTGTTGGATTCAAGCCCAAATAGTTGCAATCCTAATCAAACAAATATTGTCGGTTTCAAAATGATTGAATAAATCATTAGGACCGATTGGGAATTTGGTAGAATTTAAATAACTTGATTGCAATTGTTTTACAAGTTTGATTTTAAAGTGCACACTTTTCTGGTGATGAATATAAACATGATGAATAGAATAAAATGAAAGCCATAAATCATGAACATAAAAACTACAACTTAAAAAGTTACTCGATAATAAGATTTTAATAACTTTACTAACTGTACAGTACTGTAGTTATTTTTATGTTGCACGGCTACGTATAATTACACATGTAGGGGGTTTGAACTGTACAGACCAGAGGGGTCACTTGACATAATGCTAACGATAAAAACCATTAAAAGTTTTTTAAAACTGTCTGTCTTTGTGTTTAATTGTTCAGTATCTTTCACTGGAG
>MU204250.1:10166836-10204336 GCA_017309775.1 Paedocypris sp. Pulau Singkep | reverse complement strand
TAATTTTGGAACACAGATGAATACTGGACATTTTTCTTTTTCAAAGACCATTTTTTCCCTAATTCCACATAGCGACTTGAAACTGCGTTAGTCTGGAACAGCTAAGAAAAGAGCTAGATAAATAAATGAACTTGATACAGAGTCTTAATCACACACACACACACACACACACACACACATCCACGCACACTTCCTTAATCAGAATCATTAATTAATTACAGTGTAAATATTTAATTAGCGTTATATAATAATAATAATATTTATACACATACAGTGCCATTTTGTATTCTGACATTCCAAGTACTACTTTCATTATGGTATTCTTTCATTATACACTCATCAATAAGTTTGCTATATAACACCAATGGTTAAACAGAAAAAAATTCTATGAGAGTTTGCAGCAGATTTCTTTCTCAATTCGTGTTTAAATGCAAGTTTCAAGATGACTATAAATCCCAGTGTTTTACCGGAGTAACGTAATATACATGATTCTCGATGACATTTCGGGTAATTAGAATTGAACTTGCAGGGATTACCTAAGGGGAGTGGGTTTTGACTGGCTGTCACCACTTTGTTTTAATTAGAATTAATGAGCCATATTATACTAATTAGATGCTTAGACATGCTATACAAGTTTCTTTGTTGATCAATGGGCTGGTGAAGCCATTATAAGAACCTTGAGGCGCACGTGTCAGATGTGTTTTTGGATGAGATTGTTAAGGAACCGATCAGCAGTTTGTAAGTCTCTGATGAAAACGTCTTTCTAAAAAAAAACGACAGTATCTTCTGCTCTTCAACCACAGAAGCAGTGGAAAACCAAACGGTTAAAATTACACACCACACACTCAAAATGCATTTCTTTAAATCCACTTTACACGCAATAAAAACGAATTATTAGTTGGACGACCTGAAGGAGTAATTTTACTGGGAAATGTAATATTGTAATTGAGGTCAAACAATGCGAGGTGAGGGGAAGGAACGCGTAGACCCGAAGCCGAGCGCTGGCATGTAAAGAGAAATTAAAACATGTATCAATCATAATATCTCAAGTCGCGTGCCTGTACAGCTGGTGAATAAAAATGACTCTCAGTAAACACAACGGTCAGGATTGAGAAGCGGAAAATTTGATTCGCGTTGTCGAGAGAAACATGGAGCGTTCACCTTTTGTTTTGCGTTTTAAATACCGAGATGTCTGTGTGGTGTCTTTAAGAACAATGACTGTACTAAGCAAGAGAACCGTAAAGGTGTGTGTGCTGTGCTGTTTCTGCTTATCTTTACATTTTTTAGCAAAGTCGTTTGTAAACGGTTGTTTCATGCAAAGTTTGGATTCAGACTCGTGCGCGCAAAGAAGAGCTAGAAAGAGGGAAGAAAGGAAGAAAGGAAGGAAAGAAGGAAAGAAAAAACTAAATAAGGAACAAACGAAAAAACTAAATGAAGAACAAAAGAAAGAAAGAAAGAAAGGTAGGTAGGTAGGTAGATGGACAGATTAATAGAAGTAAATATAGATGGTTGGATAGATAGATCGATAGATAGATAGAAGAATGAAAGAAAAAGAAAGCATGACAACAAATTCTCTCTCTCTGTCTGTCTGTCTCTGTCTGTCTGTCTCTGTCTCTCTCTCTCTCTCTCTCTCTCTGTCACTCTCTCTGTCTCCATGTCTCTCTGTCTGTCTGTCTGTCTCTGTCTCTCTCTCTCTCTCTCTCTGTCTCCATGTCTCTCTGTCTGTCTACCTCTCTCTCTCTGTCTCTATTTGTCTCTCTGTCTCGATTTATCTTTCTCTCTTTTTCTCTGTGTCTGTCTGCCTCTCATTCTCTCCAGGTAGATGGACAGATTAATAGAAGTAAATATAGATGGTTGAATAGATAGATCTATAGATAGATAGAAGAAAGAAAGAAAAAGAAAGCATGACAACATAAATTCTCTCTCTCTCTCTGTCTCTCTCTCTCTCTGTCTCTGTCTGTCTCTCTCTCTCTCTCTCTCTCTCTCTCTCTCTCTCTCTCTCTCTCTCTCTCTCTCTCTGGCTCTCTCTGTCTCGCTCTTTCTCTCTGTTTCTCTCTCCCTGTTTATCTGTCTCTCTTAAATTTCGAATAAACCCCAGAGTTACTAGTTTTAAAAGACCTACTCTATTAAAAATAGCAGATGCTTATCCCAGTTATCCCCTGCCTTTAATTTCTTTAAATAAAGTTACAATACAGATTTTGAACAAATAATGTAATTAAGGTCTACTACAATGTAATGCGCCCCCCCCCCCTACAGTGATATAATACCGATACCGTCTGGACACTAGAAAATATCCTGATTTTAATTTCCGGTCATTTAAAAGAGAACCGGATCCACTTGATGCCCTCGCATTTCAGTGTGTTTCATCAGAAAAAAAACCCCAGAGGTCAAATGTGTTGCGTAACATGCTTAGACACCCAGGAATAGTCTCATAGGACTTGACGTGAAGTGCATCATGTGTCCAGGAATAACACTGCCACTCAAGCAAAGGTGGCGGCTTTGAATCACTGACATGGTCGAATCATTTTCTACTCCAGCACTGAACTTAGCATTAGTGCTGCGACGGCAGTGGGTGTGAAAAACATTCGAAATAATCATAATTGAAAAAAAAAAAAACATTCTGGCTTGACTCAAACTCCAATTCACGCCAGTGGAACAAATATTCTGCGCCATGAGCGTGTGAATTGTTCACAAACACACCGTCTCTGCCCAGCCATGCCACTTCACCAGCCAAACTTAACTCCTACTGTGGTCCAGTGTTGGGAGTAGGACATGTGTCCAGGAGGTTGGAGGTTTGAATCCCACTGCGGCTGGTTCTCCAACCCAGTGTCCTTTATGGAATATAAAGAATATTATAACAAACGAAAGACAATGCTTCATATTTACGTTTTTTTTTTGTTTTTTTTTTTTGCTTGCAATCTTCACGTTCACGTATGTTGGCTTCAGATTTTTTCGTTCGTTTTGAACTTTTGGTTCTAGCTTCACGTGGGGGCGGCCCTTACTCTGATTGGCTGGTGAGAATGTGATTGGCTGCTGCTTGACCATAATAGGCGTTCCAATTTGGACTGTGTTTAAGCACTCACTAAACTCCTCCCCCAGATTCTGGTCAACTGCTGTCAATTGTAACAAAAAATTGAAATCAAACAAAAAAATCAGAAGCAAAACGAAACGAAAACATGAAGATTACAAGCAAAAAAAAAAAAAAAAAAGCTTTTTTGCTCGTTTCATAGAAAATAACTTTTGATATTTTTAACACTATCCTGTGTCCTACCATAGTCCATAATCCCAAATTCCATAGTCCTTGAGCAAAACATAGCATAGCCCTAACGCCACAGCTTAAGGCTGCCCACTGCTCCGGGTTTGAGTGTGGATGGGTTAAATGCGGAGCACAATTTCAATTCGGTCCCTAGTGGCCATGTTAACAAACTTTCTTTCTTTCTTTTCATTTTCACTCATTCACACAGACTCAGTATAGAGGCTGCTGTCGTGGACTGCGGCGTCATGGTTGTGACAAAATCGATAGGTTAGGAACCGAGAGATACGTACCTCTGCATCCAGCGTGACTAGATTGTGTGTAAATGGAGACTCCTGGAAAATAGGATTGAGGCCTGGCCTACACCAACGGGCTTAGCCTTTCTTATCTTCCAGGCTCCACTGTGCAAAAGCCGAACACACCGTGTGAGATTTTCAACATTCGTCTGTTCTCAACTCTCTCTCTCATCATGACTACGCCAATGAATGGAAGGTGGTGATGCATACACAGCTGTGTCAGGATGGAAGTGTGTTGAGTGCTAATCATATGCCTTGTGAAACTAAAAAAGCAGAATGATTTTTTTATTTTGGGGGAAAAAAAGTTCTGAATGAATATGAGCACAAGTTTGAAAGTTGATGTTTTCATGGTTGTGTCCTCAAAATATTGCAATTGTTTTCATGTTATGTCCAGTGGCAGTTGTAGTCCAGTGGTAGGGAATTGTAGTGGGTCGTAGAAGGGTTTTGGGTTTGAATCCCACTCTGGCTGGTTGACCCACAATCCCCCAACATTCCTTAGTTGCGCTTTATCAAGGAACAAATTAAATTATGTAAATAGGAAATTAGGGCTGCAGCTGATGATTATTTTCTTATTAATTAATCTATCGGTTTTTCCTTTGTTCGATTAATCGACTAATCTATCGACTAATTTTTTGATTAATCTAACGATTAACGATTTACCTTTTTTCCCCCCAAACGATTATTTGTTCATAAAAGTGAAATAAACATGCTATTTGGTTTTTAATTACCATCGTCTATTATTTTTAACACAAAGGCAATATGAAACGTTGGGGCATAAACTCATTCACCCAAACTGGATTTACCCAAAGAGGTTTAATTTACGCTTAAAATAGTTTTAAAATAATTGAAGGATACACATATATTTGCTATGATTGCTGTACTTATTAAACATCGACAACTGAAATTAAGCACAGTGCCTAAATGGGTTCGTTTTTTTTTTTTATCTCCCACACTTTTGCCACATTTTTCTTTTCTTTTGCCATCATCTGCTCCACTTGTTTCCCGCGCCGCCATGTTAGAAAGAATGAAAACAACAAATGACGCATCAACGCATGTTTTTTGCATCAACGTATTTACGTCATTTACGCCGACTACATCAACGCGTTGTTGCAGCTCTATAAAAAATAGTATCTAGATATAGAACCTTAATTTATCCATAAAATAACTTGGCAAGAAAATATAATGTGATCAACTAGTGAGTGATGTTTTAAACTACTTACTTCCCAAGTTAAACAATTTCTATTCCCTCGTCTTGTTTGTAGTCCAACTGCGGCTTAGATGTTCTGCTTCACAGTGTTGTTCGGGTCAATCCTCTTATGTTTATGAGTTCCTCTGCCATCTCTTACTAAGGAGCAACTTCCCATCTACATATTTTTGTCTTTTATAAATGACTGGCGCTTTTGTGTTGGCATGTTGGTATAGTGGGTAGCTATTTATCAAGCTTGATACCCATTCTGGCCTTTTCCGGGCAGAGATGTGTGCTTTCTGCTGTTGGCCTTGGGTTTAAAGTAACTGTCCTAAAGTATTCAGGCAAGTTGTATTGTCTAAATTGCCTTTAAAAATGACATTGAATAAAGTCATGACAATGTTCTATCTATTGGCCTAGAGATGCAGAGATCAGCTTATTTTCCCCGAGGATGAAAGCTCTCCCCTTGCCCCAGAAACAGAAAAAAAACACAATAGAACACGGAATAATAAAAGTCTGGAATTTTCGACTGGAGAGAATGAAGGCACAAACATAATTTACCGAGTGATTTAGTGTACACTTAGTGGTGTTTGCCAATCCCTGAATAGTTTTAAATATTTTCAAGATGATGCGGCACAGTTTCTGTTGAAGGTTTTCTCTCCTATTAAGTATCGATCTGAAATGCTAAGCACTCAGCTTGTCATTATTTGCTAGCGCTTTCTCCTTAAATTGATCGAAGAAGCGAAAAACAACCTTTAAAATCAGGTATCAGGGAAAATCTATCTTATCCTCCATTAGCGGAGCTACAAGAGTTGGGGTGAAGTCAGACCTTGAGGGGTTCTTTGGAAGAGATGAAATGCCCTTAAGTTAATTGAAAATATGATCAATCTTGCACAGTTTAGCAGTTCATTGATCTCTAGAATGTGATTGGTTGGCCACCAATCCAAGGCGTGTATCTCGCCTTCAGGCCCAGGGTTGCTGGGATTGGCTGCACCGCCTCCAGACCCAGAAATGGAAAAGCAGTTGAGAAATGGCTGGATAAATGTGCTCCAGAAGCATTAGTAGATAACTATTGACTGGTTATTGACTTTTTATTTTGCCTGTAAATTATTTTTAACTATAATCATTTTTCTAATACTATAATAGTAATTTTCTTGAACGTTTTATGATTTAGAATTATAATTGTGAGTCAACATGTTGAAGTCTGACACTTTGACCTTATCAAGCAGTTCCATCGACAGAAAAACTGTAAAGCCAAAGATTGAAGGGCTGTCGAATTCAGAGTTTGTAGAAATGTGACTCTTACATATTAGGAATGTTTTCTCGAGAAAAAAAAACAATCCAAAGTTTTTGCTCATCTTTCAATCTTTTTACTTTGAGACCAGTTGTAGCTATTTGATTTGTCAAGTTCCAGCTTATTGGTTCTAAACAGTCTTCGGCGTCTCAAACTACTTTCTTCCCAAGTCAAACATTTAATCTTTTCTCATCGTGTTTGCTGTGTGTGTTTGCTGGTTAGACCCAGTGGCAGCATGGATGTTCTGCTTCATAGCATTGTTCAGGGCAATCCTCTTTTCTTTTTTATTAGTTCTGCCGTTGCTTCTCATTCAGAATCCCCCCGGAGGCTTTTCTCTATGCATATGTGTGTCGAGGCGATAAGGGAATTGGCAATTTTGTTTATGCCACTAATTATAAGATTCCACGGCTGCCTCGATGCGTATTGTCCTTGCTTCCTGGTAACACTCTGATCTGCTCGCTTCATCTGCTTCTATTTTCATCTACATCCTCAATCACTCTCGACAGTTCCCCAACTCAGACTGCTTAACCCTTGAGTTTGGATCTTGAGTTTCCTCGTGGAAGGAAAACTCAAGCTTCACCTTGAATGGATTGATTCTGTCGAGTTGGTTTTGTCCTCCTCTACGCATTCCTCTGCACGCTCGGCTGCATTTGATTTGTAAATTTAAGGAAGCAGGAAGAGATGCTTTATCTCCAACATAAATGAACAGAAACGCAGTAATTGTCAGACTCTCATGCAGAGAAAGAGGCGGAGAAGGAGGGAGAGAGGAATGGACGGATGGAGGGGGTGGATAGAACAGCGGGAGGGAGGGCATCGTGTGTGTGTGTGTGTGCACGAGAGTGTGCACATGTTCGTGTGTCGGCGCATGAGAGACGGAGAGGAAGCGAGTGCGTTGACATTGCGCCGGATGAGAGAAGAGACGCTTCCATCCCGATTTCAAAGACAACGGACACGAGGATTAAATTGAGCAGGTTTGCATTTTCCCTCTGCCTCCTACTTCAGATCTGGATTGTGTGGAAGTCTGAAAGTTGAGGACTGGAGCACTGGGGAGGATGAGCTGAGCCGAGCCGAGAGCTGCCGGAACCTTCAGGGTTGGCGAGGAGCTTCTGCTTCCAGCTTCTGACGGGGAAACCTTGCGCACTAGGGAGAGCTGCCTCCGTCTCTCTCTCTCTCTTTCTCTCTCTCTCGCTCTCTCTTTCCTTCGGTCTCACAGAGAACAGCATCTATCAGAGACAACGGGAGAATAAACGGAGGAGGAAAAGACTGGATTTTAAGAGACTGAGGGAGCTAAAGCAAGGACATACAAGCATATCTAGCACTAGATTACATTTTCAAGCAGTGTTTGGTTTACCTTCTGGCTTCTTTGGGAGGAAAAACTGAATTGGTTTGGGTTGTGCATTGCATTACTTCTGCCAGGTTGTGGAGTATAGGATCACGAATAGCACTCACAGGTAAGATGTTGGCTAAATTGAATGTCTTGCATGCACTAGCATAATCAATTCGGTGGATTATTGTGTGTCTATATTGATTAAGCAGAGATGCAAGTAGTTCCCGTGGGATCTGTTTGGAAGCCGGATGATTTGGAATCTGGACAATTCTGATGCTGCGTTCGTGATCGTGTTTAAACAGTAAAGAATAATGAATTTGTTACTTTGTAGAAAAAGCGAATAAATCGAAGGAGTGCAAACTTTATCTGCTCTGGGTTATCTGCGCTTAATCAAGGATGGAATTACGTTGATGCCAGACGTTTTGGAGGCATTCAAAAGGAGACCCACACCTCTGGAATCTGGCAACTTTTGGAGGGGCTGACAAATGAGCGCTGTCAGATATGAAAGATATGTTTTCGCGTTCACCTTTGCACCCGAGACAATTACTTCTGCTGTCATTCCTCTTACGGGAAACTACGTCTCCTGTCATGTGAAGCAATCCCGTGGCTGTTGCTGCCTCGGACCACGTTTGAAAATAGAGGGGACATGGAGACTTGGAGTTCAAGGGTGTGATGTGTGACAGCCTCATATCTGCCGCCACTATAGAGCATCCTATATGGATTGGACTGAAGTAGCGACATTTGATTTAAGAGGGAATATCTCTGGACTCTCCCTTGTCAGTAGTGGACAAGAGCCCACCCGTATAGCAGGGACTGAAATATTAATGAGTGTATGCACATCCTGTCCACCCTGAAATATTTAAAATAATTGAATAATAAATAACCCTGACTCTTGGTCCCTCTGTTCTCCGGTCCAGGATGCCGACCGTTACTGCTGTGCCCATGACCACGGAATGACTTTGACTGCAGACGACGGGGGTTTGTAGTTTGTACTTGAGGGTCTCGAATAATCACAGAAAAGCTTTACGGTTCTGGTCCGATTTGTTCTTCTTGTGTCTGAGCTGAATGAGAGACGCTTAGACGGTGCCATCCGAACTCTGCAGACGATCAGTCGTGTCCGTCATGCATGGCTGCATCCAGCCAGATTGAGAAGAGGAAAAAGCAGACGGAAAGGAAGGAGTGATCATCATGTCTGTGCGCTCGGTGTCTTATGGATGTTTTATTGACCACTCTCCGGGCCATTGCGCAATCTCGGGGTCTCGGTTTGTGTTTCAACATGCTTTGTGACTGCTTGATTTACAGTGGAATCACGCTTGAAAAATTCACAATTTACTTTTTTTTTTTTTGTATTTGTTTATCTATCTCTATAGTTCTGTTTATCGGCATTGATTCCTTTTAGAGGAGTGATACGTTTGAGATGGGCATGTATTTTTTTTTTACTTTTATATTTTTTGCTGTCATTTTTTTTTTTGAAAAGTGAACAAATTTCTCATCAACATCTACAGTTAGTGTACCAATGGGGTAAAGGCTGTAAAACAGCAGTGGTGTGTGGTATAAAATAAGCCTGCAAGCTTTTTGGACAGGAATGAGAATGGGCCAGCAGATGTAGCCATAGCAATAGCTTCAACAAAGCAGCTTGCTTCAAGTCTAGTCGACAACAGCCAAATGCGTTGCCATGCCCAAAGGCGCTGTCTTGATATCTTTGTATTGTAAATGTGCTGTTTGATGGCTGTAAAGACGGGGTCAGGGGAAAACAGATGTCTCGTGAACCAGAATGTTTACTAGGGTTTACTCGGGATGAGCACTCTGATGAGAGTGTACTGGGATTGATTTTCTTTCAAATATTGTTTTAAGTCTGACGCTTTGCACTTCACCTTGGCTGAGCATGAAGGTTTACTGCTTATTGAACAGAAGAAAGGAAAAGCCGACTTTTCAAGATGGTGGTGTCTTTCTACAGCCAGATTTATTCAGATTAACAAGTTGCTATTATTGTTATGCACATGTTGACTAAACATTTAATTTAGTTGCTTATGGCGTGTTTTTTTTCGCACTATTAGGATTATTATCCATCTATACAGTTTTTTCAATTTTTGGGTCAAGGAGCAGGAGCCTATTCCAGCTACTCTGAGATTAAGGGCGGGGCACACCATATTGAATTGGGGACTAACCAATTACAAAGCTGGACACAGACATTCATACTCTCAATTACACATATATTCCAAACTCAGGAAAGTGAAATAAATTATTTTCTTATGTATGTGTATGCTATATACACAGGGCTATATTTTGTTTGTGTGCTGTATGAAGTTGTGTGCTGTATTGTTTTGTTCTGTAAACACATAATAGCTAACTGTAATAATGATCAGTGTATTTTATTCTTTGATGGGAATGGGTGATTTTTTTTCTTTTAGCACATCCAGCTCATCATTTTCGATCTGTAAACTTCAATGCTTTAATATTGATCCATCATTGAAAACACCTAAAAGGTTGATGGTTCCTCCAGTCCTCAAGAGTGTCTTATTATGTAAAGAGCAAACTAGGCCTCTACAATAAGAGAAACATTTTTTTCAACATTTGTAGAACTTATAGAATGCTTAACTATGTTTAACATAAATTAATATATAATTAATTAATTCATATAAAATTACCTTTTATAAAACTGCTAAAACTTCTCGGTTAACGACAAAAATTGAAACCATAATTTCTTTTTTTTTTTTTGCTTCAACGCTACATTGATTGAGTTTTTTTGAAGCTCTTTTGAAGTTGTTATTTTTCTTTTTTATGTATTGCTCAGGGTTTTATTACAATTGCATCATGCTTCATAAAACCAAAGAGTTTCAATTAAACGAAACAGATCAAGCTGCCTGTTTAGTTTGGTACTCAGTCACCATGTCAAAGTTTTCATAAATTCAATTAATATAACATAAAAAAATAAATAACATGTCCCACATTAATGTTATTATGAAATACACTTCATTTTTTGCTAATTTTTATGGAATTCAATTGCATTATAAAATGTTTTATTTATTATTATTACTACATTGTTATTTTGTAGTAATTAAGATGCCTATTACTGTTTATTGGCTGCTACAATAATTACTGTAAGGCTACATACTGTAAAATACATAAGTGAAATGCTGCACAGTGTATAGACAATTTCATATTACAATAAATACAATAAAATCAACATACAATGCTAGAATTAGTGAAAAAAAAATTAAAACAAATTAGCATTAGAAAAACACAATATGTTTGGGTTTATTGTTATTGCTATTTATGGAAGTGTGTGATGTGGTGGTATGACAGGGTAGATGATACAATAGCTTCCTTGCCAGACAAAAGTGTAGGCTAAAGTGGGAAATGTCAGCAGGAGCCTTGGGGAATGCAGAGACAGCACAGGTTCTGGAGGCAATGGATCAGAACCAGCAGTCCAAACAGCACTGACAGTGACCCTAACGTTCATGTCGCCTTTGGAGTCAACCTGGCTTCAGACAATACCAACCCGGCTTCGGCGGCGCAGCGTTCTGACTCTGGCTTGACATTGAGTATTAGCAAGGGTCACGTAGTTGACATGGTTGGGTAGAGCAGAATAATTGTTGGCTATTTTTGCTGTGGGTGAAAATAAATATGTCCCGTGTTGTCTCCATGTTCCCACGTGAAGTCCTTGTTTAATTAACAGAGTCGCTCAGATGGGAATAACATATTTTTATTTGTGTATGCTTGCATTTCATTTGTTTAAGGTGGTGCATGTTCTTCACAGACTCATGGTGCATGTTCTTCACATGCTTGCGTGGGTTTCTTCCAGATCTCATGATGTTCAAAAATAGGCACAATTTGGATTGGAACTTCGCTTGTAATAAGACCAGTGAGTAAGCAACACATGTGATTGTGACTAGGAAAAGCAACTCTCTGATGGATCCGTGAGAGGAAAATAAACGTAGGCGAGAACCTTTCTCCTGATAAACCGTATCAGGGAGGAGAAAAGACTCTACTAATGTTTCCAGTTGCTTTGAAGTCTCCAAAATGTTTCATTTTTTTTAAACCGTCTCACTAGCCAATCAGATTGAAAGCAGTGAACGTGCCGCCCCAATGTGAAGCCAAAAAATCGGAATAAAAAAAAATGTGAAGACAAAAAAAAAAAATGAAACCAAGCCGTGACGCATTTTTGTTCATTTTTAAATTTAAATTACATGTTATAAATTTACCGTAAAACTTCTAATAGAACGCATGACGTTCTAATTTTGAACTCTTCCGTAATGGTGGCGCTCTATTAGAGATGCACGACTCTAGTTCTACGAGAGGGTGGCGGTGTAGTTTTCAACTTGTTGGTACATACAATAAAAACACCAGACAAATAATTAACCGAAAATAAAGCCAAACGTGTGGTTACAATAATAAATACTCTTGGTTTGCATTGCAGTGGGGCTTAGAGAAACACTGAGAGAGAGCGAATCAAGAAGCTCCAAATCGTCAGATGAACTTGAGCCAATGGGAAGCTTGAGAAACCAATGTTGCATGCAATTCTTTAACTTTTTTTTACATTTTAAATGAAAGAATAAACACGTTTACATGAACCTGTTATGTTGAAAGAAGAAACAATTTGTCTTAATAGTAGCGCCTTGGGTTTTTATTCCGATTTTATGGCTTAGTATTAGATGCACTTATACACATTATTATTAATATTTTAGTCAAACCACTGGGTCAGTTTGACAAGCCCCATAGGACACAAGATGTGATAGAGCAGTCTACCACTTATGTGTGTGTATATATAAGGGTGGAGCTGGTGTTCTACTAGAGTTGATGTTTTACAGTATGTTTGATATTTTTGGCATTAGTTTCAAAATGTGGATTGCACATAGTGAGTCCATCATTGAGCTGAAAAGAACATGATGGTATACTCATTTCATGTGGTTATTTGTTTTGGTGGTACCTTTTGTTTTTGAGAGGTCTGAATGTTCTCTCACTTGGTCGGCCTCAAACCAGCTCCTTGTAGTTTTACACTTCCGCTAATCAGTGCGTTGCAATAGTCTGAGAGATTAATCATTTAATTGGAGATGTCACTCTGCACATGGCAGCATTCACACAGGTACTTCAGTAAGCAACTGAGAGTTGTTTAATTATGTAAAAGAGTCGTGTGCTAAATGTGGAAAATGCTTTGCCGGTGAGAGAAAACTTTCCGTGGGGAGGTGGTGAAGATCCCACTCCAGTTCAGCTTAAGCACTTACTTCAGGAACACTCAGGCCAACGCTGGCCACTCGGGGATTTTAATATATGTGTGTATTATCAAGACATCAGCAAAGAGGGAGACAAAGTTGGGCAATACGTAACATAAAGAGATGAAGAAACCATTAAATATGAGGGCTGATTTATTATTTATTAGCTTTTGGGGAGTTCTTGATGTCTTCACTTGTTTAAAGTCCATCCATCCATTTATTTTCCAAACTACTTTTCTATTTATGAGTCACAGGGAGAACGAATCCCATCAAATCTGTACCTGAAGGCGGGACACACACCTGGATGGTGGTCAACCAATCACAGGGCAACACACACACATTCGGTGTTGGGAGTAGCGTGTTACAAAAGTAATGAATTACAATAATATATTCGTTTTTTGCTATTTTTTAGTCTATTATTTTTTATTATTATTTTAGTTTTTGATATTTTAGGATGTTAAAAACTACTTCTGTTGTTATTTTGGTGAAAATAACTTTGAATTAATACAAACCTAATGTAACGTAGTACAATTCTGAGACTTCTGAGTGATTTTGTAATGTAACAGATTACTTTTTACAAACAGTAACTGGAAGTATGTTATGTATTACAATTTAGAAGTAACTTGCCAACTTTTTAAAAATTGAACACACTTACTACTTTAAACAATTTTCGGACTCCAATTCTCTTGAACGCATGTTTTTGGACATAGAAGACTGGAGATCTACTACAAGCCACACAATTGGTCTCGAACTTGAATCTAAACAGAGCCTTCCTTGCTGCGACAGCGCCATTCACAACCTCTCACACCGCCTGTTGTCAAAGATGAAATTAGATTTTGATAAAATGATGAAGCCTGAGGATAAAAGCCGAAACATCTAAACAATGACCTTTATAGCTCGGCTCCAACAAGCAATGCTCCCATTGTTAACATGTGTAATTCCAGCCTGCGGATGCCAGCACCGCATGGGATTATTAATCAATGATGCAGCATTAGTGAGGATTCCCGGGTCCCTGGGCTCCGCTGAGGACAGAACATTGGCCATTGAAGGTTGGAGGACGTGTGGGGAACATGGCAGGGAGACCCTTCCTGGCCAAGCCACTGCTGAATTCAGCTCATGAAGCATGAATCATCCAGACAGAAAAAAAAAAACGTTTTTTTAACTTCAATAAAAGTACCACAGATTTGCATCCATATTAATGAAAACAAAAATAATAACATATTCCAATAATAATATTAATTTTTATATAATAATATCATAGGAAATATAATTCCTGACCTATTTCTATACTGAATTATGAGGAATATTGTCGGTTAAAAAAAAAGTCATATTCCTTGAAAATACTTGCTTTATTGAATTTAAAATAAACTTTGACGTGTCTTAAAATTAATTAATTTAATGAAAAATCAAAGCACATGTAATTTATCAATGTGTTAAAAAGTGTAATTGTGTAAAAGTGTACGCATGGACTTTAAATTAGATTAAAATTAGATTTCACTCAAAAATTTGATTAGATTTGCAAAGAAAAAGGTAAACGGTACAACAGACATTAAACACAAGAAAATAAACACCAGCAGAACGTGTAATCATCAGTAAAAAAAATACTGTAAAAATAAATAAATTAATTAAATCAACAACAATAAATAAATAACTAGTGCAAAAATACAATAGTTTCAAAAGTAAGTAGTGCATTCGACAGTAAGTATTGACAAATGTGTTTCACGGCATTGTTTCATACAGTCTACATTGTAGATATAAGGTGAAAAGCAACATACTAATTCAATTAAAAAACAAAAATAATAATCCCAAACCAGTCTATTCCTACACACAAAGATTTCCCAGCGTAGTTCGAAAAGGACTTTCATTACAGTTGAAACAGTTTCACCTTATACGTCTTGTTAAAAAGCGCAATGGTCTATTAAAAAGTGCAATGCTCTTTTAAAGGACTTGTTTGAAAATGTCAAGAGCAACACTCATCTAGTCCTGGAATATCTTCAGATTCTGCTTCACACTGACTCACATCATCCTCGCACGTTCTTTCTGGCTCGTCTCCAGTTCTGCAGACACCAGGCCTGTTAAAGCGGAGCTGAGAATATCACCGTCCTACACCTGGTAGTAGCCGCAGAGATGCTCACACACCTGCTGATGTCGTACGTGACTAAAACATCTCGAGTGTGTCCTATAAATACGTTTCCGTAGTTTGAAGTGCACGGAATTTATTTCACAGGATTGATTTGTGATTCTTTGTCACACACAATTCAACTCTGGCAATTAGGTTTCTCTCAAAGACCTTTTTCTTGACTCTCTTTACCCACTGAAAACGATTCTAAATAATTCATTTCTTCATTGTGCCCACCCTCGGATCAATGGGAGCTGAGAAAGCATCTACAGAGACGTTTGGCTGAAGGCCACACTTCATCAGTTCCCTCTCTATCTGTTAACCTCCATGGTGACGGCCCGAGGAGACTGGGAGACTCATTATTTCTAAATTGTTTGTAAGCTTTTGTTTAAAACAAGAGTTTAGCTGTCGCAAAGTGGAGGGAAAAAAGGATAAAAGTCTTGGAGGCAAACCGCTTTAGACGGAAGTTGATTGACGCTTGATATGAGAGCTAGAATAAAACATCGATTGTGAATTGGGGACACGGAGATTTCCTCTTCTCTGGGGCTTTGCTGAAAATATTCGCAGCCTCGAACCTTGATGATATTAAACTGAAGTTAAGGACGCATTAAAGTGATAAAACGTTTGATTCTTGCGACTAAAATCTGACCAGAGGCGTCAACGCTATTTCGACTCATTTGTGTATACCATTTCCAATGTTTTCATAGGACTAAGTGTGTGTGTGTGTGTGTGTTTGTGTGTGCAGGCTTTTATGTCTAAGTGAGGCCCAGATGCTAGGTTTTTATACCATAGTGGGGACCAATGGGCTCTTGTGGGGACGTTTGTCTGGTCCACAAGTTCAAAGCCTGTTTAGAGGGACAATGGAATTTTAGGAATTAAGTTTATTTTTTTGGTGGACAATATGCTCTTCTTAGACACACTATTCATCTTCACAAGGTCCAGACTAGGTCTTATATTCACAGCATGAAGTATCTGCTTAATTATATTGTGAAAAATTGTGATTTTTTTTGTAAGCTAATTCAAATGTAGACTATTGATTAATTATTCTATTAATCTATATACTCTATTGATCTTCACAAAATCCAGACTAGGTCTTATATTCACAGCATGAAGTATCAGCTTAATTATATTGTTTGTGTGCATGGCGGTTTTTCTTTTACAGTAACATAATATCAAACAAAAAGGCCAGTTTTAATTGTAAAATATAGACTAATTAAAATGTAGACTCTATTGATTAATTATTCCATTGATTTATATATTTTATTGACCTTCACAAGGTCCAGACTAGGTCTTATATTCACTGCCTAAAGTATCGGCTTAATTCTATTATTTGTGAAAAATTGTGATGCCTTATTTTTTTATTATAGCATCAAACAAAAAGGCATATTTAAATTGTAAACTAATCTAAACTACTGTAGGTCTCATATTTACTGCCTAAAGTATTAGCCTAACTCTATTGTTTGTGTGTATGGTGGTATTCCATTAATTGTAATTATCCTAAAATGAAGACTAAGAATAGCAGAGACAAATAAAAATTGCCATTCGGAAAAGTCTGAACCAAATAGTTCAAACATTTGACAACATCTTCAGTTTGGCCCCTTAAGGTCGAGGCAACAGCAGAAGTATTGTTTTCATTTTTTTTTCTCGGTCAGAAGCAGATTTCCGTTCTTCCTCACAGTATTGGTCTGTATCGTCCTCATTCTTTCATCCCCAGATGGCCGGAGCAGACGCCCAAGACCCGGGAAAACAAGACACATCCTCTTCTAACTCTGTTGCTTTCTTAGAAGGTGCCAAGCAGACCTTCTCTCATTTGGCGAAGGAGGTGAGGAAGGCGCTGCTGATTGGCACAGCTTTGAAATCCAACTGCGACAGGAATTGATGGGTGTAGTTGAAGGGCAAGATGGTGAAGCTAAATTTAGATCAAAGATTTTCTATCACCACATGCGGCAGCGAGAGACGATTCAGCGTTCTGCCGGATTTGCATACTTAGACAATAATTCGCACTGAAATCTCATAGAAGAGGGGAACACGCACGATTATTTACTTTAAAGGCCTGACATTTGCATTTACATCGCAGAAAATGTTGGACATCATCATTCTAACATCCTTTGGAAGCGCCAATTAAAAACTGAACCGGTGAAAAATGTTGCTGCTCCAGACAAAAAAAAAATCTAGTTGGTTGGTTAGAAAGTAATGAATGCGGAAAGGTATTTTATTTTCTCTGTTTTATGATGCTAATAACATTCTTCACACACACCCAACACAATTCAAAGGAAAGTGAGTGAGTTTGTCAAAATCTATATACAGTATGAATCAACAGTATATAAATCTAAATATACACACACACACACACACACACGCACATATATATATATATATATATATATATATATATATATATATATATATATATAAAAGTTTAAAATATAAAATATATATTAATATATAAGTCACATTTATCAGGCAATATGTAAATAATGAAGTATGCAAAACACAAACAACATATATGAATAAATGTAGAAACTATTAGGGGATTCTAAAAGAGCATGAATTAATCCATTAAACGAATGGAACAGAGCAGTAGAGAGTATAAGGGGAAAAAAAGAAAAGCGTATTGCAGTGAAATAGTTCAGTTTCAAATTTAATCCTACAACCTTCTGATCACAAAGGCAACTCAACTTTGCTGTAGTTAAAGTGTTAGTATAAGGCTAGCCATATGTACGGTGCCATCAGAACTAGCGTATCAGCTTTGGCTAATTGAAGCGTCACTTTCTTGGCCCGTGTCTCTTCCCGTCTGTCAATACAGCAGGATGAGGATAAAACCCTGGTGGAAGTGAGAATCCGCCAGACCTTTAGACAGACCAAGAGGAATCACCTAGTTTGTGGCATGAAAGATTTGTGACAGGATCTTCATTTATTCCTTCCAGCGGACAGCCATGTTTCAGGCTGGCACCAGATTTGCTTCTTGTTTGAAATGCCTTCTTTGGGTTGGCAGCCACCCAAACTAGCGCCAGCGTATGCGAAGGTCAGTCGACCTTGTAGTCATGTGACGGAACAGGAAAAGGAGAAAAATGCTTTCGTTCGCTTCAAAATGGGTCACTTTGAGAGCTGGAGAAGGATGGAGAGGAGGACATGGCTAGAGTATTATTTTGAGAACAAAACAATTAATATTCAACAGTCAATAGCATTGAAACGGGTCAAAATACTGTAATGTAAATTTAATTTTTTCGTACAAATGTAATTTCTATTTCTTTGATAGAGACTTCCAGCACTAAGATTTGGCTAACATCTACACAAACACTTTTAAAATTGTTTCAAAATTAGAACAAGAAGTCATTCCTGCGACGATTATTAAAGCGTCTAATTTCAAGGTTTATATATTATATTATTTTATACAATGTAAATTTTTTATATTCTTTATATAAATAATGTCATATAATTATGTTTCTTTCTCTCTATTTCACTCTCTCTCTTTATTTCTCTCTCTCTCCCTCTCTCTCTGTCTCTTTCACTCTCTATTTCTCTCTATCTCTCTCTCTTACACTCTCTATCTCTCTCTCTCTCTCTCTCTCTCTCTCTCTCTCTCTCTCTCTCTCTCTCTCTCTCTCTCTCTTTCACTCTCTCTATTTCTCTCCATCCCTTTCTCTCGCCATAGAATTTACAGTTACATTTAATTTTCAGTTATTTCTTGAAGTACAAAGTTTTCTTAAAAATAGTAATCAAAATAATAATAATTTTAAGAAAAAGTAAATTTTGTTGTATTACTTTATTCCAGATTAACTATTTCCAACATAATCAATGACAAATTATTTTGCCGTTTTTTAAGCAGAGAAATAGTCCATAATCCTAAATCCTGTTGTCATAGACACGTTCAGATGATCTGCAAAAGCATCAGCACAAATTGGGTAATAACCTTGACGCCAAGATGCAGTGGAAGCCGTCAGAAGTGGATGTTCAATGCTTCGCTTTATCAGCAGCGGAGGAGCGCGGAGACGACGACAGGCCACGCTGTCCTCAGAATCCACCTCCTTATCTCTCCTGGTGCTGATAACACTTGCGCTTAGCTTGCTTCCCTCACAGGTATTTATTTCTCGAATGGGGCTTTTACCCAACAAAGACATTTGTTACGAAAGAAGAGCCTAAATCACATTTTCACCGGGTCTTTGTCCTGCTGATATCCTTATGTTTGCAACTCTAGTGTTGCTCACAATGGGGACGCGACTAACTCACTGCCGTCACCCATTTGTCACGGTTTCATTTTATGCGTGTTTCTTTAAAACTGTATGATTTTTCTCAAACTGATATTACGAACACTAGATATTGGGTATCTGCCTCGATAACACATTTTCTAAAGGACTCGCACTCGTTAACAGTCTGCCGATACCGGAAATGAGAAATGTCTATGTTTGAGTGGCGTATAAAGAGTTAGTCATTGTCGTGCTGGTTTGGGATTTCAATTCAAAGTGAGTGAAGACGTCCAGAGCCACAAAATGTAGCGCGTTTGACACAAGTGTTTGAATCAAGCACCTAAAATTCCAACACAACGACGAGTACAAAGAGTTAGTTTCTAGACCAACACAACTCACGCAGCAGCAAATTCTTGCAAGAGAGTAACATTGTTAGTTTATTCAAATATTGTGCACTATATAGCTAATGTGTTTATTCATGTTTATTTGTGCTGTCCAAAGTAAATAAAAAAACTTGAGTTGCACTGTCACTTTTTAAATTTTCTATAATTATTTATTCTGTAAATGTTGCATACAGCATGTTTTTCAGTCTTAAATAACTCTATTCACTCTAAAAAAAAAAAAAAATCTTTGTCTGTCTTATTTTAGAGATTAAAATCCATCCATAAATTCTCTGAACTGATTTTTCATTTCTGTGTCACAGGGAGTTGTAGCTAATCCCAGCATTTATGTGTCTTAAAGCGGGACACACACTGGATTGGTCCAACCAATCAGAGACGGGGATACATACACTTTCACACGCTCATTCACATATATGGACAAATTTCAAGACTCTAATTCTCCTGAACTCATTGATTTGAGCTGTGTAAACCGGAGACCCAGAGGAAACCCAGGCAAGCATGAGTACTTCAAACATACAGAAATACCCAGACTGGATTTTATTGGTTTGATCATTTATGCTCCTTTTTGGGTTAGATTAACTCTTGAGACTAGACTAGACTAGACTAGACTAGACTACGACTATGACTGCCCCTACTCTACTCTAGTCTACTCTACTCTACTCTACACTACTCTACTCTACTCTACTCTACTCTAGTCTACTCTAGTCTACTCTAGTCTACTCTACTCTACTCTACTCTACTCTACTCAGTAGCTCAGTCTGTAGAGTGCTGTTATCTGGAACACTAGGTCATGGGTTTAATTCCCTGGAAAAATTGCTGAATTGTAAAAAAATGTAATTGAAAAAGCATCTGCTAAATGACTGTAAAGTAAAAACGGTACACTAAACATTTTTTTTTTTTAAACACATTTACATTAAGATGACCTCTGCTTAAGGCGCTTACATTCCAAGCTGAAGATTGTAAGTATCATTTTATTTCTGTTTGAGGCAAGTGGAGCGCTAATGCCTCTCTGTTAAACAAAAACTACTACAATATATGTCGGTATAAAAAAAAAAAAAAAAACAAGTCTCCAACAGTTCTTGTTGTTTATGGGGAACTGGCTCCTCACCTGTCACAGGAAGACAAATAGACTTTCCAGAACGGGAACAACATATCAGCTATCACACAGTCCTCTGACAGTGCCGGGTCACTGAGGGAAAAGCTGGAGCTGCACTTAAGTGGGCATCAGCCTTCTGCAGCATCACGGCCAACTGTTCCCAACAGCTCCGTGCCCAGACCAGTGGACATACGGGAAATCTGTTTACCACATGTGCTCATTACCACCAGAATTACCATCTCTGCCAGACTTGATGCCATTTGTCAGTGGCAGTTTTCGAAAGGTTAAAGTGGAGTATGCAGACACATGGCAAACAAACACAGAAACTTGCAGATTTGTCTAAGAGGGGACACAGAAACTCACTGTTTGTCTAAATAACCCTTTTACCCCAACTTTAACTTTAACTTCAAAACTCAAGAGTAACATCAGTCCTACAATCACATCTTTGGCCTGAAGACGCCTTCAAAGTTGTGATGTTCAGACAATGATCCCAAACAATCCCCATAGCAGTGTTGGATGGATGGATGGATGGATGAACTTTATTGATCCCACAGTGGGGAAATTCAATTGCCGGAACAGCCACTAGTAGCAATGATAAAAAAAAAAGGGAAAAATAGTGGACATATAGTGTACAGAAATAAAGAAAAATGTAATTACATTTTTAAATTTAAATTTAATTTTTTAATTTAATGTCAATTTTGTTGATGAAATATTTTCGTCATTGTCTACGTCAACGACACTTTTTTTCTCTGACGAAAACGAAACGAGAACTATATAAAAACTCCCGCTTAGGGAGGAAAACTCTAACTACATTTATTGTCACTTTCGTCAACGGATAAAAAATAAACAAAAATGTCTTTTGGTACGACGTCTAATCATAATCCGAGTTTGTGGAGAAAAGTGGGTGAGAGCGCAAAGAGTTAATCATTGGTTAATCAGGACACAGAGTCTTTCAGCTGCAGGAAAAGTACGGTGAGCTACTATAGAAGCGAGTGTCTTCAAAAATGTCTTCTCCCGGCAGGAGATAACGGTCTGATATATGGATTCATTTTACAAAAAAAATGAACACCTTGAAAAAAAAACATTAAAAAATATGTATATCTTTACGCCGCGTGTAGAGCAACAATCATGGGCAAAAATACAAACTGATACTCCTGAAGCGCCATCTGCAGATGAAACTTCTTGTTTCACCATGAAACCATTTGTTACTTATAAACGTGATGCAATTATAATTAATTTTATTTTACTGTATTTCATTTCCTCTTTGTTGAGGTTTCATTTATGAGAAAACATTTGGATTAGATATATTTGGTTAAATCTATACTGTAATTTAGTCGACTAAAATGATGTGGTATTTACTCAACTAAAAAAAAAATATTAAGATGACTAAATTGGGACTAAAACAAAACTGAGTTTGGTATCAAAGCCCATTGTCTAATGCCCTGTGATTTAAATGTTAGAACACACTCATTAAGTATTTTTGGATCAGTAAAGGGAAAAGACGTGAGGCTATAGACAAAGCAAGTGATCAAATAAAAAAAATAAAAAAAATTGTCCCCCAAATTTTACAGATGACCTTTCTGTGACCTCTATCGGAGCTTGAATTAAATATTTTTCCTGTATTTTGCGAAAGTATAATCATTATATAGATTCTTGACAATTAACATCCATTCACTCCAAATCCATAGCACATAGACCCAAGTATTGCTCTTTTATGGATTATTTCTTTGTAATTTCCCAAAAGCAGGATGGTTTTAACCAATTTCACTTTATTTGTGAAAGGTCAATGGACTAAATGATTTCCGTTTGTAGAGATTTCCATTTTGGCTTAGAGTTGCTGTAATTGTATTAATGCACTACTGAATTGCTAGTGAATTGTAGTGTATTATAGCAGATATTGCAATGGATTGGTCCATGTCATTAATTTCTGTCAATTATTGTGTGTGTGTGTGTGTGTGTGTGTGTGTGTGTCTCTGGGTTGCTGTGGTAATTTCAGGATGATCGAGGTGGAAATGAAAATGAAACAGGAAAAGACTTGAATCTGTTGCAATGGACAATTAACCCTGCACATAAGGCAAAGCTGTTTGCCAAACTCTTGGCATTTAAATTGTTTTTTACCCGTGTCCCGTCTGAATGGCGACACTTCTCACAAAACTCAAGCAATGTGCTGTGGTGCGTTTCTAAACAAAATTATTTGTGCTTACAGCAATTTCGTTATAAGGAAATGTCTTTGTATGGATATTTAAAAGCATTGTAAAAATGCAGAAGTGGAAAAAAAGAATTGTAAACAAGTAAAAATGTGGCATGTAAAAGCTCTAATCTGTTCTGAGGATCCGTAAATTCAGAATGTTCCTATAAATGATACAATTTTGGTAATACATTTTAATGTGACATGTTACATAAATGTTACACATGTTACATGTAACATGTTACATAAACAAACGAGTTCTGTGTGACTAAAGAAAAGACAAAAAATATGTTTTTATCTTTCTGGTCGAACAGAAAACGATGAGTGAGAGACGAGGAGAAGCGCAAACAAAAACAAAGACTTGCGGTGAGAAAAACATGTATTTGCAAAATCTTGTCGCATTTCGTAGTTCGGAAAAATGTCGTTAAAAGAGACAATATTTTATCAACAAAGAACATTCGTTATATGGAAATTCAGTCAATTGTTAAAATAGGTAACACTGTACTTATTACATTCAGTTTGTTCATTAGGAAGTAAAAAAGTGTAAATAGTGTTTAAAATAGCCCGTTTATACTTTAGCTATAATGATAAGATTGCCAACAATCACACATAAATATTCTATTAAAACAAATTGAATGATCATAATTGGCAACTATTCTTTATTTTTTTACTGTGAATGTACAGCTTTTTTAAATTATCGTTGCTTGGCATTGTGAAATAGAAATCGTTTCGAAAAATGATCTATTGAGTTTGAAAGATGCCATTTATTCTCCTCCATATTGTTTCCCAGTGATTCAGGTGCCCAAAAATAATAATGATAATGGTATAACTACGAGAACCTAAGAATACGAACCTACTTGTACGCTAGGACTTGACACTCAGTTTGTCAGGCATAACGAAAGATTTCATCATGCTCTTCCTCAAGGTTTCTAACCCACTGCAGTTCTTGTTTTACACCAGAGCTGTTGAGAATTTGTTAGTAATGGCTCGAATATATCTTCATTTTTGGGAAGACCTTGCCAAAAGCAACAACAACAAAGAAAAAACAAGACCAGTATATTTGCAACAAGAGCAGAAATGTTATACTTTCACCTTTTTTCCTTCCAGACTCAAACTCCGCCATCGAATTTGCAGGCTTGAATATGTATTAAAAGCATTAGCGTTTAGCTAACTTAAGTGGGCCACCTTAACATTGGAAGTGACAGTCTTCTAAATTATTTAAATGGCTCAGAATGGAGCGACTGGAAGACGGCTGCACTTGCTTCAGTCTTCCTGGCTCTTTTTTGTGTTTCCTGAGAGGAAAATGGCTTCTTTTAAACGACCAATGGATGTAATCGCGTTGAAATATAACTGCACTCAACATGGCTTCATCACTTCTGGTGCTGCCACAGGCCTACATGTTTAACGAATACAAAATTGGACTATTTTTCAAATACCGGATGCCGACTCCAGACAGAAAAGGAACGAGGGAATAGGACGAAAAAACCTTTCAGACATTATTTTCATCCCAAAAAAGTACAAAACTGGGCCAACCATCCACAATCATAAGACTTGACAAGAAGCGCTAAACAATTAGCCTTTCATTATGAGGCTTTGAGTACCAGCGTCCAGTAAAGACAAATAAGAGTCCTTTTCATGCTCCTGATTATTTAATGCATTGTTCTTATTGGGTCGACCAATCGAACTTCGTTTTCTGGCTTGTCTTTCTTATTCCTGAAGCCTGAATGCGTATTAAAAAAAATAGATCAGGAAAATTGATCCCTATGGGTTATGTCTCCAAGAAGATTTCGACGTGACCTCTTGTAATAAAAGTGGGTGTGATTTCCACTGGTGTTAATTTCTTCTTCTTTTATGTCTTGCCTCTTAAATGCTGCATTAACAGACCTCTAAATCTCATGAATTTAAAAGACAGGATTGACCCAGCAGAGTCATGCGCCTCATTATTATTCCTCATTAGTTTTCAATTTGAAATATGCTCTGCTAGTTAAAAATTCAGATATATGCCTTGAAATATAATGGTATATTTTCTGCTGTCCACCTTTTGCTGGACACCAATATTTTTGATTGCCACTTGGGAATTTCTCTATAAACCATGAATCTAATTTAAGTTTTAGCCTTGTAATCTTGATTTGTATGGGCATGGATAAAACTGTAGTTCCTACTATTTCAATTACGAATGCGGAAATCAACGGTTAGGTTTGAATAAAAAGGAGCAATTCAAAACCAGTGTGTTCTAAACGCCACAAAAATAAATGTGGGGTTCATAAATGTAAAGGCTTAACAAATTCACATTTGTTAGGTCAGATGTATAATACATACTTTATAATCTATGTACAAGGTATAATGTGAATAAAACAAAATGCTGCATTCACACAGTTTTTACAGTCTAATTTTCTAAATGAGCTTGAAACTGAAGGCAAATGTTAATGTCCTTGTCGTCTTAGATTACAGATACATATATTGCTTTGTAAATCCAGTTGTAAGTAAGAAAGACCGCAACGTTGTTTCAAGCTCATCAAAAATGTTGTCTTTTAAAAAAATGTGTTGTTTAAAAATAGTTTTCGTTTTTTCACCTCAGGTTTTCTTTCCATTTATCTTCTTTACTTGAGACGTGTACGCCATTTTCGGATGCAATTTGATCATCATGCTTACTGGCATAAAGGATTGAGAATCAAATGACAAGAATCAGTGTTCAATGTTGACCGAGGGTTAGTTTGTGTCTTTTTTTTTGCGTGTGTGCGTCTGTTTTATAGATAAGTGAAGCCCTCAATCCTGATTAGATTCAATCAAACACTCAACAACTTGCCTGATTTGCCTGATGCGGAGGTAGATATCCGGTTTTGTTGAGTCAGGCTCATTTAAAGGGTTCAAATTGCATCCTACATCTGCTTTTTAAATCATCTTTCTCCTTCTACACGGTTATTTTATACGTGGATCCACTTTCACCATCGCATTTAGAGGTTAGCTCCTCCGCCGTGCCATTCATCCTATATCTATAAGGCTTTCTCCAACCGCCACCGTTTCCCTGGTGATCTCAGACAAGGGCATCTTTTGTGCCGTGCCACAGATGTGCGTCCCTGAGGTTTCGTGATGACAAAGGTCTTCTCAATTCCGACTTAGTGTGGTAGCATGTAGTGTGCGCATTTGATCGCTACTGCATTACGATCCCCATGGACCACCTTTTTGAATTCTGCTTCGTAGAGTTCCTCTGTTTGGTAGTGACACCTGTCGCAGCTTTAGAGATGAAGTGTAATGATGCTCGGGTGTAAAGAAGAAAACGCACTTATTTGGCTACGGAGTCTCCCACCCTTTACATAAACCGTTCCTGGGGCTAAGAGTGGGTGCAATGACATCAACCTTGTGTGTGAAAGAATAGAGAGTGTGCTCAATCTTACACACCACCTACTCTAAACCAGTGAAGAGGAACAACAGAGGCGATCCAATTAGCTGGGAATCAGGGCAGTGGCTCAATAAGGGGCTTTGTGTAGGATTGCCGAGCAGTAACACACAGTCACCCTAATGGGTCATTGAGAATGACTGATCACTTGAAGCCCCGTCGTTGGCAGGTGGGGTTCAACAGAGCCCTTTTTATGGATTAGAGAGAGTCCATCCTTCCCTTCGTCCTCTCATCTCCTCCCGGAATGAATGTTAAACCAATCCGAGGCTTTGCACAGATCCGCTGTGTGTACTGAGAGATTCTTTCTGCTTCCTGGCGTACAGGTATGTCTAGCTAATCTCTCTCTGGTTGGAGGAGAGGAGGAGAACACAGCATCATGAGATGGATTCGCAGGTGTAATACCTCCTGAAGCTGACTCATGGTTTCTCTGAAAGGGAATCAGTTGGGGGAAAAAGATGCCGTGAGTGAAGAGAAAAGGGAAATAAGATGGCTCTGGGGCCTGGGATGGAATGAGTGGGTCTGGTAGTGCCCTAGGAAATCAAACATCTGTGGTCTTTTAAAGGTGAATTGGGAACAGTTCCACTCTGCAGAATGGAGCCAGGCTGGGCAAGCCAGACCGCTAACTGATACTCGCTTCCTTATTCTCCCATCTGCTCATAAGTATTCCAGTCATGGGGAACTTCAAACTGGATGCTTTGTACAACCCACATTTAAAATCTTTCCACACATTGGACTTATCTTCTTTTGTTCAAACTTAGTGCCTTGATCAGAGAGATTTGATGTTAGTTTAGGCATTCTAGGGAGGGAGCATCAAGGTCCAGAGTTGTGGTCCAGTGGTAGGAGATATGGGCTTGTGTCCGAGAGGTTGCAAGTTCTAATGTGTTCACTTTACTAGATGGGTGAAAAGCAGAGCAGAATTTCGATGTGGTCCCTAGTGGCCACATTAACAATCTCATACACTTTAAACTTTACTTTATTCTAAATACCTTTCGCATTTGGTGTCTCCTATATTCTTTTACAGCATTACCATGACTTTGGTTTATAATGATAAAAAGAGGTGTGGGTTTGTGAAGAGGTGGAGTGGGTGGAGAGAAAGGTGAAGAGGAGAGCGGAGGAGGTGGAAGGAGATGATGAGAGATAAATAAGCAACGTGGGAAGAAGAGAGAATAATAAGATGGAGGAAAACATGAATCCAGCAGATGAACAATGACTGTAATGTAGAATCGGTCACTGTCAGTAGAGTTGATCCGTCTGTTGCTATAACACGTTTAGAAATGCAACGTAATGCAAATAATAAAACGCTATAATTCTCAACACCAATACATCATGTGACCGCTAATAGTGAAATGCTGTTGCATGAAAACAGAAAATGTCCAGTGATAAAAATGTATAGATTGTGTAAATGAGAATATAATGAAATCTGATTAGTCAAAATACCTTGGGTTTGTTTTTGACCAGTCGATCAGGTTTATAGGTTGAAATAGGGATGTGACAATATTGTGTGGTACAACATCTCACGATATTTGTTGCATATCGCAATATGTCTCTGTTGCTTCTCGTCTGGCTTGAATTTCACGACAGTGGGATCAAATTAGTGCCAAAAAGATTAGTGCACGAGCCTCCCGGAGAGAAGTAGAGTTGTACATTTACTCGTTAATCAATCGCGATCTCAATTCTACTATCATTCAGATGACGTGGGTCTCACCAGCAACATGAAGGGAAAGAACATGTCCTTCACTTGTTCACTTGTTGCAAATATAGTGTTATGAATTTGTGTTTGTATTGCTTAATTGGTATGGGTTTGGCCTAATTATGTTCAAGTGTTAATGGAACATAATTAGGCAATATCCTGTTTTGTATTTAAAGGTAGGTAAGTTACTCTAAAGGGTGGTGGTGTGAAGCCTGTAGGAAAGACTGGTAAATATCTGGAATTTCAAATCGTTTGTGAGTCTGAGTGCATTAGGTTTATTGTTATAAATAAAATATATTGTTATCTAATTATTTTATAATTGATTTTAAAATATAAAAAAAAAATCTAAATCTCGTCTAGTGGGATGTGTCTCGTCACACACCTCCTACCTTTAATGTTAAAAACACATTAAAAAATTATTTGTGGTATTTATCAATTGAAATAATTATTTTACACAATAAATAAGTTACTTATATTAGGTGTATGCAATCCAGATAAGTTGCTGTTCTTTAGAATTTGGATCGAATAAGTGTCTGCACGGATCAAGCAATCAATACCAATAAATAATTCGCAAATCGGAACCTTATCATTATCCTGAGCTTACTAATTATGAGCTGATGAAAGACGACAAATGTAGTATCTTCTTCAGCTCCGTTGACCTTGAAGTGTTGAGTTATCCAAATAGTCTTCTTGTCCATGGCGTGGCTACTTTACACCTGAAAGAATCGATAACCAAATGACATTGGTAAACTCGAGCTTGTACGGATACGCCAACTGTCTTGTGTATATCCAATGTTTGTTGCCTTTTGAAAAGAAATGGCCACAGAGCATCATCATGCTTGTCGTGACATGAGTGATAGATGCATTTTATTGCCGGTTTATTGGATCCTGCCCTTGTGGTTCTGCAGAATCGTAAATTACAGCCTGCGATCACACAATGGGAAAAACGATAGCATAAGCAAGAAGCTGAGATCTTCAATAAGAAACGTTTTGGTGCTGCTAAGACAAAAAGAGGCGAGTGGCCGATTGCCGGGGAACAGAGAGGAGATTGTAAAAGAATAGTAGCATGACATTGGAAGAACAAAAAAGGTAAATACTGCAAAACAGAGATAAGCCGTGTCTCTGGGAAAGGCCCGGAGTGAAGCCCGTAAAGGAAGTTTTACATTTTCTCAAACAAGAAAGAGGATTAGGGGAATTTATATACTGTGTTTGTGAATATACTGTAAGCACATCCCTGATTTTTCAGCCACAAAATAAAAACAAAACAAAAAAAAAATAAAAATGTGCTTTTATTTATTTTTTTAAATTAGCGTTTCTGGTTCAATTGCGTTATTATTCTCTTATTTTTCTTTATTTAACAAACCTAACTTCTGACTCGTATCATTTTGATATCGTTTTACTTGAATAGTAGATAACAAAAAGTTGATTCTAGTGGTCAGGTCTTCATTTCCCAAGATCCTTTGCTCTCCAGCTCAGGCCTGTTTCCATTTCTCTGTTTATCCGACGTGTGAAGAGGAAGGATTATTATCCCCTATGCAGAAACCCAGCATTTTGATTGTTGGATTTTTTTTACTCCTTGCCCGTGTTCTTCATTTTTGACTTTTTTTTTAAAATCTTTAATTAATTTAACCTTACTTCTCTTAGTGTTATTTTGTCTCTGTTAAGTGTCGCGGCGTGTTTAACGTTTCTTTTTTTTCTGTTATTGAGCCAATAAATGCTTATACTGTATTCACATTTGCCTATAGACCGTTGTTTAACATTATATAGACACAGACATGCGCCGCTGCACAAAGACAACATATTTCCATTTATTTGTTATTGTTCCTGATTTGAAATACAAAAATTTGGGGGCTTTTATTTACTTATATGAAAGCGGCGATTGTAAGCACCCACCAAGTTTTTGAGCGTAGAAAATTCGAGAAAAAAAAAGGGGGTGCTTATATTCCTGTAACTACGGTAAACATTTTTTTTTTCGCTTCATTCACCCAATGGGTTATGCATTTACGCAGTTGTGAAGGTTTTTGTGTAAGGTCACAACAGTGACGAGAAGATGTAACAGGAGAGCGAATTCTAAATTAAACGCTGCACAGACCAGTTTGAAGCTGAAATATAAATAATTCAACTAATGTAGTAGCGATAACCCAGAGCTTGAACCTTCTCCCGCATCACCAGCCCGACATTCATCTTCACCCTTTCACGTCCAGTCCTCTGTGCCAACCCAATCACACAATACCCGTGTTTTTCTTGAGGAAAGGGTACGAAACTCTGTGTTCTCCTCACATCTTCAAACTTTTTCTTGTTCTGTTGTCTGGCTCAGAGAAGAGGGTTAGTGCAAAGGTGGCGTGTCCTCCCAGTGAGGGAAAATTGAGTTGGTATGTTTTATCGTGCCCTACACAAAGACCTCTGATTCAGCTTTTAAAGGCTCTCTGGATAATTCAAAAGATCCAACCAGTTGTGGTAGACAATGGCTGGGAAATGGTTTTTAGAGTCTGTTAGTCTTTAAAATGAGCCGAGGGTTTCCTCTACTGATGGATTGGTGGAGCAATCACAAATAAACGGAAACACATTGCCGTGCGCGTCTTTAAATGATGCTTCTGGAGTAAGACGTGCATATAGACTTTTATTGGCTCAATAACAGAAATTAAAAAAAAATCATTAGTTACGCAGCGACACTTAACAGGGAAAAAAAGACCACTGGAAGAAGGATTAAACTAAATCCAAAGGTTTTGGACAAGACAGACCACATTGCATCCGGTAGATCTGCGCTAACGGCTAATAGCTAACGGCTAGCACATAAAAACGATTCCAGCATGAAAAAGCTTCAGAGCAGAAAGAAAACCGGACGAAAAACGAAAAACAGTGGAGTCAAACACAACCCAATCGCTTTGACTCCAGAGAAAAACATTACTGTTCTAATATTAATTTGTATATGCTAATTGAAAGTTTTGATGCATTGGTGTACATCTACTACTATCATAGTCATGGCAAAAAAAGAAAACTCTTTGAATGAGTGTGTATCCAAACTTTTGGTTTGGCTTTTTGGTTTCGGCTATATTAACCGATTATTGGTTGGGTTTTTATATGTTATTCATTTTGATATTTTTAATTCTATAATTTTTAACTTTTGACTGGTGTGCTTGTTTGTTTTCAGCCCCTGGGCCAACTTTGTTGATTTTAAGGTGCTTTATAAATAAAGATGGATTGTGTTGGAAATCGAAAGTGAACAATCTATATCTTAAAATGCACTTGTTTCGTGCAGTGCAACTGGTAGGATACTGTGTCACCTACATATGTAAGAAGTCGTGTGTTGGATTCTTGAGGAAATCTTGAGGTAGTTTGATATGATTACTGAAGCGTAAGTCACTTTATATACGAGAGAGGTGAATATAAATGTTTTGTTCAGACGAGGATCAAATTAATAACGCAGGATGAAATAAAGATAATCATCGTGTTACGACAGCACTGAAACATGCGCGTCTCGGAATAACCGCATTTTCCCTTTCCCCCCCCCTCTCTTTTTTATCGACTGTGACTATCCAGCTGCAACTGCATAAGTATTTCTTTCATCCCCGCTGTCTTGCTTCCAAGCCAAATCGTGTTAGAAATCTAATGTCTTTCCCTAGACAGGAAAGATTTGAGAACACAAGTCGGGTAATTAAATTAAAATGAAGTTCCTGTAGGCATTTGCATAACTTGACATGCACAATGGCATACATTTATCCTCGCAAACTCATGTCAGATCACTTAAACGACAATGCAGAGTAGCAGCTACGAAACTATTGTCTTAGCACAGAAACGCACGGTTAAAAATGCATTTTCCAAGCTGAAGAACCGTCTCGGCACTTTGTCCTCCGTCCTTCAGAAAGCTTTGAGCAACTCCATGTCCCTGTAGAGGAAGTGGCTTTTATCTGGCTGGAGCGTTGAAGAACTCCAGCAGCATATAGCGACGTGTTCATACTCATGAGTAACAGCAGGTAAGCAGCTTTAAGAGTAAAACTGGGCTCCGGGCTCATGTTTTATTCAACAGAGCCTATATAAGTACACAGATGGACCTAAGTGCACATATGTATATCATCGCTTCCATTTTGCTGCCTTTGCTCTGTTTGCTTTTGGGTCAGTGACTGGAGGAGGGCCGAGGATGATAGTGGGAGACCAAGTCGAAGTCAACGCAATTATGGCGGCTGCTCTTTAGCGTACACTGAAAAAAGACTTGCTGGATTAGCATAACAAAATTATGGAAAGGTTTTTCCACCTGAGCAAATTGCGTTGATATACGAAGAAACAATTTCGCACATCAAACCAATTATAAACATAATGAGGTAGCGTGATGTCTTATGGTTAATGTTATTTGATGATCTTGTTTAAAACTAGATTTTTTCATGCTAGATGTTGCTTGAAGATGTTGCTTGAACTTGCATGACAATAATGCCCTGCAAATCATGTATTACTCTAAATACGGTAATGTGTTATATACAATACAGTTATGCTATAAGCTCAATTAGAGAGCAGTCACAAAAGAGCCAAAACTGTGAAAACTTTAACAGTTACCACTACGACTTTAACACTAGAGTGCACATTTATTCAGACTCCGAGATCAAAAATGATAAGTTTTGCTTTTCCATCAAACTTTTCAGGAAATTGACATATTTTGCTGAAATAAAAACACAATGCAATAACACAAAAAGCCTGCAAAAATATCAAAAAAATACTATTAAGAAGGCTAATATCTAAGTCTCTAATATCTCATAAGACTAAAAATATTTTTTAAGAAGTCTCATGAGCACGTCAAATGAGAGCCAGCGTTCCTTGGAAGAGCCAATGAGAAGCTTGCATTTGGTGCTTGCATATCTTAAAAAAAGAAAAAGCATACACATGCTTACATGATCCTGTCACTATCAAGGAGCAATCGAAGCGATCTGTCTTAAAAGGACACGCTACACGTTTAATTGAGGTAAATAAGTGTCTCACTGTCAATGTGTGTTGGACGTCAGAATGGGGTTTGCTATATTTTGCCTTTTGTAAAAAGTCAAACAGATAGAGAAGGTTCTCTGTGGAAGGAGTCTGTTTGTGAGCAACGTATGTGTACAGGTGAGAGGGAAACACAACACAAATTCTGCCTCATCAAATGACATATAAATTGCCGAAGAGGACGGATGTTTAAACCACATTTCTGCACAAGTGCTGTTTTTCATGAAAAAGTGTTAAAAAAATCATGCTTCCCTACATGTGATGAGATGACTTGATTTGTCTCAGAATTCGGACGAAGAGGAAATCACGCTGGTCAAATTAACGGTTTTGCGCATAACTGCCACCTGCTGGAAATCTTGTAATCGACTAAAGCAATTTTTTTGCGTCGCGAGAACATGACATATTGTGGTCATTTGTAATAGCTGTTTCATTGACACGATTTTGTTATGTTCAAACACAAACGAAACCAAATTATTACATTCACCTATTACATTTATGTTACAAGCACCAAATACACATTTGACTTTATAGCGTGATTCCGAAACGCACGTCACCCCACGAGGATTCCCAACTGACCGTTACAACACTGACCAGAGAGGAAATGATAAGGAAATGTGTGGAGAACGATGGCTTATCAGTTCACCTGTGTCTTATCAGCTTCCCCTTCTCCAGCGCTTTGCTTTCCATGCAGATCTCGTTGCGAGTCCAATCACATCTTTCCATTTCCCAGGCATGATTGGGCATTCGTGCCGCCTGCCTTCCCATGCCCGGATTGAGTTTGGGAATGTGTAATCCTGAGACGTGAATGCCTGTGGGTAGATCAGATTAACCTGTAACCAGGAGGCAAAACTGTATCATGCTACACATTGTTCCCAAATTCTCAAAGAGTCGACGTGCAGATTCCTTATCCTTTCAAAAAGATTTGGCCTGGAGTAAATGAGCATGTGTCACAGCAGCACGGCGGCGCGTCATGACTACTGATGATCATCTGCTTTCATAATGGCGAATCAAACCGAGGTCTGCGCCGTTCCAACAGTCAGAGTTTAGTTAAATATTTCAGCATTGCTGCATAATGTAGTATGTTTTTCCTCACCATATTGGTTTTTGTATTTGTTTTATTCATGCTCATGCCAGAACAAAATCTCAAATTATTTTCTTAATCTTGCCAATTTACATATTCTAGGCGTCTATTTTCACAAACTGATCCCTATTAAGACTTGAGAGATAATTCTAACCTTAACCCTAAAAAAAGAAAGAAAAAGATTAGTTATTCACTAATACAACAAAGAGAATATATAACCTTCATGCCTGTCCATTGAAAAAAGCAATTCTTCAAAACCAATGACTGTAATTACCCTTTGTTTAATTTATTAGCAGATTATTAGCACAAGACGATTAACTTTCTTGTCTAGAACCAGTCACAATTTAGATTTATGGTGCACATTTCGTAGAAGAAACTGAAAACGAGTAGTGTCTTCCTAAGCATTGTAACCTATGAGCTTGCTCACTGCTCATAGACTAGTGTTACTGTGACTTTTTACACGGTAACTATAACTGTATAACTATAAATATAGAAAAAATAGAAAATAGAAACTATAAACGGCATTCAAATACATTGAATTTGAACTTGTGTGCTTTATGAAACGCTCCAATCTTAGATTATCAATGTTGCTAGAACATTTATTTCTTGTTATTTTATTTATTTTTATGTTAAACCCTGAAGATCACACAAATGCTGTACTCGACACAAATTCATGGTGTACATTAAAGACAGTGTGATTTTCAGTAAGGTGGCAAACGGCACAAACCTCGCTGAAATCTAGATTTTAAGAGTTGATCTCTGTTTGTTGTATTATTGTTATTACTCAATTATAGTTCAACACAGCAATTGTGCTGTCTCTGTAACCCATAATCTGAAATAATCTTGCCACCTAAAACCATATTCAGAAACAGAATCCGCTTTAATGGCCAAGTTTGTACATGACAACGAGGAATTAAACTCGTATTTTGTTCCCTCCCATTCCAAAATACAAAAACAAACAAAAATACAATAAAATACACAAAATGTTATGTACAAAAAGTTTTTTTTAAGTCTTATAATAAAGTATAAATAATAACATGTTTAAATAATATTGACCATTTAAGACCTCGTTTGAGTCTAAGTACAACCCGAAGTTTATTTCACTGTGCAAAAAATTCTGTACAATAATGTGCTTATGCAGACAGATTGTTTGGATGCTGGGAGTGCTTTCCATTCCAGGAAACAAGCCACAAGCTTCCTCTCCGCCTTCACTTCCTCTACAGAAAAAGGGCATCAGCTTTCCTCAATAATTCATTAATGCTTATCCGGTTAAAAAGAAAAATGCTTCATCAAAATCAAGTTGGAGACTGTGAATTAAACACTGTTCACTCGACTCGCTCAGCCAGGAGAATAACGGGAAACTAAACACACTCGTGGACACGATGACCAGGAAAGCAAATCTGGACAGGGTGTATGTGGCGACATGTGGTGGATGAGCTTGAAAAGGGATCAGTGGCGAGTCTTTAGAATGATTCATGAGTTTAGTTTTGTTTTGCGTTTGGTAGCTGTTGCGGTGATTTATCGCTTGTATTAAACCACACGTTTTGTGATGGCACAGCTTCGTCCTCTGCTTGACAGATTATGTCTGTGACGGTGGCGTTCTCAGACGCGTGATGGTCCTTCAAAAGGGGGGAAAAAAATGAAATGTTTGTCGTCCTGCCAGGAAACCTTTGTTGCTGATGCGCCCATCTTTGATTGATGTCTACTGTATTTCCTTTATTGTTAGTGGCTAATCTGTTACCGGACAGATTCTGTGGTCATTGTGTGTTTAGCGTAAGAGTCAAAATGGCTTAATCTGTTGATTTAATCTAGTTCTATCTATAATCTACGAATGGATTAACATTTTAATTATTTAAATAAGGTACCACTCTGCACCAGTAGAGGGCGGGCATGTGCAGCATCTCTTTCTTCTTCGATGGTGACTTCCTGTTTGGCGGCCATTTTAGAAGATTTGTTTACGGATTGCTAGTCTGGATTAATCATTTTAGGATTATTTTGAGTTATTCTGTCGTCTCTTTTTCAAATCTGATTCCTTTGAGCATACGCAATGATTCTCAATGTTAATTTGTTACTGAAAGTTTTCTATTTTGGAGTCTAAGGGGTCATTTCCTGATCTGGACCAATTTTCATACGGTCCCTAGTGGCCATGTTGACAAACTCCCTCACTTTTACTATATGTAATAATTTTTTGCCGAGATGGCGTGTTGATGAAACTAACATAATATGTGAAAGGCGGGTCATGATGGAAGCAGCGGGCCATGACAATAAAAACCATTTGTCGTGTTTGCGTTGAGTGGATATGGTGAAGCTTTGTGATGTTATGACAAGTGTGTGGCGTTTCCATCATGTAGTGTTTGCATATCCGCTCTGTTTGTGGAGATCATCAGCGACACGTCTGTCATCGCCCGTGTGATCTGTGACGGAGCTCAGCCGACATCCATCGCTCAACAGACGAATTACTAGGACGCAGTTCATGTTTTCTTATTTGTGTTCTCCGGAGAGAGAGAGAGAGAGAGAGAGAGAGAGAGAGACACACACACACAGAGAGAGAGAGAGCTGTAATCCCACCAGTTAAACTTCGGCTAATTGTCAGTTCCGGAACACTCTGAGATCTTTAATGTGAGGAGAAATGCTCAAGATTCGCTCCAGGTTTTCACATTTGTGAATGGTTTATGTAATTGTTAAGTTGCTTGTTCAGTTATCAGTTTATACAGCCCAGATATGGTGTTATAAATATATAAATATAAGCACCCATTTTTCAAATTTTAGACGCTCAAAAACTCGGGGAGTGCTTATAATCACAGATTTCAAATATGCACGTACATTTAAGAGCCCATTTATCCACAAAAAAATATATATTTAAAAAAAAATTGATTGTTTTATTATTTTTAAGTAAAATAACATTGAAGTGATACGAGTCACAAGTTAGGTTTGTTAAATAAAGACAAAACTGTATTTTCAAGAGAAATTTACATAATTTAGTAAATTTAACAAAAAAATAAATAAAAATAACAATTAATAAAAAAGTGTAAAAAAGAAAATATAAAAATGTTTTGAAATTATAATAATCAAGGGGGTGCTTATATTTGCGTAATTACGGTAGTTTGTGGATTTGTATTATTGTGTTATTCACTGCTGCACGTGATCCAGAAATGGAAAAGTGGTTTCAACAATGCCTGAATGATTGGACACATTTTTTTTTCTCTATTTGTAATTATCGGAATGATTCTTTTTAATAATACTACTTTAATTATTTTTCTTTATGTTTTATTTTTTTCTGTTTGGGAAGATAGATTATTGAGACAGTAAAGATGAGGGTAGAAAGAATTGCTAGAAATCATTTTAATTGCAACAAAAAGTAAAAATTACAAATGGGTTTTCTTTCCCGGTCGAGTTCCCGCTGCATTAGCATGTAAAGTGAAAATCCGATTAGTCCCGTGTGAAACAAACTGGCTCTTTCCTTCCCTGCCACAGTCGCACCTACTTTAATTGAATCACTGCTATTATTATCAGCATTATTTTTCAGATGATGATTGTACTGTCTCCTCCGCCGCTCTCAGGAGAAAGACAGAACGGCTTGTCGTGCAGCTTTTGAATCACTTTACAGAATTGTCGCGATATCACATTGAATTACATTTCTGACACTTTGCACAGAGACTCTGACACGGAGCTGATTAAGATGGATTTGAAAGCCTTTTTTACACCAACATCGGCACACCTAAGATGCTCTCTCTCTCTCTCTCTCTCTCTCTCTCTCTGTCTCTATTTCTCTTTATTTCTCTCTCTCTCTCTCTCTCTCTCTCT
>MU204250.1:10123788-10166736 GCA_017309775.1 Paedocypris sp. Pulau Singkep | reverse complement strand
ATTATTATTATTATTATTATTATTATCATAGCGAAATTTATCTTTTCACAAAAAAATGTTTTTTTTTTACTTACATATTTTTGTCACATTTTTGTCTATTTCTTTTTTATTCTATTTTTGTTTTGTTTGTTGTATTTTGGAATAAGAGGAATCAAAAGATGGAGACAGACCACATCTAATTCCTTGTTGTCATGTACAAACTATTAAATTTGATTCTGATTCTGATGCTGATTCCGGTTCGGATAAAGTCCACACAGACAAAAAACGTAAAATTAAAACCAGGATTAGGTGATTTAGGTGGTAGGAAAGGTAATTTGCATTCTGTGCCCTATATTTCAGATGAGCTGAAATGTGTCAGCTCCATCCACAGGGAACATCTGACACTGTTTACTAAGACACCGTGGATCATTCAGATCCAGTAGACATCTCGCTGATCATCTGTGCTGAGTGGGCTTATCTAACAGCCTTAGTATTTCTCTAAATACTGATTAAAGTGGAGCAAAAAATGGTATTGGAAGTGAAACAAATGCATAAAATACAGGAAAAATTGTGCTCAATATTTCACAATATAAAATAATATAAAATACAAACAGCAACATGCTCCAGAACTACAATCTCACACAATTAATTTAGCGACTTTGCGTTGGTCTTGAACTAAGAAAAGCGCTATTTGAATAAACTTAAACTTGAAGGTAAATGGGAGGCCGTTAAGAGGAAAAAAAATGATATGTGTGATATCATTTAAAAAATAAACGATCTAATGAAGAAGCCGATTTGCCGGTGGGAGCATGTCTGAAATTTTACATCAACACACGCATCTCCATTAAAATTCAATTCAATTCAATTTTCAATGTTCTGTTGTTTTCTTCATGCAGCTGGTTTCAAAAAGTCGGCATCTATGAGCAGCACTTTCTGCGTGAATGAAACCTCAACTAAATGACATAATCTGGAACAAACAGATACTTATTTCCGTTTTGCAGTTCACGTCCACACTTTTTTTTCAGTCAGGCGCACAACAGACAACGATTCTAGAGCTGAAGCAAAACAAGGCATTTGATGGAGAGTTTTAATGAAGTAACGTGCATTGTGTTTGTTTGTTTGTTTGTTTGTTGTGACACTGTGCAGTAGAGCAATCTAGTTTGCTGTGACAACAAACACTTTGCTTGTTTGCTTCTGAGCTCCATTTCATTCACTTATGTTAAGTATATGAAGATTATGTAGCAAACGTTTGCAAAACAAAGTAAAAAAAGTAAAAAAAAAACTTTTACTTTTTTTTTCAAAGCATTGAGACCCTTTGATAGCGATATGGTATATTTATATTATATTATAAAGTATATTTGATCAGTCCTAACTGGAAATTTCAAAGAATCGAAAGTATTGTTGCTTCTTTCTCGAGGCATTATTGTAATGTTGAATGTTGACCGACTGTTGATTCGCATTTTTCGTAAGTTATTATCAACATTTTCAGAACCGTACAGCTTTTCTTATTTATTTCGTTATTTTTCCTTTGCGATTTCAGGCATCTTGGGAAAACTAAAGACTCTGAAGTGTTGCTACTTGTTCCTTGCATTTTTTATAATTGCGGATGCTGCTGAAGTCTGGTTACATCTTTACTAATTTATCGACCATTTTTTAAACATACTATATTTATAATTTTATTTTTACAATTTCAGGTGCCAACAGCGAAACATCCCAGCAAAAATGCACTAGTTCTAATCTCTGCTGGTTCTTTCTGGTAGAGAATTCCAAGACAATTGGTAAAATTAGATTAGTTTCATACTTCGCCAGCCATTTTCAGACACTCTATAGAATGTCTGATTTCACAAAATGTCGGTAGTGAAAGCCTTTTGAATACGGTCTTATAGTTATAGTAGGAATGTGACCTTATTCTCATATAGATGTGCACATGTCAATGTAGATGACTGTGATGTATTAACGTTCTATCCCGCCATTGTTTGGCTTCTGATGGACAGATTTCTGCATTTAGAACCACGACTAGGTCACATTTTTGAACTACAGTACATGAATATAAAAAAAAAAGGGAGTTGATATGATCCGTCGTCTTTCAGCCAGAGACGTTCAGTTTTGACGTCGACTTCTCTGGAGGTTTTTCTTGAAATTTGCATCCTGATTTGCAGCTCCGGAACCGATCGATGGTGAACGGTGGAGATTAATGCTGATGCAAGACGTCGCCTTGTGTCGCGCTGCTTACTGACAGACGCTTCGCCGTCTCGCGTCAGCTGATTAGAAACTTCTAGACAGGATGCTGGGCGTTTAGGAGAATAAATATCATAAATCATTTTGCTTTATGGCCATCTGAGAGAGTCGGGAGGAAACAAACAGCGCTACTGTCTGGGGTTTCTGAAGCCGAGCTGATGGAGTATTGACTTTTCCTGATTAGCAACGACAGCGATACCAGCAAGGTGACGATTGACAAGCAAAGCGTCGTGTTTATTTTGGAAGCGTGACGTGAGGCCTGAGGAATTCGCATTAAAATGAGTGGTAGTAGAATAGAAGCAAAATGTGTCCTATATTTCAAAATGTACAATAAAATTAAATGTAAACAGCAACAGGCTCTGGAACTACACACACAAAAAGGCGTTTAATGGAAGTGTGTGTGTTAATGGAAAATGTTCCCTTCTTCGTGTTTATATTTTTTAATTCCATCACAATATTAATATTTTTTCTTGCTTATTTACTTTCTCAAGAGACATAGTCAAGGTGAAATTAGTGCTTTCAAATGATTACTTTTTGAAAAACTTATTTTTTACCACTTCCCCGACCAAATTAATCGCGATTAATTGCAAATAAATAGCAGAAGCTTATGATATTGAATATTTAAGTGTTAAATGTAAATTATTGTAAACCCAACACTAAATAAACACTCGTTCAAATACTGTAATATCATTTAGTAGACTTTAAGTTCAATCGTCAGGGTATTTTTTTTTTGTTTTCTTAACAACATATTTGCAATAAACCAGTTTATTTTTTTATTTAATAATATGCGTTAATGCGTTAACTTTGACAGCACTAAGTAAAATATAAAAAGCTCATGATGTTGGAAGCAAATAGCTGGTGTTGTAATGGTTGATGAGTCACTCTTGTGATTGGAAGGTTGCGTGTTCTAATCCCTGACTGTCATGTCTGTGCCCTACATGAGATTGAGAACAGACCCTTGGCACCACCAGACTACCCACTGTTCTTGGCTTGTGTGTGTGGTCATTTCACACCTCACTGGTTCAGTGGGTACAGTGCCGCCATGCCTGGCCACTTTATCAGTTGTTGACTTGATGACCAGAGGTGTCAAGTAACGGAGTTACTTAAGTTGACAAAAGTTAAACAAAAGTAACTTTGACAAAAGTTACTTAAGTAGAATGTATACTTTACTTGAGTAAATATTTTTTCTGCCTACTTTTTTTACTTTTCCTCCATACGTTTTCTACTTTCTGCTTCTTACTTTTAAAAACAGTTATGTTTCTTCTATTTCATTTCGGTTAGTTTTATTTTAATGATGTCATCGAACTAAAAAAACATCCAGTATGGTACCATCCAGTTAAGGTAAACTTGATTGTGGATGTATGAGACGTTTAAACACGCATCAATCCGACATTCCTGGTTGTGAAATGGTTGGCTGTAAAAACAACTCTTTTCGCGTTTGTAATAAAAATTTGCATTAAACGTATTCATTTTCAATTATACACTGTAACATTTGAACATAAAAATATACTCCTACACCATTGAAAATGACATTTTTTTTTCCCTGGCTGTTACTGGTAGACTCAGAGTAGTTATCAAAGCAGCACTTTTACTTGAGTATAAAGTTTGGGTTGATTTTTAAACTTTTGACAGCACTAATTATAACTTGGAGAATAATGTAGCCCAATATTCTTTGGAATACAGTAGGTTTTCTTGTTATTTTGCTTTGTGCATAAATATAAATATAAAAGAGTGACACGGCTTAGGACTGCCCACTGCTCCTGGTCTGTGTGTGTTCACTTTACGCAGATTTGCACGTCTGATGTGCGAATAAAAGTTTGTAGTGTAGGAACAGTTTGAATGTGCAATGTGAATTCCGATATTGCATTGGAATTTTTAAAGTGGATTTTAAAATCCACGGCGGTCAATAATCAAGAACACGTTCTAAGAACAGAGATGCTCTTGCACTTTAGCCTTTAACCACGTTTTATTAAAATGTAGAGAAGAGCGTAATCACATCAAGATTGCGAGAGTGGTTCTGAGTGTGGAGAATAGCCTACAGGTTTATAGATTAACCATTTAGAATTTTCTTTTTTACTCTGTATCTGTGTGGGAGGAAAAATGAAAGAAGGAAAAAAAGAAATGAAAGGAGGCAAGAAACGCATGGAACAAAGGCACTAATTACTTGCAATGGAGCGAGTTCAATGGAAATATTTAAAGTGACGGTTCAGCTGATGTTTCACAGCCACCGATTGTAGAAGAAGAAGCCTTAAAAGAAAAGAGCGTTTGGTGTTGCTCCGATTGGACGAGGATTCTGGTGTTAGTCAGTCAGCAGAAACGTCTGCTGAGGCTTTACAAACACTTTGACCTATTCTAAAAGACTCATATGCCATCGCTTAAAGTTCATGACCTGCTGTTTCTACCGACGTTATGAATATTTGAATAGATAAATGGCTTGTGTTAATGGCTCCTGCTCAGCAGAACACAGAGTCTTGTGTTCTCTACACTATTAATCAGAAATACGTTCTGCACAGTGTTTCCATCAACGGCGAGTGAAGAACGTAAAGCATGGAGGATTTTTTATTTTGTCTTTAATTTGGAATTTAAATGTACTTTAGCTGGACATGTTAAACCTAAATTGAAGTTGAAAAATATTTAAAATATACTTAAACATATTTTTTTTTCTCTTTTTTCTCTTTTCACTTTTAAGCTTCTGCTGCTTGGCACATATTTGTAACACCACGCTGCATGTTAAAAGTAAAAAAAAAAAAAAAATTGGTAATTTTTCACTTTAAAACTTCCCCAGCTTGTCTTAGTTAGTGTGATTTACATTTGTAAGTAAAAAGGTTCATTACACATATTTTTCTACCACGGTAAACAGCATTCACAGAAATTGCTTTACACTAATTTACACTATATATCTGTGTAAATTACGTGGAACATGGTATGAATCCGTCATTTTTTCATTTTATTGTCCATATTCAGCCCGTGATGGTGTTTAATGCGGCTCACTGTTTTATTTCGTTTTTTAAACACAACTTTATAAACACTAGTACTTTTAGTCTATTTGGGATAAAGAGAAATATCTGTATGTTAATATTGGAATACATTTTAATCGTAGACAACCTTTAGAAGGACCTTCAGACCTACATCATCTTTCATCAGGAAACTTTCAAAACTTCCAGTAGGAAGAACTGAAAGACTACGACATTTATGAACACATTGTTTAAATGAATCTAAAAATTGGAACCAAAATAATCTAAAGTCTTGTTTTCTATTCTGTTGTAGGAAATGGATGTTTCTGTCAACGGAATCAGAAGCAGCTTCTTCCTCTGGTAAGTTATTGCTAAACGGATGTAAAGTTAAATCACACACACGCACACACACACACACGGATAAAGACATTTTGGTTTTATAATATTGACATTGCATTTAAATAGCAATTTTTCATTTCATATTCTCCCCAGTGTACTATTCATCATCAGAATAGAATAGAATAGAATGCCTTTATTGTCATGGTATCACATTTCAAAAGAAACTAGTATTGCTACTCTGTTTAGTGCAAAATAAAGATGAAATAACTGAATAAAATACACCAAAATAAATATCTACAAAATATAATAAAATATAGTCCAAGATATAGAAGGCAAGAAACGGTTTAAATATAACATAGGATACAAGAACAAAGAGCTCAAGAAAAGTGCAAATGACAAAATATGCATAGTGCAAAAGGCAAATACAATAGGTGAGTTATAACTAAAGCAAAATAACTAGCTAGAAGTGCCAGAAGTGGCTCAGTGATGTAAAACCCAATACATAAAACGCCAAATCTCGAGTTCTATGACAAGCTGACACAGAAATGTGGGGTCATTTTAAATGTCTATTTCATGTGCTGGGGATCAAAACCAAAAGTATATTGAGTTCCATGACGGGCTCCCAAAGACTTCAAAACCGCGTTTTGACATGATTTCCGGCGTAGTTGCGTTGCTGGCGTGACTGCGACTTTGCTTTACAAACACACACTTGATTTTTTTTGGCTGACAGACGTACACAACGAGACTTCAATAAGACATCAGATGAAAACGGCGGGCGCTCGCTGAAAGGCAAAACACAAATGACTTTCACTCCCACCGTCTTCTCATTGCTCATTTACGTCAAAGCGCAGATGAATTATGCCACCGGGCCATAGGTTATTTATTTAAGCGCAATAAAGCAAATGCTCCTTCACAGCAGCTTCAAATCACATCGGCCGTCCTCATCAGCCACGGGCAAACAAAGGCCTCGTAAAACCAGACGATGAGTCCATGCCTTCGCCCAGACGCTGATTATCAACACAATCTATGTTACCATTTCATAGTGACACTTAATATACGCGCCACCTCGTCCTGCCCGCCACCTGAGCTTCTTCCAGCATGTTCTATCAGGAGAGACCTGCCGCTGAAGGCCCGGGGACATTAAGGAAGTCGAGCCGGAGACTAATCCTCCTCGCCATTGTGCATACGCAGATAAGGGAGAAATTGGCAGATAATGCAGAGCTGGTCTTCTGATGGAGGTGTGAGCGAGACTTCTGGAGTTCACCCTTGTCTTGTATCGTTGGTGGGTGATTGCAGATTTAGAGACGGTGTCGGAGATGGGTGACCTTGACTTGTTTGTTGAGGTGATTCTCTGTTAAAACATGCACTGATATTTAAGATGGATGAATGGATAGATAGTTCAGTAGGTGGATGGATGGATGGATGGATGGATGGATGGTTAGAAAGAAAGAAAGACGCAAAGACAGAAAGAAAGAAAGAAAGAAAGAAAGAAAGAAAGAAAGAAAGAAAGAAAGAAAGAAAGAAAGAAAGAAAGAAAGAACAAAATGAAAGAGAGAAAGAAAGAAATGTATTTAGGAAAATGGATAGATTAATAGATGGGAAGATAGATGGGTGGACGGACAGACAGACAGACAGACAGACAGACAGACAGACAGAAAGAAAGAAAGAAAGAAAGAAAGAAAGAAAGAAAGAAAGAAAGAAAGAAAGAAAGAAAGAAAGAAAGAAAGAAAGAAAAAAAGAACAAAATGAAAGAGAGAAAGAAAGAAATGTATTTAGGAAAATGGATAGATTAATAGATGGGAAGATAGATAGGTGGACAGACAGACAGACCGACAGACAGACAGACAGACAGACAGACAGACAGAAAGAAAGAAAGAAAGAAAGAAAGAAAGAAAGAAAGAAAGAAAGAAAGAAAGAAAGAAATGAAGAAAGTAAGGTAAGGTAAATGGATAGATTGTTAGATGGGAAGATAAAGGGGTGGATAGATGGGTGGATGGATGGATTGATTGAATGAATGAATAAAAGAAAGAAAGGAAGAGAGAGAGAAATAAAATAAATGTTTGTAGGTAGATTGATAGATTAATAGAACGAAAGATAAATGGTTACATGATGGATGGATTGATAGATGGTAAGAAAAAAATAACGAAAGAAAGAAGGAAAGAAAGAAAGAACAAAGAAAAGAGAAAGGTCTCAGGTGAGAGAATAAAATATGAAAGATACATTTTAAACGTTTGGAATGTTACATTTTGTGTTCTGCAATGAGCGTTGGAAACCGTTTCAAAAGACGTTGGGATGCTTACTTTCTCACTTTAATCGACAACAATCGGTCTAAAAAAACTAAACAAAAACAGACACAGGAAATCACTGTCCTTCAACAGGAAACAGTGTTTGTTTATAAGGTGTTTAATTAAATGACAGGAAACCGTGGGATTAGCTGAAAGCTAATGCAGCGGCTGGAGTTTTTATCTGTGAGTTTGACACTGCGCCTGTTTTCTTACTTCTGATAATTAAGTAATTGATCTCAAAATGTTTTGTTCTGTTACTCAAAGCCCTAATTTCCGCATGTTTTAGCGTTATCCTCTTAGCTAAAGCATATAAACTATTCCAAACACCAAAGACTAACTGTCTTCGGTAAAGCTTTTAATCCCATACACTGTTATTGCAAATGTCATCGCAGATAATAAATTCATGCTGAGATAATCCATCTCACAATTAGACATTAGTTGGGTAATTCCGGCCTAAAAACAATAGGTTGTTGGATTTTGACCCCCAAATTCATATTTTAGCTTCATAGTAACATTCTTGGGTTCCTACGGGTGCTTGAAATCCTTGAAAATGCTTGAGTTTCAACAATGTGTTTTCAAAGCCTTGAAAGTGCTTGAAAATGCTTGAGCAACTTTTGACTGTTCTTTCGTTCACATTTTCTGTCAGGTTTGGTGTTGTTTTGCCAAGTTGCTGTTTTTTTGTTTTAGAATGCATGAGGGTTGGCTAGGATGAACATCAAACAATTTTCGACGATTACCTGACTTCTTCGATTTATAACACCTATTTGTTCCTACTTGAGATGAGTTATGGTATTTGAAGTTTTCCTTTTATCAAAAAAAAAAAAAAAAGTATTTGCTTTCTTCTTTTAGATTTTCAGACACCTTTTTAAAATCAGACTTGATTATATTTCCTCGTTTTGACTTTGAACAAAGTTCTGCTTTTTGTTAAACTTAGTAACCACCAAAACGTGATGTTTTGTTGAACTCTACATTTAAAGAAAACTTTCCACCAAAATAGCAATGTTGCATTTTAATTGTTTAGGTATCGCTTTAAATATAAACTTTACCACAACTATATGGTGCTGGAAAAGTTTTAACATAGACATTGAACGTGCTTGAAAAGTGCTAGAATTGTATCGTTCAGAAAGTGTAGGAACCCTGCATATAAATTGTCACTGTAAACTCTTCTTTATGAAGCTCTACACAAGCTCAGAAAGCCACATGCTCTTCATAACGATTCCGAAGCCATGAGGTCAGCGTCAGGCCACCGCAGCGCCGATGTCTGTAGTTCCTTCAGCGTGGTATTATTTCCTTTGTGCTGACGGGCAGGAAGAGCTGAAGGAAAAGCCTCTTAGCCTTTTACCGGATCCATACAAACTCAGACAGTGTGTCTTTTCGGCAAGGAACAACAAAAGTCTCTTATTTATAATTTCTTACTTCAGCCTGTCGACTTCTGTTGTCTGTGATAAATTGTCACAACCAGTGAGCCGATTTAATAGACGCGTCCTACAACATAAAGGTTTACACAGTTGCTTTGAAATGTCTTGCGGGGTTAGAGCAATGGACTTATGGGGTTTCAGATGGTCTTAGGAATGTGTAGCGTTAAGAAATGGCTATGTTTATAGTAGCGTGAATGGATTTTCGGAGAGTGATAGTTTGGAGAAAGGTGGCGACGTATAGAACTTTTTTTTTTCGTTTTGTATTTTTTTTGTGATTTTCAGGTCTTTTCGTTTGCACTAGTTTCACATGGATGGATTGATGGATGGACGGATGGTTGGATGGATAGAAAAAAAGAAAGAAAGAAAGAAAGAAAGAAAGGTAGGTAGGTAGATAGGTAGATGGAAAGATTAATAGATAGATGATAGATAGATAGATAGATAGATAGATAGATAGATAGATAGATAGATAGATAGATAGATAGATAGATAGATAGATCGATAGATAGATAGATCGATAGATAGATAGATGGATAGATTACCAGTCACATTCTCAACAGCCAATCAGAATCAGTGCCGCCCCCACGTGAAACTAGTGTCAAAAGTCCAAGCGCAAAAATCTCAAACAAAAACAAAGGGAAATTTGAAGATTGCAAGAGAAAAAAAAAACGGAGCTGTGAAGCATTTTCCTTCGTTTCTTTGAAAATTACGTTTGATATTTTTGCCATTATTTGGCATCATATTATATGGAAATTCCAGTTCGAGACTCGATTGCGGGCTTTTCTGTTGAGAGTTTGTTGTTAATACTATGATTGTTTTTCCCTTGTTCTCTTTCCACAGTCTAAAAAACTAGTTTCAGGAGAATCAAAGTTTGGAAAATTGCCAAGGTGTGAGTGTGAAGTAAAGTGTCAATATGGCCACTAGGGACCGTTTTGAAATGGTGCTCGGCGTTTTCCCATCAAGTGACGTTACACACACGCGGTGAAGAGATCACACACAAACCTGGAGCAGTGGGCAGTTTTAAACAAACTCTACATTGGCTTGGCTACAGCTCATCGTGACTCAAAAGTGGAAAATCGGTTCCGAAAATGGACGACAAGATGGTTTGGGTCGACCTAGTGATGATTATCCAGATGCAGAAATGCTGGTAAACGTGTTCCGTCTCCATATCTACAGGCGCTCGGCGAATCAGTCAGATCTATGAGGAAACACAAATACTTTTTTTTTTCTGGTTAAGAACCGCATTTTAAATCTGAGATGCGCAACAACGCAATCTGGCTTGACTCCGCAGTCTGTTATCGCTCAGCACTCCGACTTGTCCCTCACTTCTCCAAAGCATTTTAGTCGATTCACTACACACAATTAGAGTGCATTACCCGCAGTGCTTTCACCATGCATGTTTGAGGAGGCAGGGACGGTCTCTGAGGAGTCCGGATAAGATAATGACTGCGTGTTTGTACGTGTGATTCCGTGTGCATGCCTGCGAGCATCACACCACAGGACACGCAAGCCTTGGAAGAGGAAAATCGAGCAGCCGATGATTGAGATCTAGTGTTTATTTTAAGCCGCTGAAACCCGACATGTTTGAACCTGTCATGCCAACTATTGCGACAAAGCACTATGGAAATAAAATGGTTGGGAGAGAATGACATTTTTAAGTTATTCACTTACTATTTTACTTATTATCGTATTTACGCAAATATAAGCACTCCTTTTTTCGAATTTCCGATGCTCAAAAAAATGTGCGTGTAAATATAAGCCCCCACAAGTCAGGAGCAACCACATATAACGGAATCACGACGTCTTTATGAGGTGATAAAATGTCAAATAATGGTCCCTAGGGAGACGTACATACAGTATAAGCTTTGATCGGCTCAGAAATCAAGAAACATTACACTTGCCATTTAGATTAAACTAAATACAATCATTAATTATTGCAACAAACAGAGACAACAAAGCAGAAAGACAGTTGAAAATGAAAAACACGGGCAAGGAGTAAAAAAATTCCAAGGAACAGACACAATCAAAACGCTGGGTCTGCTAAACAGTGAATAATAATCTTTCGCTACAATTCTCTTCACACTGCGTCGGATAAACAGAGAGCTCGACCTGAGCAAAGGCTCTTGGGATTGACTGAGAATTCTGGGAAATGAAGTTCTGATCACTAGAATTTACTTTTTTTTTTTTTATCCATTATTCAAGGGAAACAATATTGAAACGAGTCACAAATTAGGTTTGTTAAAGAGAGAAAATTAACGTAATTGATCCTGAAATGTAAAAAGAAAATATTTTTTTTTCTTTGGAATTTTTATTTAGTGCCTGAAAATTCAGGGTGGTGCTTATATTCATGTAAATACGCTCATTCGTTGTGGTAATTGTGTGAGTCTGTTTCCCTCTCTGTGATTGGCCACACACCACAGTTGCTGGGATTGCCTTCTACTCCCTGTCACCCAGAAATGGACAAATGATTTGTAAAATAAATTGATTGATTTTCTCTGTATTTTAACTTACATTTTTCTGTGAAGTATTCTTGCTATTTCTTAGATGTGCAAATGCGCTCAACCTTGGAACATACTATGGTCTTTTAAAACATGTTATCAATTTCATCTATTTAGGTGTTTCATTAATATGCGTTTTGTCTGAATAAATGCTGATTTCTTTACACATTCCACTTATTTCTTTATAATTACAAAGCACAGCAATGATTTCCAGCAGCATTCAGGACACTTTATTGTGCGTTGGAAAAAAATAGACTCAGAATTTATTTTTTTTTGCTCACAGCCTCTTCAAGTTATTGACATTCAGCTTTGTGTGTGTGTGTGTGTGTGTGTGTGTGTGTGTGTGTGTGTGTGTGTATAAAGCTTCTAGTGGCTCTTTCCATATTCTCCCGAGACGTTTTTTCACTTCCCCATTTTGTGAAAGACTTGGATTTTTAATAACCCTCCACCTTCTTTCTTTTTTTATAGTCAAAGGAAGTAAGGAAATCTCTTCCCCAACGGTATTATTGTGGTTTCTCTTGTGGAGCTAAAAAGCCAAGACGGCACGAAACTTGGCAATAGTAATTGAACGGTAAATCTTTCCGACTTTTTATTTCTCCCTTTTTCGTGAGTACATTGAGCCCAATATCCTGGCAAAGACTAGTTCCAGTCATTATAACAAGCAGTAGAAAACTCGATTTTTTATTTTTCGTTTTATTTCCTCCTGAAATGCCATTTTCATTGGACTGGCCGCTTTTTCCAAGACCATTGACAACTGAGAAATTGAATCGTTTTCATTATCATATCCGCTGGACATGAAGCGGCATCTGGTTTCGACTTACATGACGCCCGGCAGAATAGTGATGGGATTTTACTGGCACCTGGCCGTTTCCAGATGTGAGATGGTGTTGATCTATCTCGGCGTGTGGCTACTAAAGGCTAGCGCCATATGGTCCTCTTACTTCCATGGCGGGGATCAGAGCGGGCAGATGGAATCGCACACCGTCTGCCGCCAGTCACATGACGTGAGGCGGCTGGCGTTAATTGGGCCCGGGATCTTCGTCTCGTTGAAATGAGAGATGTAAAGGTTGCTGGGAGATGTTTGCTTGTCATTGAACACTGTTGGATACAGAGGTGGCATTTAATAACCAAGGAGTGAAAAGAAGAAAAGGGCAAGAGAAAATTGTGTACCAACATGTCTGACGATTGGCGACGACACCGTCATTTCGGTTTTATTTCTTGGTGAAAAATTAATAAAAGCAGAGATCGTACACTGCGAAAAATAAACTAAATTCTGGACAAGCCAAAAAAATTGCTTTGAAATTACACGATGCATCTTGTTTATTTTTTCATACAAGATAAATTACCAAGTAAAATTTTCTCACCCCATTGGCAGATTTAAGTGTTTTTTACGCGTTTTGTTTTTAATTTTCTTGTTTTTTATGTGCATTTTTTTGCAGTGTACCCTCGCAGCACTGCAAAGATATTTACAAGGAAATAAATGCAAATGAGTAAAGGCTTTAATTAAGTGCAATTATCTGCCAATGGGGTTCGAATATTTTACTTTTAATTTTATTTAACACTGCTTGAAAAAGTAAAAAAAATCTTCTTTCGTTTCTGCATATCACTTCTTGTTCTCGTCAGCTCTATTACATAAAATGAGTAGTTGTTTTCTTAAATTGAGAAACATTTTGCTCTTAAAATAAATAAAAAAATTGACTTGACATTTCTTGATTAGGGATGTCTGTTTTGAAAAGAATAAGAAATTATTTTCTTTTCTAAGTGAGAAAATACAAGTCCTATTTTCTTGAAACAAGCAAAGTAATCTTTCACTCCTAATTCTAAGATACTTTGTAATATAATTTATATAATTTTAATATAATATATATAATTTTCTCATAATAAGCAATATTGGAAAAAGAAAAAAACACGTATTGTCTAATTTTAGGATTTTTTGTCTTGTCAATAATTTATTTTTTTGTAGTGAGTGGTCTAACTGGACAAGGATTTTCCAAACTAGAGCGGTGAGTGGACCGCATATTTTAAAGTGGAGGTCTATGATGAAGAGCGCTGGACTCTTCTGAGCATCCATTTAGACACTCTTCCTCACCTAGATTTATCATCCTCTTCCCTCACATATTCCTTTTTCGTTTTCCTGCCGTACCTTCTCACAGCTCTGTGATCTGTCGGCAGAAATACAGCGCGCTGTTGGCCTCAACCCATTCTGAAATAAAAGTTTTCTCGGTGAAGAACGCCGCTTGTGCGGGATGAAGAGCGTGGCTCTCCATTTCAAGTGTAAGACAGGTTTAATGCTGCCCCGGGCCCCAGTAAAGTGCTAGCAATACGATTCAGACAGGCTGTGCTCGACTTGTAATCTGAGGCAAGAAAAAACAGCTTTTCATCAAAGTGGATTTACAATGCTTCCTGAGCTCAATGGAGAGAAATCTGAAAACCAGCCACAGCGGAATAAGAAACGTGTCACTCTGATTACCAGTGTTTAAAAAGGTGGATAGCGTGGAGGAAAAGTATTGGATTTTTGTAATTGTTTTTATAGTTAAACGTGGATTTATTAAGTTTTATTTTCTCAAAACGAATGTCGTGGGTCTCCACGACACAACGGTCTTTTGTGGTCTCATGTGGTCTACTGCAATACTGCAATAACACAGTAGGTTTATAAACATCAATGTAAAAAAAATATTCTAATGTTTAAACACTTTTTGTTAATGACAAAGCTAAGTTAGTAGTATTGTTTGCTTACACAATTATACATGTAATCAAATTAACAATAAAAAATAAAACAAGATAAAACGATTGTTACAATCCTGCTCCTCTGCTCCTCCTGGAGGTCGAGGAGGGAAGCAGCAGGCACTGGCAGATTGTTATCCTCCGCGACAGGTGGGGCGAATCACCTGTCAAACTAGTACTTGAGTAGTTAGAGATGCCACGTCCGTGTGGCTCGTGTTTCCTTTTAATTCCTCATCTTCTTCCTCTGGATCTTCTGTTAGCCATTAAAACCTACTTGTGCAAACCCTGCTGTCATCTGATTCATCCCAGCGTGACAGCAATATAACATAATACAAAAAAAAACAATTAAATGAATAAAATTGTTTACATAGTTTTTTTTTTCTTGAACACTATAAGTAGAACTCCACAACTGCTTGCAGCTATATCTTGTAGTTGTATCTAGTATTTATTGAAATGTCGGTGAAGATGAATTTACAGTCCGTAAATGTATAACACAAATGGATGAATGGAGATTATTCTCACATTCAACTTAACTATGAACAAAGACTAAAACCATTATTCAAACCCAGATGCTTCGGCTTGTGAGATCATTTGGTGTGCTGTGTTGCTTTTTGATGTCAGTAATAATACATTTTTTAATAAAACAACCTGGTTGCTGAATTTGTAGAGCAACTAAAGAAAATTAGTTCAAGTAAAAAAATATTTTTTGACCGGTTAATACTTGACAGCAATGCTTTGCGAGGAAATGTACTGCTTTTTATGCTATGGTTTGTGTGAGTAGCATATCTGTTAAAGATTTTTAAACAGAACAAAGCAGCGCTTTCCTGCAAGGTGTTGATTGGAAGTTGTGGGCCTTGCTCGAAGAGCAATTAACAAAAGGCAGAGCAATAGAATAAGAATTAATCATGGCTGAGTGCTCAGTTGCTCTGAGAAAGTCTGCAGATAAGGCCCAGGTTCTTCAGAGATGAATTCACAACCCAATTTGGCTCAAGCTCATCCTGCGATTTTACGAACTATCCAAGCATGTCAATTATTTCAGCCAGTCGTCCAGATTCATGTGTACGGTTTCCACCTGTTTCTTCTGGCTTCATTCACACAAACTTTTTTTTTTACAGTTAACTTTGCAAAAATGAGGCTCCAGCTTGAGTCAAAATTTAATAAAAAAAAAAAGGTTCTAGTTTGGAATTAAGAACATTTGTTTAAAATGAAAAGCTCGTATGCAACATATTGCTGAACAAATAATTATAAAAAAATATGTAAACAGTGATTGTGTAACTCGAGTATTTTTTCCTCATCTTCTTTTGGTGCTTTAAAAGAAATAATACACATTTAGAAACATTTTTTGTATATTGTTTGTATTGTTAGATCAAGTATTTAAAATGAACATAAATACTTCTCAAAACATTTTAATCTCCTGTTGGTACAATTTTCAAATCAAATGTCGCTGGACGATGCTTAAATCATTTAATGAACCAGAGTTGAACAGCAGATTTAATTAAACATCATCAATGATCAGCGCATAGACATCTACTGTAAATACAAGTGCAAACGTGCATCACACGCACACGGCGATTAAAGGGTTAATTGTTCTTCAATCTGTCAGATTTGTTGGTCTGACATTTCTCTGAGGCGGATTACAACGCATAAACTGGACCTAAAGACACTTATTACCATTAATAAGTGTTAATAATGAAAACCTTATTCTAAACGTATTACCATTAACAATGAAGGTATGTTAATAATGAAAACAGCTCCTAACCTCTTTTGTGCCCGTGTGATCGTTTTAGCCTCGAAGCCGGAAAAGTTTCAGACAAAACTTCTTCCATGAACTTTTCCGACTTAAACCGATCACGAAGACTATTTACGCTATCTAACATATTACACGCTACTCTTCGACTAGTATGATACTGTTAGACCAGAGTGCGTATTGTTTCAGATTTTTCAGTAATTATCGATATTTTTGACACTACCCCCTCCTCTTACACGCGCATTTGTGCACATTTCCGGAATTTGTGAACTTTTAACGAGTATGAGTACTTTAGAAAATGTGGTATCGAGGTTGCTACTCCCTAGATAAAATACAAGCGCTGGTTGGATTATTGGCTGAGAGCGTCAGCTTTCCACGAAGCCTGGTAGATTCGGACCTGAGTCACAGTGATGCCTGATGTTTGGGTGTTATTGCCGTCCATATAAGTGTGAACATCTTCCTGTCAGACCTCGGGGAGCAGAGCGTTCACACTCCAGCCAGAGAGTGACAGCAGCACTGAAGCATTAGGTGTCGCAAACACATAGTGACCATGAAGGACGGTGGAGATTTGATTTATAATCAATGCTATTTCCTTGGAATGTAGATACTAGCATATTTGTTCAGGTTTTTTGTTTGTTTTTTTGATCCATAAAGTCAAACTGTCTTCTTTGCAGTGGATTGAATTTAATCAATTCGTATTTGCCTATTGTCACAATTTCATGGACTTCATTTCCCAAGATTCTTTGATTCTTGTCTTTCTGTGTTTGTAATCAGGTGTTCTATTTCTCCCACCTGTTTCTCATTTGTCTATGTATTTAAGTTATGGAGGCTTTAGAGAGTTTGGGGAGATTATACGTATTTGAACTGTAAAGAGTAACAGTTGGAAAAGAGTTATAATTCTATTATTTATTCAAAATTCCCTCCATCTTTTCGCACAGACACGTTTGTGCCGTTTTTAGGAGCCTGAGAAAGTGTCTTGGACATTGTTCTTCTTCTTCTTCTTCTCAGTCACGCTGTGTTCAGTGTGAGAAGTGAATGTTCAAAACCGATCATAAAATCAAATCATTTAAAGATTGGTTAATTTTTATCTCTAAAAAGTGCTTATTGACAAGCATAAAAAAACGTTGGGTCTGATTAACTAATTTTACAAATCTGATCTAACCGTAAAAATGATAAACAATAAAACAAAACATGTTTCTAAATGCCAAATGTATTTTATATGCACCAGAAGGAAGCTGAGTACCAACAATCTGCAGTGAAAACTCACTCACATCCTTCTACCACACTACCAGCATAAAAAAAACAAACAAACTAAATTCAGTATTGTACTTGTTTTACTTTACTCTATTTACTTTTACTTACAGTTTTGGCCTGAAATAGAGAGCTTCTACCAACAAAACAATTTATTTTCCAAAAAGCTTTTAGGTAGAGCTTTTATTTGTCTAGAAAAGCTATAAGATTGTGCCAGTTTATTTATTTTGGCACTTTATTGTCTTGGTATTCTTCCTTTCGACATCTATAGTGGTAGACATGGCCAGTCTTGTGTTTTTTTTTATTTATTTTTTTTTTCCCCCCCAAAAAATTGCTTTTTTTGACATCCTTGCTGATGTCAAAACTATACTAAATAGTAAATGTACAGATACTGTGTCTTATGGAAGGAAAAGTAGGCTTGTGTAAATGTACATAAAACCCTTCCGAACTCACGCTTCTTCCCAATCTCTGATTTTGTGGTTACAAGAAGAGGCTAATATTTGAAATCAATAAATTTTGTAACATAGTTATGCATCAAAAAGACAAGTCTGTGAGTGGAAAGAAGATTTGCCAAGGGAGGGATGTGAAACTAGAAAAGCGGATGTTTGGGCTCGAGTTTTCCTCTCCAAGCCTCTGATTCGGTCTTGAACTGCATTATTTATGAACCAGAGCACAACATCCAACACCAGGGCTTAAACCCTTTCCCGCTCTCTTCCTCCAGAGCTCAACCCTTGACACAGAGCGAGCACCTTTCACCAGTAATGAGCAAGATTGCATTAAATACCACACTCATTCTTCCTTTTGCACATATTTCCCGTCTTCGTCACTCCAACTAATGAAGTGCAAGTTGGGTCAAAGATGAAGCGTCGGATCACAGGAGTTGTGCATGTGTTTCTTCTGGAGATTAAATGATGAAGATAGTGGGTGGTGATGGCTCTTTCTGACAGTCTAATCCATCAAAAGAAGTTGCGTAGACGATAAGCTGATATGGAAAAGACTTTTCGCTTCTTAAAACGAGACTGCAACAGGGCTTCCATTGATTTGCAAACGAATTGCTTGGGAATGTTCGGAATCAATTGTATATTCAAGTGATGGATAATCATGATCAGGATCAGGAATTCTTTATTCATCCCCTTGGGGAAATTCTCCTTTGTTTCAGAAGCTCACAACCTTTGATCATTACAAACACTCTTAACCATAAAAATAGCATAAAAAATAGGAAGTAAAAAGCGCAAGAGAAAAATAGTTGCTTATGTTGAGAAAAAACTACAATAATGTACCATCGCTACTTCGCAGTTTGACCATTGCGGATTTAAGACTTTGCTGACTGTTTTCATTAAGTATGAATATATTATTAAAAAAAGAAATATTGCAGATTTTCTGGAAATTTCGCCATATATGAAGACCTCAAATATTTTGTTAATTCTATTAATAATTTGTAATATCTGCTCTTACTGATGGCTCATTGCATTACATACTGTATGACATGTAAGACTGTAAGACAAAAAAAAAATAAAACACGAAAAGAGAATGTTCTAATGCTGATAGATGACGAATCAGCTCTCAAGTTTTGCAATCTAGCCTGTGATTGGTGTTTGGACCGCTTCTCGGACCAGTAGCATCTTCTCGCGGTGGTTTGTTAACAGTACTACATAAAGGGAGGGTTTTAAAAGTCTGAATGCATGTTAAATAAATACATAAATATAATGTCCCCACTTCATGTGTTTGGAACGTATCTACCGCAATAGACGAGGTATTTACAGTATTTACAAAGATCCGTTCTTCTGTAATTTCCTATATTTGCAGTTATTCACATGTTGATATGAAAGATGTAAAAACCTGTTTATGTTACAGATTAGTGTTATGTAATTTGATGGCTACAGGGAGGAATAAGCCATCTTGGCAAACAATCAATCTTCGTCTCTACGGACGTTACTCTGTTTTTTACTTGCAAAATCAATACAGACCATACAAACAGTTTTTACCCAGGGTAATATTTCTAAAACTTCTACTCACGTTTTTTCCTCTTTTCGTTCTCTACAGCTCATTCCTCGTAGTTTCTTAGCCCCCCACCCCGCAACCGGCTCTCAACTCCCTTGAGCTTGGATATATGAGTTTGTTGGGAAGGTAATAAAGAGATGTGATAGTGGAGGTTGTGCACACTGGGTTTGATTGACAGGGCAATGTTCGGAAAGAAGGACGAGGGAATGATCGGAATATTCAACAAGTGTCTTCATTAACCTATTCATGGCTGTGTAGTAGAAAAAAAAGCTGGTTTTGGAAAAAGAAGAAAACCTAATTGTATTTTAGTCAGACATAATTGCCAGTAAAGTGGAATAATCAATTAAGTGGCTATCTCTCAGTAATTTACTGGAGGTTAATGAGAATTTACTCAGAATTTCCAAGTGACGGCAGCCAAACCTCTTAACACATTCATAGAGGAGAGGATTTAATCGACAAGTGCTTCTCTATCCTTGGAAAAACAAGACGCAAAATGCTCCAAATCATTTGAAAACAAGTATCTACTGAAATAGGTTAAATTTAAGGGCAGCACGGCCCTTTTTTCATAGTTTATCAAGATTGTTTTTGTCGGTGTTTGAAAAGTGTGTGTCTGCGGATTCTTTTAACCAGCTTCTGTCAAGGTTGCTTTGACTGATGGGATGCATCGCTTTAAGCCGCTTTGCAAAGAAGCCTTTTCTGTTTCTGTTAAGAATGAGGTTACGAATAATGCACTCTCAAAAAACAGTTAAACAGCCAATTAAAACATTTTCTTTAAATTCCGATTCGGGCAATTAAAAATTCAGACTGGTTACAATGAACATGCCTCAGCAGGATTAAACAAGTCTATGAAAAAGTGGAATCTGCAATGCGACTCTTTTTCGGCTCAGAAAACATTTGAATATTTATCATTTGTAAACAGCGTATTGAGTCCATTCTGAAGCCATTGCCACATTTCAAAGCCCATGTGCTATCGTGCTAATGCTACCGACAGTTCCACAATCTTCAATGTGAAGCCCAAAGACACTGCGAGACTTTGTAAATGTCCCAGTCTGATTTATCGGTAAACATCAACTGTGCCACACACATTCTAGTTGACAAGAGAGGAAGTTAGGGGCATGCGCTTCCATTAACTCTGAAGCCTCCGTGCACAGTGTTTTAGAACAAGACGTATGGCCGCCTCAACAGACAGTCATTCCTCCATGTCTCATTGACTTTAGTATTGATGCGTCTACAGGGGCAAACCTGGAGGGAGTGATGCAGTAGACGTTCCCTCGTAGGCCATCAAGACTCGTCCTACCACAGACGCAGTCGTCTACTCATGTTCTCCATTAGTGCTCTCTTGTTATTCAAGGAGCTGGAAAGGTCTAAATACCATTCTTGTTGAGACATGGATTCGGAACATTTTCACTACTACGTCTTACTTCCCCCCTTTGTGATAATTGCGGAAGCCCGAAATAGCATTTTCTCTAAATAGTGTCGGCTTTTCCCTCCATTATTTGTTTTCTTGCCAGTTGAGTTGCTCAGACAAACACGATGTTCCAATCATGAGACTTCACGAAGCATTTAAAGTGTGATGCATGCACTGGAAGCACATAGAATTTGTCAGGGCAGCCTTAGTCGTAGTTGACAGTGAAGATCACTGTGTTCATCTGCTTGATCCTTTTATTCCACCACTGTTATGGATGAGAGAGCTGCAGTAATGAAATTGTCCCAGCACTGCATATTACCCAGGATTCTCTGGGCCTTCGGGCTTTCTCTTGTCAAGGATGAGCCGGACGGAGAAGCAACACATTAACACATACAGCGTTCTTGATAAGGTGATTAGGTAAAGCGCGTACACGAGCGCCGATCTGTAGCTTAGCGATGAAAACAACTGTCAGTTCTGGCCTTTGAAAATTTGCAGATTGATGCATGGATTCTTGCGCATACATGTATATGTAAGCTTCCCTTTCAACAACCATTTTAAAGGAAATTGAGTAAATGCTCTTGATTCGTTTGCTTTTGTCTGTCAGACGCCTCAGCCGAATGCCAAAAGTAATCGGAAGTTTTTATTTTCTCTAGAGGAAACGAATTATAGTATTGTACAGTTGATGGTTGGAACTTTCTTTCCATTCGAGTCTTCATCCATTCATTTTCTACCACTTGTTCATTTTTCGAGTCGCAGTTCTGAGAGCCAATCTCAGCAAATCTGGGCCTGAAAGCAGGATGTGGTGAAACAATCACAAAAATGTATATACGGTACATATTTTTTTCTTTTCTTTATAAGTCAAAATACCATATCAGATCAATGACAAAAGATCAAATTATAAAGAAACATGCCGGTATTAGTGCGACACCATGAGATGTTCTTTAGGCCCCACCCCAAAATTGGCCATTACCAATTAGATAAAAAAAATAAAACATTGAAGGTGGGAAGAATATGGAAGACACACCTCTAACAAGTAGCCAGCCAATCACAGAGCAAGTGAAAAGATGTGCATAATTTTTAACCGCTAAGCAAAACAAAAACACATAGAAAACGTGAATCTTACACATCCTCCTGACCGTGTAGCATTTATAAACCTTAATAGAGAATTAGAATAGAATAGAATCGTTTTACTGAACTGCGTAGAGTCATTAAAAATTACAGCTCTGCCTTGTAATTTATCAACATTAAGCTTAAGCAAGCCGCAAAGAAACGTGCGAACAGTGTGTGTGCGCAACACAAACTTGTTCATTTATCTGCAAGCGCAAGCATGTTGAAGTAATTAACTAGACTCCATCCTCGTGGTCACTGACTGTTTGACTGCCGAACTTCTCCGGCGTATTTGAAATGCCAAAGGTCATCTCCCTTCTTTACGCATCCCTGATTACCACTAGCAATTACCTGCCAGGCTCAACGTTTCTCCCTGCCTTTCTCCTTCACTCCAGCTCCGTTAATAAAGCCAGCATCACAGTCGCACCAGGGTCAGCACAAGTGTAAATGTCTCCTTTACCACAACACTGTCATTCAGCTCCTCTACGCCAACACTCTTCCTAATTCACAAATAATTAGCTCTGGGCCTGTCTCATCCGTACCCTTCGCTCCATCCCATTAATTGCGTTTAAAGGGACCAGTGCTGTAAACCTGACCGCGCTGGCTTTTAATGACATATGTGGGACCCTGTCAGTGGGAGCTGATTTGGATTCGCCGGCAGCCATCATCTCTGCGAAAGGCCAGGTCAAAAGGCTGCGACAGTAGAGAATACCTACAAACCAAACCAGCTCGCATCACAGCCCAATTTGTGCCCAACAAGACAAGGTGCTTGTTGCAGTTACAAGGGCAGAGGTGCGTTCTTTCATCCAAAATTAAGCTTTTATGGCCAAGAAAGGGCAAGAGGGCAAAGGTGTTCTCGGATATTTATCCGTGTTCTCGGATATTTATCAGAGGCTGTAATTCGAAAGTTGCCGTACAAAGTGAAACGAATTGGGCTCTGGATTGTCCAAATTTGGACAAGAACCAGATAAACTCAGCTTTCTTCACATAAGTTGCTGTCTTGATTTTTTTTTTTTTTTGTAGTTACAGTCTTCAGCTGTGTTTTCTCAACGTTTGCATGGGTTTCATCCGGCTCTCCTCCGATAGTCCAAAAAAACATGCGCTTGTGTGTGTGTGTGTGTCTGTGTGTCTGTGTGTCCTTCTTTGTGATTGGCGTTGGTGGTTTTTCATGACCCTGAAACGAAAAATCGCATCGGAAATAAATGGAAAGTTATTTTTAAAGATAGACGGATGGTTGTAGGAATAGATAGATGAATTGATAAATGGTTGAATGGATGTAAACATGTATGTATAGATAGATGACTGGGTGGATGGATGGTTAAATGGATGGATAGATGGATGATGAACGGATGGATGAATGAATAGATGAATGGTTGAATGAATGGATGAGTGTTTGTATGTGTGTATAGATAGATGGATGGGTGGATGGTTGAATGAATAGATGGATGATGGATGGATGGTTGTGTGTTTGTATGTATGTATGTATGTATGTATAGATAGATAGATAGATAGATAGATAGATAGATAGATAGATAGATAGATAGATAGATAGATAGATAGATAGATAGATAGATAGATAGATAGATAGATAGATAGATAGATAGATAGATAGATAGATAGATAGATAGATAGATGTATGAATGGGCAGATGGATGGATGGTTGAATGGATTGATGTATGTTTGTAAGTACAGATAGATGGATGGGTGGATGGTTGAAAAGATGGATGGATGGTGGAATGGATGGATGGATGGTGGAATGGATGGATATATGGATGATGGATGAGTGGTTTAATGGATGAGTGGATGGTTGAATGGATGGATGAATGATTGGAAGAAAAAAGATTTATGCAGAAAAAGTCTTCAGCAACGTCTCAGGCCAATTTTCAAATGAACCGTGTCTTTCAACAGCCGCATTACTGCAGTAGTTATTGTGGAGGTTACAAAGACGGTGTCTAAACAAGTATGTCCTGACACCTCGAGGCCCAGCGGGAAACCTTCATATTAAACATCAACACTGAGATCTGAGAGGCTGAGTTTTTGACAAGCCGCAATTCTGGATGTCAAAGCACAGCAGACAGCGGCTTTACACGGCTACAAGCACAAACTGGCCTTGGAGGCGTCCGACCCTGTTGTGACCATTACCAGCTTTGCATACCATCCACAGACATATTAGATCTACCATTGGTTGTTAGCACAAGAAGACACTAGTTGGTGTTCACAAACATTATTGTGCGTTTGAAAAAAACATTAAAAAAAAAAAAAAGAGTCACTTTTTCGACACCTTAAACATTTTAACACTTTCTGGATCACTGAGGCAATTTTTTTGTATTATACTCACTTTTTGTATTTTTACTTTTTTACGTCATTTGACTGTATTTGTAGTCATATTTTACACTTTATCCTTATATCTACTGTTTTACTTTATTGTATTTCTATTTTTTATCTTCATTTTATTGTATTTCCCTTTTGCACATTTATTGTTTCCCTTGTTAAAATGCTGGAACGATCAAAACACATAATACTACATGTTGCACGTATAATATTTGAATTGAATTTGAATTTGAATTTGTGTGTGTTTGTTAAATTGATAGAAATCAGAGCATCTTTGATCACAGCGGGCATATATCAGTATGTTATCAACCGTTAAACCAATATTTACAAAGTTGCAGTGTGTATGAAAAAAGTTCAATCCATCCATTTTTGAAGCCACTTTTCCATTTCTGGGTGGTGCTACAACTAATCCCAGACTGAGCTTGAAGACATTATACACATACACACAAGAGAAAGAGACAGAGAGAGCAATGTTTTAGAAGTAGAGCTGCACTATTCTGGATAAAATGAGAATCACCATTTTTTGCTTAGAATATTTTATTATTTTAAATATTCAACCCTGATAAAATAAACATTCCAAAGTACATGATTTAGTTCAGTTGAGGACACAATATTAGCTCAGTTTAAAAGCAGTTTTTAAATACTTATCAAACAATGATTATTTTGTGGGGGGGCTAATAATTTTGTCCTCAATGGTAGATGATGGCGGAATATGGTTTGCTGAGTGTCGTCTTCTGGTTTGAAATCGTAGATCAGAGAGTTTGGCAGAATCGTATAAATGCTGAATTAGGATTGTGAAGGAGTAGAATCGAGATCTTTAACGATTAATTTTCCAGAAGCAAATTTTCCCATTTCCAAACGTATTATTTCTTGCCAAACTTTCAAACTTCAAATTACTGCCTCTCCTACAGTACCTTTTGTGGTAATAAGGCTTTCAGCGTTCCCAGATATTTCCCGTTTCCCTTTCCAGAACCGTTTTCCCGCCACCCAGCTCCCATCGCTCGCCTCACACAACTACACAACTTTCACACCCATTTCTAGCATTTGTTTTTCCATCTGCAATATAATTTCAAGGATTTCGACAGAATGAAATGACGCCCGGCAGTGCCAACTACCATAACAATAACCTCCTCCCGTGCCAGGCGCTGGGCGACTATAGATAATAATGCGCGATTTCCAAAAACAATGTCGGAGAAGACATTCTGGCACGCTGGACCACAACAGGAGGCAAACTCTGCTAACTCATAATCAGGAGAGGAGTAATTAAAGTGTTTAGGAGCACGAGGATGGACAGATGTAAGCGTAAAGTCTGCTGAGAGAAGAGCCCGGGTCATCTGGTTTGGGTCCTGCTGATGGCACCAGCGCTAAAAGGCTTTCCTGCTGTGACCTCGCTGCAGAAAGGACGTGGACGATTCTCTCTGGCCTACTAAACCACAAAAGCGTCTGAGAGCTCTGAGATGCTTCAGGTCTGGAGGCTTTTAGATGCCCGACTCCTTGCTGATAAGACACGGTGAAGCGCTGGAAAGTGCATGGATAGTTGGATGGGTGGATAATTAGATTAGTAAATAAATGGATACATGGATGGATGATTGATGAATGAATGGATGGATGGACAGAGACAGAGAGATAAAAAGTGACAAACACAAACAGTAGGCAGGTAGAGAAATAGATAGATCGATAGATGGATAGATAGATAGATCGATAGATAGATAGATAGATAGACTGACAGACACAGACAGACAGACAGATACTCTACATAGAAATATTTCTCTCACACATTCTATCTCATCCTAACTGTTCTTATCTCTTTTTTTTTAGTTTATTCTCTCGTTTTTTTCTGTCTTTCTCTCATTTTGATTTGCATGTTTTGCATTTATCTTGCTGTCTCTTTTGCTCTTTTTTGTTATTTCTTTCTCTTTCTCTATTTTCTGTTTCTCCATCTCGCTCTCTCACACACACACACTCACCCCCTCTCTCTTTCTCTCTCGCTCTTTCTCTCTCTCTCACTCACCAACCCCCTCTCACCCCCTCTCTCTTTCTCTCTCGCTCTCTCTCTCTCTCACTCACCCACCTCTCTCACTCACCCGTCTCTCTCTCTCTCTCTCAGCCCTCTCTCTCTTTCTCTCTCTCAACCCTCTCTCTTATTCACCCTCTTTCTCTCTCTCTCACTCAATCTCTCTCTCACTCACCCTCTCTCTCTCTCTCTCTCTCTCTCTCTCTCTCTCCCACCCTACAGACGTATTTGTGGACCAGGTAGTCAGTTTTCAGACAGTCCCTTCCTGTTTTGAATCCTGTCCATCTATTTAGCCTAAATTTGCAGTGATTATGTCAGCATCAAATTGCCGGCGTCGTTCGTCACGTCATGATTTCTTCCACTCAGCGCAGGCTGTTCGCTTTAATGAAAAGTGACGTGAACCGAGCCTCAACAAAACCCAGCTACACAGGCACAGCTTTTCCAGAGAGCGCAGACAGACAGACAGACAGACAGACAGACAGACGGCCGGTCTCACCCTCTTTGCATGGCAGCAGATATCAATCGGAAACTGCTGGAGTTCCACAACACGATCGGCGCGATATCGAAGCGTCCACAACAAGCCTTGCCCTTTCAAGTTTCAGTAAATGCTCTGTTAATTGAAATCAATAAGAGGAGGAAAAACCCACCTGCGAGGGGGCAAATCAATGCATTTCCTCACTTTTATTATAAGAAGTGAGGCAGAGGCCATTAGGTTTCATTCACTAACCCTATTGATTGCCGGGCTCGTAATTTGTTTCGGTCCCAAAGTAAGCTTTTCACCCCATTAAGTTCCACCACAGGTTCCGAGGACTGAGTGAAGCTCGGCCTTAATCATCATTACCACCTGCCTGGTCATTTCTGCACACAGCCAGATAAAATCACTCTGATTATGGATTCCTCAGTGTTCGCTGCATCTGGCTTTTCCCATTATTTGCATAATTGTCAAATGGAGAGTGTAGATGAAAGTGGATTCATAGGAAACCAAGCTGGATGGTTCTTGGCGCTTGAGGTTAGTCCCGTCCTTGAGGGCTGAAGGATGTGAGGTTTAAATCTGGAGCTTAGTTGGGTGTAAAACTGTGGGCGCGGTGGTGTAGTGATTTCCACCTCGTGGTAAGAAGATCCCGTTGAGACTCAAGCCTGAGGTCAAGTCGGGTCGGTCAGTGTGGAGTTTGCTTGCGTGAGTTAAATCAGTGTCTCATATTTCATCAAAAATTCCAAAATTGTCTTGAAAAACTCCCTATAGATGTGATTGCAAGTATGTGAATCTAAGAGCTGCACTTAATTGAAAAGTAAGCCAAATGGACATTCAGAACTTATAATCAATTCACATTCAGACACAATTGACAACAAATCACATTTCAATTACTGTCCTTTGAAAAACAACAGTCTTTTAGGCGAAGGTCCAGAAGTGCGTACATTTATTTATATATTCACAGATATTTATTTCTTCTTAATTAGTCTGCTTATATCATCAATGCACGACTATCGAAGCAAATTATTTCAGCACAGTCCAGATACCTTTTGACAAATATATTGTTCTGTAACATCGAACGGAGCATATATTTACAACGCTATCTGACATAAAAGCAGAGATATAAAAAGTATAAAAATGTAAAAATAGCGAGTATAAAAATGTTCAAATTAAGTGCATAACTTAAAAAGAAAAGACAAAGGAAGAAAATTATTTTTTGCCATATAAGACGCAACGGCAAATAAGACGCACCCAATTTTAAAGGAGGAAAATCTAGAAAAACAGATTCTGAACCAAATACTGTAGTAAAATGTTTTATATCAACTGTATAAAAGTTACCAGCAGTTTAAGAACAACTGTATGCCAAACATGTAACATGAACAGTCAGTAAAGTCAGTAAACAGTGAAAGTAAGACTGGGCGCTATACCGGTATTGAGATGTGCCACGATGTGGATTTTGCAATACCGTGGATACCGTGATAATTCATGAATTAGATTTTTATATAAAAATATAAACACCTTAATACAGTATTACACATTAGTTTTTCATTAAGTTGTAACTTACCAATGACGGCACGGACATTGCTAATCAAACACAGTTTGTACATACGCGTGCCGCTCCGTTTTCTGCGCTGTGCCTTTAAGAGAGCGGCTGTTTTAGTTTTAAAGACGCGCTCGAGAAAATCTGCTTGTTTTATTTTGATCAAAGTCGGTTTTCGTTTGGAAATCATGGTTTCATTGTTTCACAAGATTCTGCACGAGAAAGAAATCGAGACCACGTATGTATACCGCGGTATTGCATACTAACATGGCGGTGATTGCGCTCCGCGAATCTCTGCATTTGCCGTATAAGACGCACCAACGTTTCACCCTCAGTTTTGGAGAAGAAAAAGTGCGTATTATACGGCGAAAAATACGGTAATAATGAAAAACTTTACCTCCATTTTCACATCTTGACTCAAACGTTTTAACTTATAAACAGGTAATAAAACTGAACACATCCCAACAATTGAACCAAAGAATTGAACGTTTTCGAACATGCTTTTAAACAAAAAACGTAACAAATTTTAATAACTTTTAATGCAATAACTGGAACTGCAATGGTTATTCATTCCTTTTCAAACTCTGCCGATGTCCTGAGATTATAATTTTAGAGTCAAATGTGACCCTATGTGACTCTATGCATCCTGCTCTGTGATTGGTTGGCCACTGTGGCCCCGCCTACAGGCTTCCCATGCGCTAGAAATGAGCTACAACCATGCAGAACATGCGCGGATGCTTCTGTAATAAAGGTTGTTCATTGTTGAAACGTGACTCATGAAGACGCCTGATTAATTCGAAATGCATTTATGAGTGTGTAAATACTGGAGAGTCGTGTTTATATGACCATATTTTATGCTCGGTTAATTCCATAAGCCCTGTGAAATTCATATCGCAGCATCTGCTGCAGTGCAAGCCCACTGGAGAGGCTTTGTGGCTGGGGGAAGAGTACCCATAAGCCCTTGCGCTTGAATAATTTAGTTATGCTTGTTTGGTCAAAGCATGCATTGCTTTCGAGATGAAGTGTGCACTACACACGCTCAGTCAGAAGTAACTTCTCCAGACAGCTTCGTGGATTTATACCGATCGTAGAGACTTCAAGATGGATCCCCCAGTCTTTGAGAGAAATCAATGATTCAGTCTGAACATATCTGTCAACAGCCATTGATCTAACAACACCCCATTGTATGAGATGGGAGGTGAAGATTCAATCAACTGTTGAGTGCTTGTCTGTCAGAGTGTCAGAGCCGCACTTAGATGCAAATGCCGCTCTACAAGAGGAAGCTGCAACCATCACGCGGTGTCAGAGATGGACGTATTGAGAAACTACTTTTAAAGTACAAAGAGTAAAGACGTATATTTACAGTGGTTTACCTCAAATCATACAGCGATTTGGAAACCGGTCATTTGAAACCGTTATAAGCGGTGCAATAACACACTTGCAATTTTGGAATCCAGAACACATTATGCATTGGGATGAATTTAACGATTTTTTTTATCCACTTATGAATTGCACATACAAGTCAAATAATGCTCCTAAACCACTGTCATTTCATGTAGCGTGTGAGGCATTGCTTTACTAAAAGAAGGATAATGGAGCGCTGTATTACATTGATACAATATGGTTCGAAATGTAGCATTTGAAACGCTAGTGCTTTTGTTGTGAATGTTGTCCATTGTTGCAAAAGTGTAACTGGAAAGGTAAAGTAAGAAAATCAAAGCTTGACACACCGAAATTGATCAAAAATTGTCTGCTATGTCGCTAACACATCCCAGGATTCATTACTTTTCTTTACACCTGTTTGGTGTTCACATGTTCAATTGGTTCCACCTGTGTTTTCATTAGTGAATCATTTGGTGTGTACATAGAAAAAAAAAAGCGTTTGTCTATACATTCAAAGTATTGTGAAATGGACAATTGTAGAGTAAGTGTAAAGATACAGCTCTGAAATAAAAAACAAGTAATTTTAATCTATTTGTTCATATATTCAAGATGATTCGTCCATTTCTGTCTTTTATTGCTTTGCATATTATTTCATCACTATTATTAACTGTCAAGCAGGTCTTTATATTTACATTTCTGCAATCGTCTAATACTAACTTACATTACATTGATACGCTAAAAACCATTAAAATTTGACTTTGAGTAAAACCTCGAGTCCATGATGTTGCAATCGCAATGATCAAGTTTTTTTTTCTTATATTATTTAGGCTGGTATTTTAATGAATTTTATTTCAAATCATCGACCAAATCTTTAAATTCTTAGAATAATTATTGTCAATTTGATTTTATTCGTTCACAGTGGATATAGACGTGTCTTGAGGCAAAAACCAAAAAAAAAAAAAAAACCTGTCACCCCAACAAAAATGCAATAGTATTTCTATAATGTTCCAACTATTTCCTTTAGGAAAGAAATGTGCTTCCCATATCGTGTCATCTATTATTATTTAAAACATTGTGCTTATCTCTATCCGTGCTTCCACGCACACAAGTCTTGGAGATAGGGTGGCAATTCATGGTCGGGGAAAGAAAGCCTGTTGAAGAAGATTATGTTTAAGATTAGAGGGCGAGTGGGGAGTCTGAAAGAAAGAGGTGCTAAAAGCGTCCGGACGAACAGAGCGTGTTTGTGAAGACGCAGAGCCTTCTGATTCTCAAATGGCTCTTCACAGTAAAGAAGCCGTTCACCTTTCTGCAGTCTGTCAAATTACCCATTACGAGATTACCAAAAGGCTGAGAGTTTTGTGGTGACAAAGAGAGAGAGATAGAGACTTGATCATTTGAAGCTGTTAATAATTTCGAAATACTGTGGTACCGTGACTTACGAAATTAATCCGTGCCGAGAGCCAAAATTTCGTTAGCTGAGCCTCGTTTGACCTGCAATCCATCTAATCCGTGCCATGACTTAGTAAATTCAGACAAAAAATATTTTATAAATCATAAAATATTGGTAATAAATGTAATAAAAGCTACACATTTTGTTACTCAGGATTTTCGTTATCTCGGACATTTGTAGGTCGGGGTACCGCTGTAATATGAATTATTACCGTAATAATGTGCATGCAGAACAATTTTGAATGGTTTTTGTGTGCTGCTGCTTTGTGAAATGTCTAAAACAAGATGATGTGCAGCAAAGCAGGATAAAACGCTAAATAATTAAAAACGATGATGCCACTTGTTCAATTATTCAAGTCTGTAGCTTTTGTGAGGCCAATATCTCGTATGATTCCCCACAAGAAGCGCAGGCCAAACACATGCAATTGTATGTTTTTGTGAGAATTATTTAGCACAAAAGAGTTGTTTTTATAAAAAAAAAAGCAGGAAAAAATCCCATTTATCCGTTCTTCTGCTGAACCAGTTTTCGATTTCTGGGTCACGGGGAAGTGGAAGCCAATCACAGCTATAAGCCTGAAGGCAGAACGCACACCCACCACCAATCACAGAGCAGAAAAACATGGTGAAAACTGGAGACTTTTGGTTCTTTGGTTCTTCTTGCTGTGTGGTGACATTTTATTGTAATTATTCATGAATATTTAATTACGTTATAAATACGCCCATCCCATCCCTGTTTATTGTGCACGTTTATTTGTTTGTTTATTGGCTTGGCCACCAATGACAGTCGCATGAAAGTGCTCATACTTAAATTAATTGGGCCCAAACAAACCAAAGTAAGATTACAATGTTTTACAAGCCCGTCTTTACCGGCTTTATTTGCGTCTCCCATGGGCTGATTTTATCTGTTGATTCGCAGTTAAGCGCTTCTAAGCTGTTTGGGTCCATCTGGATTTATTATAGAACCCTCATCAATTAAATTTGTGATTTTGTGGAAGCGGCTCCACTCGGTCTGTGTTGGAGTGAGTGTATATGTGGAGGAGTATCTCCTTGCTGTAATTCAATGGTGCGTCTGGACTCGAAACTCCCAGCAGAGGCTTGTGACATTTGGAATTCCGGCGGCTGATTTTCTAGCGGAATGTCTGTCTGATCCGCCGCGGTCCGACAGCGATGGGATTCACTCTTTGGAGGATTCATGCACTTTGGCATTACCTGGATGGCCTGATTACAACCAGTGCTTACAAAAATAGTGTTGGGATATGTGGTACAGTGGTACCCCTACTTAGGAAATCGCATTTTACATCTAATCCATCTAATCTGTTCCACGACTTCATAAATTCAGTCGAATGTTTATTAATATTATAATATTGCTAATAAATCAGAACTCTCATCTCCATGCATGCTAGTGGTAAGAAAAAGAGGCGCTCCTTTCGTATAGCGAAATATTTCGGAACTTGTAACACAATTTTTTTATGGATTTTTATGTTTGCTTTCGTTTTTGTTGCCGATTTTTATATATATTTTTTTCAAGCAGATTTGTTTAATATAGTTTTTTTTGTTTGCTCTATTTAATATATTTTTTCTAGAGGAATATTTAATTGCTTTTGTTTTGAATAGGATATATTTTAATTTAATTTCAGGAGGAGATTTGTGTTTGCTATATTTCTGTTAACGTTGTACAGTGATTTTTGTGACACAACCATGTATAGTTGTTCTAGAATATTTAGGCTTGTTCTAACTTATTTAAAACATGTATGACAGAGGTCCTCACATGTTTTTAGGCTTGTGAACTGCTTCTAAAATACCAAGATGAAATTTCTACCAACAAAAAAAAACAAAAAACAAAAATGTCTTATGTATACAGTATAGTACAGCTATTTTTGTGTATTATTGTCTTAGTTCTGATGACGTTGGTTCACTGAGAGACAAAAACAATGGCAGTTGTCTGGAAAACAGCAACACTAGTTCACCACTCGTTTTTTCAATGCCCTTCAAAGAGAAATCGGTGTTTTAGTTTTTATGAACAGTCCGAAAAAAAACCCTCTATGTTTCACTTCCTTGAAACAGCAATGGTGAAAGGCAGATAAGAGAAATTAATTTTGAAAGCGACGTAGTGGGGAAAAGTTCCGCTCTGTGTGGAAAAGAATAAATTTTGGCTTCTCCATTTGTTAAGTTCTTTTATTTTTTAAGTGTAGAAGGAAATAAATTAAGGTGAACTTGACACTCCGAAGCTTAATGGAGGTTTTGTGCAGTTGTTTGAGCCTGTGAGGAGACCAAGGTCAGAAAAAGTCTGATTGGCTGTCCGGTATGTCAATCAAAAGACATATTTCAAAGTGCTGGTAGATGATTGGCTGTCAAGATTATTATTTTGAATCTACCCAATCGACTTCTCAATCAACCACTAGATCACGACTGCTGCTTTACAAGAATGACACAACTGAAAAGTCACTATTCTAATTACATTCCGTTGCATATTTTTTATTTGACATCTTTTCACCACTTTTGGCCACTTCTGGAGTAATATTGCATGCGCTATGAAATAACTGCCTTAAATGCTTTGCTAACTTTATTTCAATTAAGTTTTAGTTTCAAGCTTATTTATAAGTAAACCATAACGCCCCCTATTTTTAATATGCTTATAAACAATCAGAGCACTTACAACACCCACTTAAAACCTCTACAAGCTTTACCGTATAAAAGGCGTAATTTACTAGTGAGGCTTCAACTGAGTGTTTAATTAATTTGTCTCTAAGTGACCTAGAAATTTCAGTCGTTGGTGTTTTCTTTTCACTCGCCGTTTTGCAGGAAACGACTGCAGTAAACAAACACACAAACAACATGCAGTGTTTCGCCCGCTGCTGCTAAACTCAGTAAACTAGCGAGTCTTGGCCAACCGCACTCTTACTCTCACGTTACTAATGCAGCTCAGACACGAAAAAGCTTCTGCAGACAATTCCATTAACACTTTCCCAACCTGCTTTCATAGGTGTAGGCTTTCATCCCCAACACACATACACTCTTGGAAAGGACTGCGAATAACAACTCTTAACAATCCTAATGCGTTTCCGCATGGAGCCAATTGAACGTTAGGAAATCAATTTAAATTGTGTTTTTCTGTTGTGTGGATTTTTGGCTTAAGGGATATTATTGAAACATTCAAATGACCACACAATTTAAAAAAAAAAAATCAGTTATTTCAGTAATTATTAAAATATGTGGAATATTTTAGTTTAGGGACATTGTAACACAATATTCTGAGCAGCTAGGATAATATTTTCAACATTTAACAATTAAACATTAGCCACTCCAGAACTTTCTTTATGGAGTTTGTATGTTCCAGGTCTTCGGTTTCACCCCACTATGGGATTAACTGTGGGATTACTAAAGATTATTAAATATTCAGAGTCTGGAATAGGTCAATAGGTGTGAGTGAGAGTGAGAATGTGTGTGTCTGTGTGCTCTTTTGTGATTGGTTGACCACCAATTTAGGGTGTGTCTTACTTTCAGACTGCAAATCCTGAAAGAATGGATGTGTTTTACCATATCCCTCATTTTTTCTTACACGTGTAGTTCCAAGACTGACCAGAAGATGTAAAAGTCTTGGCAAACTACTTAGTTGGACTTTTCTTTTCTTTCCCTGGAGAATCTTTTTTTTTGTCATTATTTCATTTCTCCCATCCTCTTTTCCTTTTGTAAGGTAGCTAAACACATTTGCTCCTTCAGTAATGTCCTCTCCTGTGAGTACCCTCATTAGGTCTCTGCTCTAATTAATCCTCCTTGATTTCCATGTTTCCCTCTCTCTCTCTCTCTTTTCACTCTTCCAGCACTGCAAATCCTTACATGGTGGATTACTTTTGCTCGTGGGTGGGAAGAAGAAAAAAAATAGAGGGAGGGATGTTCACAAGCCATTTACAAGAAGCCCCATTTAGTTTCTAACGCCCACCTTAAAAACGGCAACACAGGAAAGACCTTTGGTTTTTCCGTTCACACAGGCCATGACCTCTGTTTGTAGTACGGTTGAGCCCAAGACGAAATGGCTATATTTAGTCAAGGTGTTCCTAAGTGCCACGGAGGCTGGTGTGTTTGTAGTCCACAGTATCTAGAACGCTTATGGTCTCTTCTAAGACTTACCCAACAGTGGGCAGTCGTATTCTGCAGAGAATCAATCCCAGACCTTCATTGTCTGCCTGCAAAGCCTCCTTAAGGCCTTAAAGCCACTGAGAGTCCTGCACTGATGACCTGCTCTCTGCTCCAGACTGACTCTCACTTCCTTCAGCACACCTGAATTCAGATGCTTCCAGTAGGCCTGTAATGGCATTTTCGAGGGGGAAAAAAAATCATGGGATTTGATTTCCCAACTCCCTGGGGTTTCTTTTTTCACACAATAAAGTTGAGTGGGTGGTTGATTGGCGAATGGGTTCTGACTTTAGGGCTTCATCTCCATCCTTCATCTCTCCTCTCATTAGAATGCGAGTGCTTCCTGTTGGAATGGAAGTCCATCATTCTTAACTGTAGGATATGTAAATCACAGCACTGGAGGGAAGCATCAATCTTTCATATTGAGTGGAAATGTTGGCAGTCAATTGAATGTCTATCTCATTGCAATGATCTTTAATCTTTATAATCCTGAGGTTTGAGAAAGACTCCAATCTATAGGCAACTGTCGTTGCATATAACCATTTTCCATTGGAAAACGACACTCTGTGGGAAGTAAACAGTAGCCGTGATGGTGCTTTCTGATCGATATCCTGCATTTCTAGCCACTGATTGAAATGGATATTTGCCATGGAGTTGTTTTTCTCCATAATAATCTCATTTCGAATTCCTGCCTCAAACTGCTTCTCACCCTGCTAGGTGCTAACCGCAAATGTGCACATGGCCTGCCGTGATGGAGAGAATGTTCGGAACCCTGGCATTAGGGAAAGCCTCATGAAATGTGGGGAGCTGAAACTGTTTTTCAAGTTGACTTCTATCTTCTCAGTGCAATTTGTGACAGGGAGCCAAATGTATGAACGTCGATAAAAGGTTACTGCATTTCTGTCTAACTTTATGGTTCAGTTCTTCAGTTCACAAGCGCTTTCAGTGTGTTTGGGTCGGTGGTGTCATTCTCTGGCCATATTGGGCGGCACTTGAGTCGAAAATTTTGTACTGTGGTGGTTTGAATACCGTTGTCGAAGCCTTTGAATAAACAAAAAAAAACCTTGAATAGATAGCAGGCAAAACTCATGGTCACGAAACAGATTCAGATGGTTACTTCATAAAGCGTAATCCAGATCCAGGCAAGATAATTACCAAGACGAATTCAGACTATGAGGAGGAAACTTACATAAACCAAAAACTATGACTATGATTATGTTCAACACATCACGATTTGTTCCTCCATACTGGAAATAACTGGCAGCGCTCCTGCTGGTTTGGTGTGGTACTTCCATAATGCTAAAGTGTCCATGGTGTTTGTGGTCCATCAGTCAACAAGAGCCATCGTAAAGGCAGAGCAGCATCTTCTCCAGATGGCACAACAGTTCTAGAAGATAATACTGTTTAATGAAACAGCATGAGTGGCAGAACTTTGCCCATGAAAGCCATTAAGCCGCATCATCAGATTGCGATTGAGGCAACACATATGTTCAAATCTCTCATTGTCCAGGTTCTCTCAAGTCAGCGGAAAATTTGACATCGCCATCCATGTTACTCCAAATGAATTTTGCATCAATTTAAATACTCAACTTGTTATTTTCAAGTGCGGAAAGCTTCATGTCTTGTCATCTGTCTCAATTACAGATCCCGCTGGGAATTCTGCTAACACTGTGGGTTTCATGTACAACTGAACATAGAGAACTCATCCCAGATCTCAGCATCTGTTTATAGAAGGTAAGATGCATTTTAAAATGTGTGTGTGTGGTTTACAACACTTTGTGTCAATGGTTTCAAGAAACAAGGGAGCCTCCGTTTCTCTGATTGTGACTCTTAACTTGTCGGGGTGCCATGGCTGAACGCTTCCTCTCATCTTTCTTAGTGAACTTGAGAGGAAGGAAGTCTTGTTTCTCCTCTGTTCTCCTTCCTCCTGATCCACCGTGTCAGTATGATATTTTCTTCCCAAAGGGCACATGTGAGATGAAATTACTCAGAGGTGTCAAGTACGTCATCCCCACATGTTTAAATGCCCAGTTTCAAATGCCAACGTCCGCTAGCAGAACATTGCGCTGGGAATGTTCTGGCCACTTGCGGTTCCTGTCAGATGTTGGTGTGCTCAGTGAGCAAAACAGCAGATATGCTTAACAATCCGCAAGAACTTGGAAGGGTTTTTGATGCACGGATTTGGTTTTGTTAAGTTGAGTTTCCAGAAGACTTTCTAATTTTATCCTTTACGTTGCTATTTCCATTCCACCCTGATCTCTTTCAGAGCCTGTGTGCCCTCAGATGTTTCATCCCTCCATTTGTTTTCTAATGTAGAGCTCTCGATCTCCACTATCAAAGGCTTGACGGAGGAGGGCCAGCACTTAAAATGTTTGCCTACTTATTCTCCCATGCTACAATTACACGCAGTCTGATTGAACAAAGGCAGTAGAAGAAGTCACTGAGTCTTTCGTGTGCGCACACATCTTGATCCAAAATAGATTCTGCTGCGGGAAGGTTAAAGGGATTTGTAGAAGAGCATTGAAGTTGAAGCATGACTTTGCTTTGGCAGGCTTTGAGGTTCGAAAACAAGGTGTTTAATTTCCTCTTCTCACTGCATTATTTCATTAAGAAGCCAAGGTTGTTGGCTCACTCCTCGGAAAAGGGCGTCTTCCATGCTAAATTGTGATGTATTTCTAAATCTTTTAGTATTGTTCATTCACTTAAACACATTGTCTCTTTATGGTTTTCTTACATGTCTACAAATAGTTGGGAAGTTACGATCTAGTGGTAGGGAATAGTGTCCAGGGGGTTGCTGGTTCGAATCCCGGTCCGGCTGGTTGTACAACTGGGCGTCCTTGGGCAAGACTTGCCCCCTACATGCCCTCCAGAACACCATAGCTTAAGGCTGCCCACTGCTCAGTGATTGTGTGGCTTTCAAACTTGGTCAGAAATGCTTGAAGAGTTTGTAGAGCGCTGGTGAGGAATACCAGGTCTTGGGTTTGACTCCCAGGGAAAGCAGGAAAAATTAATTGTAAAAGATTTTTCTTGCTAGTCGCTTTGTAAAGTAAAACTACTCGGTGCCACCTTGTTTCAAGGATCTGAATGTCACTTGGTTTATCGCAAAATCACAAATTAAATCTCCAAACACTGAAGCAATTGCATGTTATTCATCTCATTGTGACTAGACCTTAAGACGCCGCAAAATGACAACGATGTCCCGTCCTTGTCTCTTTTCTTCAACTCTTAGCACGGCATTAGAAAAGGTATATTTTCCAATTATTAAACCCTATATGTTTTAATGTGTTTAATACAGAAGCATGATTAAGCCATTAAACGCACATCTGCTATCCTAATTTATTTTTAATTTGTGGAAGACTCGCCCGCTTTCTGAGTTAGCTGATTTGATGGTTTAATTAAGCCGTGTCTGTAAGAGTGATTACGGAATAAGAGCGGGAAGAACAGGCCAGTATTTCTCCCGCTCCGGAAAAGGAATGGAGTCAATGATTGAGCTCTTTTAGATTGACCACCTCCACCTCCCCCCGCAGCCGAAAGTAACACTTACGCTCAAGCCCGTATTTCACCCGCTAACGTCTCCATTCAACAGCAGTCGCGCAATCAGAGCGCTTGTGCTAGGAATAGCCGCGCACCTTTCGGTCAGAATTATTCACCGAGAAGAGATGATAACGTATTCTATTATGATTTTATGCCTGGCTAAATATAAACTCTGTTTTTGAAGGGTTTCGAAAGACACCCTGGCATTAAATCTGTGAAGATTAGATTATTAAAGAGCAGACTTACAAGCGTGTGTCAGAGCTTAACTCTAGTGGGCACTGAAAGTGGTGAAGTACAAGATCAGAGACGAGTCTTTGCGGTTCACGGAGAGTTTGAGCAGAAACTCCGGCTTTGAAATCAAGGTCTCTTTCTGGCAGACTGTCGAATAGTCGTAGTTTCCTGAAGCGGGCGCTTGACGGCTGGATTGAAGATCGCTGTCCTTCACATCCGAAGCGATGTTTCTGGAGGGCAAAATGGAGTGAAACAAGGGGAAGGAGTCTTATTCTGTGTCAGGGACCTTTTGAAAACCATCTCAACTGTGGAGCACAATGAAAAGAAATCGCAATGGTGCATCTGGCCTCGCTATTAGCTACCTGCTGTGAAGGTTACGTAAAGAACTTTTATACAAAGCATGTCAATCTGAAATGCTGTCAATCACTGTTTTTGCGTAATATACGTTTGAATGTACCTGAGGGACATTAAGTGTTTTAAACTGGTTGTGTGTTCTGTTGTACTACTATATTAAGAAGAGCTTGAGATGAAGGCAGAACATGTGTTGAAGCTTGACTTTCGAGCTGTGACAATTGTATTCTGCTATTTTTTACACAACAAAATGTTTCAACGAGATCGAGCTGTCGGTTTGCATTTATAAACACTGTTAAGAAAGCCTAGACATTGTGTGCATTTCAACAGGTTTCATACTTTGACAGACTCATTTTGTCCCCGTTTCACACATTGATGGTAACTTACACACAGGCCTGGAGTAGTGAGCAGCCTTGAGTCATAGCTTTGCTCAAGTTGTAAACCTTGGACCTTATAGATTCAAAACCATCTGCAGACCAATAAGACAACCGTCTTAAAAAATTAAACCTCGGGAGCTTTAGAAGGTTTCGAAATTTAAAATACAATGGTCTTTTGGGCTTTTGTAATAATTGTTTAAAAGAAATTGTGAACATGGTGATTTATGAGATTTATTGGTGTAGTTATCTATAGATCTAAAGATTTGTCATAGTCACAGCAATAAAAAAGAAGAATGTATTCACACCACATGAATACGATGGAAGAGCCACCATCATTAACAATATAACACAAAAATTTTAATATGTACACATTGCAATATTTGTGATTGAGTGGAAGAGCTTTAATTAATGGTGAACTTTAGTGGCGTATCTGCTTTTTATGATTGATTGATTGATTGACTGACTGATTGACTGATTGATTTGATTGATTGAGTGATTTGATTAATTGACTGACTGACTGACTGACTGACTGACTGACTGACTGACTGACTGATTGATTGATTGACTGACTGATTGACTGACTGACTGATTGACTGATTGATTTATTGATTTTGTTTTTATTTATTGACTATAGACGCAGAGAAAACCCACACAAACACATTAATAACATCCAAACTGCACAGTCAAACTGGAACACACATTCCTTTACGCTGCGTGTCACCTTGAAGCACTTGCTCTTGCCAAATATTTGCATGACACTAGTTAATATGATATTTAACATCTCATATAGTTATTTATCAGGACAACTCAATTGCGATTTGACATTTATTTGTCTTAAAATAAATGGCCCTTTGTATTGTTTTATTTGCACTTGTTTTATTTCAGCAGAAGATGGCTTTTCAATTTGCTCCGCGTTTGCATTGTCATAATAGCTAGTCATTTTTATGTTTTGTTGTTATTTATTTATTTATTATTTGACAAGTGCGAATTGGAAAGGTAATTGCATATTTCTTTCTGTGTGTGTGTGTGTGTGTGTGTGTGTGAGTGAGTCGTTTTTTTTTTTTTTTTTGCTCTCTGCTTTTAGCGTATCTCATTTTTCAGTGCCGCCGAGCTCTCCATGTATCCATTAGTAAGAACACAATACATTACAGGCCCCATTATCACATACAGGCCTGAGAGGACACTTCTCTCTGTCTTACATTACTCTGTCTCTTTCCTCTTCTCTCGTACACACCGCACTGCATCCGTATCTATGACCGAGTGATTAGCATCTCACGCCGCAATGCTAGGAATTTCAACTCTGTGTAATTTATGAATAAAGAATCAAACTGGAATCTGGTTAAAATGCAGCACTGAGCTAATGAGGCGTCACGGAACACACGTTTAAACGTTTGAGATTATTAAAGCGCTTGTTGATTGTGACAACACACAACCACATTACTGGTAAATTGGCACAAAACTTGCTTTGAACAAATGCATAAAATGGAAAAAAAAATAATTAAGTGCCTAAACAAGAAATGGAAATCTATCTATCTATCTATCTATCTATCTATCTATCTATCTATCTATCTATCTATCTATCCATCCATCCATCCATCCATCCATCCATCCATCCATCCATCCATCCATCCATCCATCCATCCATCCATCCATCCATCCATCCATCCATCCATCTTTCATCTATCTGTCTGTCTGTCTGTCTGTCTTCTTATCTCTTTCTATCTATCCTACCTTTCTACCCATCCACCCAACCTATCCACCTGTAGCTGTCTAGAGTTAGGGTATGTCCATCTATCCATCTGTCCATCCATCTGTTTCCAATCATCCACTTTTACTGTCTCATTAATAAAAATATATAATTTATCAGACACTCCCTCCGTAGTTTGGCCGTGGACGTGGAGACGTTGGTTTAGCAGCCCCTCTGCTCCGATAAGAGCGGCGTCTCGTGGCTTAGCAAGAGCTACTGCCTGTTAAAGAAGATTGAGGACAGGGGCTTTGAGTAGAGATTGCTTCAGGGAACCGGGCGCTTTGTCTACTAAACAGCTATCTGGATTTATTCCTTACATATTCATGCATTTTTTATTAATGGCTAGCCTGGGAACACTTGTGGTCTCTATTGGAAAATGTGAGTTACGCACGTGTATTTAGGAAAAAAAGAGATGTTCATCAAATGATGTTCTGACCAGTTGTGTCTTTTATGTCAACCTGCCGTAAAGATCTGTATATATGTACGGATAGTATTGTGGGAAGAAGCCTTTATTTGAAATTAATTTTTAGTATTTCTATTAATGTACTTAAGGTAGTTGGGTTTTTAGCTTGATCAAACAGTTGTATTTGTTTGTTTATGGGTGACATTTTAGACTCAAGTAGGATTTACTTGCAACATTTTACAAACCCCATGTTTTATTTACCGGTAGTATCTATTTAAAAAGTTTGAATATGACTGTATTTGTTTTGTTCATACATGTTTGTAAACGATTTCAGACCTTGTGTACACATCCAAAAAAATATAATATATAAATCAGAAACACAACTTAGTCCAACTCTTTTTTTCCAAACACTTCCAGATTCTATCGTGCAATTTTTTGTGATAAACAAACAAATGATCACATAAAATAAATTATGTAAAAACAAAGCAATCAAATGTATCCAAATTAATCAAATTTATTCCATTTTTATTAATAAATCAAATCAACAACAAAACTGTGAACTGGCACGACATACTTAATAAGTGACACACACAAGGCAGTGACAATGACAAGAAATGTAAAAAAAAAACAACATAAAACTCGAAACAAGGAAGTAAAAACAAAACAAAGTCAAGCTCTTATTTTCGGCACTGTCAGGATAACAATTTCCTGTTGCTTTGTAGGTGGGTTTTTTCTGCTAAATGTGATTTATTTTATTTTATTTCTGTCTGAATTGAACTAGCTTATATGCTTTTGTGATAAGCGGCACTCTGTGCTTTATTTTTTAGGTGTAAAGCCACTACTTTCCTTTCATTCTTCAACATTTGCCTCTTTGTGGTTTGTGGCTGCCTATTTTAGCTGCGGTTTAACTTTTTATATCTCACTGTTCAATGTGGTTTGATTGTTGCCTTTCATCCTTCCCATTCTCTCTCTCTCTCTCTCTCTCTCTCTCTCTCTCTCTCTCTCTCTCTCTCTCTCTCTCTCTCTCTCTCTCTCT
>MU204250.1:10093449-10121689 GCA_017309775.1 Paedocypris sp. Pulau Singkep | reverse complement strand
GTGTGTCCTGTCTTCAGGCCCAGATTTGCTGGGATTGGCTCCAGCTCCCAGTGGCCAGAAGCTGGATGGATAGATAGAAAGATGGATGGATGGATGTGTATGGATGTATGGATAAGTAGACGGATGGATCGATGAATGGATGGATAGGTAGACGAGTGGATGGATAGATGGATGGGTGGATTGACGGATGGATAGGTAGACGGATGGATGGATGGATGTATGGATTGGTAGATGGATGAATGGATCCATAAATAGGTGGATGAATGGATGGATGGATAGATGGATGAATGCATAGATAGATGGATGGATGGATGGATGGATATGTAGACGGATGGATGGATAGATGGATGGATGAATGGATGGATAGATGGATGGGTGGAAAACTTGAATTCTCAAGCACCAAAAACTGTTAAAAACAAAATTATCATCTTTTCTTGTAAAGATTAAAAAGTGCTTTGAAAAGTACGTTTTGGTCAGAAACATTGTAGAAAAGCAGGTTCAGAATTTTGTCCTGATGTTTGTTTTGCAATGATCTTAAAGCTGTTAGTTTCACGCCATATACAAGCTAGTTAGTGTAGTTTCTTCTGAGACTTTACTAATGCAAAAGCCATCCAGCATTTGCATACAACAACGCCACAATTACAAAACTCATTTACAACTCATTTAAAACTCATTTCCTTTCAAAACCAAGTAATTTTGCACATTTAGCCAAGAAAAAAAAACCCCGTATACTACTTGTACGTGAAATAAAACAATTGAAAAGTAAGAAAGTGAGTGAGGAGGTCAATATAGCCACTAGGGACCGTGTTGAAATTGTGCTCTATGTTTAACACACTTACCAGGAGCAGTGGGCAGCATTAAACCGTGACACCAGGGTCATTTGGGGTCAGTATTTTGCCCAATGACACTCAGTTGTAGAACCATAATAGGATTCGAAACTGCAACCTCTTGAACTACTCTAATAGACTTGGCACGTCTATTTATATTCCAACAAGATGCAAATAAACGAAAAAGACTTAAGAGAAGGAACCCAAGCGGCTGTCGACAAAAATGACTCGTGCACTAATATCAAAAATCATGCTGTGCGAGAACTATAACCACTTAAAGTCGTATATAGGATTACGACGGCGAAGTCTAAGACGTCTGTCTCGGTGCATTATTTATAGACATCTGGAATGGAAAGACGCGAATCAAAGATTGCACATTGGAGATGTTTTGTCATCTCCACGGGCCTGGGAGCAGATGGTATCTGCTGTTAGTCGTATCTGCCACGGAGTTAATACAACAGATGAATCCACTCAAGCAGTGGAGCTCACGCTGGAGCCTAGAGCGACAGAGTTCTCAAACCTCCTCGTGGTTTCTCTCGCAGGCTGGGAGTTTGAAGAGAGCGAAGCAATGAACGTAGTGCGGAGATCAGTCGATCCGAGGAATTATTCATCTCAACGACGGCGCGGAATTTGTTTATTGCGATTTAGTTTGGCTGTGGCGAGCACACCTTCACCGCGCAGACTCTTCCTCGCCAAACGTGAGAGTGTGACCGTGTGTGTTTTTGTTTCTCCCATTGTGATTGGTCGGTAACAAATCCAGGTTGCGTCGTGTCTTCAGGCCCAGATTTGCTGGGATTGGCTCCAGCTCTCAGTGGCCAGAAGATGAATGTATGGATCGGTAGAAGAAAAGATGGATGAATGGACGGATAGGTAGACGAATGGATGGATGGATGGATGGATGGGTGGGTGGGTGGATGGATTCATAGAAGGATGGATGGATGGATGGATGTATGGACAGGATGATGAATGAATGGATGGATAGATGGATGTATGGACAGGTTGATGGATGAGTGGATGGATGGATAGATAGATGTATGGAAAGGTTGATGGATGAATGAATGGATGGATAGATGGATGTATGGGTGGCTGAATGGATGGATGAATGGATGGATGTATGGATAGGTAGATGCATGAATTGATGAATGGATGTATAGATAGACGCATGGATGGATGGATAGGTGTGTGAATAAATTGATGCATGAATGGGTATATGGATGGATGGATAGATGGATGGATGAATGGATGGATGTATGGATACAGTAGATAGACGAATGGATAGATGAATGGATGGATGGATAGGTGGATGGATTAATGGATGGATGGATGGATATGTAGACACAATGGTGGTGGAGTCTGAGAAGAAGTGGTTTCCTCAAACCGCCCGTGGTTGTTCTCCATCAGGTCTGTTGATTGTAGCCACTAGAATCTAGTGTTGTTGAGAAGAGCGGCTGAGCTTGAAAACAACCTTCCTTATATAAGTCTTTATGTAACATGTACATGTTTGTTCCACTTACAGGATTAGATGTGTCCAGCAGTTCTACATGTGTAAAACAGGAGTGCATTTATATAAAGAAGTGGAGATTTGTGATCTAGTAGTTAGAGCAGGGATGGGCAAACTAAGACCACATGAGGCCGGTTAAACGTTTAAATCCAGTGTAGCCACCAAAACGGCTCGGCTGTAACATCATCTCAGGGACCTGCGACTAGTGATGACATCACACCACGGTTACACTAAATGGACCAACCACATATCATTAAGATGTTCTCGGGCTCATCATATTGTTGTTTTCATTTTACGTTTTCCTTTTTAAGCCTAAAGTTGTTTGCACTCTTAAATGAAAATACTATTTTTTTTTATTTCAAGCTGTGTCTGACATAATTGTGTGTTGTGTCTAACATAAGTTGAGATAAGATAAGATAAGAAATTATTAATACTATGTGAGTGTGTAAAATACTTTTTTATGCTGTGCAGTCTAGTTTAATTTGCCCAAATGCCGGTTTTACATATTGATAATAATCAGTCATGTTGATAACTAATAATGTTAATAATTGTTAATAATCAAAAACAGCATACAAACATTTGATTGCAAAGATTATATTAGCCTTTTCAAACATGTTGAAAGAACTAAGTGAGGGTGAGACTTTGTTAAGTCCCTTGTACAAGTTCGATGTACAAGTTGTCTGTATTTCTTACAAACGAAAAGTTCTTGATTAGAATTTTTTCAAAGCTTTGCATTTTGCTCGGACCAATGACACTCTGACACGTCATCTGCCAACTTACAGCCAATCAAATAATGTAATTCTTAGTTGTGGGACACTGATTTTACCCCCCAGCCAATTAGGTACCCACACCGGCCCGCGGATGTTGTAAAAATGAAATGAAAGTCTCATATTTTTTTTTTACAAAGTTATATATTTTGCTTAAATTTTTCCTAATTTTCATCTGGAATTAAATCATACATTTCCTCCATATTCCAAAATGTGTTAATTTTCTCTCCAGTGAGGTGAGGTTGCTAAAGCACTCCATCAATCCTCTCCTGCACCCGCCCCTTTGTCAAATGTTACAACCCATTGTGGCCCGCGAATCAAAGAGTTTGCCCACCCCTGAGTCAGAGAGTTAGACTTGAAGGTTTGAATCCCGGACCTGCAAGAGTCACAAGTAAAGTGTCCTTGAGCAAGAAGCCTAATCTACTCTTTCTGTAAGTTGATTTGTATTAAAGTGGCTGTCAAAAGTCCAGCAGGTCGACTGTCAAGCATGAGTGATGAATGACCGTGTGTGTAGTGTTGGTTTGTGTAGTTATCCCCACCATTGGGAGTCAGACGTGAGACTATTGTGCTTTTTCACTCCCCTGTTTTAACAAGAGATAATCTTGAGTCGGATGCCTGAAAACATATTGACATATTGAGAACATCAAGTTGGCAACAGCTTTTTTTTTAATGTATGTATTGTAATTTTTGTCATTTATTATATAATGGCAGAAGAGTAAAGACATGGTCGTAATGTGGAGAGTAATGTTAGTAATTGTATAAATAGAATAGAATGCCTTTATCGTCATTGTATCACATGGTTACAAAGCAATTTGGAATACTACTCCGTTTGGTATAAGAAAATGGAATCAAAATGAAATTCTAAGATATATATATATATACACACGTTGAATGAAATAGAATAAAGATAAGATAGTATATCTATGAAGGCAAAAGTACAACAAATGTTTTAATAAATATCCAAAAAGGCAAGAATACAGAATTTAATCTGATAATGTGAAAATATAAAGTACAACATTTAAAAGTGATTTGATTTGATTGATTTGTTTTGAAGCGTTGCATGGGTAGAGAAAGCAAGATAACTTACCGGTATAATTAAAATTAGAATTGAAAGAATAGAATTTTGAAAATGTTACCTTTTACAAATTGTATTGCTGTATTTGACAGATAATGAGATCATCATCCCACAACATATGATATTTTGCATGCTTTAAATACACAACTTTTTGGTTTTGTTTATTTATGAGATACTATGTCATCCTTGTTAAAGAGTAAATTACTATTACAAGATATCAAGTTGTTATTCTTAGATCGTATTTAGTTATTGGAGATACTGGGTTATTATTATTATTATTATTATTATTATTATTATTATTAGTAGTAGTAGTAGTAGTACTAGTAGTAGTATTAGTAGTAGAAGACGTATGTTAAGTTACACGTCATTGGAATATCTCTATAACTTTAAAAGCTACTCAGTGACAGTGACAGGACATTTTACTTAAAAACAATTGCAATTTCTTCGTTACTGAACTTATCAATCAATTTATATGAAAAGGAATAGTAAAACACTTTAAAGCAAATAACAAATAAAATAAAACCCCATAGCAGTTCCAAAACAGCAACAGCAAGCTTCTACTCAGTGCATTTATTACGAAACATTAATACAGTCATGAACACTATTCATCAGCACTAATGGGACTTTTTATTCCCGAACTTTTCCCCTGAAGTATAAAGTGATGGCATGAAATCTTCCAGTAATGAGTCTCCCGCCCCAAACCCCAGCACTCCCAGTTAAACTCTGCTTTTGTGCACACTGGTTACACAGGCCTTCATTATCATGTTGGAGCCCATGTGGCATCCAATGTGCAGCGCTGCGAGCGTCCCTCACAATGCCTTCTGATTGCAATGATTCACTCTCCAAATTAGTGACATTTCTCTTAATGTGCGCTCGCTTCCAGCAACAAAAGCCCATTTCACATTCCTCTCCTCATGGCACTTTATGTAAAATGACTGTGCCTACGCAAGCGTTGCAACCAAAGGTTCTGATCATCGCAGTTGACCGGGATGAAAAAAAAGAAGCAAAAAATAACGTAGTGCGTAGTAAATGAGATGAGGGGGACACAAAAGCATCCAGCCCACATGCGGCACATGCACTTTCTAATGGATTTGAAATGGAATCGGCTGGGATGTATTGTACGTGCCGGCTCAATCCATTTGCAAGTGAATGTGACGGATTCTGATGTATGTGTTGGTTGAACTGCTTCTCGGAAACTAAAGCTCTTCACAAAGCTGCTTGACACATCTCATTATCCACACGCCGAAGAGGGAATCGTGGCACCTTGCATCCTTCTGCTCCTAAATGTTTCCCAGTCGACATGGAAGGTGAGGCAAATTCAGTCCAACTCTGAAGTTCAGCTCTGTTCTCTTTCTTTTACAATCAAGCTTTTCCCTGTCGGAGAGTGCTTTCACACCTAGCTCTTTAACCCTTTCCAACACGCTCGGAGCGGATCAGAGCGTATATGTGAACACACCATGCGATCTCAGACCCCCATCAACGGTCCCGAAAGCAAACCATGCTCGGTTCTTCTCCGGAGATGGTCTGATCAGATGGTCTGATATGTGAAAGCGAAGAGTTCAAGTTCATTTGTGTAGTGCTTTTCTTAGTTCTTTGCAGAATTAGGAAAAGATAGTCTTTAAAGATGAAAAATGTCATCAGTGGTCTGACTGTGGGCTATGACCAGAAGAGCAAGCTAGATTGTGACTCTGGCTAGGAAAACAAAACCTCTCTGGCGGGGTGAGAAGATAAAGGCTCTTTTGGTTCCAGACTCTTACCTTTTGCAGCCTTTCTATTCGTTAATATTAGTCATTGAACATGGTATTATTACAGGTATACATTTGCTTCAATGAATAGTGTGTTTTCAATGGCAGGGTGCAGTGTTTAGTGTCCCAGGCAGAGATTTATTAATATTTGGAAGGACGATTGCATTAAACGACTTCTCTTCTCAAATCATACAAATGTTTTATTCCTAATAAATTAAAGTCTTTCTTTTGATCTCACAATAAATGAATAAAGCAAACAATGCCGTGTTAAAGTAATAAAAAAAGCATACAAGAAAAGGACAAGACACATCAAAGGAGAGGTCGTGTACCAAATTGTGTGAACAAGAAAGTGTCTGTGGTCTCTTCATTGCTGAAGAGAACCGGAAAACAAAACTGGATTCTCTTCTGAGTCCACTAGGTTATGAACAGCAAGAGAACCGAGATCACGTTCCACTGGTTCCTTTTCTGGCTCACTTTAAACGAACTATGTGTGAAAGCACCCTGAAGGAAGAGTTGAGTCTGTCCTTGCCACACAAACAAGCTAGGCCACTAAAGAAAAAGTAAACTAGTCTTACAAAGTGTGTTATTTTTCGTTTCCTTCCTCCCACACCCAAGCTCGTCCAAATGAAGCATCTACCTTTTCACCCTTCCTTCCGTCACTGCTTGATCCTGCTGTGCTAATTCTTCACGAAACGAGTCAGTCTTCCAGGCCCGACATAATGCAACCTGGGATGAATTCCATCCTCCCAGCAAGACCCGCAATGTTGGATAGCGCCTTTGTCTCCGAGATGGAACAATCTGCTGCTTCTTCCTGGCAGGGTGAATCAACAACGTCTTCCTGCTGATGTGTGTCGTGCTGGATTGCAGTCTGCTGAATAACTGCGCAAAAAATGTAAATGTAGCGGTTAACGTCACGCGTGGCTGGAAGTGGCTGTCATTTTTGCCTACAAACAAGCTTGATGGCTTTCATAGTTGTATTCAGTTACCTTTTATTATTGCGGACCAATGGCCAGTGCCACTGTCTCTTATAAAACAGGCCTGAATAGAACGACCCTGACAATGGCATTCTGACTTCCAACCTGGTTTCTGGCAGTCATGTGAGGATTCTTGTTCCCAGACCATCCGTCTAGAGACTCTCCCTGGGAATTTGTAGTCTCAAGGTCCCTTGGCTGAGAATGATTCTGTGGGTGGAAATGTCTTCTTGCCATTTTATTTTTCCAAAGTTGTAGAAATTGTAATTACCATTTTTTTCAAGCATCACTATTTGTTGCCTCCAGCTTATGAACTAAAATATAACCTGGGAGGTTTGTGCACACTCGAGATGGGTCACTCGCCAACCAGCCTCAAAAGAGTCAATGAGACTCAATGAGAGAAGTTGTGGTTAAACTAAGAGATCCATAGTTCTGGAGTAAGACGTTAGTAGACATGCCAAACAACAGATACTGTGATGAACGGTGATGAGAACCAAGAACAATCTGCCCTGCTTTTCAATTAATGCGATTCAATTTTAATAATTCCAGAAAAAGATCCGAGCAATTCTCTTAAAGACAAAAGCAATTCATTTTTAAATATGGGCAATTCATGACACGTTTAACATAAAAACGATTTATTAGCATACAATTCTGGAAATGTGTGCGTACCTAACCAGGAAACACACTTCAATGGTTCGTACTTGGAGTGAGGTGAGAGTTGATCGTATGTTTGAGCAAAAAACGGCCGTGAAAGATTGATGTGAAGAGAAGTGTTGAAGTTTGATTTGAAATAGTTTCAGAGCATCACATTTCACATGCCAGAATCACTGAGCAGTTTGTCTGTATTCCGGATGCACTAATGTGATGCAATCTGTTCAGCAAATGGGTGGAGTGTTTACTGAGCTGGCACACAAACTCAACTGCTGATTCATAATGTACGGAGAATATGCCAGAGTTCATCTGTTGGTAAAGACACTGTTGGAATGCACAAGGTCTCCGAACTTTTGAAGCTTGTTTGATTGGTTTGGTTTGGTTGGTAAAATACGCTGTTCATTGATGAATGTGTGTGGAAAGGTTTCAAGGTCAAAGTCAACAAGCATTTAAATCCCAATTTTGAGGCCCATTTGTGGCCTTTGCATGTTCATCAAAGGTTTTTTTTTTCTTTTTGGGTTTTCCAGTTTCTTCAAGTTTATAAAAGTGTTCAGGAGAAATAGAGTTTGGAAATCGGAAGTGTGTATGTCTTAGTCTCTCACTTATTAGGTTACAAGGTTTCAAGGTCAAATGCAACAAGCATTTGAATCCCAAGTTTGAGGCCCATTTGTTGTCATGTTCCTCTAGCGGTTTTTCTTTTTGGATTCTCCAAACTTCAAACTTTACAACTCTTTAAAAGTGTTCAGGAGAAATAGAGTTTGAAAATTGGAAGTGTGTATGAGTTAGTCTCTCACACTGTGGATGGTTGGATACCAATCCAAAGTGTGAATCCTGTCTTTAGTCCAAGAGTTGCTGGAAGTGATACCAGCTCCGTTTGATCAAAAAATGTAAAGGTAAAATAAATGATAGTGTATGAAGAACAATTCAAAAAAAAATTTGAGAGTTAAAAAAACACGGCTTTATTTGAAGTTGTTGTTTTACTCCTTTTATACCGTAAAATCCTTCTGTAAGGTAGTTGTTTGTTCTGCTTATTCTGTCTCTCAATCTATTGGAGACTGTGTATGGATTGTAGTTTTATATAGTGTCTGCTTGAATCAATGTTCACTCCTCGAGAATTCCAGAAGTGTTGCCTTTTCTCAAGAAACTCTACTCTTCGGTTTTATTTCCACTCTTTCATCCTACACACCATTGTAGCAAATCTTTTCCTCTGTGACTAACGATTGATTGCCAGCCTTAGCAGATACGCCGGGTAAAAATGTTCCCCTGAATATTCTCAATCATATATTTAAATAAAAAGCACAATGAAAAAAAACAATTAAATTGCAAACATTTGAAACAGAACTTGCTTTAAACGTGAATTCACCCTGGCAGATCTTGCTTTAAAGGCTACGACTTGATGGTTACAGCTTCTTATGCTGCATTTTGCTTTCAAAGGAGCTTCATATTGAGTGAATCCTGTTTACAGAGAGCAGAATCTCAAGGCAAGTGCTCTGTTAGTGTCAAGGTGAAGCTTTGGGATCAATTAGCTCCTGTGGTCTGTCTACGGACCCGATAGAACATCCATTCCATTTCAATGGCCTTAATTATTATTTATGGTGTTTCTACTCTAACTGCAGAACGTGTTTACTTGAGCCACGGAGAACAGTAGACCAAGACGGCAAGACAAAATCAGAGATTTATGACCAATGGCGATTAACAAAGGTAAATTGATCACCAATTTGACAAATTTTAGATTACTTCTGTTTTATTGCTCATGGTTGGATGTATGTCTAAACTAATTGAATGTAGCATAAATGGTCAATGGACAAGTGTTAATAACACATGTCGATTGATTTTTACAGCTCTAGATGTTTATAATGGTTTAAGACGAGAACAGACTCAAATGAAGGTGACAGGACTTTTACTTTACAAAATCATAGCAGCAAAAAGCCATAGTTTGCTAACAAAGAAAGCCATGTAAAAAGATCAAATTAACACTTTCCAAATTGCCTAAATAAAGCAGATTGTCTCAAAGTAAGTAAACTGAAATAAATAGATCTTGACAATTAACTTTACAGTAGTTAACTTGACAAGCAGACAAGGCTAAGCAATGTTAAATGGCATGCAAACACAAGCATCAAAAAGCAAAAGAAAAGGAGTGCTTTAAATGGACCAACACATGGAAAAGACAACGATCAAAATCAGGCATGAGAAGTGAACTGACAAATTACAGCATGAAAAAAATTAATGATAAACACTGTTGAACTGATACAACTTAATTGGATATTTATCTCATCTATTGTATCTCGTTAAGGTTGATGAAACAATAACAATGTGCAAAATTGTATTTTTGAAAGAAAAGCACTGTTTTTGTCAATGAAAATAACTTTAAACTAATCAGAAATACACTTTATGCTAATGTGGTGAATAACTATTCTAGCTGTAAATGTCTGTTTTTTTGGTGCAATATCTACATAAGTGTATAGAGGCCCATTTTCAGCCACTGTAATGGATGATTGTAAATCCCTTGTTTGATCATGTTAGCACCGCTGGAAACTGTTTAGCTGGTTAAAGAAGCTATCAAACTATCCATCCTTTGAACAGAGAATCTGAAGCATCACATTTGTGGAGTCAATCAAACATTCAAAATGGCCAGAAATTGAGAACTTTCATGAAACTCAACAGTCTATCCTTGTTCTTAGAAATGGAGGCTATTCCAGGCGAGGAATTGCCAAGAAACTTAATATTTCACCCCAAATTTTTGAACAGTAATGTAATGCAATTTAATACAAAATGTTAATACATAAAAAAAAAAAACATTCCAGAATGCCCAACTGTATGCATAACTTGTATGCATAACCTTATACTCAATCACATGTTGATTGCTCTTTTAACACCTTGAAGCTCTTTGTATTGGTTAATAACAAATCTCTGGAGATTCATATAGACACCAGACATCTCTACATCAGCACTCAAACTATAATTGTACAAATTATAGCGTCTATGCATCCTCCTTTTCTGTATTACAGTAGACTGAAATAAGTCCAACCTGGAACGTTTCCAGTGCCCTTGCTTAAGGCTGATGAAGCGAGGGTTAGAGAAAGTGGGCATCCAAGCAGAAAGCGAGACAATTTTGGACATTATTTAAGATTAAAATGGGGCCATCGTCCGAAATCTAGACCTCAACGAGCACGTGCTCTTTAATTACCGTCCTCGATTCGTTATTTATTTGCTGGACTAGACCTGTTTAACCTCTGTGCACTTCATCAAAAACTGAATTAAAACTGCCGTGTGATTAGAGAGGATGAGATAAGAGGAGATAAATAATTCTGAGCTTTAAGCGTGTGGTTTATTATTAGCATTTTAGCACTTGTGTTTTCCAGACTCTTCTTTCTACCCCCTGAAAATGTGCCGGGCCTTGACAGAGTTGGTCGGCTGAGCCTCTAAGTGAGAAAGTCTGTCACGTTGCGCATCAGACACATTCCATTGGGCAGATGCAGCTGTTTCTTGGACGTCCTTGGGAAAAGTGTCTGGTTGTTGGAAGTTTTTCATGGTCAAACTTTTTTCGGAGTGTTGTCATGGCTTGACTGATCATCTCTGCAGACTTGGGCTTTTATGCTTGATTGAAAAACACCCATGTATAACTGCGTCAGAATTGGGACGCAGAATAAGGCTCGAGACTATACTGCCTGATGATTTAATCTGTAGAATTAAAGGCCTAAGAGCAAATCAATGCTATGGAAGAAAGAAAGAAAGAAAGAAAGAAAGAAAGAAAGAAAGGAGTAATAAAAAAGGACGAAATCGCATAAACAAACAAAAGAAAGAATAAAAAAAGAAAGGAAAGAAGAAAGAAAGACAGGACTAAAGAAAGAAAGAGCAATAGAAATAACGAAAGAAAGAAAGAAAGGAGTAAAGAAAGAACAAAAGAAAGAGAGAAAGAAAGAACGGAGTAAAGAAAGAAGTAAAGAAAGGACAAAAGAAAGAAAGAAAGAAAGAAAGAAAGGAATAAAAAAGGACAAAAGAAGGAAAGAAAGGACAAAAAAAAGAGTGAAAGAAAGAGCGAAAGAACGGACGAGAGAGACAGATAGACGGACAGACAGACCGATTGCTCGATTGATCAAAAAAATTGTCTGATCAGATATAACAATGTTGCAGTTTTTTTCCAGAATGGCAGAGAAGCAAATGACTGCCGATGTTTTATTCAAAAAGGTGATAAAGGAAGTCCAATCTATTCAGTAGATGTCGGTCAAGATTTTGTGGCAGTTCTTTGTTGTCATTTCACCATATGTGTTTCAAAAGGTCAAGGTCTTGCTACATGTAATCCTACTTCTAAATAAGGTGAGTTTGTCATTATGGCCACTAGGATCAACTCTACATTTCATTTACTCTCCAATTTCAAATGAAGCCACTCATCCAGTGAAACTAAGTCATGGAACAGATCGGGATCGGTGTCTTACTCAAAGACCCTTAGTTGTGGAACCAACCAGACCAGGATTTGATCTTCCAGAACCTGCGACTCCCTGCCATTGATCCACAACCGCCACTATTGACGAACATGGGCACATGTCTGCCTAATGGAACCAGCCAGTTATTAGGACCACAATGGTTGCGTCCCAATCTGTCCCGATTAACCAGAATTGACGCTATAAAGTTGCATATTTAATTCCATTTAAGCTGGTTGAGGGTCTCAGCCTGTTGAAGCCATTGTGTATTTCTGAACTCGATACGAACCTAACGTCTGAATAAAAGCGGCCGCGCTGCAGGATTGAATTCGCACATGACTGTAGGAGAAAGGCCACTCGTCAAACCAAATAATGAAGCAGCCCTGGAAAGATTGGGGTCACTTGCAATGGGCTTTATTTAAAAAAAAAAAGACAAAGTATAAACAGCTGTGTGATGGAGAAACATTATGAAAATGTGAAATTGGATGAATGCGGGACGGCGCGTGATGTGCGTCTGCGAGGCGGGTGGCGTGTCGCTCATCGCGGTGTGATTATTTAGGTAATGTAATGGTAATTGCTGCAGCTGCTCTTGTGGAGATCTAGAAACGGCGTTTAGTGTCTTGTTTTGGAAATCGCTCCGTGTAGATCATAATAAATCCACAATTGTTTGCTGTGGATGCAAGGCGTTACAGTTAGGACAATCTCACTGATTCGAGATAGCAGCTAGTCGGTTAAGAAACTTGTGAATGTGGATTGTTCTTGCAAACTCCAGATGAGATGATGGAGAAACAGCAAAGCATTACGAAATGAGTTGGAGGGCCAGAGTGAACAGTCACGTTTGGATGCAGTGAATATCAGAGGATGTTGGTGGAATCGAGTAGTGGTGGGCGACACTGCAAAATTATTTATCGATTTAATACCAGGTACATTTTGTTATATGAATTTTATTGTATTGAAAGCTGTAATCGATGAAGACCATCCTCACAAAGTTCCCCTGGTGTTCCTGGTGGCTCAGCGCTATGGGAAGGGCTTTGGCAATGGCGTCGTCAGCAAACTGGTGAGGGTGAAGCGTGGGGGGCAGGTTGGCTTTGATGTGCTCCGTGACCAATTTTCCAAAACATTTAGTGATGATTGGAGTTAGAGCGACAGGTCTGTAGTCATTTAAGCCGTTGATGGGTGTCTTTTTGGGAACCGGATTCTGTATTGTGATTTGAGATATTTAGAATATTTCTTTGATGTTTTATTTAAGTGTGTAGTAGTGTCAATGTTGACATTGTGTACTTACTGTAATTGTTAAAGACTGCGTGTATTTTTTCTTTCGGGGTGCTGCAACTCTGAGACTGAAGGTGGGACACGCCCTAGTGTATCAACCAATCACAGAGCTGAATGCACAGACACACACACCCACACACACACACACACACACACACACACACACCTATGTGCAATTTCCGACTCTTCAAAACCTATGATTTTGGACTGTTGGGTTAAATTGGCTGTTCTTGTAGCATCTGTATTGCATCTTGTAGCTCATGGGCTAAAAGTCCTAGTCTTACTCGCTCCTAAGCAGGTTACAACATCTGCTTAGGAGCCTAATGTACTGGAACCTACTACATAAGCAACAGCGCTTATAGCACAATGCTTTTATAACATCCTTACGTCGGATGGCTGTCTTTTTGTCTCTGTAGTATTGTTTGCAGCCTAGTAGTTAAATATATCTTTGGCTTATAAGACACTGACCAAGGCGGTTGCTAAGCTTATTGATTCATTAAGTAGCTTGAGGCAAGTGCGAGTAGCAGCTCCTTAAAGAAAATGCGGAGGATCTGTGTTTAGCTCTGCTTTGTTAACCCATGTTAAACAAGCTTAACTCTAAAACCCATCATTCCTGTGCAGTGCCCACTCTTTCACTACTTTGTCAGGCCACTGCCGCTAACACACACACACACACACACACACACACACACACACTTGAATGTATATCATAGTGGGGCCCCATCATTGATTTATATGCAAAACAACGTTCTCATTCTCCTTACTGTGGCCCAAAGCATCAAATTATTCTCCTTCTCCAGCCCCTTTACTCCAACCTTAAAAAAAACTCAGTTGCTGTATGAGCTCTGCCTTACCCTCAAAAAGATCTTTGGACCCCATTTTGTGCTAAAAACTAGCATTTTGGCCCAATTTTGTGCTAAAGGCAGGAACACACACACACACACACACACACACACACACACAGACAAAGTGGGGACCACTGGTTGGCCCACTAGTGGTCATGGGACCCCAACTTTGTATAGAAACTTAGCAATTGTGGCACCACTTAATGCCTGTACACACACACACACACACACACACACACATGCATGTATAACACAGTGGGGACCCATCATTGACTTACACGCAAAACAAAAAGTTCTCTCTCCTTTCTGTGACCCCCAGCATCAAATGAATCACCTTCTCCACCCCCTTTACTCTAACCTTAACAAAACCTTATAACCTAAGTTATAACCTCTTAAATTACAGCTTGAGCCTCAAAATGATCTTCAAAGTTGTGGGGCCATAGACAAAGACCCCACAAGTACACAATGGGGCCCCACTTTGTGCTAAATGCCTGTACACACACACACACACACACACACGCAAAGTGGGGATCATTGGCTTGCCTACTAGTGGTCATAGGACCCCACTTTAGTATAGAAACCTAGCAATGGTGACACCACTTAATGCCTGTACACACACACACACACACACACACACACACACACACACTTCCTGAGCTCTTATCAAAGCTGTTGCAATTAGAATACGGGAGTACAGGTTACGTCTATTTGTGCTAATTGCATGTATTTGCATAACTGATGAGCAGAAGTTTCAAAAGGTGAAGCTTCTTTTAATATTGCAAATGATGAAGTTGCAAAGCAAACTCCTAATCATTACAAATTGCTGTAGGGGAGGACGCTAGTGGACAATTTGACGCAATGATTTCACTTTTTTGGGCAAATGAGCGCTGACATGGACGACACTTGTTGATTTTGAGGGTCTATTAAATGTACGTCATTATATGCAGAAATAATGACATGTTTGTGGATGTGCATTTATTTATAGGTCTTTAGCTTCGGCTTGTGGGAAAGACGTATAGCCACGCTTATTTGGAAGAGCATTAAACACCCAGGCCTGTCAGAATTTTTCTCTATGTCGAACAGATGTGAACAGACTGAAAGCTCTTGGGGCTTTTTTTTTCTTTCATTTTTAAGTGATAACGTTGCTAGGTAAACTGCAAAAACCGTCTTGTGGCAACTAAAGGAGCAATCTTAGCAATGGCGCTAATGGCTTACCTTTCAAGGACGCTCTCATTAGAGAGAAATTAAGCAATGCACAGCCCATTAACATAGAAGCAATCAGACTGGATTGATGAGCAGCCAAACATGTATGTTAAAGTATCTGTCACTAAACCGCCATCTGAGTGGGACGAGAAAAACACGGCGACGCGCGTAATCAACCGAAACAACAACCCAACAAGAACTCATTTACCATAATGCACTGCACTTTGGCCTTTATTAACAACCAGTCCCCGCTTTATCAAGGTTAAGTTGCCCCAAACCCAATTTAGCCAGCGTTTTAACTTCATCTTGGAAAAATATTGTTAATAAGTCGTTAATGCATAACAAGGTAACAGTTTGTATTGAATGCAGTTTGGACTACAAATGGCAAAACTAAATACAAAAAGAAAAAGAAAAAACATCCACAGTAATATTAAATCATTGTTGCAGCACTAATGAAGAGTAAAATGTTGATCATTTATAGCTAGAGCAAATTTTGACCTGTTGGAAAGACACTTTCTTTAATCCTGATCCAGATAGACAGACACAGCAGACAAAAAGTATAAATGGAGTATAAGACAGACAAATGGACTGGTAAATAATATATTCATCATTCACATTTTCACATTTGAGTACCAGCATATAATTCTACAAGCATACAGAGTTCATGTAGTTATATTCTAGTTATCATCTAGTATAAATGGATGGATGGATCTAATGACAGACAAGTATGAACATTTAAAGACCAGTAGACTGATCAGACTGACACTGACAGACATATTGACTGGTAGATTTGCACTATATATTTATTTTTTTTTTTTTGTCAATTTGCAGTTTTCTTATGTTCTTGTAATTTCTTATCATTTCTTTTTGCCTTATATATTTACACCTTTATATTATTTATTTATCTTGGTGTGTTCAGTCTGTACATTTTCTTTCTGTTATCACTGTCTTCTGCACAAAACTGAGTATCAATACTAAATTCAGTGTAATCCTGGGATACAATGACAATAAATGGCATTCTATTCTATTTATCCCAATGTGTAAACTCCACATTTGAGTACCAGCGTATAATTCTACAAATTCATCTAATTATATTCTTGCAAATGTGTTCCATGCGGTTTAAAAAGCATGTAAGACATGTTCATAGATTTATTTGTAAAACAAAACAAAAGTATTCTGGGGTAAAGTTACTGTAAAAATGTGTTTTGCAATAGCATCTAACGGCTAACCTTCTATTGAGTATTCAGCAGCGGACCTGAACATGCCAGTCATTCCACCTGTGTTTAAAGGAAAGCCTGAACTCTCGTCCCTCAGGGTTGAAGGGAGCAGAAAAACAAGGGATGGAGGGATAAATGGATGCTGCATGCAACCCGAGAGAGACATCGTGCCATGCTGCGATGGAATGACTCAGCATCCCGGTGATTTTTGAAGGGGTGAGGTTGGCAGAACCCCAGGAGAAAGTGTTGAAAAGCGAAAATTGAGAAGCCGAGAGAGGTGATCTTCAGAACCTGAGCGCAGATTAAACACTTTCAGGCAGGAACGCTCGCACACTGTTGTTTTGAGATGAAGACAATTCAGTTGGTTGAAAAGCTGTGAGCAAATTGCAGCAATTTTTATTTCATTTGTTTTTTTCCCCCCTGTTTAGATGTTTTTCGATATCCAACTTTAAACTTTGGGGTTCTACAAAGAAAATGAGAGAGAGACAGAGAGAGACAGAGAGAGAGATAGAGGAAGAAAGATTGAGAGAGAGAGTGATAGAGGAAGAGAGCGACTGATAGAGAAAAAGAGAGAGATGGAGAGAAAGAGTGGGATGAACAGACGGACAGACAGACAGACAGACAGACAGACATAGATAGATAGATAAAAGAGAGGGGGAGAGAGATAAAGATACAGAGAGAGGAATAGAGGAAAAGAGCGAGTGAAAGAGAAAAAGAAAGTGATGGAGAGAGAAAGACATATAGTATATAGTAATAGAGAGAGAAAGAGAGAGAGAGAGAGTGATAAAAGTATGTGTATGAGAGAGTAATAAAGAGAGAAACAGAGATAGATACAACAAGAGAGAGGTAGAGGAAATGAGATAGAGAGAGTGAGTGAGAGATAGAGATAGAGCACACAGAAAGAAAGACATAGAGACAGAGATAAATAATATTTGTGTATGAGAGATTGCATGAGAAAGAGAGAGAAAGAAAGGCACAGAGACAGATATAGTATGAGGGATAGGGAGAGAAATATAGAGAAAGAGCGTTAGAGATTGATAGAGAAAGAGTGAGAGAAATGGATAGAGAAAGTGCTTGTGTATGGGAGAGTTAGAAAGACACAGATAGAGACACAGAGAGAAAGAGAGAGGCAGAGAAACAGAGAGAGATTGAGAGAGAGACAGAGGTAGATACAATAATAGAGAGGAGAGATAGAGAGAGAGAGAGAGAAAAGACAGTCTCGGAGAATGGCCGATAACTAAAAATCAAACCGCTAAATTGGTGTTTGAATAAAAAAGTTAATTTTAAACTCTGTTTGCGAACATAATTCCAAGTTTATGTATGAATTATTTAATGGCTAAATTAAAAATATATGAGGTATTGTGCATAATGGGGCAGATCTGAGGCACATTCTGTTTATACACAAGTGTAAACAGTTCACAAGGGAGATTTCTGTGCAAATAGCATTAATATTCAGAGGGAATACGGTAAACATGTTTTTGAATGCGTAGACTTGAATCTGCATGCATGAATTTCAGCCATTTCGTTTCAATGCTGGAAAAAAAAAAGAAAAAGAAAAAAAGAAATAATCCTAAAGTGCATTGGCGGTGGCATGTTGGGCAGAGTTGCCAACTCACATGCATGTTCCAGTCCTGCTGGCGTAGGTGTTTCCGGTCTCTGCCCACTGTCCTTGAAAAACTCCGCAATAGTAGATAGATAGATAGATGGAAGGATAGATATATAGATAGATGGTTGGTTGGTTGGATAGGTGGATGGATGGATGGGTGGATGGATGGATGGATGGATGGATAAATAGATAGATAGATAGATAGATAGATAGATAGATAGATAGATAGATAGATATATAGATAGATAGATAGATAGATAGATAGATAGATAGATAGATAGATAGATAGATAGATAGATAGATAGATAGATAGATAGATAGATAGATAGATAGATGGAAGGATATATACGTATATATATAGATGGATGGTTGGATGGATGGGTAGGTGGATGGATGGATGGATGGATGGATGGATGGATGCATGGATGGATGGATAGATAGATAGATAGATAGATAGATAGATAGATAGATAGATAGATAGATAGATAGATAGATAGATGGTCAGACGGACGGACGGACGGACGGATGGATGGATGGATAGATGAATGATAGATAAATAGATAGACAGACATATAGATAGATAGATAGATAGATAGATAGATAGATAGATAGATAGATAGATAGATAGATAGATAGATAGATAGATAGATAAATACAAAAATGCAATAGTGCAAAAGAGTGTGACTATGCCAGGCCAATCCCGATGATTGGCTCCACCTTCTCATCATTACCCAAAAATGTAAAAGTGGTTTAGAAAACGAATTAACAGAAAGTAATGCCATTTACAGTATAATAGAATGGAAACCCTCGTGGAGTCATTTCCCGCTGATTTATTGCTTGTTCCTGTACTGTTTTATAGGAACAGGACATTTAAGCCCCGAATCTTATCAGGTTCAGATCCACTTAAAATTTAATCAGAAGCAGCGTGGCCCTCAGAACTGATTTCCTGCATCAGGAGACATTTACATGAGCAAGTGTTAATACAGTCTGAGGTGTGAAATAACAACTCTAGTAATTGATCAATTACATAATCAAGTCTGCACTTCCCTGCTTTTCATGACCTGACATCTAGAAACCTGTCGAAATTGTTCCAACGCTGCTGTTCACTTTTATTTCCGCTGTAACTTCTATATACAAGTCAGTCGGAATGTCGCACTTTCAAAACTTATTTAATTTTTTTCCATCTACGATTCACGCAAAATGAATAATAAGCCTGGTTTTAATTGCTGCGTGTCTAATTGCCATCGCTGTGGTTTGCGCGCCAAGGCTGAACTAATGTTTAACCCTTCGTTTTAATTGAACATCCTTCTGCTGATGATTTGTCTGTTTTGGAATCGGCTCAACTGAAACGAAAAAAAAAACAAAAAAAATATAAATTCGCCGAAAAAAAAATATTCTCTCAAATGTAGTCAAAACTATAATAGATGAAAACATAATCTTTGTGAAGTTAGAAGGCCAGAATGTGCCATTCATCTGGTTGTTTATTTTTCCTTGTTTTTGCCTAGCTACTGTTTCCTTTCTGCTTTCTCATTGGTCGCAGTAATTTTAAATATTTCGCCTTGTTCTGTGCATTACGTAGAGCTGTTTTGAGACGCTTTGCAACTCTGAAAGCGTTAAACTCTTGAGAGCCCGAGCTCTAAAATTATATTCTTTTTAAAATTTGCTTTGCTAGTTGGGGTTTTTGGAGCACAAGATGTGTAAAAAATGAAACAGGCATTTTTTTTTTTTTTTACATGATTTTGTGTTGGAAATATTACAAGTGTTATAAATAATTGACTTATTTTCATTGATCTTTCATGTCCTAACAAAAGGGACACGTCTTACCTAAAAACTGGGCTCATAATTTTCCATAAATAATAAAAAAAAAATACATATTTTGCAAGAACTTGTATAACGCACAGAAGCCAACAGAACTTCCGTTCTCTTCTCCACCATATTTGTTATAACTGTGGGAAAACGCAGTGATGACCAGTACACAGATGAGGCCATCGGTACTCAAGAGGATGAATAAGGAAAGTGTGAATGTGCCACTCTGAGATGGGCGTGTCTCTCAGAAGAGTTGTGATTGGCTCCAGCTCCTCTTGACCCGGAAATGAAGAAGCAGATCAGATGGATAGATACTTTTAAACCTAGTTCATACTTCTCGATATAAAGTCATGTGACTGTTTACTGTGCCACTGTGGTATGATGATTTGAGCCAATCGCACACGTTGTGATTCTTCACGGAGCTGATGTTTGCAGAGAAGCACTGAGCGTTCTGTCTCAAGTGAGCGATGGCTAATGGCCAAGTAGTAATGAATGCATGAGAAATGAAGCAAAGCTGCATTGCGCCTTCATAAGATGCATTCCTGTCCGAGCTAACGCGCTAAACTTAATTGGCTCAGTTCATCAAAACCAAGGGTCTAATTAGCTGACAGGCCGAAAGATAGATCGTCAAGAACCGGGACAGAAAAGCCACTTGAGATGTTGCTGTGTGTTAATTTATGTGACGCGTCAGTCAGCTTACAAATATGTTTCGCTTGAGTACAGTTTGCAAAATTCTGGACGAAGAGTCGTTTCAAGTGTTGAGGAAGGTTCCGCAGTCTTGTGATTTTTTTTTTCTTCTGTTTAGTGTGTTAATTTTACTGTGGAAGCACCCGTAATTTTACACACTGTAGCACACAAGTATTATAACAAAAATAGTGACTGTATGAAGTTTATAATGTCACAACTTTTTAGTAAAAATAAATAGACATCACCTGAGCAATCTAACCAAAATCTAACATTTTCTATTTTTTTTCCAACTTTTTTGACATGTTTAATTGAAAAATAGTTTTAATTTAGGGAAATAAAATTAGGAAATAAAAAAAAAACAGGAGGCAATAGTCGATCGGTAAATTATAGTAATTGTTGCGTCAATTCTTTTTTACAATGTACTTACACGTGTTACACGTTTGTGTTGGTATCTGTTTTGCAACTTTACGCTATAAAAATATTTCTGTGGGACTTTCTGCGTAACTTCTAGAGACGTTATAAAAGGTAACAATGAACAGATCTCAAAATAAAAGCACACATTTCAACTAGAAATCTGGAATAACATTTTTCGAGAACTTAAAACTCAAGCAGATAATAAAATAAATTTGTATTTACAAAATAATGGAAAATTGCAATGAAATCATTGAAAATTTTCAACATCAGCCATATTGTATGTATATGTTTGTTTGTTTCAATCCATCAATCCATGAACAAATCATAGCCGCACACCAAATATTGTAATATTTAATTGTGATTAATTGCATGGTTTCCCATGATTAACGAGGATTCGCTGTATGGTTAATTAATGAGACAAACAAAATCACTTGTGCGTGTTTTAGACTCGAGAAGGAAACCAGAAACCCAGAACAGAGCTGCATTTATATTAATAATAAACCATGTTAATGCATTATAGATTAATTGACACTGCTAATTCATTGATACATTAATGTGACAAGAGTGTGTGAAGAAATGATAGCCATGGATATTTATGGTGGGCATAGCTACATTTATTTATAATAATGTTTAAAATAATCTAGATACATCACTAATTAATCTCTACTTGTTGATATTTTCCACATTAGTTGAGCTTTGCATTTAAGCAAATAACTAGTTTGGGTTGAGGTTTCCATTCTGATAACTTTATACACAATAGTCAACCACTTGGTACATTAACCAATCAGATTGTAGCAATTTGTTCCAAAGTAACATCTTCATCAAAACCAGATTGCAGAATTTGCTCAAAAGTAGCATCTTCATCAAAACCAGATTGGTTGGAAAGGCCCGACTCAACTCGCAAGACACGTCCGAAGCATTTTCCCACCTTATCCACCAAGATTTAGTCTCTGACCGAATATAAAAGTAAATTTTTTAGAGTGTAGTCTCGAGAAAAAAAAGATACAGATAGTATAGAGCGTGACCATCATGCACAATTAATGACTTATTGGATCAAATCCACACATTCATCCTTCTCCAGCTGGAGTCGGAGTCTGAACTGGACATTATTCGATCCATGACTGATCGTGACGTTGGCTACGAGAGACGTTGACGGGCAAAGGTGTGTGATGGTTTCCAACACGCCGCTACATGAATCTCAAACAGGGAGGTTAATATTCATCCGTCCCGCTTCCTCTCATCCACATCGTCCTTACACGGTTTGTAGACAGAAAAAAAAACCGAAAAGAAGCAGTGAAACCTGAATTTTTGGCAGTAAAATGCGCTCTGTTTTTAAGCAGTCCCACAGGTGCGTCACTCACACACACACACACACACACACACACACACTGGCTCCAGGCAGGTGACCTATTTTCAGCAGCTGGTGAAGGGAGAGCTCTAGTGGATGAAAAGATGCGGAGAGATGCTGCGTCCAGGACCGGTCCATTGATGCCTGGCTCTGGACCGTGGATTAATTACCCCGTGTGGGAACCAGAGTCGACTCTGTAAGCGAGACACTTCAACCTCCGCTGGCATCAATAATGTATTTTTCTGTCTCTCAATTTAATTTGCACACAAGCCACCGGCTGACGTCACCGACTCTTTTAAGACGGCAGAAAAGACGGATATTTGATATCAAGCCAGAGACCCATGACATATACTATTGCCAGCACACACACACACACACACACACACACTCTTCTGACCTCGCTGTCCATCCCCTTGTTTCATCTGCGGACAAACTGATCCTTTCTTAATGCGCTCATGCCGTGAACACATTAAGAAACGTGGAAGACAAAACGAGACGATTACAGTCCTGACTAACTCACAGTTTCATTATTTTATTTTACTTTGACACACCAACTAGCTTCGAAAAAATGCACCAGTCTAGAGACGTGCAGCTCTTCTTCTTCTGGATTCCAGCGGCTGGTTTTGCCACTAAGTGACCAACCATGATTGACTAATGGTAAAGGACAGAGGAACATGGACACGAGCGAGGTGGGTCATCTGATACCAGCAGCTCCGGCTTTTGAAAAGGGGAAGTAAAGACGAGTATAGAGCTGCGAACATATAGCCGAGCCGTTTGTGGTTTTGTCTGTTTGTCAGTGGCTGGTCTTCTAAAAAATGCATGGTGAAAAAGAAAGCGCTTTTTTTGTGTGTAGCCGGAATCTTCTAAGCTATTCTCAGTAGTCGGAGAGATTATATGTTTTGCTTTATTTGAGTCTTGGCTTTGTTGTGGTCAAATTAAGACTAGTAAATGTAATCAGAATAACTGTAATTTTAAACATTACTAAACGAAATGATGTAGGGGTTTATTTCAGTTTATGTAAACGTTTTTACGTTTACGTAAAAAAAAACAGTTAAAATGGTTTTAATAAGATCATTTGATTTGATGCAAAAAAAAATATGTTATCTTGTACATTTTTGTACATGTCTTGTACATTTTATTTTATACATACTTGTACACACACACACGCACATATTATTTATATAGATTGATATAAATACATTTGTCACAATGTATAAATTTACAAACATACACATTACATATACATATACATACATATACATTATTACTGTACATATGCAAAATAATGTAAAAATGTTCCTGGCATATATCACTTGTAAATATCATTCTTTAGTAATTCATGTATTTTTTACTGTTTATTATTTTTGTACTAAACATATACAACTTGGATGTTTACACCAAAAGTCATTGCACATGTATAAAATGTACAATATAAATGTGTACAATAAAAGACAGTCCATTCATGTATGAATTTTAAATATATGTGTGTACATATTTGCGCAGACATATTTTATATAAATGTATATCTATCTATCTATCTATCTATCTATCTATCTATCTATCTATCTATCTATCTATCTATCTATCTATCTATCTATCTATCTATCTATCTATCTATCTATCTATCTATCTATCTACCTATTATATATACTATATTATATACTCATATACTTGAAAAAAACATTTTGCAAAATGTTTTATTATTACTATTTTTATATTCATATGTGGCAAATGTATATGTGGCAAATGGCAAAGTTATTTACTGTTTCTAAAACACTCCTTGAGTTCTGTTAAAAAAATTTTTTAAATCTAAATTAACAAGCAGAAACAGTGTGAAGAAAACAAAGTCAACATCCGGGTGCAAATTGGGTTTTTGTCGGAGGATGAACTGCAGAATTATTACTGTAGGGCATCAATTTTAACACCAACCTTTCTGTTTTCTCTTTAACTTGTCTTACACGCAGTGAGTCACACTGGAGCATTAATGTGAAATCAAATATTTGCAGAACAACTTAAACAGAGTTTGTCATTAGCCACTAATGATGACATCACTTATGGCATTATCCTTCAGAATGGAGCCATTTTTTCTGAATATGTATACATACTGTATAGTGTGTGTGTGTGTGTGTGTGTGTGTGTGCGCGCACTAACCTGCGACCAAGATAACTTCACCAATTAACCACCAACCAACTCTTCCCAAAGCCGTGAACAAACAAGTCCAGCATTGTACAGCAAAAGCAATTTGCCCAGAATTCAATGCCCCCTTTTCAGACCACCACATTTGATTCTAATCTTTTATCAGCCTGGCTATTGCCAATTTCCGACCTACCAGCTTAAAATGAATTGCTTATTAAATCAACATTAACCTCTTGACACGTCGGCTTATAAATGTGATCGGCTGCTTGCAAGATCAAGTCGCTGTTTTTATTTGCGTCGGACATTTTCTTTGGATTCGTCCGGGATGGATTCTTCGTAATTTAACGAATTTTTGAATGATCTGGCACTCAAACGACAAGTCTGCTTTTAATTTTACCTCCGGCACAGTGTAATGGCAAACTAGAAGACCAGAGGTTGGACGATCAGTGTGTGTGTGTGTGTGTGTGTGCGTGTGTGTGTGTGTGTGTGTGTGTGTGTGTGTCATTGATGATGTTAATTGACCAACAGGTCAAGCCAGTAATGAGAATCTAATCAGAGGAAACAGCCTTTAAATCCATTAATCTGAGCTAAGCCCTTCCATCAACAACATGCTTTAAATCCGGTTATCAACACGCTAACACGTGTCAACGTTGCTAACCGTCACCTCTCGCTAATTATGAAAAGAATGACGCAAAAACGTGTACAGATCCATTCATTTATCAATCTCGCCTTCGTCCGCCATTTTTTTTTTTTATCCTCATTCTGACTTAAAGTCATTTACGTATTTCTATGAAACCCCGAGGTGCAATTCTGCTGATGCAAACGTGCAGCAACTTCCTGTGGGCTATACCTGATATACCCAGAGTTATGAATAAGCTTTCAGATGCCTGGCAGGATGCAATGCTCATCAAACTTTAAACGCCACAGGAACAAAAGGATGAAGAGAGACATTATTCTCCAATGACACATCGTAAGCCTCAGCAAGTTTTCCGCACGGAATGGTAGGAAATAGTCATTAACGGAAATCAAGGCAAACTTTAAATATTCAAAGTATGTTTTTTAGATCAATTCATTAGTAATTATTAGTAATTCCAAAAATTAAGTGGCAGTTGTGGTGCATTTATTGCTTGGTGGAGTAAAGCAGTAGAGTTCACAGTGGTGTAAAGTACTTGAGTAAAGGTACTTTGTTACTTTACCTAAGCATTTTTGGCCACTTTCTACTTGCTCTGAGTAACAGAAATATAAGCTACTTTTACTCTCTACTTGACTACTTTTGTGATTGAGTATTTGTACGCTTTACTCCACTGTATTTGAATAGACATCGCTACTTGTTAGATTGTGATTGTGAACGACAAGTGAGCATCTTTCCACAATAATTCTACCACGGTATTTTCTTGGGTGCACAAAGTGATATCGCCATCTCACGTGAATGTGAAATAGCGGTTGCACTTTTTTTGCACATTTGAGTTTGACTGAGACAGACTTTTTGTTCTTTTTTTTTTAATCCTTTTTGTTCCGCCATTTTGAAACATTAAGGTGTTAAATTTCAATTCTATATTAGGAAGAAAGAGTTTCTGGTTTTTCACGTTTATAATTTTCACATTCATTGCTTTTTTTTTGCCCTAAATTCAGTATGAGTAAAATACTCAAGTTTTTAAAAATTCAACACTTTCAAATTTGCTCAAGTCTTCTTTGGAATTAGTCTTTTTTTACAGTATGGTACTTTCACTCAAGCATGGCTTTCCAGTACTCTTCGGATAGTTCCACCTTAAATACTTATGATGTTATTGAATACAATGACGGAAACTTGTCAAAGGAGAATAATGTGGAAAGTATAATCTCGGTGAAAGAGTCAGTGCGCCGGGTTGTGTGGGTCTGTGCTGAATCATGTCCTGTTGTTTGGCTGCTGAGCCGTGACCTCTGCCAGCGACCCGATCGGCTAAGATTGGGAAGTTAATATGTCTGTGTAATCCCACACCGCGTTACTGCTGAATGCGACTCACTCAGTGGGACGGAACAGCGCTTGTGTTGAGACTTTCATCATATGCAGCATTTCCACTGATTCCCACCCGACGGGGCGGGGGGTCGTGTCACGTCCCGCGTCCTTTAAACGGCCCAGATTATATAACACCCGACTAAATGCCATCGAATTAAACTCCTCCATTGATTCGCATCAGACCATGTGTGTGGGTAATTTTTGCCGGGATGCTTCCGAACGCATTTCCTCAGCATCTTTTATGAGACTTGACAAAGGAAGATCCGCTCAAGACGGAGACGTGGGGAGTGCGGGCGGGGGTCTTCCTTCAAGCAACAGAGGACGACTAATTCCGTCATGCCATTTTAGCCTTTTTTTTTTAAGCCATGAACTTTTACAGCGCGGTGTGTGAGAAATTGACGAAAGGGTAAAGATGCTCTTACACAGCCGAACTAGTGCCAAAGAAAAGCTCCGAAACGGTGTTGAAAGTGCATTAAAAGCCATTATGACGCTTCCGGCGAACGGACCCTGATAAATGGCGGTTGAGACAAATCGCAGAGTTTGATTCAGCTCGAATCAATTTTCAAAGACGACTTCAGTTGTCAATCTTCTGAAGATTTGAAGTGCGGTTCTATTGGCTGCAATCTTATGAGTGTGTTGACCGTATTACCACGGAAAGCCATCCGGGAAGAATTCGGAACCAGGATCAGGAGGAATCGCCAATTTACATTTAGCAGACGCTTCTTTCCGAAGAACATATCAATGTGGTCAAAAACTGACAGCTGCTGCGGGCAAAGTGTGTGAATGATTGACTAGCTAATGCTAACACAGAAAAGGCTAAAGCTAAATGGCTTACTCACAAAGTAGTTTGTTTTCATTTATAACATGTTTAATTTAGACCAATCTCTTTAGGAGATAAATAATGGTTGACATTTAAAAGAGTCTTTTATTGCTGTCTTCAAAACGGTTAATAAACTGTAAAAGAGACACAACGATTACAGTAGTTGCTAGTTTAGTAGGTGATGTTGCTAATTGCCATACTTTTTTCTCAAGTGATTTAATTTGCTCTTTAGAGTCGAAACATTGCTCTTGTGCTACTGTTTCACTATCTTGTCTGAGCAAGGCATTGTGGGTAAATCAGTGCAGCCCTACTCGGAACAGGTCTCTAACATCAACAAGTCATCATGTTCTACTATAATTATTGTTTTTCCTGAACTATTTGGCAACAAAGTCGTCTGAATAAATACAGTTTTTTAAATTATTTCAAAATCCTTTTCAAGGATTTAGCAAACATCACAAATCCGACAAACACAATTGTCTTCTATTTCAGATTTGAAACATAGTGTGTGTGTGTCTGTGTGTGTGTGTGTGTGTGTGTGTGTGGGGGGGGGGGGTGTAGCAGTACAAATATAATAAGATAAGAGATAAAAAGCAATACATTTCAAAAATTAAAAAATTTAAAATAGAGATAAAATATGAATAAAATATAAAAGATAAAAATACAATACATTGAGAAAAATACAATGTGAATAAAATATTAAAAGATAAAATACATTATATTTTGGTAATACCAATGTCACGGCTGGTAGTCCACGGACCCACATTCAACAGTGCAGAGACGAGGAGAATCGGGGCAAAGGCTTTAATCGAGGTCGTACGGGCAAAGGTCAAAATACAGGCGTTCGGGGCAATATGGGCTAGGCGAGAGAATGGTCAAAGCAAGCAAGGTCGGTAGCAAAAATCCAAAACAATACAGAATCGGCAGGCGGGAAA
>MU204250.1:10062874-10093409 GCA_017309775.1 Paedocypris sp. Pulau Singkep | reverse complement strand
AAAAAAACAAAAACTTGCAAGCATCTGTATTGTCATTCCGAGCAGCGTTTTTTTATTTTTCGCTTTCTCTTCTACATCAACCCACTGGCTGTGTATCCGAGTATCGGCGTTTGTGGTGTAAGCCGAGCTGCCGCGCTGAGAGATTGATCTTTCTAGAACCTTTAATCTCGGGCTTGATTGCTCTGCTCTTCCACAAAGCAAGTGCAACGTCCGAAACCAGTGCTGGGTTTCCCACTATTGGCCAGTTTGTGACCCCCCCCCCATCGTAAAATAATAATAAGAAGATTAAAATAAGAAACAGAAATAATTACAATATTAATTTAGTTAATGAGTCAAGGAACTTATTATATTCTAAATTATTATTATACATATATTTATTATTATTATTATTATTATTATTATTATAAAATGTCCGTTACCGATTTGTATAACTTGATTCATACTGTACTTAATTTGTGCAAATATATTTATATTTTATTTTTAATGTGTCATTATTGCATTTAATGTAATGTGTTGCATTCAATGTAATTAGAATTTCCTGTACTCGTTGGAACACCAAAAGTTGTGGGTTCAATTCCCAGGCTGTTGTTTATCCAAAACTGTAACACACTGTAAGCCGCAAACCGTAAGTGTATTTGAAGAGAAACAAAGTACAGTAAAATTAAATCAGGATTGATGATATGCATAAAGAAGCCAAATGGAAGTGGTGGGAGCCACACAAATGTCAACTCAAGTGAAGCTCAATTTATTAAGAAAAACAACTTTAGAGTTTTACAAAAATGGTAAGTAAACGGAACAAATCTCCTCAAGACAAGAGGAACTGTTAACATGATTGCTAACAAATTCAAGCACCCAAACCCCACTTCACAATCAAAATGAACTAGCCCAGTTTATAGCCCAGTTTCCCGCCTAAACAGAGCGGGCCAAACCACATTAAAACATTAAAATAAAAGAAAAGAAAACCTTACATCCTTGTCATTGGCATAACAGAAAGGCAACATAAACCCACTAAACATATCACAATTCGATTTGAAATATGCGTAATAAATATACAATCCATGTGTTCATTACAAAAATGGAACCAGCCCAAACCTTTAAAATGGTTGATTTCTTTTACCAAACAAAATGAAGGTGTAAGTCTGCTGTGTTTCTAACATTTTCTAATAAAATAATTTAAACCAAATGGATGTATCTGTTCAATCTGCGATTTGAAAACCCACAGTGATCTGACCAATTAATTGCTGGCTGTTATTAAATTGATAAAGGTGAACACATACGTAGAACATTGAATTGTTATTGTGAGGGCCCTCGTCATCACAGAGTGCAATTATTTCTGTTAATTATTTTTCTATATAATGAAGACGCCCTAATCAAAGGCATGTTTACCTAGAATTAATTCAATACATTTTAACCAATCAAATTGTCTCTTCCAGCCACACACTGACTGTCTGTGCATTTGGCCTTGCACCAGAAAGAAAATAAAGACGACTACACTCACCAATTTGCTTCTAAACATAGAAAAGATGTCGCTTTCTGCTTGAACATCTGACATGATGTCTTGTCAAAGTGACTCATCGAACTCATCCAAGCCTTATGGCAAAAACTGAGATGTTAATCCCAGATGAATTCCTTGTGTCATATCTCCTCTCCTCTGCCTCTTCATTCTTCTCATCTCATCTGTTGGATTGTGTGTGTGTGCGTGTGTGTGTGTGTGTGTTGAACGAAAGACTTACCTGAAGCTCCTCTGTCTTTCCTTTTGGTCTTTGGCCAAGTACAATCTTTCTGAAATGTGACGTCTCAATTGTGGGTTTCTTCAGGGTCTTTGGTTCCTTACCACAGTTCAAAAACATTGGAGTTTGGAAAAGGCCCTTAAAAGGATAAAGGTGTGTCCCGCTTTGTGATTGGTTAGCCAGCAGCCAATGAATGTGTGTTACCTTCAAATAGAGATGCTGGGATTGTCTCCAGCTTCCCTTAGGCCGGAATTTGAAGAGTGGTTTGAAAAATGAATGGATGGATATGAATAGAAAAAAAACAAAAAAAAAAACAAAGTCTACTTGGTTGTAATCTTGATTTACACGTTATAAAAGGACGTGGAACAGGGAAGTAAGCAAATGCATAAAATAAATCTGGATTTGTCAATGAGATAATGGTTTAATGGTTACAATCCCTGCATCGGCACTTTAAGAGGGAACCGCGTTTTATAAGAACGCAAAGTTCACAAATGCGAACATTTCTTAAAGGCTACCGAGGCAGAAATGTTCCCGTGTGAACAGGGTTGTTAGTGTTAAATATATTTGACATTTTCAAAGTGCATATACCGAGAGGGCAGCCATCTGAAAATCAACGTACGGCAAAGTCAAGGCAAACGGATTTACACTTCCATTATCTTTCGCATTTCAAGTTGTTAAAAAAAGAAGTAGAAGTTGAGAGCTAAAGGGGAACAACTAAAGTTTGTGGTGATCTACTAGGAAATCCAGCATCACAGAGGGGGTCTTTGGTTAATAGGCTGGATTCTGCTGAATACGCCACAGGGTTTAGGAAGCCGAGGCAATTCTCTTAGCAATGGCTTTGCTAGCGCCCGTGATTTTCGACCTGGGTTTTTTTGTGCTTACCTAAGCAGTGTACGCTCTCATTTAGTTCGGCTTCCCTAAGGAAGAGGTGCATCTCAATCTTTGATGAGCTCTCCAGAGAGCGGCCGCTTACACTTTGCCTGCCTGGTTTTAGCATAAGCCAGGACAACATCCTAAAAACCCATTAAAGAGAAACATTCTTTGTGTTCGCAGTTTTGAACACAGGAAATCTATCAGGAATTCTGAATATAGCTGATCTGCATCACTAAATATTGCATGGCATTTTTGGTACATCTTTTTTATATATATTTTTTTGGCTGTCACTTGGAAGAAAAATCCATCCTTTCATTCATTCATTCATTTATTTTCTAAACCCGCTTGTCTGTTATAAGCGGGAGCCAATCCCAGCAGCTCTGTGCTTGGAGGCGGGAGAATTAAATAGGGCTGCAGCTAACGATGATTTTCTAATTGATTGATCTGTTGATTATGTTTTCGATTGATGGACTAATCTATTGACTAAATTGATTAATCAAATTATAATTTTTCCTGTCCTTAACACTGTCCTTAATTTTAAACACAACGGCATGGTGAAACATTGGGGCATAAACACTTTATCCGATTAACGAGTTAAAGTGCATTTAAATTCAATCAACAACAAAGTGTCTTGAAAAAAAACAAAAAGCTTATCTTGTACATAACCACATAGTATGTTTCAATATCACTTACAAAAATCAATTTAAGGCAAATTAAATGCATACAAATTATACAAACGCATGTTCCATATGTCTTATATGTCCTTAACACAAAAGCATTGCGTGTGATGAAAAAACTAATGATAAAATAGGTAGGTAATAAAAATAAATATATGAATATGAATGGAAAAATAAATCAATATAAAACATTAAAAAATGAAATGAAACAAAAAATCTCCATCCTAAAAAAATTGAATCACACACATTTGTAATGCAAAAAAGTTATCATGTCCACATGCTCAGGGGTGAAGCTCGTTATATATATATATATATATATATATATATATATATATATATATATATATATATATATATATATGGGATAAGGTTCCCAACAGCTGAACAACAAAAATGTTGAACAACAAAAAGACGTTCAGAGCAGCCTGGGGATGAGAATCGACTAAAAATCGACACTTCTTCCCTCCGTTTGAGCGTGTTCTGGTCTGTATACTGTTTTTATCATGAAACAATGAAAAGAACAAACGAAGTATCAACGCATGTTTTTTTGCATCGACGTAAATAGGTATAATAATACCTATTTAAAATTAAAATAATCGATGACGTCGACTACGTCAACACGACGTTGCAGCTTTTGTCTTGACTCTCTGCGATAGGCAACCAATCAGAGTGTAGGACACAAATACATTCACATTCTCACTCACTATTTTTGGCAAATTTCACACCATTGATTCTGCTGAACATGTATTTTTAGACTGTGGGAGGAAATCAGAGACCTGGAGGAAACCCACGTCGGCTCAACAAAAGAGACAGAGAAACCCCTGCTGTGCATTAAACTCACAGCCCACTCTGCCAACATCTAGAATCAACATACAATATATAACAGAATACTGATTTTGAATCTCGCACGCTGTTGTAGCGGCGTGATGTTTTTATTAGATTGTTTTGGCCTGTAAATGCATTTATTGAAATACATTCTCACTCCCACAACACTAGCAAGTCCTGAACGGTCTCATCATCCAAGCATTCAGCATTCAAGTGAGCAAGACAGACCGCTTGATGAATCTCGATTTGCTGTTGATGTATAGAAAAGCTGCCGTGGTCGAGATGGAAAGCCGTAACTGTCGGACCGTTGCACGTTGCAAGCAGCATTGATCCCAATCAGACTCGTACATAATCAAGAGTGGTGAAACAGATAGGTCAATACATTAAAAGGATCTGCCAGATTGTATCAGTTCAGCGTCAAAATGAAACCGGAACTCATATAGAAAAATTACCACTCCAAATGGCAAAATATGTTTTTTATTCCTTATGAATAAATCAAAGCAACTACACTTAGCCATGCAATATCCTATGTGTTTAATCATAAATATCGTAATTTTAAGACATTGAAAAAATTATCTAGTGAATCAAAGTGGATTCCATTGTGGACTTGAATATGGAACGTATTTAAAGTATAGGATTTGTAAAAATCAATGCTACCTATGGCGCATAATTCTTGATTCCACTATTGTATTTTGTATCGTATTGATGCGAAAAGTCAATTCAGGATATCCTAATCAATAGGCTGATCAATGACTGATGACAGAAAGACCGATTTAGACCAGAATGAGCGAGTATGCGCGACCTTTATACTAATATAATCAATGAAAATGGCTAATATTAGTCTAAATTAAGTGCAAGTGTAAATTTGAAACACATTAAGGAAATAACTCAACTCGAGCGTGAATGCAGCACATGTGCTGATTCACCTGTGATGCCAGTTGCCATTTCTTTCCAAGGTGTCTCCAAACATACGAGACGTTGTCTCCTTTATGAATTGTAATGGAGAATTTGGAGACACAGGTCACAATGCTGATATGCCTCAGTATGGCAATTTTATCCTAATTAGAGATTAATGCCATGTGCTTCGCCCTACGGGTTATACTTTTGTCTTAACAAGCTCATTATGGTTGTGTAATGATCTCTATCCCAATGTGCCACTACAGAAATGTGTTCCTACACGTTCCTACACAAATGCCAGGAATATGAAACTTAATAATTCTAAAATGTTATTTAATACACTTTAATAAAACATTGTTGTATACATGTATTATTCATTTAAGAAAAAAAAATGCACTTGTTAATAGTAAATTAGTAAAAGTAAATACAACTGAAACTTTATTGTAGTTTGATTTACTGTTTGTCAATTTAGTCTAGGTGTACAGTATATAAAATAGTTAATTATTTGTATTATTATTTTCATTTTTATTATTATTATTATTTTAGTTCAAATTACCGCTCGTGGGCCACATGCGGCCCGTTAAACGTTTAAATACGACCGAAATTCTCATGGGTAGGAAAAAATTATAGAAAACCCAGTCCATCACCTCTGTCAAATGTTAGAACCCAATGTGGCCCCCGAATCAAAAGTTTTGCCCAGGGCTAGTATCTTGGCCAAGTAGGTTGTAGAACCTACAAGTCTGGGATTGAAACCAGCAACACCTGGGTGGTAGGTCCAACTCCCACCAACTAGGCCACAACTACCCCTGTTGACTTATCTCTGTGTGCAATGCTAAGCTATTCCACAGGAAGTTCATCCCAACTCTGTTAGAAACCCTGTGACACTAAGCCATCACCCAGACTGTGAGATAAACCCACTGTGCAACCTCAAGCTGCTTCAATATCATCTACTGATACTCTGTTCCCACAAGGATCATACTTGACCCGTGCTAATAAGTCACACTAATGGAATCTGGTTTAACTCAGTAGGGTAGAAGCTCCCCTCTTAAAATGTCACGTTGCATTAAAGCTCCATTTATATAGTATTACACTGACATTCTGTTTTGGTCTCACTAGTGTTTAACTCTTTCGTCTAGATTTGCCTCCCGAAGGCTCGCCACCAATCCACTGCTCGGTCCCCAACCCTGCCAACCCCTGCACCCACTGAAACCCTCTTTGGTAGCAACGCACTCAAGCTACTTAATTACCCCAATGATGGGATTAATTGGTTTGTTGTTATCCATTACAACAGGCCCCAGGTTGTTGCACAGCAAAGGGCAAATCAAGCATGAACTGAAGACTAATCAAGCACATGAGATGCTGGATGTCCATGTGGGCAGCTAATTGAATGTGATGGATAACTGTGACTACTGGTCAATGTGTGGACGGACTGGTGTGTAATTCAAACCAGCATGTTTTGAAACTCTTTCGGATTGAATTGGGGGTTTAGACAACGGGTGCATGTAAAGGCATGCGATGGAAAGAAGGAATAAGCAGCTATGTCCCTTTGTAGCCAAATCTCAGAGTTTCTCGGAACAGCCAATTCAAATGTTCTGAAGCGCTCAATTGCGTTTTCTTTGAAAGGAGTCTGCCAGGAAAATTGAGGCTAAAGCGGGTTGAATGTGGTTCAGTTCTGTGCCCGAGATTTGTTTCTGCATCTATGTAGATCTGCTCTCTGAGAAAGAATATTTAGGTGTGTGTTTTGAATCGCTTTCTTGAAATTGCCCAACTGCACAACTTATGGTATCTTTATTATTAGGTAGTTTTGGACTAGTGGTAGGGAGTTGGACTTGGGATCAAACTTTGTGGTTGGACCAGTTGTTACCAGAACCAAGTGTCCTTGAGCAAACACTGATCCTGGTCTGTTCCAAGGCTGCCCACTGCTCAGTGTTCTATGTGTGGTTTGATTCTAACCATGGCTGGTCACTTCCCTTCACTGTTCTATTATTTTTTCTTAAAAAGAGAGACTAACCAAAGTCTATACATTTTTAACTAAGTAATGAGTCTAGTCATCATATACTGTATTTAAGCAACTATAAGCACCCCTTTTTGGTATTTTTTACGCTCAAAAACTTGGGGGTGCTTATAATCCCTAATTTTAAATGTGCATGTAAATATAAGCGCCCATTTTTTCGTATTTCAAATCAGGATCAATCGCAAATAAACGGAAACCCGTCGTCTTTATGCAGCAGCATAAAGTGTCATCGCAGAAAGAGTCGAAAAAGTTGAAACAGTTGACACAATCAAAACGCTTGGTCGCTGCACAGGCTCCGTGCATGTGTGGAGTCTGACTCGAACAAAGGATCTTGGTAAAATAAATCCTGACCACTAGAATTGACTTTTTTCAAGTCTAAAACGATATCAAAATAATACGAGTCACAAGTTGTTTGTTAAATAAAGAAAAATAATATTTTTATGAGAATATTAAGGTAATTGAACCAGAAACGTTAATTAAAAAAAATTGTGCTTTTATTCGATGGGTGCTGGTTCAGGATGAACTTAATAACCAACGAGTTGAGTATGTTAAGTTAAAAAGGAGAGAAGTAAACCACACATTGTTGTTTTACCTTGTGCAGGTTGAGTTGTCCTACTTTTGGAGACTGGATTGTTACACCCACAGCCATGAATCAATATGAAGGGTCTTTTCAGCCTCTGCTATAGAAACGGTGTCCTTTCAAATGAGACCTGAATACCAGATCATCGCTGCAATATTGTGCGTGGAGGATAAAGCAAACCACCTTACGAAACACATGTTTTGCAAAGTTTCGAATGAATCATTTCACCTTGTTCTTTTCCACCTGATGGCTTGATCTTTGACACAAATCATGAACACAAGAACAGGGGATAGTTGATCCATCCCAGGGACAGCCATTGTCCTTCGACAACTCAATGGGCCACAAATAAAGTGTCGAGTGTCAGGGCTGATTTCGCAAGAGTCTCGGAACAAACTTCCTCACCCATCAATGCCACTCTAGTCCCTTGCTCTTCACACTCATGGTGTTCACATTTCATATTCCACAACTTTCATTATCAATTCAATCTCCTCAAGTCTGCCGAGCACCCGGCCTGTAAGAAGAGATTCATTAGTGTCATTTCAGACGGAACAAAAAAAGAAAGATATACCCTAATGAAATGATGTTGGAGTGAAAATGTGGACTGGGATATAGATCTTCAGCTTTTATAGAATATAAAAAAATAAACGTGCCTTGTGTCATGAAGGAGCATCATCTATAGTCCATAAGGGAATTGAATGGGAGCGGAAAATCCAAAGCCTATTTTTCCATGTCAGTCTTTGTACATATTACATGATATTGATTTTGTAAAAGTTGCATTGTTTCTTTGTCCAGATTTTGCTGAAACACATATGAAACCCTAGCTCGGGAGATTATCGGTAAAGCTGTGAAGACGCAAACAGCATTCGCAGTCATAACACACTTTGTCGGTTTTCACATTCATGAGTGTGTTTTCACTTTGCTCGTCTTCTGCGGTTCTCCAGGCTATTGATTGTATGTTTGTGTTGTCGGATGCTTGATTACACCTTGTTTCCGTCTCTTATGCATCTTCTTCAATTTTCATCTGTTCTTTCTTGCAGATTTAAGAGACTGACCGTGATAAGTAGGCTCTTCACTTGAACAAGAACATGGCCAAGGGGAAGATCTCTTCTCCATGTGGTGAGTCTGGCGCTTGCTAATTCTTACTTGTGTTGGTAAATTCTGCACAAAAAACTAAAATGACAGCACGATGGAGCTTAGATGCACACCGTTTGTTATATGGCATTCCGAGGACATCGATCTACGACAAACAAACTAATCGCTTGATGTTTAAAGCGCATTTCCATTCCACTGAAGCCTCTGAAGGCCACTCATGAAAGATGTATAGCCCCGTCTAACACCTTTCACACACTTTAATATGCAGAGATATTACTGCGAGACACTGAGTTGATGTAGATGCATTTTCCCAAATACCTACGAAAGAAAAAACATGGGGTCGATTGAGCCGCGACATAATAATTTTGGTACAGTGAAAGCAAAAAGTCATGCATCAAAGTGCTCGCCATCTCTGGGGGGCTCGGGACCCTCAAGATGCATTAGGCCTCTGTAATGGATTCTGGAAGGTGCAGCATTAATGGAAAATATCGTAAAACAAAGCTATTGATCATCACCACAAGCAGCGTTAGCAGGCCATCATTTCTCTTTGTGCACAATTAATGGAGAGACAAATTGTTGATTTCCTGGGTGTTTCGAGCAACATGAATGAAATCTGTGATGTGCAGTTTGTGAAGAAGAACACGGAGTTGATCCGATCGAAGTCTGGTCTGACTTGAACGTGCAGTAGCTAATCAATATATTGATTCTATACAGATATGTATATACATGACCATTTTGGCCCCGGACACAAATTTGCGTTTTAAGATTTGTTTAGGGACTTTTGTTTTTTTCTGCAAAAAAAGCCAAACAATCAAACAAATTAATCTTGCTTTTTTCATAAAAGATAATTTATCTAGCTTACAATTAAGAGTGAAAGATTACCTCTTCAAAGTATTACCAAGTAAAATTTTCTCACCCCATTTGCAGATCATTTTACTTGATCTTTAAGTCTTTTTCCCTCATTTTGTTTTTTATTTTCTTATTTTTTCTTTTGCATTTTTTCCAGTGTATTGCACGCTGCCCCTTCAACCACTGGCCCAATTAGGCTGAGTCATATATATATATATATAAATATTTTCTTTCTTTTCCGCACAAATGTAGAGATTGTGAGGAAACTGAATCATAAGGCCAGACATATTCGTGGACGACATGCAAGCTGACTTTGAGTAAGAATTCCCAGTTCACAATTAGTTCACAATTTGTCGGATTGGAAATTGTTTTGATATTAGTTTGTATAATTTGCAAACCTCCCAAATTACATTAATGGATCCAACAAGAACACATTTAACAAACACTTCACCATGACTTGATTGTTGGTGTTGCATTAAATTGACCGGGTGGTTGAACCCTCAACCTAGTTCTCAAACACCGATTGAACCGCAAGCAAAGGCAAGATTCAATTCTGCTCAAGTGCTTTGTCGAGATGGCAACCTCGGGTGTCGTGAAGCTTGCAGCTTTATAATGGAAGACAAGCTTTCCTGCAGCAGGATCAGTAGATCAGACGGAGCGTAAAAGAACTCCACGGTTGTGGGTTTGATTCTCACGGAAGCGCTTTGATAACCCGGCGGTTCAAATAAAAGCGTCCGACAGATGCGCACGGGAAATCGTGTGCGACATTCAGCAGCGAGTCATATTTCACTCGACGTGACTTTTATTTTGAAAATTAAACAGTAGCAATCAAATAAAGCCTTTTTCTTTCCTGTAATGTCCCAGACGCCTGTTGTACTTGCGTTGTTGATCCCCCGTGAAATCAGCAGCGGCCTCGTATGAACGCTGAATGAACTTCCAAAGTGTGTTGTAAATCTCCCCGGATTTGAGGAAACGGGTTGAAGATTTGGCCATCCCTGGACAGCATGTCGACCTACGGTGGTTCATTCTGGTTGTCACCGTGAATCCCTCGTGTTTTGAGTGTGCGCTGAAAAAAAGTGTCTCATTGGATCAAAGTAGAAATTTTGCGTCAACTTGTTAATCCTAATCAGTTTACTTTGGATCAACTATATATTTTTACTTTCACTATTTAGCCAATGCGAAAAAAAACATTTTTGAATCAAATAAAGTTTTAAGTTTAATGAAACCTCAAATCATACTTTTTCTTACTGTTTTCTCTTCAGAACAGTTGTAAAACATCTCACCACCATAAAACTTGCATATATTCATGATCTTTGTTAATTAGTGCTTATGTACTAACGACTTGAATTTAAATTATAATGATTTGTATAAGAGCGTCTAACATATATTATCAAATCTGAACATAAACCATAAAAGGTGTAACAACAACTTATTCAAATAAGTTCCTGAATAAACACAGTCAATCAATGGAAAATCTGCACTTTTGGTCTATTTAACAGACATGTACAGCGCCTCACATTATGGGAATTGTAAATAGATTGAAATGCAGCCGAGTCTCTGCTCACATAACGAGACAAATGTATGGTTATTCACATAATTACCTTATTTAAACATCTATTGTCACCTTTTATGACTAATTTTGATTTTAATTGCTCCTTCTTACAATGAAACAAGATCATGTAAATGTGTTTATTTCATTTATTGTTTCATATATTTCAATAATATGGTTTATTTCAAAGTTTAAAAGAGTTTAAAAAATTGCGTAGAGCAGATGCAAGCTTCTCATTGGCTCATTGGCCAATTCTCATTGCCCAATCCAAGAATCATGGTCTTCTTTTCTCATCACCGTCTCCGGCTTTACTTTACTTTAAGAAATGTATTTACTTTACACTACAAGACTTACTTTTAATCTAAACCAAAGCAAGCATGGTCCATTACACTGATGGCTAGGCAGAAAATTAACTGTTTTGTATTAGATTCTTTTTTTTTTTTTTTTTAAATATTATATTTATTGGATTTATTTACAACAAACAATAAAACTCTCTGACGCTGACCTGTGAGGACAAAGCTGACGTAATCCATTCACACACCTCTGACCTTCATCTGTGGCTTATGTGTTGCAAACAGGATGTTATTGGTGCTGTTTGTTTGTCAACAATGGGGAGGGTTGTGTGACCGAGTCCGAGTTTTTCCGAGTGTGTGTGATGCTACAATAGAGTCTGTGGAATACGAAGTGGCATTTTGTACTTGCTGGGAACATCTTTCCTGCTTCTCGGCCTTCGTATTTCCTGATGCAATATTTAAAGCGTTTGCTCGGGGACATATTGCGCTGAGACGGGTAAAGCGGATGCGGTGTGTAAGTATTTACCGTGCTGCATTCACAATCTGCATTCTCATCCTAATACAGGAGTTACACGAGGTTTCATCATCGCCATCCCTGACAAAAACACTGACCATTTATTCTTTCTTTTCTTCTTTGTACTGGCCTCTTTTCATTTTCTGTACGTTTTTTGTGTGCTTTATTTCAATCATTCCTTTGCCAATTGTTTGCGTTACTTCTCCCTCTTCCCCTTTTACTCTAAGATTTTATTCTTTTTCATTTCTCTCGTTTTTTCCCCCTCTAATTGGACTTTTCTTAGTGTTTTCTTTCATCATCTCGTATTTGTTTTTTCTTCAACTTTTATTCAAAAGTTTTTAATCAATTGCTTTTTTGTTTGTTTCTTGGTTTTTTAGTTTGTCCTTCCTTTAGTTTATCTTTTAGTTCACTTTTTTGTGAAAGTATTTATTTCACAAAAAAGAAATAATATTTAATGGAGTCTGTAAATTGGTGTTTGTTTTTTTATGTTTCCTGAGCTGTATTTCACTTTTCTATTAATTTAGTCGTACATATATGTTTAATCTATTGTTTTGAGAGAAAGAGAGAGAGTGTGTGTTTGTGAAAGAAAGAGAGAGATCGTGAGAGAGATAGTGGGAGAGAGAGAGATAGATAGTGAGAGATAATGAGAGAGAGAGAGCAAGAGAGATCGTGAGAGAGAGAGAGAGATTTTTGAAAGAGATAGTGAGAGAGAGAAAGAGAATTTGAAACTTCCGCTCCTGTAAGTCATGACCATTGGTCCCTTTTTGCTCAGCGTATACTGTATTATCATTCAATCACAATGTTTTCTAGTAAAAAAGTTTAAAATGCAATAATTTGGAAGAGAAATCTCATGATTGGTTATCTAATGAAGAATATTCTCCCCACGTTCACATTGGTTTCTTCTGGGTCTCGGTTGCCTCTGACAATCCAAAAGCATCAAGCGGACTGAAGACCATAGATTATCTTATTATATGTGAACATCTGGCCTCCGGTAATCTGGATTCTCCAGACGCGCTGAGATCATCATCTTGTGAGGTGAAGCGAACGAGAGAAAGGAAAGGCTGATGTAGTTACATACACCAGGAATTAATTCACGAGGCTTTGGCTTATGGGTCATGAAGCCACCGAGTCAGTCGAGTGTATTTGTGTCCACCATTGTTTGATTAGCATAAACACACAGCGTCACCAGCCGAGGGAGGAAACGCTTATTAAAAGTGTGAGCGAAACAAAGAGCGTCTGGCTGGAGCAAAGTTTTTTTTCGCTTTGAACAGGAAATAATGAGGCTTAAATATGCAGCGCCCCCTTTGGCGATGCTGCGGCTTGGATTTCATGTCAATATTTTTCTTGCACCTACATCACTCTTGGTTTTACATCTCGCAGTCTTGTCGTCCTCCTGAAGATCAAAGTCGGGTTTGTGCTAAATGACCTTCGACCCCGGAGCCGAGCATAGACCTTCACCTTCACCACTGCTTCTGTGAGGACCATCAGACCTGAACCACCATTTAAGTGTTTCATAGTCGGCGAGATGATTCAGAGATGAAGTCAAAGCTATTCAGATGTAGAAATAAATTAATTAATTAATTAACCAACTAAATAAACAATTTGTTTTATTCTCAGTGTAAAGAAATATATATATTTTTTTATCAATTAAATGAACTATTTATTGAAAATCAACTTCTGTTTTATTTAATTTACATTATTTACATTTTGTAGATGTATCAATATTCTAATCAATCATTATAATTTTCACCATTATTTAGTTTTTAAATAATAATAATTAATATTATTATTATTATTATTATTATTATTATTATTTGTATTTCTAAGTATTTGAAATGTGAATAATATTGTATATTCACCATTTTTTTGTTTAAAAAAGTATTATTATTAATAATTATACAAAGAAGAAGAAGAATTGTAGTTTTAAGCATCTTAATAGTAGAATCTTAAGCTTAATAACTTCAGAGTGCATTTAATTGTTAAAGAAATGTAAAAGTAAAAGTTGGATTCTAACTATGTCAGTGTAAATGTAAAAAAAACATATTTCAGTGGTCAAAATAATATTATAGTAATTATATGAACAGGTATATAATATATAACAGTGTTTTATTCATTTATTTTGTTCATTTTGAAAAATGGTACCTCTACATCTCTGCAACATTATGGATTTCTCTCACAGGGCATCATTCCATGAACACGTATGCGAGAATATCAGCAGATGCTCGACGTGTGTGGGATTAAAGTTGCTATAGTGGCATTTCCCCTCCGAGCCTGTTCTGCTCCACACGTGCGTTTGAAAGGAGACGCGACAGCCATCATTAAGTTGTTAGCATGTGTGTGGAGGCGAAAATGGAGTGTAAAGTTTTCGGACTAGACCGCGCGACCTTTAAAGATGCCAGAAGGTCCGTGTAAGAGTCTGTCGCAGGCTTCTGTTGCAGTTTAATTACACTAGACGAGTCTTGTTCAGCGAAGACTCACTCACTGGGGACGAGAAAAATGTCAGTCACAATCTCGCGTACGTTTAATTAAAAGAAACGCGAGCGGAGTGCGACTAGCTTTGTTTGCCGCGCTGTTGTCGTGGGTTAATTGCTATTAACAGAACACATATACGCAGACAGACAAGACTTGATGGGATTATTTGCCCGGGCTCGAACTGTTTACCCTGCTCCTGTTTGTTCCGTTTGCCTCTGTATTGTGAGAAAGCAGTTTGAACAATAGTCCCTTAGCCGATGAAAATTGACCGCTGGCTTTGCTTGGTGTTCTCGTATTAACCGGATTCACAATGAATCGTTGTAAAGATTCCGCGTGCTGTAAAAAACATCGACGCTTAGAAGGAACAGAGAAGAGGTGAGTTTATTCAATCGTGGCTGCTGTGCTTTAAGTGACCAGGCAGATTGATTTTATTTGTGAATCTGTTTACTTATAAAAGAAAAGGGGAAGAGACTGGTGCATTTTGTGAGGAATGGGAGCGAAAATTTGGCTTGACATGATGTGTTGATGCAGTTGAAGCGCTGGGAACAACACAAGGCTTGTTGGGAAAGGGTTAATGGGTTAATAATGAAGGATTTTGACTGAACTCTACTGTAGTAGGACATGATTTACAGTAAAGTTTTACTCTTTTGTATATCTGCTTGCACGGTGTAAGAAATATTGAATAGTGTTATTTAATAAATGCTCCTTGTTATCGCTCGTTCAATATCTGCAAGATCAGCATTACATTTCTTTGTCATTTTTAATATTTACATTTGTCACTTGTTTGAACACGTATTCGAACAACAAATGCCAAGTTGGATGGATAATGTGCCTGATCAACAGATTGAACAAATTATATTAAATGTACATATAATAATTACATTAACTAATTAAAGAATACAACTAATGTTTGCATTATTGTTGTATTTGAGGGTTGTAATTGAATTAAATCTTAAATTAATTGTGTAATAAAAAAATCAACATTTGGATGTGTATTGTTGTATAGTTCAATATGTTGTACAGTGAATTCAGACTTGATTAGACTGTATTATATACAATAGCATTGTATCGCAATGAAATTAGTAGCTACTTCGGTTGGTACAAAGAGAAAATTTAAATATTACAAGTAAAAATATACACACTGAACAAAACCAATATAAATAACTACAATATATCAAAATTTAGCACAAAATACAAAAGGACAAAAAATCACATTAAAAACAGGACTACAAAAATATGCATGTATTTATATGCATGTATAAATTAATTTTGTGTGTATGTGTGTGTGTGTACTGTATGTGTGTGTGTGTTCTCCATACTCACTGTATATATACTGTATTTACTGTATTGATATTTGTATATACTGTATTGATCTCCATATTTATTGAATACAAATATTATATTATTAATATGTACATTAATATTCTATATATAGTAAATTTGGAGATCACACACTTGTCACGGAAAGACCCCGGTCGGGCCTGGAACTTAACCCGGGAACTTTGTCGCCACCAAAACACACATTCCAAAAATGTTCATTATTTTTCTTAACTTGTGTTTAGTTGATTTGGTGTTCAGAAGATTTGCATATTTTGATGATTGTGTAATTGTATTGCTGCTTGGCTCTCAGGACTTTAGCTCTAACCTACTTATTGTGTCGGGTTGGCTCTGCTGTTGCCGTCTATTGTTCGTCGCTGGAAATACCAGGATCCTAATTAAGCCGTGCCAGATATCAGCCCGAACGAAAGCACTTCCTGTCGGCCAACTGCGCAAGCTTCTGCACAACCTCCCGATGAATGTTTCATTTACTTCTTGTTTATGATTTATTGATGCTGCAGTGTGTGTGTGTGTGTGTGTGTGTGTGTGTGTGTGTGTGTGTGTGTGGGAGGAAGAGACTGCATTGTGTTGGATGGAACTAGGTCATTATTAAACTGTGCTTGTGTAATACATTATCAGTGCAGCCGAACATAAAGTTGTGTGTCCAAAGCCTGTTTCAGGCCACTGGAGCGTTTCTGCAGCTTTTGAAATCATCAAACAAACATACACACACACAAACAAATATTGAACGATATTCAAAATTTGCACGTTTACATTTACGATGTGGTGGGCGCAATAAGTCGAAATTTAAACGAAAACACTGAACGCTGAACGTGCTGAAAACGAGGGAGGAGCTTGTGAAAACAAGGGTGGGGCTCGTGAAACGAGGGAGGGGCTAGTACCCACTACTACAGGGTATGTTGTTTATTTTTTTTATTATTGTTTTCTTTTTTAATACATATTAGCTTTTAGTAATTGTTTTATAGGGAACACTAAAAGTATCCTAATATTTAAATATTAAATTACACTAGATTGGGGGTTTGGTGACCGTCAGATGAACAACCAATTCGAACGCACCTTATCCATGAAAGACAAAGCACAGAGTTTGGTTTAAATTGTAACTTTGTCCATTGAATTTAAGCTCGTAAGACCATAACAGCTTCATTTGAAATTATTGAAAATACAAAAAAAAAAACAAAAAAAAAATGCTTTTCGTGTACATTAAAAAATCTAGTGAATAGTTTTTTTTTTATTTTTTTTTATCTTAAAGTTGAGAATACGGAATGTTGAGAATATTTTAACGAAATACAATCGTTTATATTACAACATACAGAAACTACAAACCACGACCGGGTAGCTTAGCTTAGTGCTAACAAATGGGTCCAATGTTTAATCAAAGAAAGAGTCGGAAATGAAGAACACGGGCAAGGAGAAACAAAAAAAATCTAAGGAACAGACACAATCAAAACGCTCGGTAGCTGCACAGGGGATAATAATCCTTCGCTATGATTCTCTTCACACAGCGTCAGATAAACAGAGAACTCAACAGGCCTTACGCAGTTGCTCTGCACCTGCTCAGACTGGTGCAAAGGATCCTGGGAAATTAAGTTCTGACCACTAGAATCAACTTTTTTTATCTGTTATTCAAATAAAACAATATCAAAATGATACGAGTCACAGGTTAGGTTTGTTAAAAGAAGAAAAAATAGTATTTTTAAGTCAATATCAACGTAATTGAACCAGAAATGTAAAAAACAGTTCTTTTTGAATTTGTATTTTGTGCCTGAAAAATCAGTGGGGTGCTTATATTCACGTAAAAACAGTGTCTTGTTGTATTTCAGAATCTGCAAATACAGTACAGTAGGGCATGCAAACACTAGATCGGCCTAGAGTAATCACACCAAAGACATGATGGATTTCCTTACAAAGCTTCTGTATTTCTGCATCTCGCTGTATTTCTCTCCAAGAGAAGAGAAAGGTGGATAATTCTTCCACAGACGATAAAGAAAATGCAGATCCAAAGCTCTCAGTCGGCAGCTTGAGTCTCAGCAGGACAGAATCTCCGTGTTCTTTCAGTCTCACCCTTTTAGCGCACAGTCAGCCACTTCAGACCTGACAGAAAACTCGGCAGTTCTGCACCCGGGTTTAAGTCTCGCTAACCGGGCAGGATCTCTTGGTTTGACTGTGAGACGGTGTGATGACGGAACAGAAGGGGGTGAAAAGGCAGATGAATACGTTTCATTGAACTTTACAGTGTGTGTGATGCAATGCTTGCTCCGAAGCAGACACAAACCTTGAACGTGTAAGTCACTCTTTGCTTTTTATTCATGTGATGATCCGGAGGTTCATGGGTGGGAGGCACGTTACATAAGATTGAAGCCTACACGATTACAGTAAAAGATTTGTGCTACAGGGTCTTGTAAATTGGCTGAAAAAAAAAAGTCTTTCATCTCTATCTCTCTCTCATTCTGTCTGTCTGCAATCCATCATAATGTCTTTCGCTCTGTTATTCTGAGCCCATCCATACATCTGTCTGTATGTCTGTTCATTTAATAATCCATCCATTCATTCTCCCTCTGTCAGAAAGGGCTTCAGAACATAGCATAGCAATTTTTTATAAAATGACATTTGTCAAAAAGGTGTTTGTGTTTTTATTTTATTTATTATTTATTAATGTGAATAGAAGTTAAAGAAGCTGAAATGTATATATTTATTCGAATAATACAGTATTGTGTTAGATACAGTAATCAGTATATAATAGTTACAGTTTTGTTTCAAACCAAAGTTGGCCCTATAATTACGCTATATTTACACACCTTACCTATCACATTGAGTTTATACATTTCATTAAATCTATACATTTCCTAAGAATTAAATAATTGTTTCTCACACTGTGCTTTTCAGAAAATTCCAAAAAATAACAAGGCAAGAAAAAAACGATGGTTCTGTTTAAAACGTAAATAAGGAAGGTGAAATTCTTCGATTGATCTTCCAGAACATTAAAATTGATCCAGCATTGAATTTCTGATTCCTAGCCTCAGGCGGGGAAGATGTAAAATTAGAAAAGTGTAGAGAATTACTTACCTTCTAGATGCAATAATCACCTTTCATCAAATGAGTTCCACTAAAGAGCATTTCTAGACGTATATTCACATCAACGCCCCTAAAGAAGACCAAAAGATCACGACTGGAATCAAAGCAGAGAGTGGCAATGCTAAACACAGGCATAAGTGAAGGTCAGGAGGCTAGAACTGTCATGTGACTTAAGGTTGACTGACTTCTTGTGGTTCCAAAGACGGGAGAATGAGTAGGAGGTTGAGGGCAGAAGTCTAAAGAAGGTCAGAAACGTTATTCCAAACATATTTATCTGCCCTAAATGTTCATTAGTTGCTCATAATGTTGCATAAGTGGCCTGAAAGAGCATACAGACTATTTTTTTAAGGAAATAAATTGTACACTGAGGTAAAATGACTTTATATGGTTAATAGGAACTACTAAGTTACCACCAGAGTCTGACATTGTGGCATGACGACTGGACACTGTTTAGTCATTGAATTGATGTTTATCACTTGGGCAAAGTAGATCAGTCGAAGTAAAAGCCAAGCACATGATTGGCCAAAACTGTGGACATCGAGGTCTGGCTGTAACAGACAGGAGAAGCTAAGCTTTGGTATTTTGCACCAAGTTGAGAAACAAAAGATGGAAGTACTAGACTACAACTACCCTCTAGTAGAGTAAGTCTCAAGGATCTGCTCTAACCATTAGGCCAGAACTTACCCCAACACTGGGTTCACTGTCTTGTCCAAGAAAGGAATTCAAACCTGTGGCCTTTTGGTCAACTCTTTACCTATAGTCCATAACTGCCCTGTTTGAGTAAAATCCGGTCTGATTAACCATCTGGCCACAACATGCCACAACTTCTGTGTACTTCTGAACAAGATTCTGTGTCTTGTTCAAGGATTGCTCCATTGACTACCAGTCTCAAATAAGAAGTCTTCAAAAGGCTGGTTTAAGTCGAGTCAACCCATTGTCTATGCAATGCCTAGGTCTGCCCTAACTTCTTAAGCCACAAAATCAAGTGCAATGTTTTGTAGAGGTATCTACCAGTCAGGGATCCTCAAATTGGTCACAAGACAAACTCCCAACCAGTACTGTAGGCCTCAACTTCCCTGTTTAAGTAGAGTCAGTCCCAATCCTTCACAAGGCCATAACTTGCTGGAACATATCCCTTGTAAGCAAGCATAACCCAAAAGTATGGCTAAATCCCTCTTGCTTTCCTCCTCAATGTTTTTCTCATCGCCAGGCCTGTTTAAGCCAGAGTAATGAAAAGCAATGATTGCCAGAACCCTTCCCGCAAAGATAAGCGTTACTATAGAGAGCGTTTCCAACTCCGGCTACTTGCAATGTGATAAAGTCGATCGTAATGGTGCTTCACAGCTGAAGGCTTTTGGTCATTGGTGTAAACAAATGTAGCAATTGGATAATAGACTGTGAAAAAGAATATAGGGCACCGAGCATCTGTGGTTAGAGAGAGAGTGACCGGCCCACTTTCTCATTTTGAATTGATTCTTTTCGCATCCTCGAATTCAATTGGCCCGCGAGTTATAGAATTCCTAGCCATTCTGTGTCTATACTCAATGTGTACTGAAGAACTTTGTATTGCAGCTCTGTGTTCCTCGTTGGGTCTGGGTTCCGTCTGCATCTCACATGACTAATCTTTGCTTCACTTTCAGTGTTGCGCGAAGCCATCGCTTGATGTGTTTGACAGTGTGGCTGCTAATTAAGTAGCCCGCACACATTCTAGAAGCGTTTGCATGAGGGCGATGAAGGGAAAACTCTTGTCTAGTTTGTTTTATGAGTATTGAAAAGTGTTATGGGCCCCAGTTGTTATTGCTGTGAAGAGCTTTTGCTCTTTTGACCCTTCGCTACAGAAAGATGTTGATTCGTGCGGCCATTTGTCAGTTGTTTGGTGGAGCATTTCAGCTGTCATAATTCAGTTGTTCTTTTTAAGCAGTGAGCACGACTGATGTAATTAAGTGAAACAGCACATCTGACCTCCGGCTCATTCTCTATATGGAGATCAGTGATGCTCACTAAAAGTACTGTACGGGTCAGATTATTAATTATTATACAATTATACATTGTAAATTGTTTTATTTAAAATGTATTCACTAAAATATAATTTAGTGTAATTTATTAGTTTATTTATTAATTTGTCTATTTGTTTATTTAGAGACAGTGGGCCTTATAATCTTGATGTGCCTGAGTGTATTTACTGTGCTTTCTGAACAATGTTTTGTGATACGTGATATTCAAAAATGTGTCAAAATGTTTCAGTATGACTTTGGAAAGCTACAAAGCTGCAACACTTGGTGGATTGTGACTTGTAACATGCCCTATTTTTATTTTGACTAGCTCATCAGTAATACATAATACAGTGTAGAAGAGAAAATTGTGGCACGCCAAATTAACATTTAAGCCTCAACTCTTGCTAAAACCGTTAAATTGTGTTACCAAATGAATGTCTAAAAGTATAATCCAATAGAATTTGTTTAACAAAGTGTCGTTTTGCTACAACTGCATTATAATCTGGTGCCATTTTGTAAGAATTCTATACCATTTTTTTGCCGCACTTTGTCGTTTTTGCTTTGAACGCCGGATAAACACTATTCCAAAGAATAGTGTATACAATTTTTGTGAAATACAATTTCCACCATCATTGGCGTATGATGGCTTGGGATACAATTGGGTTGGTAACAATACAGCTGTCTGGTGGTCTTATTTATCGTGATGCGCTGCCTTTAGATAAATGTGTAACCTTGAGTCAGAGTGACCATAAATTTGTTCACATTGACAAGTAAAAACATCCTAAAGGTTGAAACCTTCATGGAGCTGATATACCATAAACGGCTTTCTGTCAGGTTGAGAGCTAAATCTGACGTGAACAAAGCACTGCTTTATCTTCATCTTAAATCTGTATGGAGCAGGACACACCAGCGGTCCACAGTTAATCTTCGCTTTACCTTGGAAATCTCGAGCATCAGCAATTTCACCGCCCAACAGGCAAGTGGAAGAAAATCGGTTGTGACTCGTCTGTTATGAGTCGCATTAATTACAGAAGTGACAGTGCATGCAAAAAAAATGAGTTACGTATGTATGAACACACACACATGAAGGACCAATTTGGGGTCTAGTTGCCTTTCTGTGCAGATTTGCATCAGTTTGCAACATGTTAACTTGGGTCTCTAGTGGGGGGGTGAAACTATCACAGATCCCGGCTGAAAGCCGGTCAGGACTTTTGTCGAACTTTCACAGACTTTTATGTTGAAGTTCACCGTGTAGTCCTGGTTCCTTGTCACGTGTGTTTTGTTTAGGTTTTCCCCGCGTGCGTTCCTTGTCCTTGCCAGCTGTTTCACGTCACTCCCTGTCCTTTGTCCTAATTGTTCATCATTTGTTCCAGGTGTCTGTCGTTTGGTTAAGTATTTATAGTCCGTGTTTTGCCCTAGGTTCTCGTCGCGTTCTACCGTTACGTACGGCTGTTCTATATCTCGTCTCGCCTTGTTTATTTTGTGCCTTTGGAATAAAACTTCACTGAGGAGTTAACCCCTGGTCTCCCGGCTGTTCTCGTGCCGCGCACGGGGATCCATTCTACTCCTGTCTTGAGACAGCCTCGATTCCGTGACAGAAACGGTATGAACGTGAAAACCGATATTAAGTTGTGCCACATGTATTTTGCATTACCGTGGATACCGTTACACAATGAATTTAAATTTTATATACGTGTATGAACACTTTGATACATTTGTTTAGTTACAACTTTTAATAACGACACAGAGACTTAGCTAATTGAACACAGAAAGAGTTTTAACAGGCTGATTTAATAAATCAAACCCACCGAGGTGCACATTTTTTTTTTTCTGGAAAAAATTTGAATAATCACCTGGGCTACTTTTAAAATATATACGGTATAGAAACTAGCAAATGCATCTTCAGGTTACATCCTGCGTCTAATTTCTTACTTTAAATAAAGTTCGAATACAACGTTTGCCTATAATGTAGTTAAGGTCTACTAAATTGTGAAATAATACCGATATTATTTCCTAGCCACTGTCGCGATCTAGCTTGATTTTCTGGTCATAGTCTGAACACCGATGAACAATGGACATTTTTATTTTTTAACTGACTCTTTTTCTTAATTTTTGAACACAGATGAACAATGGACATTTTTCTTCTTTAAATACCATTTTTCCCTAAGTTTGTATTGCAACTTTGCGTTGATCTAGAACTAAGAAACGCGCTATATAAATTAACTTGAACTTGAAACCGTGATATAATACGGACATCCTCTGGTCACTAGAAAATACCGTGATATTAATTTTAAATCATATCGTCCGTCCCTAGGCTCAAGTATCGTTCCACTGTCCGAAAATCTCCGTTGAGAAATAGATTTTAGAAAAATTGTCAGTGTGTCCCAGTTTCCCAGCAATGGAAAAGCGGCTCGGAAAATGATGAAAAGATGCATAATGGTTAGAGTGATGGACTTGCAACTAAAAGGTTGCGGGTTTGATGGCCACTTTCCTTAAATTTTCGTCCTTTTCACTTGAACATTATTTGTCAAGAGCTCTTTATCTCTACAATACAAATTCCTCTTTTGGGCTGTTGTATGAATGGAAAAAAAGGATCAGTGGGAGGGATGGTGGTATGGGGACCACTGGGTGCATCCACCACACAGGGAACTTTAATGAGAGCATGTGGCGACAGCTTTATAGACTGATGTGCCACCGACGTCCTCGGCGGAAACAAAGCAGCACCGGGTCATAAAGAGCTTCTTCTCACAATACACCGTTGCCTGTTGTCACAGTCTTCTGAGTTTCCTGTGAAGTCTCATGCCTGGGAGATGTTTGTGACTGGATGTCATTTCCACCCAGGCATGAGTGTATGGAAATGAGAGTGTGAATTGCAGAGGGTGTCAACATACATAGGTGTTTGAAAAAGAACGAGAGCACCAACCTCTCAGATCCTCCCGAGGAACAACGCTCGACTTCTGTTCGCTGATAGTACACGGCTACAAGGCTTTTGGAGCTGCGAAGTTTGAAAGTGTGTTTTTTTGTCGCGTTTCAAATCTCCTATAGAATTATCTGTAGATTAGACAGACACACTTGAGGGAAAAGTTCCCGCCAAGCACAGTTATAAAAGCCTAATCTTGTTTTGCCATAAGAGGTGTAATTGACTCTAAAGCTAGAACATCGTCTTTTCCCACTCAATGCCTTTCCATCAATTCTAGAACTCTCAGTTAGGTATTAATTTTGTCAATCAAAGCTGTCGTTTGCATGCGTTCGCTTTTTTGACACAAAGAAAGTGGTTTCCTACACTTTTTTTGTAATGCACTCCAGCAGAGCAGCCCAATTGGAGTCCTAAAAAGAAACGACCCGATATAGAAAGCAATGGCAGCCGTAAAATAATGTCCTGTCACAGTTCCAGACTAGTGACAAACTTCACTTAAAAGCATTTAAGTGGGAAAAAGTCAATTCCGCTGCCATTTGGTGTTCCAGGAAGTCTCAGTGTTGAGCTACCTCATATAACCCGAATGAGAAGGCCTTTTTGGCAAATAATAGGAAAGCAAATTACATTTAGTTTATTGTGCATTTATTTTTGTCCCACAAATGTATATGAGAATAGTGATATGGCTTTAAATCACCATGTATGTTTAATTACAGTATTATAACTACATTATAGTATGGCTCATTCGGTAGAGTTGATGCATGTAACGTTTTGTGTTCAAGTCCCATGGAAGATCAAAGATGTTGAAGACTTGACATATAATGTATTAAATGTGTAATGTAAATTATAAAAGCAACAAACGTAAATGTGTGAAAAAAAAATCGATTATTTGATTTTTGTTGATTTTTGTATTTTTGATTGTATTTGTGCTTGTAAACATTATATTGGTGAATCAGTTTATTCCTTATTATGTTATTTTATGAATTTTATTTTATGAATTTTATTTATTGGTTTAACATGTATTTTTTTATTTATGAAAGAAGGCCATTTCAGCGGTCTGAATAAGCAGACAGGACAAGGTCAGCTTGACCTGAGCAATCTAGAAGTTTCACAGGAGAAAATACTTACTTACACAGACAAGCAGACAGACAGACAGACAGCTGAAGATTGGAAGAAGATGCGTGAGAAAGAGATCGACCAGACAAGAAATGACTGTCAACTGTATGAGATACGACGTCTTCCTCATATTCAGAGAACTTTCAGTTTAACTGGCAATTTTAAATTAAACTCTTGCCATTTTTGACATTTTATTATCTTTCGATGGCCGACAGGTTTGCATGATCATGCTTGTGTGGGTTTTCCGCCTCCAAAAGTGTCCAGCTCTGTGATTGGTGGGCGACCTTGACAGTTGTACCCGCCTCCTTGAGCAGAGTCGCGATTGGCTTCAACTCCCTGTGACACAGAAACGGGAAAGTTGTTCGAAAAAGAATAGACTAGAATAGAAAAAGAATAGACGTATTCTCTCTACTCTGTCTACGTCAAACGATGGATCTCAAAAATAAAACACAAGTGGAATTAGAAAGTGAGCAAGGGATTTCTTTTAATCATCATTTATTATTATTGTATTGACAGCTTGTGACTTTGCGACTTTATCATTTGGCGTTGAAAGTTGTGGTCTTCCGGCTTGAGTTGTAACTCTGTGATTAATTACCCTGCCAGTCAGCGAGACTGGAGGAGTGACAGGACGTCCCAGTTGCACGGTGGAGTTGTCAGACGGTTGGTGGCTCGGTCCCTGCGCTGCCTCACGTGGCGAAGGTCTGATAACTTCCTAATGTCGTGGAGACTGAAGAAAAGGCCCAGATTGGCAAACACTTCCTCCATTTCCCTGTGGCGACCTTATCTTTCATCTCGTCTCTCAGCTTGTTTTAATTAGATTAAAAAGTTCCTGGGCCCGCCGGGCGATCGCTTTAGATGGCACGTGCTGCGGCGCTGAAGCATTGTGATGTTCAGAAGCCTTCCAATGCTTGTTCAGCCCATCAAGGCCAACGCCAGAACTTCCTCTGACTGTCAAGCTTTGTCCACCTTGCAGTACCATGACCTCCACAGACTAATTTTACAGTCCGGTCCGGTTAATCTGAAATATTGGGACTGGATTATTTTGGTCCTGGTTTAACTTAATGATGAGACGTGTCATTGTGACCGTTTTAGTTCAAAACACAAACATACAATCTGTTATATTTCTGTCTGTAAACTGCGAACAAAAGCACAAAATAAAAATTCCCAAAACATTTTTAAAGATAATTTACGTTAATTTTCTCTTTAAAAAAAAATGTGTTTCTTTTTTTAACAAACCTAACTTGTGACTCGTATCACTTGTCGTTTTACATGAATCATAGTTTTAAAAAATCTATTCTAGTCTTGAAAGCTCCATCTCCCATGATCCTATATTGAGGCTTTCATGAGCCTTTGCACGCCAGACCAAAGCGGAGCTTGGATTTTGTTACTTTTTTTTTTTAGCCGTTAGCGCGGATCTACCGGATGCAATAGGGCTTGTCTATTAAAATATTAATGATTGTATTTAGTTTATTCTTACTTCTTCCAGTGTTATTTTGTCCCTTTTAGTGTCGCTGTGTGTCTACTGATTTTTTTTTATTTCTGGCATTGAGCCAATAAAAGCTCCAGAACTATTATTTAAAGAAAAAAAAACAAGGCACTGCATTAGGACGTGTTTCCATTTATTTGGGATTGATCCTGAATAAAAATATGGGAAAGTGCATATTTGAAGTCTGTGATTATAAGCAAGTTGTGATTGTAAGCCCAAGTTTTTGGGGGTCTAAAGTTGGAAAAACCGTGCTTATATTTGCATAAATGCGGTACTTAAATTATGTGTTTTTATAATAGGCTCATCATGTTTATCTGGTCAATTAATATGTACATTACAACCAGAAAGATGTGAGCATCCCTGTTCCAGAGTCATTAGCATCTTGTTTGTTGATTTCTAAAAAAAAAAATCGAGTTCTACATTCACAAAACTGGAAGGTTCTGGAATGGCACTCAGACTCCGCCTCCAGCTACAGCATTGCTCTATCAGTTGTGCAAACACTCACTTTCAGACACGACTGTTTTGCTATTCAAGCACTACAGCGCTTCCCCTTCAGGAGAGAAGTGTGTCTACTGTAAACTTTATTGCTCTTGCTATGCTGCGTACGCTCTCGGAAAAAAAGAAATCAAATATCGGCTACTGAGGAAAACATACGAGAGCCGTGAGAAGCATCTGTCACTACACATCCACCACAGATCACCAAGTCTTCATTTGGAACTTCAACAGATGGAGAGATTAAGATGCAGAGGTGTGTGTGTGTGTGTGTGTGTGTGTGTGTGTTATAGTTGAGTAGACATAGCGCCCTCTACAGTTGTGTTCAGATTAAACATCAGGCTAACTTCAACCAATCCAATATGTTTTGTTTGTTTTTTTCGGTAAAAAAGACTCTCAAGCATCGCATACGAAGTGTGTGTCACACACACACGCGCGCACACACACAGCCATCTGGTGAGATAACAACTCCCCTGCTTGCCACTAGATTATACCTACTTAAATAAGTCACTTCCATCCCTGTAAGGAACAACGTATGGCAGAGAAAAGTAAATTAGGACTGCACATTTTTGTCAGTTTTAGCAGATGCGTACACAGACACGCACACGCACGTATGGATAGATAATAGACTTGCTCAAATTATTCATATTTATTAAGTATTAAATTGATTAACAGTCAGACGACATGGTAAATCCTTGATGAATGGATGAATTGATGGTTGGTTGGATGCATAGATGGTTTGATGGAAGAATGCGTGGATAGGTGAATGGATGAAAGGATCAATGGGTGGATGGATAGATAGATGGATAGAAAAATGGGTGGATAAATTTATGGGTAGATGGATGAATGGAACAATGGGTTAATGAAAGGATAAATGGATGAAAGGATTGATGGATGGATGGAAAGATTGATTGATGGTTAGATGCATAGGAATGATGGAAGAATGGATGATGGATGAATAGGTGGATGGATAAATGGGTGGGTGGATGAATGGATGGATAGATGGATGAATGGGTGGATAGGTGGGTGGATAATGAGTGGATAGATGGATGGATTGGTGATGGAAGGACAATACATAAGCATATACACATTTATTTATTATGTTTTAACAGTTTTAATTACGTATTCTCAAATCCTTGTCCTCGTTTTGTAAAGAGGCTGAACTTTTTTTCTTTTTTACAAAGGTGGTTTCAAATACAAAAGTGAGAGCAGAGCTTGACCTTGGACAGAAATAAGTCTCTTCAAAGCAATTCAAGAGCATGGAAAAGCATAATTCAGCTCCACACAGTGAAGGCACTTGCTGTACGCGACACAGCACAAACAGTGATTACATTACATTCAATTTTCAGTCCAGTTACTGGAAAAGCAGCAACACAATTTACTGTTCTTCCTGTTTTATCCCGCCGCGCCGGCGTTAAAAAGCAAGCTCTTCTATTAGAGAAAACATTCAAGGTCGGATCTGTTGTTGAAATGCAGCCATGCATCTCTCTCAATGTGGCAATTTAACATTTTAAATGCTTTTCCGTGCAAGGCTCAATTGTAATTCAAAATTATAATAATTCAAAGAGCGATTGCCGCTAGTATGGCTTTGCCTGAATAGATAGTCGGTTTTAAGCTCGACATTTCTTCTCCGGGGTTTGTGTCGTTTTATTAGACTCAAATGGCTATTTTACAAAGTCCAAGAACTATTGACGAAGGCAAATTAAAAGCACCGTAATCTCGAATTCTAATGGAATTAAAGATGAAATTAAAGCGTTTATGTGTTGACCTCAGGAGTGAAAAGCAGTTCTGATTTCAGTCGAACAGTTAATCCCGAAGCTGACGCCTCGCACGGTGAGATTAAACCTTCAAATGTCATGCTCTATTAGTCCGTTTTTAATTAATTTATTTTACTTTGTTGTCGGACTTTAGGTGATAATCAGGAAACGGCTGGACTAAACTGTGGCGCTTTTGTTTGCCGGACCTTTATTAAGACACTTATACAAATATATTTTAATGGAAGATAAAATCCAGGATTTTCTCCTTAATTGTTGTTGTTTCTTCAGGTTATTTCAACCATTTTTTCACCAGTCTCAATGACATTTCATGATTTTTTTTTTTCTGTATTGACTTGAAAGGCTAAGAAAGTATTGATATCGTCTTTTCTTACTGCTATCATGCATTGAGATGAGAGTCCGGATGTATAAAAACAATTTTTTATTCACTTTTGCACGTCAAATAAAATAAAATAAATAAAAACACGTTAATTTTAGAAATCTTGCTTCCATAACATAAAATAAGCTATTTATATAACTCGTTTAGATAACTTATTTATTTATAACCCGTAGAGCCGCCATCTTGAAATGACATCGTGCAAATCCCAAAATTTCAAGATGGCGGTAAGCGTTCTTGTGAGATTGTGTTTTGTGAGATATCTTTATAAACATCTGCCAAAGTGCAAACTAAACAACTGCTATGTAACATGATTTTACTATATGTATTACCACAAATGTCCACAAAGATTTGATGGATTACATATAAAATGCGGCTCAGTGAACGAAATTTTCGCCGAACGAAACGGCTTTTGGCACCGATCGATTGCGCAAATCGGGGTACCACTGTACTGTTTAAGTATATATATAACTTTTTTCTCTTTATTTCCCGCAAAAGACACAACCACATTTTTCCCACCATCGAATGGCGTCATTAAAGTCATCCGCAGGCGCTCACAGGCTGTAGAACAAAGATAACGGGAAGCATAAAGAGCTCCTCAGTGGCTCTAAACGGAATGCAAATGTATATGAATGTGTAATTTTTCTGATTCATGTCTGGATAAGACACCTAAAGCTTTCCCCGAGGTTCCAGAGGTTTGCAGATACGGCAGAGAGTGACAGAGCAATTCCTGATCGCCTCATGCTGCCCCTAGTGGTGACTATTGCCAGTGTCGGGAAACAAAGTTAAGTTTCTGGTAAGTAGGGGTGGGTGGTACAGTAAACCGGTATTAACGTGAAAACCAGTATTGAGTTATGCCACGATATGGATTTTGCAAAAATGAATTACATTTTTAAACACTATGTAATTACAACTGTGTATATAAACACTTTCATACAGTAGAACACGTTTGTTTCATTACAACTTTTAATGATGACACTGAGACATTGCTAATCGAACACGAGCAGCTCCGATGTTTGTGTGGAGTCTTTAAAAGCGGCTCTACTGGTTCGGATTATTTTTATTTTTTTATAAAAGTGTTTGTTTTTAGTCGTTTGGATTCAGACTCACACTCTGCCGTGCGGGAGAGCAAGAGAGAAAGAAAGAAAGAAAGCATGACGACGTAAACTCTCTTTCTGTCTCTTTTTCTGTCTCTCTCTCTGACCCTCTCTCTTTCTCTCTCTGTCTCTCTCTCACTCTCTCTGTCTTTCTCTTTGTCTCTCTCTTTCTCACTCTTTCTCTCTCTCTGTCTCTCTCTATCTCTCTCACTCTCTTTGTCTTTCTCTTTGTCTCTCTCTTTCTCACTCTCTCTATCTCTCTCTCTCATTCTCTATCCCTCTCTTTGTCTCTCACTCTCTCTCTCTCTTTGTCTCTCTCTCTCTCTCTCTCTCTCTCTCTCTCTCTCTCTCTCTCTCTCTCTCGTCTCTCTCGTCTCTCTTATCTTTCTCTCTCTCAACCCCCTCTCATCTTTCAAATAAACGCCTGTTCTACTACTTTTAAAAGATTTGCTGCATTAAAAATGGTAGATGCTTATCCAGGCTATCCTCTGCATCTAATTTCTTTAAATA
>MU204250.1:10048530-10060312 GCA_017309775.1 Paedocypris sp. Pulau Singkep | reverse complement strand
AGAGAGAGAGAGAGAGAGAGAGAGAGAGAGAGAGAGAGAGAGAGAGAGAGAGAGAGAGAGAGAGAGAGAGAGAGAGAGAGAGAGAGAGAGAGAGAGAGAGAGAGAGAGAGAGAGAGAGAGAGAGAGAAATAGCGTGGGAGAGATAGATAAATAGAGAAAGAAGGAGAGATAGATAGATAGATAGATAGATAGATAGATAGATAGATAGAAAGAAAGAAAGAAAGAAAGAAAGAAAGAAAGAAAGAAAGAAAGAAAGAAAGAAAGAAAAGAGAGAGATAGAGAGTGAGTGAGAGAGAAAGAGAGAGAGATAAATATAGAGAGGGAGAGAGAGAAATGTATAGAAGGACAGAGAAATTGAGAGAGAGACTGACAGGGAAATAGATAAAGAGAGAGCTAGAGAGAGATAGACATAGTCTGAAAGAGAGAGATAGAGAGGGAGAAAGAGAAAGAGACAGACACTTCACATAGGTCACATAGGACACGTCATAGGTCTGTGTTTGTGTGTTTGTACTGTGTGTAAAAATAATGCCGTGACTTTACCTATGGACACACTCTAGGTCAAATTGGCAATATAGGTCAAAGGCAAAAAGACATTATTTCAGACCGTCGTCCTCCATCATCCTTCGGCTGTCAGACATATGTAGACATGATGTTCTGACCGAAGGGTGGAAGTGGGAGACAATTATTATTTTTTTATAGAGAAAGACAGATAGAGCAATGACAGTCTGATGAAATTCCCTCGAGGTGTGTGAGTGACATTTCTGTTTTCGTCTTCTCCCCATTAATTTTAACACGTAACTCGAAGAGCAGCTACTTACGTGTAGCGCTTTAAAGTTCAAATGTGCCTTCCCAGCCTTTCAAGGTCTATATAAATTCCCAAACACCAGAATTTCAGCCGCATCAAAAATCTCATTACATTCACAGCTTCCTGAAATCCGATGGCGGCAACGGATAAAGATGAATTAGAAGACATTAGTCAAGTTGCCACAGTTTGATCTTCTGTGTGTTCAAAGCTCAATGGGAATGTTTGTCGACTTGGTTATTTCATTCCAAGACACTGGGTTCACTGAGAAGAGTTTTAGGTTTTTTAGAAAAACGTTAGACAAACATAAAAACTTTTTGTGCATTTGTTATCACCCGTTTGAAATTTCTCTCTTTCTCTTTTCATTAATTGCATTTCGTAATAACCAACATGGCAACCCTACAAAATATGATGCCATAAATTGCCAGGCAAGTAATTCCACAAAAAATTACAATTATTGCCTAAAGCATAAATTAAAACAATAACACAAATTCACACAAATCACAGTTAAACAGAGGCAATAAACACACTAATCACAAACAAATTGACAAAAAAAAACAAGTCTTAACTTGCAAAGAATGGTAGAATCATTTTGGCATCAACTCAACATCAATGTACTTCATTATGATTAAATTCACTGTGTTCATTTTAGCTCTTAAAATCCTCAATCTTGTTTTACAAGTTGCACTGCAGAACATAACAAGTCATAACATAATTAAATAGTATGAATATTTATTGAAAGTGTTCAGTCAGAGAACAAGGGAAGGATGTGAGGTTTTTTCCCTTCACGATGCACCGCGAAAAATTCAACATGAAAAAATATGAAAAAGAGCAAAATGAGTAAAAAAGACTTAAATCAGGTAAAATTATCTGCCAATGGGGTGAGAAAATTCCTATTGTCTGGAAACAAGCTAATTAATCTTTCAATCTGAATTCCAAGCTAGTTTATTTATCTTGTATGAAAAAAACAAGATTTATTGTGTCATTTCCAGATCTCTTAGCGTGTCCAGACTTTTTTTTTTGCAGTGTGTGAATTGTGTATTAGTCTTCTCACTTTAGATTAAACTCACATGTGCAGCTAATGACAGTTTGAAATAATCGGTTTTAGTTTAGAAACAACTTTTATTACAGTTTAACCCGTACCACGAGATCTATCGGGGAGACGCTTTTTCTCAGAGACTTACGAAATGAGCCAATTGGTTTCTGTGTTTTCTCAAGAACACTTGGGATTCGAACCCGCAATCTTTTGGTTGCAAGTCGAACTCTCCACAGTTAGGCCACAACTTCTGCTGCATCCAACATGTGCTTCAGTGGTCCATGGGGGGCTTTAGTGTCATGGCCATTTCAGACGGATCTATCCACACGTTTGAAATGGTTAATATTTAAGAAGAGCCTGAGGTTTTTACTTAGTGTCACAGCTCAGACCGCTGAGGTCAGGGCGGGTCGTCGCGTGTCAATGCCTTGGAGATCCTTCAATATTTAAACCGTCCTATTTTTCTTCACTTTTACCGCTATTCTCCGTCTCTCACTTACAGTAGCACTACTTTCCATTTTTTTCAGTCTGTCTTCTCTACTTTTCCTGGAAAAGGTGTTCTAGCTAATGTGCAAGTAAAAGAACATTTGTCTGAGAACAATAACTCAAGGTCATTTTGCTTCAGACTTGTTTCCCAGAACGTCTTGGCACGTAACATCCCCGGCCTTTGATAATAAGATGAGAAGCTTTCTTTTTAAATGTTTAATTTTCCTCTCACCTTTTGAAATGAAAATGAAAGGCCTTGTGTGCTCTTAAAATGACGCTCTGAACGGTCACTGCACCGGGGCAAAATGTTTGTGTTTGTTTGGTGAATCGTGCTTGAAATGGAGCTAAAACCAGATAAATTTGAAGAGCAAAACTATTGAACTTCAACCACTGACTTATGGGGACTTGCTAGTGGGGAAGGAAGCTGAGAATCATGGGAAATGGAGTTTGGCAAATGTGTGTGGGCCCATTTCAGTACAGTACCTAAAAATTAGTACTGTGGTACTAAAATAAAATAAAAAAAAGTCATCCAAGTTTTTACTCAAATTTTCATGATTTATTTTGTCATTATCTAATCATTTCGAGTAAATCATGCATTTCGTTCTTATGTTTTATATTGACTGTACATAAACTAAACATAAACATAGATATTGACAGTCCAATTGCAACCAATTGCTATTATAAAGCACAACTGTGTTTTTGTTAACAATATCATGTGATAAAATGGCTAAATTTTAAGTTTGGTTGTATTTAGGCAGACATTTAAATGTACATTTTATCTTAACTGTGTGTTACTGGAAAAGCTTGGAAAAGCCTTTTGACTTTTCTAAAACTGTAGGAACTCTGCAATTTGTTTTTGTTTTTTTGTTTATCATCCAATAATTGGTCAATCTGCATCTGTTTACCAGCAAATACTACTGATCTCCACAAGCTGTAAATCAAATAAGGTGTTAAGTTAAATGTTCACATGAATTTGCAGGGGAAAATCCGATATGGCCTTAAGGCGGAAGAAATATCACCTCACCACATTTTAAGATATAATTCCAGCATCGCCCTGAACAGTTCCGGTATTAAGCAAAGTACTTAACCGTGGTCGATCCTTAATCAAAAGTTGGTTTCTATAAAACCATCTGTGAAATACAGAATGAGAAATCACAGGCTGCTTTAGTCTTCGCCATGTGCTTTTTCTCCGAGGTCTGTTCGTGTAAGGTTTATTCCCTCATTCTGTAGGGAACGTTCTACACCAGGGGTGGGCAAACTATGGCCCGGGGTCACATGCGGCCCGTTAAATGTTTTAATCTGGCCCGCCTAATTTGTAAAAATTAAATGAACGTCAGATTTTACTTTAATGTAAATCTGGTTAATCTGTTATGAAGGTTTTTGTTTTTTTTTTCTGTAACACATTTAAAATAGCGGAACCATAAACACAAAAATTTACTTGTGTAAATTTTACTCTTATATTTGTACTCTAGAATTGTACTCTTAAAAATTGAATTGTATTTTCAAAAAGAATCTAGTATATTTTTTTTATTTATTTTTTTTATTTTTTCAGTCTGTGGAATAAGATGCCAAAAATATCAAACATACATTTTTTATGAAACAAATATCTTCATGTTTTGGTTTGACCATTTTTTTCTAATCAGATTTTTTCGTCCATTTTTTTTCTGTTTTGACTTCTGGCACTAGCCTCACGAAGGGGCGACCCTTCCTCTGATTGGCTGGTGAGAATGTGATTGACAGCTGCTTAATAAGAAGGCCCGGTCCGGCCCCTTTGTCAAATGTTAAATGTATACATAAAATGTATTATGTTAGCACCCAATGTGGCCCGCAAATCAAAAAGTTTGCCCACCCCCGTTCTACACCTTCATTCAGGCCAAGCCAGTACTAATTCCTGTTTGCGTGTATGTAAATGTGTTCCATGACATACAAACAGCCTAAAGCGCCAAGCCGAGCATCACAGGACGTCACATGGCTATTTAAAGGAAGATGTCCTCGGGGTCTGCACGACCTTTGTTGACCTTGATGTGGAGCACCAAAGCCAAAGTGTCTGAGTCGGGGGTCACGGCCTTATCATATGCACGTATGTCAGACGCCGCACGCCTGCTGCCAGCTCATTAAAAGCAAGAAGGAGCTTGAATGGTCCAGTTAGAGCTGCAATATTTCCCATTGAGTTCCATCTGTACCCATCTAACCACCGACACGCCACCCACCGACCAGCCATGAACGTTAAAGTCTGATGGCGGGATTGAAATATTTTTAATTTTTACGTTTCAAAGGTGATAAAGCGATGAGATCCAGAGATTCTCTTTGTGAATATTAACGACTTGATGGCGTAATTAATGGCGTTTCCTGTGGCAGGAAGTCATTGTGGTTGTCCTTTAAGGTCCATTTCCTGAAGATGAACGTGGCATCTGTTGAAGCCCCGCGAGGTTTGGCTCTTCCCACAAGTAATGACGGATTTCCAATTAACAAGTAGCAATTTCCGTCTTTGTTTTGGCAGCATTCCTTTAATGCATTTTTACTTCATTTATTTATTCTGTCGTTTATTTGGTCATTTATTTGGGTAAAGCATATGTCTTTCTCTGCATATCACTCTTCATCTTGCTCTCCTTTCTTCCTTCCTTACTTCTTTCTCTCTCTCTCTCTCTCTCTCTCTCTCTCTCTCTCTCTATTCTCTCTTTCCTCTATCTATCTATCTATCTATCTATCTATCTATCTATCTATCTATCTATCTATCTATCTATCTATCTATCTATCTATCTATCTATCTATCTATCTATCTATCTATCTATCTATCTATCTATCTGTCTATCTGTCTATCTACCCTAACCCCCATTACCCCTCTACCCCACGATCTATTTCTCGCGTCTATCTTTCTTTCTCTTCTTTTTTCTTTCTCTCATCCATCTATCTGTCTGTCTGTCTGTTTGTCTGTGTATTTTTCTTTCCTTGTCTTTCCTCTATGGCACAAGAGCTGCGGTTAGGCCTTAAACATACTAAGTCTTGCATTTGAGCGAGTGAAACACCCAGCTTCTTTCTTTATTGCTCCTTACACTATTACTGAGAGCCATTAGGCTACAAGCCACAAACTTTTAGTGGTATATGTGCTTCGATCAGATCAATACCTGTCAGGAAAAATTCTAATAATTCATGTTTTTTTTTCTTAGAGGTATTGTGGTTTAAACTACTCAAGCTCATCCTTCCGGCTTGGACCTTTTATTTGACTTGGACTTTTTGTGTGATCAAATCATAGCACCGTTTTACTGATGCACGAACTGTCTTTTTATCTTTCACTGTTGTGTAGAAAATCCATAGGAATAAAGAAACTACTCTACTCTTACAAGTTGTCATTGAAAATGGGAGTAAATTATACACCAGTTCAAAAGGAAATATAAGGGATGTTAGCGTATGTTTTTTTTTCAAAATGGCTGTAAGTGTTAATTCAGTCCTGCACTTTGTCTTTAATAGTATGTATGTATATACAGTATGTATGTGTGAGATATGAGTCCAGCAAAAAAAAATTATACTTCATCTCCTTAACTTCTTGTTCCATTTATGGGTCACCGGAAGTTGGAGTCAGTACATTTGTATGTATTTTTTCTATTTATTTTTTGTTTTCTGAATTCATTAGGTGTCCAAAAGACAACACCACTATAAACCAATGCATACAATTAGAATAAATTATTAGTTCTGTAAAATATAATTACAAATGTAAAATTGTAATCACATTTCCAAATACACAATATGCCAAATCACACACTTTTTTTCTCCTTTTTTACACCTTATAATGGCTTCCTGGATGCTTCAAGATCTAAAGCCCTGGAGGTATGGAACATGATGACCGCATACAAAAAAAGTGGCCGTTTGAAAGCGCTCTGCTCGATCAACTGCACATAAAGAAAACAAAGTCAACCTTAATAGCCTGAAGGTTAAATATGTCCACTTGGTAAAGCTGCAGACTTTCCGTTTCACCCAGTGTTTTGGCTCTAGGAGTTAAGCATGTACGCGTCCCAGTGGACTCATTATCAAGCAGCAATAAATGTTGGGAATCTTGAAAGTTGAAGCATCAAGGTGATGTGTGGCATAGCGAGTGGCAGTGGCTGGCTTTCCTTTAAGGAGGCTGAATCTCGAGGAAGCCGTTTCTCAACAGCTCCATCCCTCGCAGGTTCCATCAGTTTAAAGAACACCCCATTGCTTCTGACGGTTCTCCTCAGTTCTCGCTCAGGTGAGGGACTCGGTAAATTGTCCACTGCCATTCTTTCAGGTAGACGAAGTGGAAGAGGACAGTTCTGTTGTCTTTCTGTAATTGCAATCGATTAAGTGACCCATGGCTGCGGGATTGTGTCTTACGTGGATTGCATTTGTCTTTTGGGTGGAAGTGGAGCCATTTCTCAGTAAAGCAGGAAACGTTCTTTATAAATGGTGAAATGTAGAAGCATGTGTGTATTAAGATAATTGTCTATTATGATTCAAATTAATACAGTTACCAGAAAATAATTGTTTTTAGGATATGGCAAGTTATGTGAACGCCTTTTAGGCTTTTTGCCGTTTTAGCTTTATTCAAACTCCTTTTCACCGAGGGCCTAATCTATGTCCTGTAAGGGCCGGAGGTAACTTATAAATGTAACCAAATGTAATCAAATGTAATGTAAAATAAATGTAACTACTCCTTAATGTTAAACAATGCATTATTTATCATAACTTAATCAAGTGACAATTGCAGTTGCCTATGAAACCTAAGTTTGCTTGTTGCTCTAACAAAAATCTTTTCACATTTTGTCAGCTTATGAAAACACACATAACTTCATTAATGAAGAATCAAACTGTCTAAGTGAATGAAGAAAAATAACATAAAACTGTGGAAAAACTGCCGCGGCTACCGTAGTCGAAAATCGTTGTGGGAAAGCTTTTGGTCAACGCACGGTCTTAATTTATTTTTTAGACACTTATTTATTTTTAGACACTTAAAACATTTGAGCTCTGGCTGGGCCACATCTGGCCCCCGGGCCTTGAGTTTGACACATGTGGTCTGTTGATAGCAGTGTTAATATTTTGAAAATGTATAATTGGCCTAAATATAAAAATGACATGCTTGTACCAAACATTCTTCATGGCGAAGGCCATTTGGACTTTTTGAGTTGCGTGGATGGAAGCAAGTTCTGACAATCTAGATGTGTCAATTTTCTAAATTTCGAATTTTTATTTGCCACGTACAGATGCATACTGTACATGGTACGACATGCAGTGAAATGCTATTAAAAACCCTCCGGCATTTGAACATGGGGGTGGGGAAAGTGAAGAAGTAGTTGAGTCCATCTGCTGGAGCAAAAATTATTGCTCCTCTACATCTGAAATTCCCCATTCATCTATCCATCAATTCATTCATTTTTATAACCGCTATGTGGAGACGTTCGGCTAGCCTGTGATGCCCAGACATCCCTCTCTTTCAGCACCTCCCCCAACTCCTCCAAAGCTTCCTTTACCAGACTAGTCTGTCCAGTGTGTCTTGGGTTCCTCTGTACCTTCTCCCAGTGGGACTTGCCAGGAACACCTCTCCTGGGAGATATTCCGGGAGCATCTAAAAAGATGCCCAAGTCACCATAGCTCTCCTCTCAATATGGAAGTGCTGTGGCTCTACTCAGGGTTCCTCTGTTACTCGGGTTGTGCACAGTCCTCAATTACCCAGTTCTAAAAACCACCAGAATCAAGCTACATATTTCTCTCAGCCAGTAAACTCCCCTAAACACAAGCATTCCCCAAAACTACTGCCTAGAGATGTGCCCAGTTTCACACCACACAAATTTAACCTGGTAGGTTTGTGCGTACTTAATGGGCATTCAAGTGGACGTCATAGAAACCAACCTCTAGCGTCTCAATGAGTCTCAACGCTCAGAAAACAACAAAGGGGCTAGCAGGGGAGTACAACATTAGGGAAGTACAGTAGACAGTAGGGGGAGGAGTCAACCTGTCAGTCCGTGACAGGTTGACTCCGCCTCATGGGGAGCTGCTTCATACATGTCACTCCACCTACTGATGACTCTGAAGAAGACAGAAGGAATTCCTTGTCAAAACGTGTAAGGTGCGTCTATTGATGAAATAATATGTCTGATAATAAAAGAATCTATATACCTACACTACCGTTCAAAATGTTTAGTTTCTTGGCAATTTCTCTCATGGAATAGCCTTCATTTCTAAGAACAAGGATAGTCGGGTTTCATGAAAGTTCTACATTTCTGGCCATTTTGAGTGTTTGATTGAGTCCACAAATGTGATGCTACAGATTCTGAACCAAAGGAAGGTCAGTTTTATAGCTTCTTTAACCAGCTAAACAGTTTCCAGCAGGTTACTTTCATTGACAAAAACTTTTCTTTCAAAAAAAGGAAATTTCAAATGACCCCAAGCTTTTGGGGTCGGTAGTGAATACATACGGTAGTGAAGACGTACAATCGGTTTCCAGAGCGGGATCGGTGTGTTCTCCCTTAAAACCAAACTTCATGAAGCTGATCTCTCTCACACACTTCTGGTATCTTGTGTACTTTTCTGATCTCTTACTTCGAAACATCTGCCTTATGGCATTTTTAAAGAATGAATCATGAACCCAGCAATAACTAGGGAAAAATGCATGCTTCTCCGGAATTTGTAATTGAACTTTCACATACTAAAGTGAAAGGCTATTGTAGCGTCTAGACTCCCAAGAAATCAAAATTGACCAAAATTGCGCTTGAACAAACATCGCCATGAAAGCATCGCAATTTTCGGACCAGTCGCACTCTGCCAATTCAACTTTTCTTTGATATTTTCGCCACTTCCACGTTAAATTGTAGATGTTGAGAGATTAATTGTTGGGAACAGCAGTGTGAAGATGGTATCAAATACGGTAGAGATTCTTAAAGCAGTCGTTTGTGTAACCGTCTGAATTCGACAAGTGCCTTCATCGCTTCTCATTAATGCCTGCAAACACATCTGTGGTGGGTGTTCAAAATGCTTATTTTGAATTGCAGGGCTGTGTAAAATTAACCGAGACAGCTCGCGAACCCAGCAAATCGTCAGGAGAGTGAAAGCGAGAGAAAGTTCAACATTTTGAAAAACAACTAACTGATCACTTCCTTTCATGAGGTTTAATAATAGACTGAAAGGCCTGTGTGTGTGTCTTAGCGTAAAAGGGAAGCGGGCGACGTCTCTGGTGGATTCAAGACTGCAAATTAACACGGTTTTGAAGACTCAGGAACAGTTTATCACAGGCCCGAGCAGGATTTACATCAACCGATGATTTGCATTTCAGAAAACTCCAAGTCCAAGCGGCTGAGCAGCTCTGGAGAAGATTGTAATAGCTCTTTACGAATTCTCTTTCATCAGTGACTTTAAGAAGGGATTGAGGAAAAACAAATCCGAATATCAATGTTCCAAAATCCAATTCATGACAATTACAGGCTGTTGTTTTAGCTCAAACATGACATTGAATCACTTTTCTTCTTCTTTTTGTTCTCCTTGCGTCATAGAACTCCATTCATTTGTGAATTTTAACCCTCCGTAGGTTCAGATAACTGGCCGGGTCTTAAAATTTGCGCTAAGAATTGGTTCACTTTAGGTTTAACCATATGTAGGAATTTATGGATGGAGTAAAACACTGATTTGATAAGGACATGGAATTATTTTCTTGTAATTTTTAGACGGATTTTGCTTGCTAATCATTTCAACAGAACTGAAATTCTGGTTCATTTACATATTTTGGTAAAGAAAAAAACAATTATGGTCTATTTACGACCATTTTTATTACGGACAATTATAACTTGTACAGCTTTTCGAATCAACCATGGGAATTGAAATCACAGTTTTTGTGGTTGTAAACACTAGGTAAACATCAATTACATCAAGTATTATTTACATGGAAGCTGTGTTCTGCATCAGACCGAATGTCCAGATTTCAAACTGCCCGCAGCGTCAGTCTTATTTATGGTCTTCAGTGATGTACGGCTCGCTGGCTCTGTCAGAATAAATAATCCTTGTATTGTTTGAAATGTAGTTCCTCCGTTCACCATGTGGTGTCAGGCCAATGAGAGTCAGTGCTTTCTTACTTACACACCTTGCCAACTTTGAAGCGGCTATTTTGCTCATGGAGAATGTGATTGGCCAATGGGCTGTTTGATTTGCACGCCAATTTTTGTGTTATTGAGCGTTGGTATGAGCATTAATTATGTATCAGTAATATTTCATTAGGGTTGGTTTTAGAGATAGGGTGTAGGTTTAAGGTTTAGAGTTAGGGGTTAGGGTTTAGGGTTTATGTTTAGGGTTTAGAGTTAGGGTTAGGGTTTAGGTTTTAGGGTTTGGGCTTAGGGTTAGGGTTAGGGTTTAGGGTTTAGGGTTTAGAGTTAGGGTTAGGGTTAGGGTTTAGGGTTTGGGCTTAAGGTTAGGGTTTAGGGTTTAGGGTTTAGGGTTTGGGGTTTAGGGTTTGGGCTTAGGTTTAGGCTTAGGCTTAGGCTTAGGCTTAGGGTTAGGGTTTAGGTTTAGGTTTAGGGTTAGGGTTAGGGTTTAGGGTTAGGGTTAGGGTTTAGGGTTTAGGGTTTAGAGTTAGGGTTAGGGTTTAGGGTTTGGGCTTAAGGTTAGGGTTTAGGGTTTAGGGTTTGGGCTTAGGGTTTAGGGTTTAAGGTTTAAGGTTTAGAGTTAGGGTTAGGGTTTAGGTTTAGGGTTAGGGGTTAGGGTTTGGGCTTAAGGTTAGGGTTAGGGTTTAGGGTTTGGGCTTAAGGTTAGGGTTTAGGGTTTAGGGTTTGGGCTTAGGGTTTAGGGTTTAAGGTTTAAGGTTTAGAGTTAGGGTTAGGGTTTAGGGTTAGGTTTAGGGTTTAGGGTTTGGGCTTAGGTTTGGGCTCTAACGTTAGACACAAGTAAAAGCAATTCTAGAAAGTTCTACTACAGTAATCTAGAAAGACTGACTGATCTATACATCAACCCCTCGTGCAAAAAGATTGGACACCAGTTCTACCAGTTCTGGTTCTACAAGTTCTAAACTCTAAAAATTGTTCAACAAATGACATCATTTGTTGAATTTCTTTTTCTTGGGAACCAGTTGTGGAATTTGTGAGCCACCAGTTGAATAATTCAAGAGCGCAGAGAAGAGAAGTCAGTGATTTATACGAGTTTTCCTGCTCTGTCTTCTTCTCATGAGCTTTTCTTTCCAGGCAGATTGTGGAGGTTCCTACTTTCAAACATTTGGTTCTGCCTAATCGCAGCACCATGAGCTCATTACCTACACTCAGTTTACCTCTCACTTCTCCTCAGGCTAGTGAGGGACACCGGCCCGTGGGAACTTATCACATCCTCTTCTCTCGTGCGGAGCATCCTGTGAGAAATAACATTAGCTGCCTCAAAATGCTCTAGGCAATTTGAGACAGGGTCTTTCTTTCTCGCTCCCTCTGTCTCTCTTTCGCTAGCCCCCTCTCTCTCTCTCTCTCTCTCTCTCTCTCTCT
>MU204250.1:9931939-10041748 GCA_017309775.1 Paedocypris sp. Pulau Singkep | reverse complement strand
TGTTATTCATAAACGTGATAAAATTATAATTTATTTTATTTGACTGCATTTAATTTCCTCTTTGTTGAAGTTCAATTATGAGAATACATTTATTTGGATTGATAGAAAAAATCTTAAAAATAAGTTCAAGAAAAATAAACGTTTTTTCAAATTAGTTTGTATATATATATATATATATATATATATATATATATATATAAGTTTGTAATTAACTACGTATTCAGATTTCTCAGACATACAACTTTGGTTAACATTTAGAATAATTGTTAACTAAACAATTGTTAACAGTAATTATGTCGACTAAGATGTTGTGGTATTTAGTCGACTAAAATTAGACTAAAAATAATTAAGATGACTAATTTGAGACTAAAACAAAACCCAGTTTTAGTCAAAAGACTACGACTAAAATCTTTGTCAAAATTAACACTGACGCTAATCGAGAGTCTGAGCGAAACTGAGCGAAACAGTCAAGTGAGATAATCAAGCTAAATCAACCAGTAACATTTTCCCTTGTGACTTTGGCGGGAAACAAAAGCACATCCTGTTTGGTCGCGATGACTCAACAATTAAACAGTCCAGCTTTGTTACACGGCGACCTCCTCATTGATATTCCACATCTCGCTGAACGCTGAATCCATCCCGCCCATCACTAATAAATCAGTCATTGTTTCCAAGAGAGGCGATTAGACGTGTATCAGAAGCTTATCATTGCAGATTTGTTTACCGGAACACTCCGCCAGCTCCGATCTGAGAGTTATGGAACCGTGCCCAATCTTAGCAAATGATCTCTGAACTCACGATTCAAACCGCCTCGTGGTTATCAAAGCCAAACACCGCGCCCGTACGCATGTAATCTGCAGCGCTAATCCGCTCGATGGGGACGAATCCGCGCCTGCCGCGTCAACGCGTTTTTTTTCATTTCCAAATTAGGACTGGGTGGAGTTTTGCGCCAAACACGTCTACGTAAATATTTGATTGAATTCTCTTGGCTTTTTTTTTTGCGAATGAGACAAGACTAGCCCGGGAAAACAATTAAAGTCTGGCGAGTCGTTAGACCTGCTTGATAATGTTGGCCGGAAGCGTGAAAGTCTTGATAAGCCGTCTTCCGGAAGGATCTCTCCAGGGTGCGATCACGGGCCCGGAAAAGCGGTGACGTGTTTGCTCTGCTTGTCTGAATTGTCTGTGTGTTCTTCTGCGATGTGAGATCCATTGTGTTCCATTTGAATGGGGAAGTTTTGCTGTGATTGGAACCTTCCGTCACGTCTCTGTTCCGCAGCTTAAACCCCAGTGTGGCGGATGATAGCTGAACTGGTAACTGATGATAACTGCATTTAGCTGCTAGGATTTGTCTGTATCTGCTCCACAGTGTCTGAATGTTTTACATAAAGAGTGAACACAGTGTTTAATGCAGCTGTAGGGACTCTCACAAGTATTGCTTTCTAAAAGTCTAAATTGACCTGTCTATCTATCTGTCTGTCTGTCTATCTATCTATCTATCTGTCTGTCTGTCTGTCTGTCTGTCTGTCTATCTATCTATCTATCCATCTATTCATCCATCCATCCATCTATCCGCCTGTCTGTCTGTCTATCCGTCCATCTATCTATCTATCTATCTATCTATCTATCTATCTATCTATCTATCTATCTATCTATCTATCTATCTATCTATCTATCTATCTATCTATCTATCTATCTATCTATCTTCTGTCTGTCTGTCTCTCTGTTTCTTTCTTCTTTCATGTCTGTCAATCTGCTTGTCTGTCCGTCTATCTAGCTCTGTATATTTCTGTCTATCTACAGTACCCATCTTTCTGTTTGTCTGTCTTTTTCTTCCTTCCTTCATGTATCTATCTAGATAAGTAAAACGTATATGTGAAAAATATAAAAATTTCTAAACAATAGTATATACTTGTGATAGTAGTGGTCCATTTGTAGGGAGTTGGTCCTGACATCTGGTCTGTCTTTGAGCCCAACGTCTCTCCGGGCACCACGGCTTAAGGCTGCCCACTGCTCCGGGTTTGTGTGTGTCACTTCACTGTGTGAGTGTATCTTCACTGGATGGTTAAATGTTCAGATCAATTTCAAAACACTCCTTAGTGGCCATATTGTGACTCGTATAGTGAGTAATTCTATTTTATATATATATACACTCTGCTACTCTTATATGAGTTATTTTCATTGTTGTGTTTAATTTGAACATCTGAGTTATGCCTCTCTCCGTCTATCCATAAATTGGTAGAATTAATTTGTTAAAACTTTCAATAATACTTGAATGTTTCAGAGAAAGTATGTGTTTGATTTGAACGTGGTTGTGGCAATGCGGCAAAACTCACAAGCAGGCTAAAGTAAAATTCTGAGAGGAAAAAAGTTCTTTTTGGTATCACTCGGTCAGTGTCACCTCACACTGCGAAAGCAAAATGACACGAGCATCTCGGAGCTTTCTCTGTGATTACAGGGGACATTTCTTATTCTGACCTCAGAACTGATAGGCTGGAAGAACATCCACTCGTCGTCCGTATAGATGAAACTACATCCATACGTTGATAAGAGTTCAGTCATTCGCATGGCACTAGAATAGCTGGCACCGCTCTAGCGTTTTTCTCTCTACTTCTGAAGCGTGACAAGAATGTTTGTGAAGAATTTTGAAGAACTATTTATAAAACATTGGTGAACAAATTGGTGCATTTTTTAAAACTATTATTTGTTAAAAACAAAAAAATACAAAAGATAGACAGACCAACAGACAAACAGACAAGCAGATTAACGGACAGGAAGGAATATAGATGGATGGATGGATGGATGGATGTAGGGATGGATGGATGGATGGATAGATAGATAGATAGACAGACAGACAGACAGACAGACAGACAGACAGACAGACAGACAGACAGACAGACAGACAGATAGATAGATAGATAGACAAACAGATAGATAGACAAACAGATAGATAGATAGATAGATAGATAGATAGATAGATAGATAGATAGATAGATAGATATATAGATAGATAGATAGATAGATAGATAGATAGATAGATAGATAGATAGATAGATAGATAGATAGATAGATAGATAGATAGATAGATTTAAGATCAATTTAAGATAGAATAAAGCTTTAAGACTCTTTATAAACCAATTAATAAATAAATACTTCCACACATAAATCAATCAATCAAGAAAGAATGAAAGAAAACTTTTTATTCACATTTAAAATGTTTTAAATAAATCGACAGATCAACATCAAACTTGGTCTTGGCTCGGGTTTGAAACCGTGGTCCCGTCACAGAAAGCCAGGAGAACAGAAAGGAGACGTCATTAGTGTGTAATTACTAGACACAGACTGGAGTGAATCCACCTCACGACCCCAAACCAGTCAAACCCGCGCCCACCTCTGCCACTGTAAACAGCTCAAGGCGTTAGACGCTGTGAGATTTGCTTAAAACCAACACGTTTCCGTGCCCAACCAACCACCCACGTCTACACCACGAGAACACCAAGTGTAGCTGTTTCCGATCGGTCAGCGAGGCGAGAAACGTGCCTCATCAAGCCAAAGCCAGTAATGAACAGCGACCTGCTGGTGGGCCACAGAAGGACCAGCGTCCTTGAGATGTCGGCAGCACGTGCCAGAAGAAGAAGATGCTAATTAGCCGTTCCATTAGCGCGCCGCTAGCTGGCTCCCAGACCATTCAGGTGTGATTAAGCTCTGATCCGTCCTGATCTCATCTGAATTATTATCAGTGTAGCTACAGTCCATCAGATCACAAAAAGATCTTCTGATTGCCAACGATGCTCCAAACCGTGTTACCAAATCAAATCCAGATTTATTTGTCACGTAGATACACATACTTGGTAAGACTTGCCGTGAAATGCTTTACAATATGGAAGGTCAATACAGTAAAATATACGACACAAATTAAAATGAAAGTACAATAAAATACAATACAATAAAGATGTAAAATGAAAATGAAAGACAATGGAAATACAATAAAGACGGGTAATTAAATAAAGCTAGTGAGTCCAAAGTATCGTTTTTTTTTTATTGTTTTGCAAAACTGTCAAAGAGGAGTAAACAAATTTCCATATAAAATGTGCAAGTATGGATTTTTTTCTTGAAATTTAATCACAGAAAGAAATTAGATTCATACATTGATCACAAATTGATTACATGTGATTGTATCACGTTTAACATTATACAGTAATCATGTTCATTAATTTGACCTTTTACTGTATTTACAATAATAGCAGCTAGAAATGAAAATTCAATTTCATATTGAGCTGTTATTATTGGAATTAATGACCCAGCGATTTAAAGCGCTGTTAGGCAGACTACAGATCCCATAATGCAATGCTGCAGCTGTCTGGCCTTATGAATAATTTGTTGTTTTTCTGTACATTAACCTAAAAGTACGTTTTTATTTAGTTTTTTTTTATTATTCATTTTAATACAAACTTATATTGAACTTTGAAACTTGTTTTTTTATATTATAGTTTTACTATAATTTTCTACATAAATGTTTTTCTGGAGGATGGAATACTTTTTCAAAATGTTTTTGTAAAGTTACATTTATTTAGTGTGAAATACTATTCCTGTCCTTTTCATCATATTTGTATAAAAAATGTATACATTTAACATGCTCTTTAAAATGTTTATGCTCTTCGGCCAGTGGGGAAAAAAATATTTATATATATACGTTTTTATTTATGTATTATTATATGTATTTTTGACACTGCTGAATTAAAAGATTAAAACAGAAAAAAACTGAACACATTTACTGTACATGGAGAAATGCTCAATTATACACACAAAAAAGTAATTAATTCAGTTGGAAGGAATAAAGTCCGAGTAGCTTCTGCGTCAAAGCGAGAAGATCCTCTTCATCTGCAGGACCGAGAGACGTTTGAACAAGGAGAACTTGCCTTTTAGATTCAGCACAATTATTCCCTCAGAAGGAAGTTTGCGGACAGGGAGACTTTATTAGAAGCTGCAAACTTGTACGTTTTCCTAAATTCCGCGGCGACAGATGCGGCATTAGAGAGATGCAGAATCACAGAGGAGGGATGAAAAAGCCAAATGCATCATTTTAATCTAACTGTATGAAAACAGCTCTGACTCGGGGCTGTTTGTGCCGCGGAGAGGTTAGTCACAGCTGACGTGAAGTAGAAGAACCCTGGGACATCGCATTTGCTCACGTCTTCATTTTGGTTATTTGTTCATTGTTTGCGATCCCACCGAATCACCGCGAGCGCACGGCTAATGCCTTCACGTCAGGCTCCGCTAGTGCCAGGCTGAGATGTTTAATTATTCAAGCAGAATTTGTTTATTTTGGGCATGGGGGTGGTCTTTCTCTTGCTCGCATCGCCGCTCTCCGTGGTTGATCTTTGGGTTCACAAATCGCTCGAATTCAGGGTGGGATTGTGTTTGGCGCATTGGAACATCAATACGACTAGCATTCGCCGTTGACGAACAGATCTTTTACGTTTGAACTAGTTCATCCCGACACTTTTTCTCTGAAGAAAACGAAACACTTATTAGCATTTATTAAAAAACCATAACTGCATTTATTGACACTTTCGTCAACGAATAAAAATGCCTTACGTGACGACGTCCAATCATAATCCGAGCTTGTGGAGAAAGGCGGGTGCAAACGCAAAGAGAACCAATCAGGACATTGAGTTTTTCACCTGCAGGAAAAGCACAATTTTACATTCAACGCAACCTTAGAAAAACTATCTGTACGCCGTGTGTGGAGCAACAGCCACGGGCAAATTTACAACACACCTGAGGTGCCATCTGTAGATGAAACTTTTTTCACCATGCAACCATTTGTTACTTACAAACATGATGCAATTATAATTAATTTTATTTCACTGTATTTAATTTACTCTTTGCTGAGGTTTCATTCTTGAGAATACACTTATTTTAATTGAAAGAAAAGGTCTTAAAAATAAGTTCAAGAAAAACAAGTGTTTTACCAACTAAGTAAGAACTTATTTGGTAAGTTCATAGTTAACTACGTATTCGGATTTCTTAGACATAGCAACTTTAGTATACATTTAGAATATATAGCACCTATATTTTCGTTGACTAAATCGATACTGTAATTTAGTTGACTAAAATGCATTTTTGATTAGTCGACTAAAATTAGACTAAAACGAAAAAAAGGTTAAGAGGACTAAATTGGGACTAAAACAAAACTGAGTTTCCGTCAAAAGACTATGACTAAAACTAAATAAAAAATCTTCAAAAATAACACTGGATTCAGGAAACTAGTCAAGCTTTGAGTTCACCACAGGACCCCCAAATCGGGCCCCATAGTGAGGATGTGCGGCTTCGGCTCCTCATCGGAGGATGCGCGATGAATGATTTATGTTGGGGAAGCAGCAGGATGGCGTCATTTTTCACTGTCGCCTATCAGCCATTTAAGAAATTCACAGTGGGCCTTGCGAGGTGTCCTGTCGTAAAATGTGATCTGAACCACCTTTTTTTTTTTTAATGATTGCGAGTAAATCCACACGTGATTTATGGAGTCCTGGCAGCTGGCGGGATGTCTTGTGCTCTTTCTCCGCCACTCACCACCAGAGAATTTATGCATATACTTTAAGTGGTGTTGCCATGGGATTTAGTGGAACAAATAATAGATGAGGCTGTAAATGTGTGTCACGCTGCCGCACACACACACACACACACACACACACACACACACACACACTCTGTTGTGTTTTGCGTAAATATTTTTTTGCTTCCAATCGAGTGCTCAATTCGCCACGAAACCACCTTTATCTTATTTCTAGCAGCGCACTCCAAACGCAACAATCAGATTTGCAATGTCAAGTGTTGCCTGCAAAAGTGTTTCGGCACGGCAATCAACAAACGTATCATCCGAGTGTGGCTTGTGTACTTTTGTCGCCGTTGTGTGATTGAGGATCTACGGATTCAGATTAGTGCCAAAAAATATCAAACGTAAATTTGTAAGAAACGAACAAAAATGCTTCACATTTACGTTTGGCTTTTTATTTTTTTGCTTGCAATATTCACGTTTTTGTTCGAAACTTTTTTTTTCACTTCGGATTTTTCGTTGTGTTTTTTTTCTTTTTTGTTCGGATTTCTGGCCCAAGTTTCACGTGGGGGCCGGCCCTTACTCTGATTGGCTGGTGAGAATGTGATTGACAGCTGCATTCACGGTGAGAATGTGATTGACAGGACAAGGGGGAGGAGTTTAGCAAGTGCAATTGCTAGCAGCCTGCACTCGCTATTTAGTGCCCACGTATACAGGGTCTCACGTTAAATTCTAGTAAGCACGGAATTATAAGAGTTTTTAAAACAAACATGTTATCATTATTTTCATTATTAATAATACATTGTGTTTATAAGGCGCCTATTGGGAGCACTGCACACACAGTATTTCGATGTTGAAGAAACAACAGTGTGTACTTTAAATCTAAAGTAGTCTGCCACCACAATAATTTAGCAATATTGTACACAAATAACACTTAAATCCCAGTTTGTGTACTAATATTAAAAAATAGCAGTGAATGTCACGGTGTACATTTGCTGAACTCGTCCCCCACTTTCTGGTCAAGCAACTGTCATTCACATTCTCACCAGCCAATCAGAGTAAGGCCCACCCCCACGTGAAACTTGGGCCAAATATCCAAACAGAATAAAAAAAAAAACAATTCGAAGCGAAAAGAAAAGTTTCAAACAAGAACGTGAAAATTGCAAGCAAAAAATTAAGAAACAAACGTGAAGCATTTTCGTTCGTTTCTTAGAAATTTACATTTGATATTTTTGGCACTAATCTGATTCCATAAGTGTCCAGATAAAAAGTTGCAAAAGGCTCTTTGGTTGTAAGGGTCTTTAAGAGAAAGGCCGGGGATAGGAGAGTTCCCAAGCAGTATCCTTACTGTTGCCATGGCGACTGCTGAATCCACTCCCCCATCCATCACCTGGTTGCAGCAGGCGAACCACAAATAAGAAGCCACTCACTCCCATAATTCCACCGCACTACCTGACAGGCCGGAGATTTCCAATCTGCCTCAGGGGCAGAGGAACAAATCCATTCCCCTACTGTCAACCCATCCAGACAGAAAGAGCGAGGGAGTGGGAGGTAAAGCGTACTACATTTGATCCCATAACTACTAGCTCAAAGGAGTGTGCTCTCAGTATGGCGGAGTGACTTCCCCAGACTTTTTACTTTGAAAGGGGGATATATCAGGGCTGAAAGTCAAGGAGCTGTAAGCTTTGCTTAGCCCAGCTCAGATCAGACTTAAAGGTTTGTGTAGCGCGTTAAGCAATGCTGATATCACACGGTTTGAGTATCCCTGTCTTTCCAATATTCTGGACCCTTGGTTGGTCAGTTTAGGCTATTTTATGGCAACACGACTTCATTGAGTAGGGCACACGTGACGTTTGTGGGTTAACAAAAAACTTTCTGGATCACTCAGACACCTTAAACTGGACACTAACACTTTCTGGATCACTTTTTTGATTTTACTCACTTTTTTGTATTTGTAGTCATTTTTACAATTTTTGATTGTATTTGTATCTTCATAATTGTATTGTATTTTATTCATGTTTTTTTTTCCTTTTTTTCTACTCTATTTTATTCTATTTCTATTCTTTACCTTCATTTAATTGTATTTTCCTTGAATGCATCCTCCTCCACCATCCATTTGTTTAAATGCTGGACAATCCAAAAACGCATTTCACCATGTCGTACCATGTATAATCTGTATATGATGAAAAAATTTGAATATGAAAACATTTTTAATTCAAACTAAAACTTGGTACTCGTTTGAAATGTACGTTGATTTTGATTCTGTTTTTTCAGAGGTTTTCAGTTAGTGTAGTATATTACTGTAGTGTGTACGTATACTGTATGGTATGCTGTAATACAGTATATTATAAGGAAAGTTAGTGGTTGCCTATAGTTGTCATGTCAAGGTGAAAAAAAAAACATCCGTCATTTTGAAGTCCAATCCGAGCGTCCCATGAAGGCGGGGACAGACACCTTGGATTGGTAGCCAACCAATCACAAACCGGAACACAAAAACATATATTCCCTCTTGCACTCAAAAACAATTTACCTGAGTGTGTTTTGGGACAAGTAAAAAATATGGATAAAAAAATGGAAACCATCAAAATCACACAGAAATGCTCTATAACAGGCCTCAAACTTGTCTTTGTTCATTTTGGAATATCAATTCCAAATATTTTTTTTCCCCATTGAAGGCACATTTTCTTTTAGAAATCATTGGTCCACACAGTCAATTTGTACTTGTTTTGTTGTTTAAAGGTTTTTAAGTGCAAATACACGGTAACTTACTTTCAGTCTCCAATTGATCAAACCAGTGGCCTTTGCTTGAACTGTACAACGATAAACTTAGCCGTTCTAACCGGTTGTCATTGTTTGTAGTTATGCTTGAATTACTTCCTCCGACAAAAAAAATGAAAAATTACAAGTATGATTTAGAAAAGGCAGTTCCAAACGTCGTTTCCGAATTGTTTCAGAAGGACAATGGCATTCCTTTGACTTCACCTCCATTTGCGTAAACTGTCAATCCACAAGAATGGCTGACAATAAGCAGAACACATCACTGCTGTGGGTGAATGGACAGGTATTCTCCCATACGGCCTAATTGAAAGGCATTTGCATGCGGAGCGATTGTGCCGTCTCCTACCAGCCGAGAGGTTTAAAGTGCTTCAATATAGACAATTTAAATATCATTTCAGTTGGAATCTTGCCACTTGTATTCTCGCATGCTGCTTTATTACTGACGGCCAGTTTAATTATCGAAGGTTTTTTGTATTCTTAATATCTCTTTGTTCTCTTGTCCGTTCTTTGTCTCGGGCGACGCTGTAGTTACACCGACACTTTTGTTTCCATTGCTTTGATGGAGTGGGATGACATGGAGGTTTCAGGAGTCATCGGCTTGATGTTTCTGCGTCACAGGAAGTAGTTTTATGTCACCACACACTTTGTTCGTACGCCTTACAGCTCCAATGAAGCGTCATCCAATGAATCGGAATCCAGTTAGATTTATTTTTGGCTTTCTGAATGTTCCATTTTAAATCCTATTAGTAGCGTTTGTGAAGGTAACTAGTGAAACTGGGCATAGAATTTGTCATCTTGGGTGTTTAGAATTGTTTTTGAACGTAAGTGTACTGAAATTGCCGCATTCGGTTTGTTGGCCATCAGCCGCTCTTTGCGTAAGAAAATGACTTGATCTATTCCGTTCTTCTTTCTTGTTCTGAATGGGCAGATTACTTTTGTGAAATCGTAGCATTGCTTAGACTTTAGCTTATGTAAATGACACTGCAGACTTAGCTTCTGTACGGAATGAAATCGGATGTGTGTGTGTGTGTGTGTGTGTGTGTATACGTGCACAGTGTCGAACTGAAAGGATGATGGCATTTCAATCTCCTCAACCTTTATGAAAAGATATTCGTCCTTCATCTCTTTCTCTCTCTCTCTCCATACTTTCTTTTTTTCTCTTTCTCACTGTCTGATTGGCAGCTCTGGTACATAGTTGGGTCTGGTCGTTGGGTTGCCATGGAAACTGCCCTCTCCTCTTGCATCCAGGCTTGCAGACCACAACTCTGATACTCGCTGCATATAAAGATGAATAAATACACTTAAAGAGAGATGGAGGTGTTGATGTGTCATGGTACGAGTGTGAGTCTGTTACAGACACTTCAACCAGCTGGAAACATCTACGCATCCTCTTCCTGTCCATGCAATTCTCGCATCCGTGCATTTAGGCACGGACTACGATATGGATTTTTTTATTAATGCAAGTTTCCAAGAATTTCTATAAATCAGGCCGGTTTTAAATATTAAACCGTCTTTGAAAGATAAAAGGTACAAGCCAATAAATTATATATATAATGTTTGTATACTGTGTGTATAAACACACACACACACACACACACACCTTTTATATTATTTGTTTTATATTCCTTACTTTTCAAAAATGTATAATCAATAATAATATTGTGTTGACACGTAAAAGTTTCCTTTTAATCAATCAATTAAAATTCCTTAAAACTATTTTCTGTGCGGAATTTGTACATTTTCTCTGTGATTGCATAGTTTTCTTCAGGGTCTCCGGTCTAAAACCTGCGATCACAAGAATAGAGTCTTGATAAACGCCCATAGGTATGAGTGAGAGTGATGTATGTGTGTGTGTGTGTGTGTGTGTGTGTGTGCTCCTCTGTGATAGGTTGGCCATCAATATAGGTGTGTCTCATCTTCAAAATAGTTAAAACGTTACAAAAAAAAAAAGAATGGATTTTCACCAACTAAACGACTATTTGTGTTGCCAACAACAACTCTAATGTTTGAAATACACCAAAGCTTTACACATAAGTAATTTACTTCTCAAATCGTTCATCCTCTGATCAATATGGCTGACCAGTTCTGTGGATCTTCAGTTGGGCTTCAAGTTGCCATACAAATCTTCAGACTAGCCAGGGTGTTTAACTTACCACAAAAGGACTAGTAAGTATGGTGATGTGCGTCACTGGGACTTTCTGTTTGAAGGATCACGTATGTGTATTTCTCCGTGTGTCTATGATGTTTATTTATCCTCGCTCAGGCGAGTCTGTATGAAGTCGAGCAAAGGCTTCATCTTCGCTGTCAAGGGGTTTAGTGGATCACAATGTCCCACCACTGGCCTTTCTTGCTCCATCAGCTCCAGCCTCTTAAAGAACGTGTTTAGAGGAAAGCAGAGAAATTTAAAGAGTGAGTGTTCGAGAGGCATCAGACTCGGAGACGCCAGGGCCATAGAACATGGTCTTTGACTGACAAAAACTCAAGAGTGTAAGTTGTGTGCAAATATGGTAAGGGAGAAAGTGAAGAAGAAGAAGAAGAAAGAAGTCACAGTATTTAACACTTCTCTTTTGTATCAGTGTTTCACACTTCTCTCTAGATTATTTTTCTTTTGCGTGAGATTATGCTCAATCATATTCTTCCTCACAAATACAAAAAAAAAAAAAAAAAATCAGCAAAAAAATGGAAATTTTAGAAGCAATTTGTTGCTCTAAAAGTTGTATTTTGAAAACACTGACAATAAGATATTAATTCAACCTAATTAAAATCCACAAAAATTATTTATAATACGTATAGTATAAATACATCCACTTATTCATTTTCTGAACCGCTTTCCATTCGTGATTCACGGAATCACAGAACAGAACACACTCAAGCGCATAAATAAACTTAAACCTATGGACAAGTTTCAATTTTCCAATCTTGAATTCAGTCTTAAACGAGTTTTCATTCCATGCATGTATAATATAGTCTTAATTTAATCTAAAATAAATACTATAAATAATATCATTATGAGTATTAATTAACTATAAATAATAAATAATCAGCCTTTATTTTTTTGTCTTTGTACAAACACGAGCATATCCAAGTTTGTGTGGCGAGTATATTAATATGGGCCTTATACATTTAGTATCTGCAAACGCGTCTTCGGGTCTCAACCTGGTATTTGTGAATCTGCTGGCGCAATGAAAGGAGTAAAAGCTATTTGTATTTAGTGTTTGTAGTGTGTTTGATGTTACTAGTTGAAACAGAGAGGTTTCGCATTAACGTAACATAAAAGATTCCTAATCACCTCTTCAGAGAGAAAGTCCCAAAAGCATCCAAGTACCCGGCGTAGGTTTTTTTCTTATCTTTACTCTGTGTTCTGGTAATGTGGAGGATTGCTTGTGTGTGTGTGTGTGTGTGTGTGTGTGTGTGTGTGTGTGTGTGTGAGCTTTGCTTTGAAGGGGAAGGATCAAACTCTGCCCAGCCTGTGCCCCATTAATGTTTCATTAACACGGTGTGTGTGTGTGTGTGTGCGTGTGTGTGTACGCGCACTTGTTTGGGCAACAGCGGAATGAAGCCTGGTGTAAAGGAGAGTGCGCAAAGCTAGTGAAGTCTTCAAGGATGCAAAGAAAGAATAAAAAGAACTTTAGAGAACAAGGGTGAGAAAAGGGTGTGAAGAGTGAAGAGAAGAGAAGATGTGTGTGTGGGAGGACGTGATGATTGGCAGGAAATAGGATGAAGAGATGAGAAAGAGAGGGAAATGAAAGGGAGAATGATGTGAGTGTGCAGGATGTAGAAGCCGGGTACCAGAGTCGGGACCGATGCCACGCTGAGGCGGAAACAACCGATGCTGTGATGGGTCCTTTTGAATCAGACTCGGGACTCTGGGAATGATCCTGGTCCCGTCGTTTGTGTGTTTGATGATTGGTTTGGAAATTAATGGCATGATTTTCATCAAAGCCTCTTTATTTCAAATGTTCGAGAAGATGATTTCGTTAGTCCAAGCGAGATATATTAAATAAAAAATGTGGAATATAGCTGCAATCAGCAATGGCAGCATTCAAGCCTTTTGTATATTAATATAATATAAAATAATGGTAAATAATATAATATAAAATAATATAGTATAGTATAGTATAGTATAGTGTAGTATAGTATAGTATAGTATAGTATAGTATAGTATAATATAATGTTATATAATATAATATAATGTAATGTTTGCTTGTGTTGGCAAACTTTGTTTATTATTAGGTGCTTTATAAATAAAGTAGGATTTAAAAATGGACGGGAATGTGTCTATATCTACATAATAATGAGGAAACTATAATTTGTATGAGAAATAAATTATTATTATAGGTTTAAGTAGTTGGGAAAAGAGGAAAAAAACCATGTTGTTCTGTTGGTAAAAGATTTGCTTTTTTTTTTAATTAATGTAAACATTATGTGAAATGTTACAAAAAAAGAAAACTGTGAATGTATTTGCAGTGTGACCGCACGTGCAACATGTACAACCTAAAACAAAAACAAATGTGCCAACAAACCTCCAAGTGTGTGAAGTCTGGATCAAGAAAACAAGATCAACAAAGTCTAAATGAATGTTGTCATTTTATGGGTAACACCCTTAATCAATTTGAAACAATCAAGATCACTTAAACTCAATTAAAACATTCAGTTTGGGGATCTTATTGTCGTTGAAGGTTGGCAAAACATTCGAGCCTGCTGCAGAACGCTGGAAATAAGTGCAACTGAGCAGGTGTATAAGTGTGAACAACACCTCCGCCTGCTCTTCAGTTCATTTTCACTCCGCTGAGACAAAAAGCCTGGTGAGGAGTCGTGGACCCCTGCTAGAACATGTTTCAAAGACTCGCACGAGGGGAAATTCAATCTCGTAGCGTATGAAAAGGCAAGCGGTCGTGCTTGTCATGTACGCTACTCTACGCTTCCCAAGCGGAATCCCTGGTACACACACACACACACACACACACCACAGGGGGCAGGAGGGTCTTTGGCCCACAACCTTCACCCACTCATCTCGCTCTCCACCAACACAGAATGACCAAAGCTTCAGCATTTCTTCTCTGATATTCATGCAGCCTTTCATTTTTTTATCCAGCAATGTCTAATTGAGTCTTACTTGTAGAATGGTTAAAATAGCAGAAATAACATCAGCTTTATCGATGCAGTGGTACCTCCACTTACACATGTTAACGAAAATTAGCTTTTACAAAGGGCGTCGGCGAGAAAATATCATCTCTTTTAACAAAATGTTTTCACTATAGGATTGTTGACTGTGGTAGCGACAAGAATGTTAAGTGTGTTTTTTTTTCTTACCACTAATATGCAGGGAGATTTTTTGTGCACGTTTAAGAGTGCAGACGTATAAAACACTATTTTTATTTGTCAAGCATGTCAGTAAAAAAAAAAAAAAACACTTTTACAGGAGTTTACAGAAGAACATGGTTACAGATATATTACTTCCGGAACTTTTGATGTGTCACACTAGATGAGCTCACGTCGTTTTTTTGACAGTCGTTTTGTTGTGAAACTGCGACATCCGGTGGAGGAAAAAGGCAATGCAGGCGGAGATTCACAGACACACTTTGTAATGATGCGCTAATCAGTGAGAAAATAGTTCGAGTCTAACCAACCGGCGTGTTAATTTGCAACAACGCGGACATTACACAACACGGACATTACAGAGAGAAGACGTTCAGAACAGTGTCTGTGCCGTTTCATTACGTTTACGCACAAAAGTACAACCAGAGTGAGACCCTCGGCTAACCTCCTGATGATGTCAGAGGCCGCGTTATCCGGCTACATCAATATTATCGCAAGATTTCAAATGGCGGATGTAATGTATTTTTTTATTACAGTTATTACGACTTTTTATCATGTTAGAAAACTTTTTTTTATTTTACAAAATTTCCATTTCAAGAAACTGCTGTTGGCACAAATTAATTCACAAAGAGAGGTAACACTGTATTTATCTTTTTCATAGTACTAGGGTTTAGGAATTTTACCCAACTTTTGAATCGCTACACCTCTTTGATTTTTCTGGAAATCAAACTCACAGCTTTAGTGTTGCAAACTTCAAGAGTTAGAGTTACAACAACGCTGGTGTTGTTGAGTGAAGTTGAAGTTACACACAGTGAAGTGAAAACCTAGAGCAGTGGGCAGTGTTAAGTTGTGGAGCTTGTTTTTTACCCAAATTGACCAAATTGTTCACCTATCAAAACATAATAAGAATCCATGGAGTCTCCTTATGAATATCTACCATATACAAATGTACAAATACAAATGTACCATATACTGTACAAATGTACAATCGGAGACTTAATGTTGACTGAAATATGGGTATTTTAAATTGTGACGCTTAAGCCACTGACGTCGTCGTGTGTGTGCGTGTGTGTGTGTGTGTGTGTGTGTGTGTGTACGCACACATCATTTGAAAGAAAGAGAGAGAGAAAGAAACAGAATATAATGACTTATAATTAATAATGTATAACAAGGCCAAATAAAATTGCATTTCATTGTTTGTTTTTCACTGCATGTACACACCAATCAACACAAGATTATCATTGACTATGTTTCATCAAACGGTGACAAATAAACTGGCTTTTTGTTTGTAAGTAATAATAATAAGTTGTTTGGGAGTAAAAGTCTCGGCTCTACAATAGAGCGTCTCAGTCCGTCATGTGACCACTCGTGCGCAGGAATGACGTCATGGTGCACGTGCTCGGGAATCTCGCAGCACGTGCATATATTGCTTTCCAGGCTGGAGTGTGAAGCTCCACAACACAATTAGTTCTGCAGTGTGTGTGTGTGAGTGTTTGTGATCATTTGTAGGCGAGCGGGAGTGTGTATTAAAGAAAGGTCAGTTGCCTGTGGAAAGCCCCAGGAGGATTTCAGGTTTCCCTGTCTCATCTCGCTGTGTTCGCCAAGAAATTCTGCCATGGAAATGCAGGGGAAACTCTCAGTGTGTCCTGTGAATGGGAATCAGGCATGAGGAGTGTGTGAAGACGTGAACGAGTGAACTGGATTGATATGTTTTTAAAGGTGAATGGAGCTTGATACAGGCCAATGTGCAGCATGTTTAAATAAGGATGGACACGTGGTGAAAATGTTCTAAACAAGAGTTCTAAACTTTTTTTTTTTTTTTTGAGTGGATGCTGTTCTCAAAAAATGCACAAGTTTTTTGCAGATATGAAAGATTGCAAATATGCAGATTTGGCATCGCCTGGCATATAATCCGCACACTAAAAGATCTAATAAAAGTCTTTTAGGTTTTTTAACACCCCGAACACTTTTTCCATTTCTGAATGAGATTGAAAGAGATTAATGGAAAAAGTTCATTGGAATATTCCAGGTGGATTTTGAATCGTGTTACTTTCACGCCTGACGTTTTGAATCTTTTGAATCTGCATTTCCATAAGAAATGATATTCATTTTTTTTTACATTCATAAACATTTATATTTTATATATTGATATATTTATAGTTATGCAGCATACAGGACATATACGTTTAAATTGTTTAATTATATATATGTATATATATTAAAAAATGTAAAGTAATATGGAGTAAAAAGGCTTACGTTTATTAAAAAAGAAATTATACAAGAATAAATGCTGTATAAGTACATACATTTATACTGTGTTTTATATTTATACACACACACACACACACACACACACACACACACACACACACACACATATATGTATATATAACTTATTGTTTAGATGTTTTTGACACACATTTATGAAATTACATATATACAGTATGCATTTTCTTTTTTGTAAATTCTTCGTTTTGTCTGCAGTTCTCTGTGGGGTGAAATAAATCAATGTTATTTCGTCATGTTGTGCGTCACGAGGAACAGAGTGACCACTGCCCGGGGCTTCAGGTTTGCTCCAAAACACTGTTTCAGGCCTTTTGCGAGGCTGCGTCTAAAAATGGAGCGTCAGGTCGAGAAAAGATAGAGCAGCTACAAAACTTTTACAACTAATGTAGAGCAGCGTAGGTGTGTGTGTGTGTGTGTGTGTGTGTGTGAGTGAGTGTGACAGGTCAGCACTCTTTAGCCTCCAGAAAGCCCCAGGTGTTTTTCACTCCTCGGTTTGTTTGTGTTTTTTCGTCCGCTTTGGCATGTACGCTGTCATAAAAATGGGCAAGAAATGCGCCAGCGACCAGCCATTATGGGTTGCTGGGTGTTTGTTTGCTTTATTAATGTGTTTGTGAGGTGGTTGTTTTCCAGCAAACGTCTGCTTCCCCAAAGCAGAAGCTGGACACAATAACAACTCCATCACACTGAGAGTTATTTGTGATTAATAACTACTAATATTCACTCTTTACGCTTCATTTGTATCAGTACCACACAACCGTGGGCCTTTTTGGTTGTTGCTGTTTGTGTTAATTTCATCTAAAATGTAACCATTTTGAAAAAGTTTCTTATTTGTAGCATTTTAATTCAACGTAAAGTGTAAGAGTGTGAAGTTTTTTTTTTTTTTTAAATAAAGGACCGTGTCGAAATTCCCCATTCAGTGAAGTGACACACACACACACACACACGGAGCAGTGGGCAGCCTTAATGCTTGGGTAGCGCTGGTGTTTACAGACATATAGGTTATTTCATATTTAAATAATACAATAATTTACTCCAAAATTTGAAATTTGTTGGTGTATAAAAGTGTCTGACAAAATGTGAATACATTATAAGCCAACATATGTTCAACTCACCTACTGCATATATAATTTAATATGATATAAAAAAAAATGTCAAATTATATAAACATGTATTTATGCATATAAAAATGATTAAATTTTTTTTTTTTAATTGAATTGAATATATGAGAAGATATGTGAAATGATATATGATACCATATGATATACGATATGATACAATTGAATAGAATGTAGTAAAATATACAACAATATTTTTGCTTTTTTTTTTTTTTTTCAAATACATTTTTGTCTCATTATGCTTGTATTCTACGGTTTGGTTTATGCTTGTATTCTGCGATCTTGTTCTAAATCGACACTTGGCTGCATCCCTCACTTTGTCTAGTGTTCCATCTTCAAGCGACGGAAATATTGTAAAACCAAAAGCACTTTTATCTGAGGAGCTCACGTTTTGTTTACTAGCAAACTCCCATTTGTCATGAATGTTGTGTAATTGGTTGTGAAGTGTCTTTTCCGGCGCATTTAAATATTTGCGTAATTGTTGGAGTTCACGTGAAAATTGCCTGGTGTGATGTGTGTGTTTCCAGCGTGAGTGTGCTAAAGAGGGACCGCTGGAGGAAAAAGAAACAGAAACATTGACGGATGCTTCAAGCCCCGAGTGAGTGAGAAATCAATGATTCATACTGATGAAAGAGGCTTGAGTTCCGAAAAATGCTGTTGTTTGAGCACCTGAAGCCTCAAACTAACTGAAAAACGAAAATGCAATGGACTGAAAGAGACGCAGCTGATTATACCACTGTAAAGTGGTATAAATTCTATATATTAACCGTATTTACATAAATATAAGTCCTCGTTTTTTTATTTTTGACACTCAAAAACTTTATTGACCGACTTCAAATATGCATGTAAATATAAGTCCCCATTTTTCCGTATTTCAAGTCAAGACAAAATAAGCCCCCATACTAATAATAATAATAATAATAATAATAAAAATAATAATAATAATTTTTTTTTTATTATTATTATTGTTATTTGCACAGTTTGCACTTTGTACTGTTGTTTTTGCGACATTATTTTTTAATTTTTTATTTCCTTTGCACATTTTGTACTACTTCTACCATTTATTTGTTTTTGATCGTGTCATCACTGTTTGTTAATTGTACCATTGCTCTGTTGCTGCTGAAACCAAAGAAATGACCCCTTAGTGGGATAAAAAAAAAAAGTCATTAATTCATTCATTCATTAGTAGTACAGGGTTCTTACAGGTGCTTGAGATGCTTGAAAATGCTTGAATTTCAATCATGTGTTTTCAAGGCCTTGTAAATGCTTGAATTTTAAATGAAGTGCTTGAAAATGCTTGAAATGCTTGAATCCGGATAAGTGCACGTCTTCTGGACTGGAGCGGAACTTAGGCGGTTCTCCCGCTCTGTGTCTGGTTTCTTGCTTTAGATTCAGAGTTAGAGAGTGAGACGGAGAGAGAGAGATGGATAAATAAAGTGAGTCTATGAGTAAACAGCCGGTGATCACTATGATCCAGGTCTGATTAAAAGTGGAAAGCATGAACACCTTTAGTGTTCCAGTGTTCCTGGCTTTGTTACACTTTGTTAAACTAAAACAGACTTTACTAAAAATTGAGCAGAACGGCAGATGTCTAATTTCTTACTTTAAACGAAGTTATAAAAACAAATTTATAATGTTATTAAGGTCAACTAAAATGTAATGTATATTTTTTTCCACCAATACCACAAAACTTTCCCCCAAAATGGTAATATTTCAATTTGATAGTGATTAGGCATATTTTTAAATATTAATTTTACCACAACTGTATGGTGCTGGAAAAGCTTGAACTCGAAAGTGCTTGAATTGTATCTTTCAGAACGTGTAGGGATCCTGTAGTAGTAGTAGTAGTAGTAGTAGTAGTAGTAGTAGTAATCAGTAGCATTATTATGAGTGTTGTAAGAAAAAAAAATGTAATACTGCCACAAAATTGTGCATTATTGATCATTAAGTTAAAAAAGAACTACTCAGAGAGAATATCGATTTTGCTTACAATTCTTAAAAAAAAATGCTATTTCTTAGTGTGCAAAAAAAATCTCAGCGACTTTACCAAGTTGTTTGTTAATCATCGATTTTAAGCACGTATCAGACGTACAATAGCATCATCTTGTGACACAACAACTCTCGATTCCCACGTCAACTTCAGATTTCAGCATTTCAGGAGTTCCTCCCTTGGCTGATGATAAGACTATCTGGATTCATTATAAACCGTTCTATCCGTGATGGAATCCGAACAGTCCCGGGGGTCAACACCAGAGACCCTGCTTTTCAAAATACCCAAGTGCGGCGGCAACCTGCTTTTATCTGATCTGAAGCGTATTGTCAGATCCCATTCCCTCTTATCCGCATCGGAACGGCCTTGCAAGCTAGGAATCATCAGATTAATGGAGAGACGGGGATGGGACACGTCGGCCTAACTCCACATCCATTCCATTAGTGCGCCTCCACTCTGCGGTCCCGCTCCAGTACATTTCCTCTCCTCTCACATGTTCAATTTAGCGCTCTGAGCCGACACGTGCGTACACACTGCCCTGCCTGCTGCAATTAGCCGGGATTTAACGAAGCCTGCTGTTGGGTGCAAATTGGACTCCAGCCTCAGTTCTTCCCAGTGTTTGGACCTTTCTTCCTGATGGACCAAATAAACACACAACAGTTGGTTTCTGTTCCAATCTTCTTGTGTTGTGTTGCGTTTCCAGTTGCTAGGCTAAGAAGCTAAGCTATGCTAGATTCTTGCTTCATCTTCTACATCTTCTCAGTCGTAACTCTCTGAGAGCCTTGTGCTTGTGAGACCCCTTTCACACAGCAATGCGGGTGAAATGCAGGAAAAATAGCAGAACAACTTTACTGGTAAAGACTGTTCACACAAGCGCTGCCATTCCTGCGTTTTAACGGAAAAGAACCTTTCACACAGTGGTTTCAAAATCCCAGTTAAATTGGTGACATCATCATCCGGCAGCACCTCTTGAACGGCTAGACCCGCGATTTGAGCACGTGACCCACGCCAGAATGTTCTGATTGGCTCAGAGCAGAAGGTGATGTCAGAGCCCAGGCAAGATACCGGGAATGTTACTACTATCCGTGCTGGAATATTCCCGGAACGAATTTCCCGGCATTTGTTTGTTCCCACATACGTGCATGCAGGCAATATACCAGTATTTTGCCGCCGGGAATGTCTGTGTGTGAAAGGGGCGAGTGTCTCTGTGACTCTGTTTCTGTTAGAGAGTGTTCGTGTTTCTCTGAGCATCTCACACTACATGCATTTAGATCATTTACAGACCAAAGAAACAAAGGAATGCAGTCCAGATAAGGACAGGCTTCGACCTGAGACCTCTTCACTGAGACACTGTCCTTTCAAATCAGCATGTGGTCCCAAACCATGATTTTACAACTGGCCCCAAAACCGTATCTGATCACATTCTACATCAAAGACAATAAGAAGATCTTGGAAAATGGATCATGAAATTAAGTTAAAAGTCAATCCAAAATCATAACCCTAACACCTGCGGAGGCTCCTCCTCCTCCTCCAGGGGCCGACCAATCACATACGATCGGGCCGGCGGATGCAGCCAGAACATTGAAGATCAATCCAAAAGCCCCGGATCCATCTAGTCGGCGAGATAGAGGCAGCATAACCGATGCTCATTCCCAGCGTATCTCGGGCTTGCCGGTTGTTTACAGTAATCCCCACGGCTCTGTCCATACCTCACTGGATTAAAGTCTGGCTTGTTTTGGTGAGAGAGGGATATAGGGAAGTCTGGAGGAGATTGCTGATACCCGCCGCCACTTCCTGCTACTGTTCCCGTGCGGGGAAACAGTCTTGTGTTTGAGGTCGGGATATTGCCGGTGGCTGCAGACGTCTTTGGCGGGGTTTGTTAAGAAGGTGACTCCATTAATAATGCAGGCGGACAATGAGTTAGTAAAGGAATTGAGGTTTCTAATAAGGTCTGAATTAAAGGTAATAGAGCCGTCCGTTTAGCGTGATAATTTACTGCGGTTAATTATACAGGCAGCTAAATTGCACATCTTGTGCATCCACTGCAGTCGACGCTCGGTTGTGCGCAGTCAATATAGTGATAAATACAGCTGCTAGCAGCAATGACGGATCATGACTAGACTAGTTGATGGCGTGAATATTTGTGTCTATTCTGTCAATGAGTGGATTTGAATAAAGAGAGTACAAAAATGTGTTAACAGTTGTGATAATAATTGTAGAGTTGTATTGATTGGAATGTTATTACTTAGTTAATAGATTTATTTTAGGCTATTACTTAAGCATGAATATATACATTATAACAGTATAAGTAACTAATAAGTAATAGCGGTAAAGTATAAGTAACTAACCCTACAATACTATATGTATACAATACAATATTTGCATAATATTCAATGAACTGTACTGTAATGTAATTATTTTCATACTTATTCACTTTTGTTGATAGGATTATTCAATTATAACCGTTAATAGCTTAACACGTTTTAATACATTGTGGATTTATAGCCACCCAATGACAGAGGAAAAAAACACACAACTATTCAAACAAGCACAATTCACTCATTACTGCCCAAACCGATGATTTTGTTCTTACAGTAGGTTTCCAAAACTCATTATTTCCTCACAACATGTCCATTTTCTATTCTGTTCTGTTCTTGGTCTTTATTAAGACCAATTTTGACTATCAAGTTCATCGTGTAGGTGTTTCCTGTGACTGTGGCTTTTACACCAGCTCAGCTAATATTAACACTTAATGTCATTTCTCCTTTTCTTTGTTTCCTCTTTTCTTTTCTTTGTCATTTATAATCACACTGACAAACAGTCCTTCTGGTTGAACTTGTGATATTTGATTTTGTTTTGATTTGATTTTGACAGAATTTATTTTGTTTTAAGATCTTTTTACTATCATTTATGTAAATTCACCATTGAAATGGTGAATATAAAACATAAATCATAAATGCAAAATCGTGGAGTCGTGAGTTAAATAGTTTCCTGCCGCAAATACTCAAGCTGCTGAAACACTCCGCAGGTTTGTTGACTAGAATGTTGTTTACTAGTAAGTAAAAATATACAGTGTGTATACAATATGACAATTGTTGAAACAAAGTCTTGCTTGGATATCAAATAGAGGAAAATAAAAATGCCAATCTCACCAACACTATATTATTCAAAAATGATATTGTATCGTTTTCCAGATAAACAAAAGAAAGCTAAATGTGTCAATTCATTTGACATTTATCTCACAGATCCATTTAAAAGCAACACTGCATCCGATAGAAAACCATCCTTGTGATGAAGTCACAACACAGTCTTCGTCATCTCCAGCACTGCTGGGTTGGGTTTTGTACCAGAAGCTGCGAGCAGATCAGCATTAGATCTTTGAAATAACAACAGAACCCTTCATCACGTATTAATGAGCTCAGTGTTTACTCACTTCAAGCTCATCTCCGCTCCATCAACCCATTTCCAGACACTTTCTTGCTCTCTGCCCGTCAGACCGATCCAGTATCCGTCGTTGTCCAGACACATTCTTCTGACAAAATCCTGAGATGGTTTTGCCGTAACAATGTTCATTCGAAAAAGTAAAATATGGTAACAAACTCACATGTTCCTCTTGACTGTTGATGACGATCAGATCGGCATCTCTTTCTCTACAGTATCGTCTACTGTCAGTCCAGTTCCTCCCCTTAGTAGACATGAAGTAAAAACTCTGTTGGTAGTGAATCCATCCTGCAAAGAACACAAACACTTCAAATAATATCTGCATGATTAATCGTTAAAAGTCCGCAATCTTGATTCTACCCCCCTCGCGATCTTAATCCAGCATTTATACGAGTCTGCCAAACTCTCTGATCTACAGCGACCTGTCAGCTTGTGTGTGTGCGCAGTTATTTAAATATTATAAACGAAAGATGATCTTGCATTATTTTTGTCTTATTTTGGACCGCCGTCCTAATTTAATGGTAGAAACGCTGCGCTGTCCCAGAAGATGAAACTCAGCAAACATCTACAGTTCAGGACAAAATTATTAGCCCCCCTACAAAGTATTCATTGTTTGAAAATTATTTCAAAAGTGCTTTTAAATAGAGCTAATAATTTGGTCCTAAACTGTACATAGTACTGTACCTTGGAATGTTTCATTTTATTACGTTTTATGGTGGGGTTTTTTTTTTCCTTACAACATTACTTTTACATTAGGTTATATTTTTCATTCCATTAATTTATATGTAAAGCAATGAGTAATATGTGTTAATATATTGCTGTTCGTCAACCTGATTTTCGGGGTTAAACATTTGAAATAATAAAATATCCAGAAAGAATCGTGATCTTTTTTCTAAGCAAAAAAAAAGGTGATTTGTATTTTATCCAGAATCGTGTAGTTCTATCGCGCTCACACACACACACACACACACGCACACGCACGCACACACACACACACACACACACACACACACACACACACAGAGTTTGTACAACAGTAATACCACAGTATTGTAAAATCACCAAATTTATGTAATACCCAACATTAACTAGATGTTGAACTTATAATGATACTTGAAAAATACCCAATGTCGTTTTCTGTTCTTTATTTAGTTTTTCATGTAGACTGGTCAGATTGCTCTGTAGCTGGTTTCTCTCCTCAGCGGTTTGGATCCACACCAGGACTTTGACTGTCAGCAGAAGAACATACAGCAGAACTACACACAGCGAAGCTCCGTAGCGTTTCACACACCCGCGTCCTGTGGAACACAGACATGATGATAAAGCAGTAATAACACACCAGGCTTCTGTGAGTCTCACCACGGTTGGTTGTGCAGTCAGGATCTTCTCGGACATCATCTGTAGTCTTAATGATGTCCACCATCGACTCAATTCTGGCCCGGTTCATTACCTGTGTTGTTCTGTTTGTGGTCTATTAGGTATCTTCAAGTTCAGCTTGTTGATTGTGACTTCCACACCAGTGGGACAGTTTTTGATCCACACACGCATTTTTGACCAAGTGCTGTTTTTTCGTTTCCTCTTTATTTTTCCATCACTGATCAGATCATCAAGCTGACAAACCGCTGCTATGACCTCATTCACAAATGTAAAAATAAGATTTACGCATTCACAACTCACTCACATGTCACTCACACTCAAGCTATCTTAAATGCTTAACAGTTGTTTAATCATCTCAAACTTCAAAAAAACTAAAAACAGCAAAAACACTCGTTGGTTTTAGAGATCTTACTTCCAAAATATAAATTCAGCATGTCTTCTCCCAGAACGGCAATGTTTTTTTTGTCTCTCTCCTAGAGCCGCCATGTTGAAATGGTGTTGTGCAAATCCCTGGGATTTAAGTATTATTTACGGATTCATAATTACGGAAATATCAAGCTTTGCATGATGTCACAACTGCTATGTAACATGTTTTACTTGTTTCTTACCAATATTTTATCATTAATAAACTTTTTGTCATTTATACAATTTTTGGCTGAATTTATGAAGTCTTGACATTTATTATAGATGGATTACATGTAAAATAGTCTACGGAATTTTTGCCGAACGAAACGGCTCTCGGCACGGGTTAACTTCTAAGTCGGGGTGCCACTGTATAATAATCTTTTTTTTTCAACAGTTCATTTTGTTGAAATCCAGAATTTTTTTTTTGATGGTGGTACAAATTGTCCTGTCAGACACATTATCTGCACTTTATGGTTCACTTATACAGTTTGGCATATGACCATGGTAAAAAAGGTGCGTTTATTGCAGCATTTCTCCTTAAGAGCCGCTAATAAGCCTAATGTTATCAGCCCACTCTCGCATCGGAGCGTTCACGTCTGTGCTCATACACATTCAGCTCTGATAAATGTATCAGCAGAGCAAAATGCTGCTACAAGCACAAACAGATCTGGCCCATTTATCTTTACTTTCATAGTTCATTTGGGAACACAAATGTGTTTCAAACGTCGAGTTCATGGGGAATTCAAGCTGACAGTGTTGCTCCGAGTGTGGAGAAAATAACAAAAGATGGCGGGGAATGAAATTGTACACTTAAGCAAAAATATGAAGCCAAAAGGAGGCGTCCGTGGGCATATGCTCATCGCCAGGCTTGCTAGTTTGAAGATTGTGTGAAATCGAGTGTGTTCCAAAACACAAATGCAATCTTCTTCTCAGATGGGGAGAGGATGGTTTGTTTGCACAGATACTTGCAGCTGCTGATAGTGATTATCCTCATGGGGCGGCCCACCCGCTAATGCCGCATCCATCCCCTCTTCCCCGCGCGAGCTTCCCGTCGCCAAAAAATGAACAATGATTAAGGTCCCTCGCTTTCACACTGTAACATCACATCAACCATCCGCAGGGATCGTCATGAGCAGAGCGTAAAAAGACCCCCGTCGTACCCCCGTGTCAATTTTAACAGTAGCAGTTCTGTGCAGATTTGCAAAATTAATTTAGATGGAGATCTGTCAAACCATGGCAAGACAGATGGCGCATGCCGCGTACGTGCGAGCACACGTTGGCACGGAATTGTGAGCGCGTATAAATAGAAATAAACTAGAAGGCAGTTTGCGTGTGTCAGTAGGTTCAAAGGCAAGGCTGTAATTATGCATACATTTATCAACGCGAGTAGGTGTTCGCAAGACTCGACAAAACGAAAGCATGCCTCCTCTAATCCTGCAAACATTTCCCGTGCTAATTTCAGAATCGTGACCTAGGAACAGTTGTGCAAGTGTGCGTGTTCTCCATCGGCCTGCTGGTGACCCTAACACCTGTAAAATCGATGTGAAGCCGATGGCGCGCCGCACTTGTCCTCCCCTTCACCCTCCTCTGCAAGGTTACATCTGCATGAGTCGGATCCCAACACCAGCTGTCAATCACACCCTCAGACCCTCGGCAGGCCGGACCGCCGCTGTTGTTTGCGGGGAGCTATATTTCACGCTGGCTTCGTAGATGGCCTTGGTCGACTGTGATTTATTTGTTCTCCCTTTGCTAGGTTTGAAAAACGTTGGCGTGTTATTGCAACCGTCTGTCAATCTGGAATCTGGAAACAATTTAGGCCAGGGTTTTCAAAAACAGGGTATGCGGATGCCAAGAAAACATGCAGTCTTTTTCAGGGGTCCCAAGGATCAAAACCAGAAATTTATGGGACATTGTTGCCAGACACATCTGTCCAAAGGGACACAATGAGCAAATCAAGTGTAGTTTCTAAACAAGTCACAAGTCCAACTCCGTACAACTAAGGCCAAACTTTTCTAGGACGTAAAAAACGTCGTACTTAACCGAACGTTCTAGACCGTCGTACTTAACCGAAAACCAACCTCAACCATATCAATGACTTTCAATGTCGTGAAATCATCTCAACATCAACAACTCCCTGCTCCACGCAAAAGTGGCATGGCACCAGGTACGACATTAGACATAAGCTGTATCCAAAAGATTTGGTAGAACCATGAAGTCATTGAGGAACGATGTGCCATTCTTCCATGGAAGGCTGTACTGACTTCTTTAGAAAAAGGCCAATGTACTTGTGCGCACTTCTAGTCACCCTCCCAAATTGTTGGCTTTTCTCTCTCAAACGTTACGTAACTATTGTCTATGTCTGCAAGCTCCAATGTTTGGCATATTTCACTAGTTCATCTTGAACACATAATTCCTAGGTTCCTATTTTAACCATTATTGGTACCAAAACGGGCGACTATCTAAGATGGTCAATAGAGGTTACTGTAAATGTTGGAATGAAGGCTAAGAGAATGGGTAGGATGGGTGTCCTTGAGGAAAGCTTATTGTGTGATCCTTTTCTTCAGAAAATGGATGGGAATCACTTTGAGGAAGCAGATGTAAGGCAAACATGCTACTTAAAAACACACAGACTAAAAAACGTTTAGTCAAATCAGGCATTCAGAAAGAGGTTTTGCTGTTTTAAGCCATAACAACCTCCTCCCTCGCACAGCGGTGGAAATAAGTTCATAGTGGAATAGAAGGTTGGAGTGTCACGATAGGAGGCCAGGAATTTGTCATCTTTTCCATAATGTCCCTGGGGTTTTGCATTCGTTTCGTAGCGAGACACTCCCCCGACAATTATAAATCCTAAACATGCAGTTAAATGTTTTCATGCGAGTCCTTTTCATGCAAATGTGTGTATGCATGCGTGCGGAATCATGCATACGTCCCTCCCTGTCTCTATTTCACTCTCTCTTTTTCATTATGTGTCACCATCATTAGCGCTGTGTGCGTTGAGACCGATCTCCCCAGGGTTTGCGCAATAGTGTTTACTCCAACATTTTTCAGTGGTGTACAGTGTTCAGTGGGTCTGGCTTGATTGAGCCCTGTAGACCTATTAAGGCCTGTAATCAGAAGCGAAGCCCTTGCCCAGCCCCACGAGCTTTTCCACCCATTACAGATACAAACCAGAGCTTTTACTACATACAAAACCTCCTGACTCGATCGAGCGAGCTAGCTAAACAACTACACATTGGCAATGGATGTGTGTGCAAGTTAATAGGTGGGGACGTAGACCCGGAATGATCATTGAGATTAATTCATAGTTCACGGTGGGCGACAGATTGGGAGATGGAGGCAAACTAACAGATCCCGGCACAATCGATGTGGTAAGTTGTGTGTGTTTTGAGTAGATTCAGCGTCTTTCAGGTGTTGGTTAGAATGGCATTGAATCATGAGTCCGGTTTTAAGTTGTAAGTATTCTGGCACGTTCCAATATTACCTACAGTAGATGTTAAACTCTTACTGACACTTGAAAAAGTGGAGCCAATTCAAAAGGTTTCATTGTTGCTTGTTTGCAGAATTTTTTTGAAGGAGCTTGGTTGAGGTGGATGGAAGATATATTATGATAGAAAAATATTTGAAAAAGTTGAGCTAACTCAAAAAGTTCAGCTTCTTGGAGAACCATGGTTTCTACTATAACTTTTAACAATCAATTGGTCAGTTTATAAAAATGTATAAACAATCGGTTGAGTCAATTACGTCAACTCAACTAAAGTATTCCAAATTGGAGAACTTTCGTAAAGCAACTTTTTGGCTAAGAAGATGAGCAAACTTAAAAAGAGCTTCCCAGCTGGTAATTTTCAATTTTTCAGCCGTTTAAAGTGCACTTTATCATCTTTGTAGCGTACGTTTTCACTTCAAGACGGCTTTCTCATACATTACAGCACTGATTTTCAGAGAACTAATTAAAAGTTTCGGCCTCAGACAGGGCGAAGAGATTTCAGAGTTGGCGTACGTTGCTAACCGCTTCTCTGATGGCTGATTTTCTGGTCGGCAGTCTGTAATGTAAAGTGACACCGAAGGATGAGAGCGGGGTATGTAGAAGGTGCTTCTCAAAGCAAGTAGGCAGAGTCAAATCTGACCCAGGGGACTCGCAGGCACTTGTCTGTTGGCATTAGCATTGTGGACAGCGTGTCTGAGCATGTCACAATGTCACAGAGCTTTCACCTCTTGACAGGAAAGGATGTGCTCACAGGAAGTGTGAGATATCGACGAGGCGCTGATATTTTTAGCAGACTTTCATTAGCGCTAGTCAGACGTATCTGCCATCAATAGCACTGCATCATTACAGTCTGGGCGAGAGGTCTTAATACAGACATACGTGGATCTTGGGAACGCTGATTGGAATGTTTGTGTCCGATTGACTTAGTTTTTAGTATTTGTTTACTTTCGTGTAGTTACCTAAAAACTGAAACTTCAAAAACGGAAGTAGATAATTAATAATAATGACATGTTTTTCATTCACGCAATTAGTAGAATTTTTGACACCTGACGCTTGCAAAAAAATATTGTGCAATCAAGACAAGACTAATGTTTATTCGTGAAGTGTTCCATATTTTTAAAATAACCTTGACATCTGCTCAACTTGCTCGATCTGTCAACAAATGAACGAATGGACACTGATCTTGTTTCTTGCGGCTTTCGCAAAACAGTATTAAATATTTTTAGACCTGGAAATAAATATAAATGTGCGTGTGGGGACGAGTTTGGGCGTGTGTGAGCACACATTTTATTTTTGGATGTTTTGACTAGTCTTTTGTGAGAATCAAGGTCATAAAACGTCCCAATAAAGACCCTCTGAATGAAATGCTACAATAAAACATTTTATAATCCTTTTGTTTGTTTGTGTTTGATGGCAGAATCCCATCCAACCAGTCTGAGCGGAGGAGGGGATTGGTTGTAGTTATTTTGCTCATAAGTGTTGTTCTAAATTATGGATTTGAGCGAGTATTTACGAGTAGATCTTTATTTCTCCAGCATTGTGTCTTCAACTTGGCATCACTCCTTGGCAGCATTGATTTCGGTTTGTGTCCGGTTTGAAAGGGAATAATTCACAAACTAGCATTACCCAGCAATGCATTGAACAAAAATCTGCCATGGCTCTATCTCTATCGCTTTTCCATATTTCCAATTGCTCCTGGTAGAGCTTAGAAAACCCAAACAATATTGGCTCGTCTATTACATCGCAGGGGCTAATAAGGCGACAAAGCGATACTGTGAGACCACCACAAAGTGCTGAAGTACTGAGAAAAGTGGAACATGATTCATCTTGTTTGGAAGGCAAGGCCTTATTAGGACTGGTGAGAGCGTGGATGAGGCCATTGGTGGGGGAGGCATCTTCACGCTTTCCCATCCAGCGTCCCTGTAATTGCTTTCGGCTACACCTTGAGAATTTGATGAGTTGAATCGAGACTTTGCCTGAATGACTGCACATGGTGGCCGGGCTGCTTAAGAGACAAAGCCATCACTGTATGTTGCACTTGAAAATATAGATTTAAGCAATTACACCCTCTTTCGGCTTTGTAGATCTGTGTATCGATGTTTAAGAGTCCTTATTTAGAAACCTAAACTGGGCCGTCTTGTGCAAATTGGCTGGAAGGGAATTGGTGAGTATTTATATGGTTCTAGACAGACCAGAGAAGCAAAATGTGCGGCGACATTGAGAGAATTACAGGGGTTTTGTAATATCGTATGAGTTTAATTTGAGCAGTGAGCCGCTTTGTTCTGAAAAAATTCCGATAGCTGAGCCGTATTTTACATGTAATCCATCAAATCTGTGATTTCATCAATTCAGACAAAATGTTTTTAGAAATGTTTTAGAAATGATGAAATATTGGTAATAAATGTAATAAAAACATATTACATCGCCATTGTTTAGTTCGCTTTTTTGCCGATGTTTAATGAGATACAATATATAATAATATAGCACAAATTTCTGATATTTTGGTAATCTCACGAGAATGGAGACAAGCTTTTTTTATATTTTGGAAGCCAGATTTATGAAACTAACTAGTGTTTTTATTGTATTTTTTTATTTGATGTGCAAAGCAGATTAAACAACTGTTTTATACATGTCTGGACATCTCCATGCATGCTAGCGGTAAGAAAAAGACTCGCTCCACTGTATACAGTTTCTTTTTATACATTATAAAGAAAAGGGTAAAGTAAGAAGATAATGGATGGATAGACGAATGGATGGAAGAAGTAAATATATATTTTATAGTGTGTGTGTGTGTGTGTGTGTGGGTTGGTGGTGGGGGGGGGTCAAGAAATATCACATTTTAATTATCTGTCCTTTCTGCCCGAGTCTTCAGCCATTTCCTTCTCAATTATCTGTTTCTCATTGTATTTGTGTGGCTTTCATGTGCCCTGGTTAAATGTGACATTCTAATCGGCCCATTCAGAGAAATAAAATTAGAAGAATAAGGCGATTTGGGCCTAAAACTCCCTCCAAATGAATCTGCAGGGCTTGAAAGGTCCAAACGGCTTTAGCGAGAGAGTGACATTGAGAGAGGAAATGGTGCAGGCGCGGACAATGTTAAAGGGATCCTGAAGTCATTACATGGCTATTAGAGTGCATTACGGCTCTGGGTGTAATAGAAACTCCTCCTGTTTGTCTCTGGTGGAATGAATAATTTCCAGAACATTCCGTGTCCCAAACTGTACCTTGGTTTCTGAGTGCTCACAATAGGGGACAGTCTCCTTCCACACGCTCCGTCTTTGTGAAATAGGAATCTTTAAAGTAATGTTCTCGGCAGGAGCGTGGAATCCTCTTACAAGCTTTATTCACTCTAGTGGCGTGTTTCCTTGTAGTATTCTCTTTTTTATTTACCTCACATTGGCTTTTACACTCGAAATGAACCCATTTCCATAATATTGTGTAGTAATTTCGGGGTTTTTTTGGTGCTACAATGGAAAACATTTCAGCTTCTGTTTTTGTTCTTTCATCTACATTAATTTGTCTTAATATTGACAAAAATAAAATGAGGGTGATACAACTGCTATAATTTTAATACAATTGTTACATTTGCATTTTAATGTAATTGAGGTTACATTTTAAATTATATTCTTGTGATAAAAGGATTGGTTGCTTTTTTAGGCATTTTTTTTTATTTTTTTTATTATTAAAAACACTTTTCAAATATTAAATACCAATTCAAAGTGGTGAATTAATAACGTACTGGATTTGCATGTAATGTGACGTGATTTAATGTGAGTATCCCATTAAAATCAGTCTCGATTGGTTTAATAGATGTTCCCTACACCAATGATTGTGGGTTCGATTCTCGAAGAAATCTATTGTAAAAACGAGAAACAATTAGCATCATACTAGTCTTAGATTTAATAAAAGCACCCAATGACTGTAAAAGAATATTATGGGCAGATTTTTAAATTCTAGTGTTTTTTTAACTGGGATATAGTGATACATTTACTCTTTTAGATGCAATCATCCACTTTCTGTCCTACAAAACCTACTGAATATGTATCTGTAAAATGTATTTTATTGATATCACTACACATTAGTTCTATGTTTAAACCATCTCATGCTTCCTCTGCGAATGACCTCTGGTGTTGCAAGCCATCCAAGTGTCGGGACCTTTGACCTTTGAACCACCTTTGACCTTTTCGCCGTTTTATTGAATACAAAAATGAAAATGGTCTTGGATTAAACATACTAAAAACGCTTTTTAATTATTTTTTTTTTATTTTGTATTTTATTCATTTTTTCTTGAATTTGTATTATTCCTGTAAATTGTATTAACTTTATCAATAATTGATTTTATTTCTTTCTCTTAACCACATCCCCTCCCCCTCAAAACCCCATTAAATGCTGGAAAAAATATTTCACTTCTTGTTTGACAAATAAAAATTTAAATTTAAATTGTATTAAATTTCCTGTAAGCAAAATGCCCTCAGCATGTCAATTGAAGGCACATCTAATGTTCACTTTCTAAATGTTTCTGCGTATGATTTTTTTTTACTCTACTACCTTCTGATCTACTACCACAAGAAGCACATTTGTCCTGTACGATGCAGTTCTGTTTCAGCTTTGTTTCGTCGATAAAAGGTCAGCCGGTTTCTGTCTAGCCAGTGGTTTTGTTGATGAGGGAATTGGTCACTGTTCCTCGGTTCTTTCCGCTCACACTTGGATGTGGAGCCCAAGCCTGGCAGGAGTTCTCTTATTAAATTCCCTGCTAGTGCCAACTTCATTTCTGCACTTTAAAACGATCGGGTTCTCATCAGCCGCTCGGATGTGCCGTGGTGCCGGTGTGGCGTTCTCTTTCATGCTGCTGTTTCCTGCTCTCTTCAGTTCAGATGAAAGTCAGATGGGTCTACAGAAGAAGAGGCTCATTTGATCCTGATGAGCGGCAAACGCGAACTGGGTTTTGAGTCTTAGAAGTTCCTTTATAAAAAAAGTGGCTTGTCTGCGTGTGTTCACTAAGTTCTTACCTGCAGTCTAAACGGCAGGTTTTGTGCAGACACTTGTGTATTGTCGGAAAGCGTAACTTAAGCCTAGACAATGAAGTCAAAGTTAAAGACTCGATGACAATTACCGTATTTGCGTGAATATAAGCACCCCTTTATCTCGAATTTTGACGCTCAAAAACTCGGGAGGGGTTTATAATCACCAATTTTAAATATGCGCGTAAATATAATTGCCTATTTTTTTTCGTATTTCAAGTCAGAGGCAAACACAAATAAACTGAAACATGTCGTGTTTTTGTCTTTAGACTGTCGTGTGCGTGTTTAAATAATGGTCGGTAGGCAGACGTGCTACAGTATAAGCTTTTATTGGCTCAACAGCAGAAATAAAGAAACATTAGACACGCCGCAACACTTAATAGGGACAAAATAACACTGGGAGAAGTAAGATTAAACTAAATACAGTCCCTAATATTTGAATAGACAGACTATATTTGATTCCCCGCGATCGGCTAACTGCTAGCGCCTGAAAACGACTCCATCACTCAAAAACTTCGGAGCAAAAAGAAAACAGTTCAAAACTAAGAACACTGGAGTCAAATGCAATCAAATTGCTCGCTGTTCTGATATATAAATCTAACAAAAACCGAGCTTAGCTTTGGTCTGGCTGACGTCTGCACGGGAGGCTCACGGAGGCCTCAACGGAGGATTATGGGACTTGGAGTTTTAAAGACTAGAATAGATTTTTGTAAACTATGTTTCAAGTAAAACAACATTGAAGTGACACGAGTCACAACTTATGTTAAATAGAGAAAGAATAGTATTTTTATGGTAAAATGATCATAATTTAACAAGTATGTTTATTTTTCTGCAATTTTATTTTGCGCCTAAAAAAATCAGTTGAGTGCTTATATGCGCGTGAATACCCTATTGAAAACTCTTGTCCAGAAATTTTGCGTCCGCTTGCCAAAGGATTTTTTTCTTTATATTAGTGGAGCAATCTTTGGATTCAATATCCATTATTTCACAATTTAAATGAAAGAATCCATTCAAATCCATTTCAAACTCCACAGTGAGACAATTTTAGCCATTCCCTGGGAATCAAACACACCCATGGGTGTTGTAGTGTGCAAACTACACCCATTAAAACTCAATTTGAAATTTGATGTATCATTTGCACTTGACTGCTTGAATATGTTGCGGACCGATAAGTGTATATTCGTATTTTGTTAGCCTTCAAACCTGGCAGGAAATGCTACTTTACAAAGCGTGTACATGGCTCTCTGTGAAACCTTTAAGAAAACATCATCAGCGCAGTATGACATCTCCATTCCCCTCAGAAGCAGAATGCTAATTAAACATAAGTATGGCTTGGGCTCTCTGCGAACAAACCATCTGGACCGTAATGAAGCCACTGGGCCCTAAAGCAATTTCCCAGTCTCAGCTGGGAAGTGACCATTCCTGGTCCCACCTGAAGCGGATGCTTTAGTTTTTGTCTGAATGCCGAAAAGTTTTGAGCAGGGCATTTAGGGTAAAATTGTCGTCAGCTTATTGGTCGATAGAAAGAGTCAATGGCCAATGAGAGTGCGGATCAAAACTAGTAAACCCAAACTTGCAATTCCGACTAGCAAAACTCCCACAAAACCCAGAGTAAGATGCTCGAGTTTCCACAAACAAGGGCCCCCAAGGCAACCGTTGTCCTCCGTGCGTCAGTCTTTAAGCTTGCACATCCTCCAGCACTGAGGGTCCCAAGCTGGGCAATTATGAGTCTCATGCAGACAGGAATAACTTCTGATTTGTATTTTGGGGAGAAGACCTGCTGACATCATTTGGCGATGTTATTTAAGCTTGACAGACTCTGACATGCGAAGCTGTTGTTAGCGACAAAGTCGATTTGTAACTTAACACATGCCTGGAAGAGGAGGTGAACTAGCAATGACTAGCAGTTTCCCGACATCTTTTCTAGCCGGTGATACAGAAATGGGACTAAATGAGGTTCGGAGGAATGGCAGTGGACTGACAGTAAAGAGGTTTGTTCAAGAGAGATCGACTGGATCCTTGACTGTGGGGTTTGTGAAGAAAAAGGTAGAGTCGAAATCTTCAACCCATTGTGTCCCACTACTTTTGTGTTGCTCCGTCAATCCCAGAAATCCATGCCTTCTCTTGTCTCGAGCTGAAAGTTGTCATTTAGCTCAGCGTCTCCCATCTGGAACATCTAATGAAGCCAGTCAAGGAGTCAATAAGGAAAGTAGGGAGAGTCAGAAAAGGGAAGAGAAATCGCTAATGTGCTATGGGTAATGACAGAGATAGTGACTTTTAGAAGGCTTGTTAACAGACTTGTTGGCTGGAAAGCCCATTCTACCGTCTTATCTTTCAACCGCAGACCCCAAACCCACCTCGCTCTTCACAGGAGCCGATTTGTGCGATTCTTCCAGACTCTCTGCATGTGACCATGTTAACAAAGCTTGCTGAGGGTTAAGCGGGTTCTTCTCAAATATTGCTCCCTTCTTATCCACTGCGGGTAAAATTGCACTCTTAACGCGTTTTCAAAAAGGCCGAGGTACATTTTCCAAGGTACATTGGAGTAGTCGAAGACATTGACTGTGGTTAACACGAAATTACAATTCAGGAGGCGTATATGACGACACGCTTGAGCTGTAGAACTCAAAGCTTCTTGCTGGAGTTTCCTGGCTTTTACTGGCTTTTCCGCCCAGTAAAACATAACGAGGTGGTCAAACAACCATTAATCTGGTTTACGGATTATGCCATAAGCATTATTTGACCATCGATTTAAGGTAAAATTGCGTGTAAATGGATGAAAATGAGGAACATCATAAAAATGTGAAAATCATTTTGAGAAAGAGATTTTCATTTTTTTTTAAGAAAGAGATTTTTTTTTTTTTTTTACATGATGGCATACATTATCTGTTTAACATGTGCAATTGCTATCAGAACTTATAACTGGCAGTCAACTGGCAAAATCACACAGACCATATATATATTTTTTTTAACTAGAACTCTTTTGATTAATAGAAATTCAAATAAATTCCAATTTTATTTGACACATTGACATTATACATGTACAACATGAAGTGAAATGTATTTTTCGAGCGTCCAGCATTTAAACATAGGGGGAAGTTTTGGGGGAAGGGGATGCATTCTAAAAACAGTATTAGTAAGCAAGCAAGAAATATCATTTAAAAATACATATGAATAACTGTAATAATTAGATAAGATAAAAATGTGATTAATTCAAAACAAACTGTAAAGATGAAGATACAAATGGAATAAAAATGCGGGAAAAATTAGGATAAAAAATGTGTAAAAATACAAAGAAGTGACTCAATGATCAAGAAAAGTGTTCAGTAGCCAAAATAAATTGACCAAGTGCAGACAATACAGTGACTAAAGTGTAAGAACAAGTGATATTTATTGCTATACAATTAATTGACCATTCTTTTCTTTACAATTCCCAATGTAACAAATACCACAATGCAACAAAAATACCATATATTTGTAGAAAGATTTGCATTTGTCAAGAGTATCTGATGATGCGTATTGGTTTAGAAGCCTTTTTCAGTCATACTCACAGAAACACGCAGTTTGTCATGGTGCATTAACCCAGAATATTGCCACATTGATTGAACAGTTACAAAGACAAAGATCAGCAATCTGGAAATTCCGCCTATAATCTTTCTTTCACATATGTTTTCATTTCCATCCCCAAACCAGAGTTGAATCAATAGCAAATCAATCTCCGGGACGGAAAATGGGAGCGGGTTCCCTGGAGAGGTTCTTCTGGCCACCTAATAAGACCGAGGCATAAAACACACGGGTGTTTAGAGGAACTCATGCTTTTAGCTCCTGATGGCTTCATTAACTCGTTGCAGAACGTGGGAGAGAATTAGCGAAGTGTGGTTTATCGAAAGTCCTTGAAATCATCTGCGATCAAGACAAGGTGGCGCAAGAACAACCTTGAAATGCTGTCCTTACATACCGTATTTACGCGAATATAAGCACCCCCTGATTTTTCAGGCACAAAATATAAATTCAAAACGAAAAAATACAATAATATTCTCCTAAACATACGTTTTCTCAAAAAGTACAAAAGTACAAAATACAAAATACAAAAAGTCAATTCTAGTGATCAGAACTTCATTTCCCAAGAGTCTTTGCACCAGTCCGAGCTCTCTGTTTGTCTGGTGCTGTGTGAAGAGAATCAAAGGCAATATTATCCCCTGTTTAGCAGACCGAGCGTTTTGATTGTGTCTGTTCCTTGGATTTTTTTTACTTCTTGCCCGTGTTCTTAATTTTTGACTGATTTGATTCTTTCTGCGAATACTCATTGGACCGGTTTGTTAGTGCTAAGCTAAGCTAACTGGTCGTGGTTTGTAGTTTCTTATTTAGTTAAATTTTACTTCTTCAATTGTTATTTTGTCTCTGTTAAGTGTCGGTGTGTATAAGGTTTCTTTATTCCTGTTATAGAGACAATAAAAGCAAGACGTGTATACACGTCTGCCTACAAACTGTTTGAACATTGAAATTAAATTAGCTTGTATTTCTACGCGCATGTTTGAAATCGGCAATTATAAGCACCCCCCAAGTTTTTGAGCGTCAAAAATTCATAAAAAAAAAGTGGTGCTTATATCTGTAAAAATACAGTATCCCATTTCCTCAACAAGACCTTCATGAACTTGCAAGGCAGACAAGATTTATGGAGGAATTGTGGGACCCATTCAGTTGCTACAGTAAAGAACTGAAGTGCAGAAGCAGAAACTCAGTAGCACTGTTTTACTAGCGTAAGCGCACAACACGCTCCATCACTCTGACACTCACCCGTATTAAAACGGGACCTTACAGCAGTCATGCCAAGCTCTCGGTGTGGTGATTCTGAAGAAGCTCGGTGCTGATGCTGAGCAGCAGACGGGTTTCTTGTCAATAACGTGTCAACAGATGGCAGGGAAAAAGCAGAACCATGTGCTTATCACACCATTCTCGGGAGTGTTTTGGACAGGTGCAGCTGTTTTCCTTCACCGATACTATTGTCTGGACCATATCGATTCCTTGCGAAGCTGAATTGTGATGTTCCTCAAGACACCAGCAAAGTTCTGTGACAGCTCTTGGTATGCCCAGGTAACTTCAGTGGGAAAAAACATTAGTGTGGTGTAATGCCACGGATTAAGACTGGAGATTCTTGTTATTAAATTCCCAGATTTGTTCATAATTCTCATCACCGGTGGCAAATATAACTCAGCCGTCAAACTATTAAACTGTATCGCTGGAATTACCTGAAATGGTGGATATTAATGCATAAACACTGATAATTGACTCTGCAGTGGAATCAGGCTCTACTGATACAATTGGCATCTATTATTCATGGTTCATTAAAAAGCCGCCGTCTCCAGGATGTGACGGACCATAATGCGATGTTTATTTTTTTTTCCCGGCGTAATGACGCTCATACGAATTGCTAATTTCGTCTTAAGTGATTGATATGCCAGGGAAGTTGAGGATGCGGGAGAATAAGCATCGCGAAATTTCACAACGTCCCGAGGCTGTCGAGGAATCGCAGAACGGAATGGAAATTTGGAAATTTTCACGGGTTTCCAGTAGTGGTGGTGGAGGGCGGATAAAGGTTATCTGTTTGCGCTTCTGCCAAAACGGCTTGAGAGAAAGGGAGCGCCAGAGAGACAAGAAAGAGGGAGGGAGAGGGGAGGAGAGAAGTGAGGAGAAATCTTAGCAGATGGAGATGGAAGACCATTCTGTGTTTGAGCTGGATTCCAACTGGGATTAGGGAGAGCTTGTCAAAGGCGCCGCTCGGGCAGGATGAAGAGACGGAAAAAGAAACTGGTACGCTGCCCTTTTTTCATTTGATTATCGGCTTGGCAGAATATTTGCACTTCTTATGGGGGATGATAATGACGCGGGAAGGAGAAAGATTTGAGTCTTGAGTGCCGGGTGAGATGGGGAGAAGGACGTCAGGAGCTTTGATTGTATCTATCCACCTTGAGAACTACCATCAGTGGGTTTTTTTACATAATGACTTTGCATTAAAGGCACTCATACACATTGAGACTAAAAAGCCTGAAGCTCCTGTTTCATGATTTCATGGTCTATAGATCCAGAAGAAAGTCCAGACGCCTGAAGGGGGATTTTTTTTTTGCATGGGTTTGTACTATTTGGTTGGGTGACGTGGGTATCCAAGCCGATGGTTGTGGCCAGTCACCCCTGATGTATTCCTGATATAAACTAGCCCACATTCATGACTAAAGCCCTTCACTGCACTCAACCGCCTCACAATACACACTTCAGCTTCCCACATGGCCCGGCCTCGCGCACACACACTCGCCGATGCTTCCCGCTGTCAGTCCAAATGTACTCGCGTCAAACACAGAAGGCATCTGCTTCCGCTCTGCTTTCGGGAAATCTAGTTTGGGATATTTCGGAGGCACGTGGTCATGATTTTAGTTGCAGCTTTTTTTTTACTCCTGGAAGATGTTTGCTTTGCAAGACGCTGCTTTTATGGAAAAAGTCTTTCTTTATTTCGCTCGAATCAACGTTTTATTAGAAATAAAACGTGAAGTAAAAGAAACAATGAAAAATAGTTTACATTTATATTATTACTTTATGTATTCATATTTAAATATCAATGTACTCATGAATATTATCTTTTTTATCTTTATACTAAAGAGTAGAACTTTGTGTGTGTGTGTGTGTGTGTGTGTGTGTGTGTGTGTGTACACTATATAAACTTACAGTATGTATATATATATATATACACACGTATATAGAATATATTTACAAATTAGATTAAATGTTAATTTTTTTTAAAACAATTAAAAGTTTTCTTTGGGAATATGTATATTCCTCTAAATAATCAACAACAAATGAACTTTTTATATTACGAAAAATCAAATTTATTTTGTTACAGCAAAACCTATAACGGTGATTGATAATTGATAAATGCATGGGAAATTCATTTCTCAAATGCTATAAATATGATTTATATGCTTTTCGATGTTTTGAAAATTGTAGTCATATTGTGGAAATCGTGAGACTTTCCACATCTGTTCAAACTGAATTTCTTTTATAAATCAATAGGGAAGGAATCAATATATATTTTGTCCAGCAACACTATAAAAGGGAACAAGTTCCATTCATGCATCATTTTCCTCTTTATTCATGCATCGTGTATTTTTTTTATCTTCCCTGATTCCTCTCCTCCCGCCTGTAGGCAAGTCGCTATTGTGTGTTTATCCCTTTTTAAACACTGCTTTATGTGGCACATTAACGTGATGAATTATATTAACTTGGGTGACTGTGAGGAAAATATACTGGTGGCTTTATCATTTTGAGAGCTGGTCGAAAGGGATCCTGAAGCCATTAATTCACATTGTTAAAGTCTTTCTGGAGAGGAAAAACCCATAAATGTGCTCTTAAGTCACACAATGGGGATCTTTATCCGCAAGGCGTTTCCTACAATTAAGAAAGTGTTTTGCAAGAACACACATGTGTTTATCGGTTTAATCACAATGAGTTGGGCCTTGCAAACGAGAAAGGGAAATCTAGAGTGTTTGAGAAAAGTTGGAGTGTGTCTTGGATAAGTTGGAAGTGACTGAGCAAAATCTTAGCCAAAAACCCTTGTTTCTGACATGTTGTGTAAAAATACGTTGCTTCTTCTGAATCATAACCGAACTGCTTTCTGCCACTTTTTCTGAAAGAATGCTTGGCTTTTTGAATGAATGAATGCAACACGAACAGACATGTATAGATGGATGAATAGATACATGGATAGTGGGATGGGTAGATAGATAGATGAAAGAATTGACAGACAGACAGACAGACAGACAGACAGACAGATAGATAGATAGATAGATATATAGATAGACAATTGCACAGAAATGTTATTTTAAATTAGATTTTATCGTGAGCGGTTGTACATCGTATCCCAATTTTTTTCAATTTTTCTGTTGCTCTCACCAAACAATTATTAGAGCGACCAGAGTTCTAAGCACCGAATGGCCCGATTATAACTTTAGTTCAGTGAAGTGACATTAGAGTTTCTGGAACATGTTGAGAGAAAGAAAAAAAAAAAGAAAAGAAAGCTTGCGATGCATGGTGCTTACAAAAGAAAAGACAAAAAGCAGGAGTAATTCACGCTAAAGGCTCCTGAAGCATCAGTGTGAGCTTGTTGGCCGCACTCTTATCAGAGGGTTATCGTTGGAGGAACTCGAGAAGTGTGGATCCATCTATTGTTTTAGCGCTAATTAACGCACTTTCAGTTCTCCTGACGAGCGCCGCATGAAGCTCATGGCTGGCCATTGCATAATTAGTAGTATTTCTAGCTCCTGCTTTGGATCCTCACAGTCGGAGACGTTGGTCCCACCTCAGCTTCTCTGCGGGGGCCGGTGATGCATTGTGGCCTCTTGCTTGTGGTGGCAGAAAACTGTAAATTGCTCTTCAGAGCCTTTTTTTTTTTTGCTTTTCATGATTTCTCTCAACAGTAGAGAACACATTTCAAGCTTCACCTAAAGTAATAAATATATAATTACAGTAATTGAATTACTAATACCGATACAGAGTACTTAATAAAAACGTGATTTAGATTTACAGGTAGCAGCTTTAGTTAGAAAACGGGTCTTGGAATTAAGAACATTTATTTAAAATGAAAAGCATGTTGCAGGCAACATTTTACAGAATAAATAATAGAAAGTTTAAAAAGTAGCAGTGCATCTCAGGTTTTTTTTTTTCCATTTTGCTGTAAATTGTATCTTTGGACAGAACAAGTGGCAATAACAAACATATTGGCAATTTACTGCACAATACTTGAATAAACTAACTACATGTTTCTCTCTTTTGCAAAGGTTTGCTGCAGCGTGAGTTGTGTTGGTTTAGAAACAAAATCTTTGTACTCGTCGTTGTGTTGGGACATACATATTTTTCCATAGGTAGTTAGGTAGCTATGGGGGTAGTTAGCTAGACATACAGATGGATGGATGGACAGACAGATTGAAATTAAATGAGAGGCAAACAGAAAAATAGAATGTCATGGTTTTCATGTCGTTTTGAAAACGGTTAACAAATCTTGGCGAATTGGCATAGAAGGTGGGAAACTAAAACCAGTAGCAGGCAGCCAGCACATTACTACAGTCAAAAGGCCGTGTCGGGTCATGAGCCTCCTCATGTGGTCCTTTAAAACCTGTGAACATCTCACACGCTGTTGACTTATGAGCGGGAAACTTCCCAGGCAGGCATCGTTATTTCTTGTCCACCATAGGGTTTGGAGATATCACAGGAATGCTTGCTAAAACATTAAGGGCTGTTCACTCGTCCTCTGCTTTAACCTGCGAGTTAATTACATCTTTCCTAGAGACATTGGAAGATATGAGCCTCATTATAACAAAGGAGCGATTTAATAGCATTAACAATTACACTGATGAGAACACTGAGCTCACCGCTGGGATCAAACCCTACGATGAAGCCCTGCCAATGTGCAAACTTCACCTCAACAGTGGTGGAGAATCATCAGCGAGGTTATACTAAACCATTAGAGTATCTAACTATAGGTGAGTGACTGGGAAACCTAGCTGTTGTGATCTTGATTCAGGAGAGTGAGCAGAGCATCACAATTGTGTAAAGGGCGATTTTTCCTACAAGAAGAACCAGAGACTTGGGTTTCCTCTGGGTCTCTGGTTTGTTTCCACAATCGAAGAAGTTCGGGATTATCGGAATCGGGAAACTTGCCCAGGTGTGAGTGAGAGTGTGAATGTGTGTCCGGCTCTGTGATTGGTTGGCCATCAATGCAGGGTGTGTCCTATCTTCAAGCCCAGAGATGCTGGTATTGTCTTGGCCTCCAAAAATCCAGAAATTAGAAAAGCGGTTCAGAAAATGGATAAAACTGTGGTTCGAGAGGAAGGAAATAACACTCAGAAGAGATCATCTCATGGTCTGGGCTGCCCATTGACCTCTCAATCTTCATCTGGAGAGGCAGTTCATAAAGCGGTTTAAAAACACAGCTCGGAGTAATGGCAATTAAGTCTTAAGTTTCACGGCGGCGTTAAACGCAAGGTGTCTCCATTCAGATGCTAATGTGGAAGTGACCATGCATACGACTGCGCTTCGCTGCCATACCTCATTCTTTCCGCATGATTATATTTAATTTTGTGTAATTACTCCAGAGCTTACACTGTTTTCCATCCCATAATCCCTCTATCTTTGGCAAGAGGCTCATTTGGCGTGATAGTGCAGTCAAACGGTTTTAAAGGCAGAGTTTGTGCCTTTCTTAATTGTGAAGTAAACGAAATCTATCTCCAGCTCTATGGAGAGTTTATTGAGTGTGATGTGGTCATCACATTAGGTGGTCCGTATCTGAGAAGCTGAGATAGTCTCAGGGTGGAGATACACCACTCGCCGGCTTGTGATGCTTGAGTGCGCAGGAGTTCAGTTTGTTATCTACAGTAAAGCCTAAAACTGCTGGGGCAAAAGACCATAAAATGGTGGAGAGTCCGTGAAAGGGTATTAGACTTGGTTCTAGTCTGGTTGACAGAGCCCGAGAAGACCATTCAAACACTTTAAGCCAATCGCAGCTCGGCCCCGAGTGTATACAGGGAATCTTCGCATCGTACATGTGTGACCAAACAAGTTTAGAGTTGCACAGACGTCTAGTTCTCTACAAATGAAAGATCTATTTTCAGTAACTTACAAAAGGTTTTTATGTTCAAAGGTTCAGCTGAACAAAGCCAATTTTAGATTTTAGGTGTGAATCCTTTGTGAATACAAGCATTTTGTGTGTCATGTGTCTTAAGTCTTATTGATTTCATCGCTCATCCAGATCAATGCAGTATTGAAGAGCTTAAAAGAAGCATTTCCTCAACAATCTGGAGTAATGAGTTATATAAAAACTCTTCAACATTTATATTCATTTGGGCTTTTGGTTTCTATTATTAAGGCAAGAAGATGAAATATTTCATGTTAAATTATTTTCGAAGACCAAGTTGTAGTTTTAAAACTCATCCAGACTGTGTTTTGCGCCTGCAGGTTTTTGCATTTTTTTTTTTTCATTTTCTCCATTTAAATTTAGTGCGGCCCGTGACACACCAGATGACGCACTGTGTCTCTGCACTTTTCACAGGCTATTTCACAATCTGTCTGCTTCTCCAAATTGCACCCACACACTTACACACCACTTATCTTTAGGGTTTAAAATAAGATTTACATGTTACACTCTCATGCCATCTTGTCAGGTATTGTTGAGAAAATTGTCTTGGTAAATTAATTTATGTAGCATTTCTAATTCTTCCAGGCAATTATAAATGTTTGTTGTACAGCAGTTTGAATTTGTAGTGTATTGCAAACACCCAGACATATTTTAATTATTCTTTTTTTTTTTTTAAACAAAGCTGTAATGAATGTTTAATTTGCACAATAGTTCATCAACATTTTTTTCACGTTAAATAAATTTAAATCTGACTTTTTAAGTCGTTTTTCTGCCGCTGTCCATGGTGCTGCTTTGTTCCAACTCAAACCTGCCCTCTAGAGGTCAAACGGTGTCATGCTCCGAACATCACTAGGTCTTTGGAAGCAGATTCAGAGGTTACTATGGCTACAACCCTCCCTTCAGCTTCTATTGAATTTGATAAACTTGCAAGCAGCTCTTTCTGATTCAAATACTGCTCTCCTGAATATTTACGTAATCAATGAAGCAAATACACAACAGAATGTTTGAGAGCATTTCCAACATGCCTAAATACTAGCAGAGAGACCCCTGATATTTTCTGATCAAAAAAAAAAAGAAGCTGTCAAGTTAGCGTACAATATTTTATACAGGTTTATATGTGTACTTTAATATTACATAGATGTCCAATATGTAGGACTGACAAGTAATTATAAATCTTCAGGTTGGCATTTTGACACTTCATGTTGATTTCGACCCGATAGCATTGTGTGAGTTGTTTTGCTTTCCATAAGCATCAAAACATGACAAGGCATATGTAAAAAATGTTTAATGCAATGCGTTACATTTGTCCTTGCAGATAATAACATGTTTTTTTCTCTCTCTCTCTCTCTCTTTCTCTTTTCAGAGCCATGACAGAATGGTGGAGCGTTTGAGTCGAGTCATGCTGCACACAGCTCTGTCTAGCTGGCAGCCTTTGTTGGGGCTCGCCCTGGTGGCGGTGTTTGTGGGCTCCACTCTGGCCTGCCCCTCTCGCTGCGAGTGTTCAGCGCAAAGTCGCTCCGTCAACTGCCATCGCAAGCGTTTCAACACCATCCCGGATGGAATCCCCATCGAGACCAGAATCCTTGACCTAGGCAAGAATCGCATTCAGGCTGTAAACCCTGATGACTTTGCTGTCTACCCACACATAGAAGAATTGGACCTGAGTGGGAACTTTATTGCCTATGTCGAGCCAGGGGCATTCAACTCTCTCTACAGCCTTCACTCCCTGAGCTTGAAAAGCAACCGCATCAAGCTCCTCTCGCTGGGTGTCTTCACCGGCCTCTCAAACTTGACAACTCTGGATATTAGTGACAACAAAGTTGTCATCTTGGTGGACTACATGTTCCAGGATCTGCGTAACCTCAGGTCATTGGAAGTAGGCGATAACGAGCTGGTTTATATTTCCCATCGGGCCTTCAGTGGTTTGTTATCCCTGGAGATCTTGACACTGGAGCGCTGTAACTTAACGGTGGTGCCCACGGACGCCCTTTCCCATCTGCACAACCTGGTGAGCCTACATATGCGCTACCTCACTATCAGCACTCTTCACCCATATTCCTTCAAGAAGCTTTTTCATCTCCGTCACCTAGAGATAGACAACTGGCCAGCTCTGGATGTTTTCCCTGCCAACTCTCTGCACGGCCTCAACCTCACCACCCTTTCTGTTACCAACACAAATCTTTCCTCATTCCCCTACCAGGCTCTCCGACATTTGCCTTATCTCACGCATCTCAACCTCTCCTATAGTCGCATTCGTACGATCGATGGAGGTCTACTTCAGGACCTGGTCCGATTGCGTGAACTAAGGTTGGCCAGAACCCAACTGGTGTCCATCGAGCCCTATGCCTTCCAGGGTATGCGCTTGCTCCGCTTGCTAAACGTCTCCCACAACCACCTTGATACCCTAGAGAGGGGGGTATTCCATTCTCCTGAGACACTGGAGGTGCTGATGATCAATGACAATCCTCTGGTATGCGACTGTCGTCTGATGTGGTTGCTCCAGAGACGACATTCGATTGCTTTCGGAGACACCCAGCCAGAATGCAGTACACCAGAAGGAACCCATGGACGCCCTTTCAAGGAGTTTAAAGAAACCCTCCTGTCCTACTACGTGACTTGCACCAAGCCGAAGATCAGAGAAAACCGGACGCAGATGGTGTCAGTGGAAGAGGGGCAATCGGCCCGTTTGCACTGCAGTGCGGAAGGGACTCCACGGCCGACAATTGCATGGATCACGCCACGTCGGAGACACCTGACCAACAGGAGCCACGGCAGGGTGACCGTCCACAACAACGGCTCTTTGGATATAAAGGCTGCAGAGGTCCAGGATGATGGAGTGTATATGTGCGTGGCTTCGAACACAGCGGGCAATGACACACTTATGGTTTCCTTAGCAGTGAAAAGTCTGGGCTCACTGTATGCCAACAGGACCCAGCATTACACGGATACAAGCAATGGCACTGCCAACAGTACCAACCTGCTCAATACGACCTTTGGCCTGGACCTAAAGACCATCTTAGTTTCTACAGCCATGGGCTGTTTCACATTCCTTGGGGTGGTTCTCTTCTGCTTCCTGCTCCTGTTTGTGTGGAGTCGAGGAAAGGGCAAACATAAAAACAATATTGATATCGAGTATGTGCCACGATCCAAGTCCAACGGGACCTCTGTTGAGGAGGGAGACCAAGGTGCTGGGCCTCGGCGCTTTAACATGAAAATGATCTAAGACGTTTAAAGTAATAAGGAATGGCTGGAATTTTACAAATGCTATCTGAACCGGGACATCAGGATCAAACCGATGCAAGGAAGAGCGAAAGTCCCTGAGATTTTGGTTTATCGTTGACTTCAGTGAATACACAAGCGGAATTATGTGTCAATAATAGACTATTTGATTTGTACGAAACCCTCCTGATAAAGAGAGGTGGTTCACCAACACTCAGACGCAAATTATGTACAGAACAGATTTGTAAAACTCAAGTATTACTCTTCTTTGTGGAGGCTCGCACAATGCTTTCTCAATGCGACCGGATGACAGAATTTGTTCTTTCCCTCATTATCCTGCATATACGTATATGCGTAATGCTCGGTTATGTACGTGTAGGTTAACATGTAAAAAAAAAAACTTTCTTTTGTTGCATTGTTCAAAAAATGCAATGGTCGCCAAAATTTACATTTTCCATGATTCGGAGGAAATAAGACCAAGCCATCGTCTCGCTAACTTGAGCTTTTTGAGGTTGGAGGACAAAGGGCTTTAGTCTGAGCAAAATGCAACGCTGAAGAACGTGTGTCCTGTTCGTCTATCCCTAGTATTCTGCTAATCTGAAGAATATTATATTTGTTATTTGAAAAGAAGACCAGAGATTATTTATTAAAAAATGGCCTTGAGGTTCAAAACTATCCAGATTTTAAAAAGGTTGAAGTTCATGCATTTTTCTATAACTTTGATGTATTCACATTCATTTTAAAACATGGGTTTGATTTGTGCTTCTGTCCATTCAGTAATCAAAAAAAGAACTTCTTTTTGGATACAAAATGTCAATCCTTTTTTTCATTTCAGACATCTTTTTTAGATTTTATTTACTTACCTGGTAAGAATTTCTGACTTTGTTGTGGTAGTTTCTCATTTTGTTGTTAAATCATTTAGACTGTAAACAGTTCAAAGTACAAGAAAAAATACATGTATGTGAAATAAAAAAAAATACTGATTTGTTTTTTGAAGTTGCTTCTACATTGTAAATATGTTTACATCTCCTAATTATTCTCACTGTAAATTATTGGCCTAAAGTCTTTTACCATTTAATATTTGGTAACTTAATTCTTAACGGATACGATTTTCTAATTCAGACGCATTCTGAAAATAACATAGGTAAATACGACCATACAACAAATGTGAAATTAAGATTGTATTTCAACCTTTTACACACACTTCTGCTGTGTAAACAATGCCAAGGTGTGTGTGGCAAAGTGGTTTTGGGCAAAAAAAAAAAAAAACAATCCAACTTAATATGTCATGAGACCACAGACACTTTGCATGTATTATCTCCACAGTGGAGCAGATCAGCAAACAGATGTCATCTAGAGAAAGATCTGGAAAAAAAAGCTGTTAACCTTTTGACATCAGGGAAATTAGTAGGCAAGATACATCCATCATGCTATATAACAATGAGAAATAAACACCAAGCGTGAAAAGCACAATGGATGATAGCAATAATTTGCAAGCCAACAGGGCAGAGATGGTTTTCGCTGTCACTTAATTGTTAGTTACTTTGCACAAACATTTGCTTTTCATTTTCCTCTTGTCCTAATCGTCTTTTAATGGAAGCCTGAGCAAAGGGTGATGATAGTGTGCTGCTAAAACACATGAACTTGCCAGAAACAAGAGGTTGTCCTGGTGACTTACAACATAGCCACCCTTCCAATTAAAGCAGAATTCCCACCGCTAACAAGAAAGACCTCATTTAAGACCCCGGTCCGACTCTGTTTTGTAACTCTATTGATTTCCCAACAGACACCAGGAGGTTACTAGCCAAGATTATGAATATTATATATTTTTGTCTAATCTCAGTCAGTCCCAAAGGACTATACACACACACATACTGTTTTACAGAGACTTTTCTCTTCCTTTGCTTTGTGCTTCGATTGTCCCTGAAGAGAGAAAAGAGGACGATTTCTCTACATCCTGAGAAGAACGGAAATGAGGTTGACTGCGGTTAATGGGTCAGATGCTGCCATTTTTGACTCGGGAGGATTAGAAGAACTACTCCACCAAAACAGGCGCACAAAAACACATCGATGTTTCTTAAATTAACCATCTGTGCGACCTACTAAGTCCCCACAAAGCCTTATCTCAAGCTACATGTACAAGTCAAACTTTTAACTATATCAAATTTGATGTGTTAAATAATACAGGCTTGCTTTTAATATGGAGTGACTGGGGATATCTTGTAAAGTCGCACGTCTCCATTACTCTTTGTTTTGCTGTCAGAATGGATCAGATCTCCGTCATGGTGTCCTCACAAGTCACGGTAAAATGCGCTTTAACATTGTCATTGTGGCCTAGTGGCATCAAGTTCAAGGTCCAGTCCAATGTGCCTGTCTATGTCTTCCATTTTGTGATTGGTTGATCAGCCAGAGGGCGTGTCCTACCTTCAAGACCAGAGTTGCTGTGATTGGCCCCAAGCCAATGGAAAAGCAGTTTAAAAATTGGAATGATGGGATTTACATGTTATATCAACACTAGGGTGGGCAAATCAATCCTGAAATCAATGTTATTGATACTGTTGGTTTTATCCAATATATTTCAGATTATATTATTCCTAAATTAAATTAAAGATTAGACATTCACAGTCCATACTACACAGCTCTATATGTTCTTTGTCAGGGTCAACGTCACATGAAATATAGATATGATAGGATAACTGATATTTAAGTGATATTTTATACTTTCTTGTAGGAATTTTGGCATCAACTCAATTTTGACAAGGTCGTGATTTGAAAAGAACAGTATTATTACTGATAATAGTAATACTGGAGATTTGACATAAACTCCAGCAGCAATACACAGCCATAATTGAACAAGAATGTGAACTATGAACCTTAAATGTAAAATTTGAAGATTATCTTAGAGTTGGGTTTATTCATGTAGACATTGAGCTTAGCAAAATCCCTGTGTAAGTATGAACTTGCTAAATTGTTAGACACTTTGGTATCTGGATTGTTGGATTGTTACACACATCCGCCATATGCAGAAATACAGCAATGGATTGAATGAAATCAAATATGAAGCCAAGTCGTTTTCTGGAAAGAATTCACAACATCCTCATTTGGATTGAACGATTGAGCTTTGTGTCAATAAGCGCAAACATCGGCGTGTTCATTAGGCAGCACGTTTAATTAGAAAAACCCTGTAGGGCCACGACTGCAGTGAAATATATTCTAGGGTGCCGTACAAAGAACCAAATGCATGACTGAGTTTCATTTCTAAAGTATTTAACACCATGTTCTCGAAGGAACTGCCAAACCGGAATCTGTTTTTCTCCGTTCCCGTCTTGCTGCCACGCTCATTCTCAGCAGTCAGATGTTTCCGAAACATGATGTATGGCTTAGGGGGACAAAACTCTCAGAAGGGTCTTATGCTAAGCCCATTGCTATTCTCATCCATGTCCTATCTCACTAATAATTATTGTTGTATTTTTCTCATGGTGAAGCTGCCCGCGGTCTGTGACCTTCACCTCCACCCAGAGGGAAAGCAAAGCCCTGGTTGCGTCAGTCCATTTGGCCTGCAATTGGCCGCATCTGTTTACTTCATGGTCCTGGTTAATCTAGCAAAAACATTTTTATGGACCCCTGACTTATAAGAGAACTCTAAAATGTACAATTGTGGCTTAGTGGTTGGGAGTTTGACCAGTAGGGAGGTGCCCATCAAGTTGCAGGTTCACTTCCCAGACTGGTAGGTTGTTCTTGACCAGTGTCCTTGAGCTAGACACCAAATTTTGTGGTCTTGGCTCACTACTACGAGCTTATGTGGGTACAGGTATTTATGTCAAAGTGGTTCCCCAAATTCTAGGCTTTTTGCTAAAGTGTGGGCACTTCTGGGGACCCTTGTGAGTCTCACAACTTTGATGCAATTGAGGTTTGGTTAAGGTTCGAGTAAAGGGAATATTTTGATGATTGGGGTTATGGGTAAGATTGAGGGAATGTGTTAATTTGTTTGTAACTCAACGGTGAGACCCCACTATGTGCATGTGTGTGTCTTCACTACAATGTGTGTATTTGCATTTCACTTCAATGGGTTCAATCTACATCACAAGTACCTGTTTAGTTTAAAATAGACCTCAGTTATTCCGATCATGGGATTCTTTGTAAATACCTCAGATCTGAAGCTAGAAAAACCATAAAATACCCAACACTTGTGACATTATCTCATCAACTGACATTTCAAAGTTTTTAAAGAAACTGGCTGTGCTGTGAAGATGAAGATATTTAAAGATGAAATATTTACAATCATTCAGATGGCATAGTCTTTCCAATCCAAAGTCAAACACGGAATTCATTCATAAATAATAAACTCGTACATCGGCTAGATCTACTGAGTAATACGTCTTCAACTGTCAGAAAATATGTTGTGTGATATTTTAGTCCTACAGTCAAAGACTTTATTTCTGTAATAACACAGCTTAAATGTTATATTACTGTTTTAAACACACACTCACACACACACACACACACACACACACACGCGCACACACACACACACACACACACACATACAGACAGATGTTTTATTTTTAGAGAATATCGTGTTTTAAAGTATTTTGAAAGAGCTTAAGTTCTTGAAAATCCACACTACATTAAATATAAAAAATAAAATTAAAAAGCTACATCTACATATTTTATGACACTCCAAGATTAATCTGCAAAGATAGTAGTTTTTGTTTTGACAGGCAGAACACATCCAGAAGCAGAAAACACACACACTTTACAACCCCAAAAATACTATTATCATCATTATTAATAATGATAATCCCCACATTATGTGTAATTTTTTCATGTGTAATTTCTGAATCTGAAAATCAGATCTGAATCTGAAAATCCACTGAATTACCCAACACGTGTGACATTGTCTCATCAATGAAAAAGAAGTGTCTCCAGCATCTAATCCCATCTTCAATCTGGTAGTTATCACCCTAAGCACAATACGGGCATCAATCATCGGACTGCCAGAGATTCTTCTCCAATTACTCTCTTTTCAAGGGCGTTGTTCTTTTTTAAGACCAATTCTGTGAGATCTGATTACATTCATATCATATGATCTGACAATTGATTTAGATGCCGCGATAGTCTCTGGGGTTAAATGGGATGATATTGACTGGGGAGATTCTCGGCTGCGGATGAAAAACAGCAAAAAGCAGCGAGATGTCAGCGGATGTATTGAGGCGTGAGAGGACGGGTGGAGAGCGATGACAGGAGAAGAAGGACGGTCACACATCAAACTCCACACCAATTTGGTCAAAGCCACAATTCTGCATTTCAATCTCGGCAAAATACTTTTGTCCAGCTGTAATATTAAATGGCTATTTGGCCGTTGTGCCACTCAAATGTCAGATCTGAAATGCAATTTTACACCACTCCATGCAAACGGGACCTTACTGAAGAGATATTACTTACTGCTTTTTTTTTTTTTATTAAATGTAACACAATTTTCCTCAAGGCGCCTGAAGTTCACAATACTCAGTCTACATATTGTAGGTCAATAAATTTTTTTTCCACAATTCGATTTAATTAGTCCTTCCATTTTCTGAACCGCCTTTTCATTTCGGGGTCACGTGGAGCTGGAGCCAATCACAGCAACTTTGGGCATGAAGGCGGGGATTGTCCAACCAATCACTAAGCAGGACTCGGGCCAATTCTCCAAACTTCAATTTTCAGAAAATGTGGTGATTATACTATAATGCACTTACATTTTTGTTTTACTATTTGTCATCTTGCTGTTTTTATTATTGTTTCGGTTTCATTATTACACTGATTTGCAATTCTGTGCAGCAAAATATGCAACACAGATTAGAGGTCATTATTCAAAAACCTTGGTCCACGTAAGAGAGCCTAGTAATATAAATGTATTTGTTGGGACTGTGTTTTCCAGGCAAAGTCACGATGCCGGTGTCTGATTGGACGACGCCAGTCAGATGATGCCGTTCCAATGTGTTTATTCAATCTGTCTTTATTTGGACCTGTCAGGAGGAGTAATCGCACCACTGAGAACTCAAACCAACCAACACAAATTGCTCTACAACTTGTTACACACGCTTGCCTGTCAGCCTTCAAGGTCTCCAAAGACAATTCAATTCGAGCAGACATGCGAATTTGCTGTTATTTAAATCAAAGAGAAAGCCAAAATGTGTTTTCCAGCCCCACTGTTTCCACGGTCCCGGCTCCTCCGTCTCACATTCGCACTCGAGGATTGGCATCGGTCACATTACCATTCAAACAACTACTTGGGTACCAATTTTAGAGGGAAAAAAGGCTTCCTTTTTCACTCGCCTGAGTAAAAACCTGCGAGGTCGAAGCCAGATCTACCCAATTCTGCGAAAAAACGAGACTCTACTACAGGCCGTATCGCTGAGCATCTCAATATTCACTTTTTTATGTCAGTCTATAAAGGCATAATGATATATAATCCGACTTTAATCATGATTTGCGTAATAAACTCCAGAAAAGGCAATATGGCGTTGTCGTAAAAGTGATGTATGTTATTCGCAATTCAAGACGTGTATGTGTGAATTTTAAAACAGGGAGGACAAACATAAGGTGGAAAGGATGAGGCTTTTCAGTGATGCTGCGAATAAAAATGTGATATGGTTAGTCTATATTAGGAATTTCGGATTATGCCGGATTTATTAAAGTTCAATATTTGCATGTGAAAGTTGAAACTTTCCGTCTGCTCTACGACCTACAGAAGGGAGGCTTAACGTTCTTTGCATAAACAAAATCCATTTCAAAGGAAGCATATGTGAGATCTCACTGTGTGATGTAACAGATGTGACAGGTGGAGACGACTTATATATATATTAAAAATACAATTCCCCCAAAGATCAAAAAGAACATATAAAAAAAAAGCGCAGAGAGAACAAACTAAATGCCATATGTCAAAATATGATTAAAGAGACGTTTGGAAATTTTTTAAAGAAACTGGCTGTGCTGTGAAGATGAAGATATTTAAAGATGAAATATTTACATTCATTCATATGGCAAAGACTTTTCCAATCCAAAGTCAAACACTGAATCCATTCATAAATAATAAACTCGTACATCAACTAGATCTACTGAGTAATACGTCTTCAACTGTTTGAAAAAAATGTTGTGTGATACTTTAATCCTAGAGTTAAAGATTATTTCTGTAATAACACAGCTTAAATGTTATATTTCTGTTTTAAACAAACACACACATACAGACAGATGTTGTATTTTTAGAAAATATTATGATTAAATGTTTTTGTTGCCAGAAATATGAAATTTTGAAAGAGCTTAAGTTCTTAAAAATCCACACTACATTAAATATGAATAATTGAATAAAAAAGCAATATCTACATATTTCATAACACTACAAGATTAATCGGCAAATATAGTTGTTAAGCAGCACATGCTTAGAAGCAGAGAACACACACACACACACACACTTTACAACCCCCCAAAATAAATGTATCATTACTATTATTAATAATAATATTAATAACAATAAATATCCCCATAATGTGTAAATTTTGATAACCCATTGAAATTTTTACGCTTTTCTCGGTCCATTTCATTCATATGGGTGTTTTGGTCGCTGAATACAGACCGGAGAACGCCTGCAGGCAAGAAATTAGTAATTCATAAACAGGAACTAAATGTGACACTAAATATAACATTCTTTTCCAAATGAGAACAGGGGGCTGCTTATATAACTGGGTTACAAAATAAAAAGTAGAGTTATGTGTTCTACCAAAACTTCACCTAATAATACTTCATGCTAATGACCGTTTGACTAAATAAAATATTAAGAAATTAAACAATTCAACTAAATAAATGTGAACATTTTCACATTTATCCATGTCAGTCACAAAGTGAATAAAAACAATTATTTTAGATATGCACTTGGATTTGTTCTTGTATTAAACTGCTCTGAAGACTCCGAAGCGTGAGACAAATGGCTTTCCAAACCAAGTTTTCAAATTGTGGCGGCTTCATTCATCAAATATAGCGTTTAAAGTCACAAGTTCCTTCACAAATGCAAAGTAATGCTCCAGGCCTGCCACAATTTCACAAAACTATAGTAAAGCAATACAGTCTTAATCAAACACCTCCGTTATTTTCCACGTGGAAGCAGGAACGTTCTGATCAAATACACCGATGGACTTTAGCATCGCTTATGAAGATCCAGCCTCAAGCTCCAAAAGCCCTACGAGGCCAAGGAGAAATGAGGAGGCGAGTAGATGCATAAGTAATGAGAAGGGCGATGTGATGGGTTAGTGTACGGAGACCCCTGGCTGATTAGCTAAAAGAAGAAGAGAAGAGCCTCGACAACCCTGAACCCACCTTCATCACTAGGAAAACATCCACATCTTTCTTTCATTAAACCACCAACTGGGATCTGAAACATACAAACGAATTATCCAGAAAAAACATCCTCCCCGGATTCCTCTGAGAGATAAGTGCGCAGGAGATGAATGATAAGACACTGAGCCATTTTTCTCCAGGCCAAGCCAACCTGCGCGGCATTGAGGATGTCATAAGAATATAATTGTAAGCGATATGGCCTTCTTCTGCCGTGGATTCGGAATACAAGGCATTTTACCTACATGACCCTTATTAAATGAAAAATATGGACGGGATGTTTTATGAAGCCATTTTGAATTGCATGAAGTGGCCTTATTATACAGGAAGATAAAACTTCAGGTGTATAATTAAAGCTAAGGTCACAGGTTTTATAAGTTCGGGTGGATTTTAAACTGAAGACATCAATTAAATGGATCTAAAAGACCACCAAGGTCAGGGAAACAGCGGCGAGATCTGACACAATGTTCCTTTTTGGTTAACACCTATAAATGGTCATTAAACTTGAAGAGCACTTCCTCAAAAGTGTTTATGAGCGAGAACACCTTCCTGTGTTTTAAGGCTTTTTATGGGGAGTTCTTCAAACCACAATTATTGATATTACTAGTATCTCTACTCTGCACACTGTCGAATTCCTTGTAATGGTTCTTAACTGGTTGGTAATTGCAGACAAGAGGGTTCAATCGGCTCATTACGATTAGTAAACTTTTCCATTTGGAGCAGTTTAATCTGTCAATCGACTGACAAAAGCGAGCAGTGAAAGTTTCCTCGCAAAGAGATTTCCTCGCAAAGTGCTGTGAAGCCGAGGCGCTTGTCTTTTTCGTCATGAGATGGGAAATTTTGAGATGACTCTTACTTGACCAACAACACCCAGTCGACACCAGTGTAGGTACCAAATTGGCTCGGGTGTAAAATCGGGTCGGGGTCCCACAGTTAAGGATGATGTCACCTTTTTTGATTGGCTGTAAGTTGGCATGATGACGTGGAAGATAGTGATTGGTCGAGACAAATCACGTTGGCAGATGACATGTAAGATGGTCATTGATCTGGGCAAAATGCAAAGCTTTAAAAAAAATTCTAATCAAGAGCTTTCCATTCGTGAGAAACATGAACAACTTGTACATCGAAATTTCACTCAAACTTAACAAAGTTTTGCCCTCACTTAGTTCTTCCAACATGTTTAAAAAGGGAAATGTAACCTTTGCAATCAAATGTGTGGACGCTGTTTTCAATTTTTAACAATCATCAACAATATTAGTTATCAACATGACTGATTATAGTTTCAATATGTAAAACGGACATTTGGGCAAATTAAACCAGACTGCACAGCATCAATAAATGTTTTTCATACAGTCATAAATTTACTCACATTTATCGACACAACAAACAATTATGTCAGACACACTTTAAAATAAAAAAAGAGACATTATCAGTTAAGAGTGCAAACAACTTTGGATTTCAATAGGAAAACCTATAATGAAAACAACAATATGATGAGCCCGAGAACATCTTGATGATACGTGATTGGTCCAAATTATTAACCGTGGTGTGATGTCATCACTAGCCACGAGTCCCCGAGCCGATTTTACAGCCGAGTCATTTTGGTACCTACACCAGCAAAACCAGATGGACTGGAGTTCACTGCTGTGGGTCATGTGGCTTCTTCTGTCTGGACCGTACACTTCAATCCAACCAAGGTGGCAAATAAGTCCAGACTGGCACAAAGACACAAATTCGGAAAACTCCTCTCTGAAATGTCTTTCTTTTTCATGGAAATACTGATCAGCAGGTTCCAGTTGACAAATCCCATAGTTAAATAAAGGTGCGCTCACAGTCAGATCAGCGGGACGTCAGAGTGAATTACTCTTGCCGAATGCTTTTACACTTTCTCGGAAATTGGAGAGAGTCTGTCTTTGACCGAAACTCTCTTTGAGAAGGACTGAAAGTAATTACTGTACACCTGAAACCACAAAAGCACCTGGGTTTTAATGCATTTTTTAATGGTCTGTCCACTGGGCTTAGAAATGTCGCCGGAAAATGCGATGCAAGAGTTTTTGCCCGGATTTCAATCAACCCAGAAGAGCGCATTCAAAAAAGCCTCGTCTGCGCTCATCTCGCTGCTTTGGATACTAGTGGCAAAGTTGTAACTCTCAAGTTGAGTTTTTACTTGTTCCTGTCATCTGAAGAAACAGAACAAACCAAGTTTAGAAGACTTTCTGCATCAGAACTTTGATCTGTATCCTGCACTACAACTCCCACAATCCTTTGTCTTCCCTTTGTTGGACAATCTTCTCAAGGTGATTTGAAAAGTGTTTCATGTGTGTTAACAGGTAACAGCTTTAGTTATACAATTGAACAAAAACGCAAGGGGCTAGTTTGGAATTAATAACATTTAAAATGAAAGTGATACAGTCAAATATTCCATTTCTGGGTAACAAGTCTTCCAGCTCTATTTTTCTGTAGTTGGTGCTGATTGTGAGCAGTTTGTTATCTAGTTATTAAAAAACCTATTTCTTCTTTGTGTTTTGATGATGTTGTACTTATCTTTTTTCAAAATCACTCAGAGGGAATAATTGCACCTTGTGCTAACTTGATTAACTCTGAAACATTGTTCTCCACTGCTATGACAGCGCAAAGCCCCGCCCACTGCTCACCAGCCAATAGCAATTGTCCCAGTCTTAACACAAATGTAACATTGTTTAGCCTTGTTACATTTTCGAAATAGTCTATTTAATTTATTAAGGAAGTTGTCATCAGACGTAAAACATCTGCACATATCCACATAATATGCAACTTATTCAACTAAAGAAAAAAACTGTATGTTTCTCTTTTTGTTTTCCATGATGGTTTGTCGCTCATTTCAAATCTGAAAGGATGGGAGAGAGAATGATAGAATCAGTGGAGGAAAAAACTTTTTTCAGTAACGAGTAATCTAACGTTATAACTTTTTCCTCCGTTACAACAGCGAATAATCCAAAAAGATTATCTTTGGCCAGGAACTTAGCCTTTTATTTAAAAACTCGGCTTTATCCATCCAACTCACACACTTTTTTATCACAAGCGCAAAAACAAAATGTGCATCACATTATACCATAGAACACCTAGTAAATGCAAACACTTATTTACTATCATATATTTACTATATTTACTACCATGGCGTAGACCATTTTAACAACACTGTTTTTTTTCCCTCAAATGTGTGTTGGGACATTAACATTTTTGTTGTTTATTATATTGTTATTTTGTTATTTGTTATATTGAGAGCAGAACACTTATATTCAATGTTTATTTTTGGTACAATCCCTAAGAAGCATAATTTTTATTTAGACTGATCTGTTGGCCAGTTATGGTCTTTACAATGAATTCTAAAAGTTCTAAACCATTTATTGTGTTTTATTATTCACTATTCTAATGATATTAATTACAAGAAAATACTAAATTTTACAGGTGTTGCTCACATTTTCCCACAGCAAAATAAAATAGTGTAGAATGATGTACAATGCTTTATAGAATAATTTATTCTTTTTAGTGTTCATTTCATTCATATAACATATGGTATATTTATATTTACATATTGAGAACTGAGAAAAGTTATTTACCAAAAAAAAAAAAATTAAATTAAAGTAACGCAATAGTTACGTACTTTCCCTGTTAATTAGTTACTTTTATAACATAATTAATAAATAATAGTAAATTTTGTTACTATTTGTGACGAGTAACCAGTAACTGTACACCTAATTACTTTTTTAAAGGAACATTCTCAAAACTGGATAGAACAGTGTTCACTTTCAGACAACCTTTAACAGGCCTTTGTCACGTTATCCAACTTCTTATCAAAACCAAAATCCTTTGAAAAAAAACAATCATACGAAATGCGGATAAAAAGTGGCCAAAATAGGATGCACTCGAAAACTCCGTAAATTAAAATTACAATACGCAGACTCTGCACCAGGAGAAAAGAAGCATGTCAACACAATAAGTGTGGGAATGTGATGTATTTCTGCGAGCGCACATTTAGCAAAGCCTCCGGGCAGCTTTAGCCATCTGCCGTCAGAAAGTGACTCACGGCCTGACCGATGCATATTCATGAGGAGCCACTCATCACGATATCGCCGAATTAAAACAAAAGTGGGAAAAAAAATGTCCTTCTCCCGTGCCCCACTTTGCTCCATCATTAAACGACAACATTTCCCATGATTGCCGCATGCATGCATTACGCATTAGGATGCAGCTGGGCAAAATATTGACACGAGAACCACAGAGGAACCGCTTGAGTAATGGCTTCCGTCGCTGCTTCCTCTGTGTGTAGAGAAGCGCATGCAAAGCAGCGCTGGCCCGTGGCTGTCTTCACTGTGTTATTGCTCCACACAGGATGCAATCTAATCTGCCGCTGCAGGCCGACTAACCTGCCTGCTAAATAATAAACACTACTGGACAGCCGCCCGCAAGGCCACGTATAATCCAGGTATTGCTTTCTGTGTTTATTGCTCTATATGTTCATTATCTGCCGTTTCCCCGGGCATCAAAATTATTAAACGGCTTATTTTGTTTATATTTGGCCTGGCTTTTTCATCTTCCTACTTTTATTTGTCTATACTTCACTTTCCGTTTTATGCTTAATATGGTGGTATGTGCTTTTTAGGCTCAGGATATTTATATTTTTTTTATTCATTAATAATATTTATATTAATATTATAAATCATTATTAAAACAGAGTATTTTTTGTTTAATTTGTATTTTTTAAAAATTAACTATTTTTTTTGTCATAACAATTTAACTCGTGTATATACAAAAATCCATATTAAATATTCACATTAAATAAGACATATTTTTGTTTAAAAATTGTTTTAACAAAATTAATTATTTACATTTTTTATTATATTACAATTACACATTATTTGCAAATGTACAGTATGTATCTTGTTATATACATTTTCAACCAATTTGTTTTTCTCATATTTCTCATATACACATTAATAATAATTGTAATACATATTGCATTGCGTATTTAGTTTCAGCAAAATTTCTCAATATTGTGTTTGTTGCATTTGTTTTTAATTAAACATGTTAAAGATATAATAACTCATGAAATATGTTAGTATGAAACATTTGTAGTGTTTGTAGTGGTTATTGTTGGCAAATTAACAAATCTTTCCCAATTTTTTTAAATAAATAAATAAACAAAAGCTGAGGCATCGTGCAACTTTTCCAGGTTATTCAAAACTGGAATAAATAATTTGATTATACATTTTTTAAAATAAAATGTATAATAAAAAATGTATTTGAAATTTGAGAAATCAGCATCTCAAAAGGTGCGGTACACCCCTTGTTGGCCAACCAATCACAGATTCAGACACACAAACCCGGAGTTGAAATTTCTAAAAGACGTAGTATTAAAATGAAATGACTCAATTCCGTTGACTCCGTTTTGTGCATCAGCCGAATATGTCTTGTCAGCTTTTATCAACAATCCATCACACTGCATTTGCTTCTCGGCCAAAATCAAAACCTCTGGCTGGATTGGTCCATGCAGACACTTGTCTTTCTGGCTGAGAGACAATCACACTTGTGAAGTGAACAGCTCTCACATCCTGCGCTCAGTGAGATTCAGCGGGGATAGAGCGACTTGACAGGACTTGTAAGAAAAAGAATGGAGAATAAAGGAAAAAGGTCAAGAGTGAGACGGGAGAACTGGTGCTGAGCTTGTAATGGAAGAGATAAAACCAGGAATGGAAATTTAATGATGATGCTTTTATCAATCTTGCTTTTTTTCAGGTGCTTCAACGAGATAAAAACAGAAAACATCAACTTTTTAGGTCCCAAAGCTCCTCAACAACTGACAACTTTAGTCCACATCACTGAAGTCAAGACTTTATGCATTTACTATTTTCTAACATTGTCACATTGGCCACAGAAGTTTTTTGTTCACTGATTATAGAAAGACATCTTTTTGATTATTATAGACATCAAGGTTTGATTCTCGAAGATTGAAGTTGGTTAAGTATTTAACTATAAGCAGACTAACACTCTACTATTGTAGACTGTTTTTTGAAATATTATAAAAATCTAAAACTAAAATATCCAAAAAGTTTGCATGTTCTCCATGTGCTTGCCTGGATTTCCTCCAGGTTTCCGGATTTCTGTGTCTAAAAACTCACTAAAAACATCTAAAAATAACCAATCCGGAGTCAAATAAATTGGGTGTGTGAGTGAGAATATGAATTAATGTATCTGTGAGTCTTGCTCTGTGATTAGTTGGACAAAAATCTAAGACACAAGACCCAGAAACGAAAAAAACAGTACAAAAAAATGGAAGAATGGATGTATTAAATTTTCATCAGTAATTTCCCTTTATATTGACAAAAAATGATGACACACGTTTTGTTTAAAAAACAATCAAAATTCCTCTTTTTCTGCTTTTGTTGGACATTTTTCTTTGTGTGAAATATTTGCCTTCAGACAAGTAAGGTGATAATCAAACACACGCAGCGGGAGTCCACTTCTCCAAATTTCTCTAAGACCCACTTCAGTGAAACAAGCCATTTTGTTAAACGAGAGCTGTGGAAAGAGCTCCATTAAAGGAAAAGTGGGGAGAAAGTAAACCGGCAATAAAGAAAAGACCTTTTGGAGATCCAATGTAAATTGCCATCTTCGATTCAGGCCGAACCTTAAGTCGTTCTCATCTCTTTTCTACTTTGCACCTTAACTATTGCATCTTGGCGCTCTTCAGAAAATACAGTTCCATTGTTTAAGCCGACCGTGGCTTTTTATCGATCGCCAAAGTGAAGCAAGCAGCCGGTACAGGAGCCGCCATTGATCGCCAACATTAGACAAACTCACCGTTGCTGAAAAAGACTAAGAAGTGTGTGAATAAGGCCGACTCTGAGATTAAGCCGCAGCCTGGACAATGACGAGAGAGAAACACTTCTCCGAAAATAGATAGCTGAGGGACTGGAGAACTGAAGTCGGCATCACAAACCGTTCAGATTCACCCAGTTCAACAGTGTCTAACTAATAGGATTTCAGCAAACTGCTTTGCTGGAAGCTGGAACGTCTTGTCTCCAAGAATGCTCCTCTTTGAAATCCACGTGGAAAGAATAGCACAGAAGCAAAGACAAAGCCTCGCAGACTGTTAAATAGTTCAAATCCAGTCAGGCCAGGTTTGAGTTAGCTTCACATATCGTCAGGTTTGAGCAGATGATATGTGAAGCTAAGAATGGTGCTATAAGCTGGTGTAGTGAGTCACCTTATAGAAAGAAAAAAACGTTCAAGACTCGTTTGAGACGTTTTGCATATTCTTCCCATGCTATTTTGGGTTTCTTCTGGCTCTCAGGTTTCCTCCAACAGTCCAAAAACATGTTTTTAAGAGTGAGAGTGTGTCCATGTGTCCTGCTCTGTGATTGGTTGGCCACCAGGCCCAGAGTTGCTGGGAAAAGTGGGGAATTAGAAATGTGGAAAAGGATAGACAAATTGAGAGATTGATTGGTCGAAGTTACAAATCACTTGGAGAAACATCAAAGCTACAATCACTTATTACAGTCTGTTCTTTTTTTAAGGAACAGTTGGTGTACAATCAGTATGATCCTGTCGATTGCAACAATTTACTGCACCTTTCAATTTTGATAGTTCTTTTTATTACTTTTGAAGATTATTTAATGTAGTTTTATTATTAATAATGGCCTTGTGTTATTACTATTGACTGTTTTGTGAACAATCATTTTAGTCTATGAGAATTGAAATGCTGTTACTCTCTAGCCAATTTAGGTTAAAAGAATAAAAACCTAAAAAAAAGTGCAAAATGTACAACGTAAAAAAAAAGTAAGCAACACTTTTAAAAACATAATTCATAAAAATATATCCATCGTTGCCAATATTTTGACTGCAAATCACATCACAAAGAAGCATCGATCTTGGCTTTTCAATGGACTTTTGCAAATTTGATAGATTTTATCTCCAGATAGTTAATTAATAAGTATAACATAAACATAACATATAACACACAGTAAACCAAAAGTGAATGACAACACAAAATAAGTACAAGGTCAACACTTACATAACTATTAATTAAAACAACAATGACCAAAGTGTCATGATGAAAAAAATTTCAAACTAATCTATGATAAGAAACTGTGTGTGTGTGTGTGCGTGTGTGTGTGTGTGTGTGTGTGTGTCAACCACAAGTGATTGGATGTTGTGATTGGTGTAGCTCTGCACTGGCCTAGTTTCGTTTCTGCCCGTCTAGTTTCTGTTCTGACGTCTTAATGGCCCAATTATCATAGCTCAGGCTCGGATCAATAGAGGTTCTGTCAGCTCCGGCTGCTGACACAATGGGATGTGCGAAGGCGCCTGGAAGAGGCTCTGAAGACTGGATGGAGGTAAGCATGGATGGTTTAGCCTGAGAGACGGTCCGTCTCCGACACGCATGTGTGACCCAATCTTTTCCAGGACGATGTTCTTCCATTGCTAAGCGGAGAACACTTCTCATTCAGACGGAACAGACAGAAGAACACAAGATTCAACAAACAACATCTTTGCATCTTTTTAGGTAATAGAGCAAAGGTAGAATGTGTTATAACACATTTGAACTGACTTCAATTCCCATTTTCACCTAAAATTGTCTTTTTTGGGTCGTTTTTGGCTTCGGCTACTGGTTGTTTGAAATTCAAATTGTTTTTGGACAAAACTGGCAGCAACATCTGCTCATCGGCCAAAATACTGTTCTTGTAGGGCGATTGTGAAGAGTGTGTGCGCCGATCTACAATCTGCATGTGGATTGGTTTGTTGTAGAAATGGGAAATAAAGATCGTTTTTTTTTTACTATTTGGACATTTAAGTCCCATTCTGCAAAATAAATAAATGTCATCAGAGTCATTTCCATCATTATGTCGCGCTGACAAAAACACTGACATTTTCTCAGATCAATCAAAAAAAAAAAACTAACAGAGGAGAAGCTACTTTGATTCCATTTTTAGGTAATAATAGAAAATAATTCTTAATAATAATAGTATAAATAATTAAATAAATAGTAATAAAATAATAGAAAGATATATTTTTTTGTAATTTCGTGATTTTTGGCTTAGATTTTAGCCACCAAACACCAAAAGTTAGTGTGTTGTCGTCCACGGGGAGGAGAACTCAAGGTTCATGAAAGGTGCCATAAAAATTAAATAAATAGTTATAATTATTATGACTATAATGCGGCTTTACAATACAGACAGGCAAACACCCACACAGCTATGCTATAAAGAGAAACGTCTCATTTCACGGCGCACTACTTTTCTATTTACTTATAGTTGAAATGACAATAAAGCTTTATTGACTTGCTTTTGACTATGCACTTTTTTAATTATTAATTGCATTTTAATTATTACTATTTTACCATTAGAATAGCCACACATTACAAGAGTTTGCTAAGTAGATTTTGAACAGTAATTACTACATGGTTAAGCCAGTTAGCTGGGGCTGTAATAATACAGCGTGAGAAAGTGCTGTAAATACTATATTAACCGTTTCTCCATTAAACACCGCAGCCACCCTGTAGATTACAGCATCCTCTGGAAGTATGGCAGCCTAATTCATGAAAGAGAGACTCAGGGATCTAATCCAAATTGACTTCCAGCTGTTCGGGTAGAATGGCTACAACTGATTGAGTTTCCACGACATGCCAGATCCACACTGATGGGAGAAATCTTTGTAATTTGTATTCAATTTGGAATTGTGGGGTTTTCAGAGGCCCTGCTGGTTGAACATGGACGAAGACAAAAGTCGTTCTACTTCATTACAGCAAATGTAATTAGAGTATGTTATAAAACCAGTGTGTTGTGCAGGGAACAAGCTACGGAAATAAGAGTGTTTGATTAAAAAGAGATTCATATTGAACATCCGGGTTGTTGTACGTGTATCATTCCATCACAGTACAATTCAATCCCAAAAAAACTGTCACACATTAGACCAACACATAACGCACACATTTGTCTACGTGATTGTGCCTTTATGGTCCTGTCATAGTGTCACATAGCAGTGGTGTAAAGTACTTGAGTAAATTGTTACTTCAAGAATTTTTGGCTACTTTTTACTTGTATTGAGTCAAAAACTAAAGCAACTTTTACTCTCTACTTGACTACATTTGTGATTAAGTATATGTACTCTTTACTCCTCCGGTTACATTGGATTGTGCGGAACAAGTCGGCATCTTTTTCTACAGCAGTTAAATTCCTGGACAAACGAAGTATTATCGCCATCTGCAGGATGCTGAAGGAATTATGGGTTGCATTTTTTGCACATTTGAGTTTGACAGATGGTTTTTTTGTAACGGTAATGGAGTAATTATAGACTTCACTAACTTGTAATGGAGTAATATCTACAGTCAGGTAGCTGTCGTTTTACTCAAGTATTATACATTTACTCGGAAGGTGTCACATGAGTAAAATCCATCTGCTATTCTGCACAAGATTGGTAGAAAGCTGCACAATGTTATATCTTAAAAGTTTGGCAATGCTCTTCTGTACAAAAACTCAACATTGGTCTAAAATGTTCCCTAACCCATTTTCATATTTTCAATGTGAGTATTTTTATACATACTGTGTTCTGTTTTTACGGCATTCATTGTTTCTTGTCTCATTGTGTTTCTATTTTATGCATTCATTGCGGGAATCAATATAAGAATTTAACTGTATATGTAACTGAATAAATGACAATAAAAGCTTTGAACATGAACTTTAAGTTTGATCTACTGTCATAATAACCTGATTAATCTTTTATCATGCGCAAAGTGTAATGACATCACACTCAACAACGAGAAATCTAAGGCATTGTGAAGGTAGACATAGTCATGTGATGTGTACCATATGTACCAGTTTAAAAATATGGGCTGTTGTTAGGCAGATTTTAGACACTGTTATGTCGCTTCACATATGTTCGCACACTACTGGTGTCATTTGCAATGAAACGTCAATGAAACGGTTAACTGCTCATGAGCAAATTAGGTTGAAATTAAGTTAACACCAACATATTTATCAATTAAAAATGTTGTAAAAGTCACCTGCTGTGAAATACATGTATTTCCTGAGAGATGGACCTGTAGATCGCAAATTGACCCAATAAATGCAAAATGTAACACGAATGATCATCAGCCGCTCTTCTCGAGCCCGACAGTTTGAAAGAAGAAAAGAGACAAAGTGAACAACAACATTAGTAATATAAGAGCGTTCCTCTCGTTATTGCTCGGGGTGACAACTGACTCGCTGTTTTACTCCAACACCCGGTGACACTTTTTCATTCTGTTCTCCTTTTTGTAGTCATCACAGAGATTGAGTTAATTGCGGTTCCACACTGTTCGGTTCTTCGCTAGCAATAGCAATTAGTCTGTGTGTGTTGTCTCTCTCCTGGAGCTCTTTAAGTGCTGCTGTTTTACTCAAAAACATCAGTAATAAATGTCAAAGATGAGTCTGTGGCCCGAATTCGCCACAACGTCGGATGCACTACAAATATTTGAAAGAATCTTTAGAACTTCATTAGCTGTTCGGCTTTGACTAGAGAGCCTTTTGGATCCATAATCACTGCGGCATGCATCTCTAATTGGGTTTCATTACGTTTTCAAACAGAGGTTATAGACTGTGCAAGACGTCCAGTATCCCTGCCCATTAAATAATTCCTTATTTAGCTCTGCTGATCACCCGAGACTTGCAGCGATGGATCACCCAGCTCCTCGTGGCACGTACGAAACCAACCCAACCTTGGCAGGATGTCGATTATAAGAGTTTGGGATGCCAGGTAGCGGAGCTCTCTGAAGAAAACTCAGGGTGGATTACTGCCTCATCCTCAAAGTCAGAAAGCAAATGCTCTTTGAGTCGACAGGGTTCTTGATTAGGAGAGCCGGGGAGCCGGAGGGAGGCCTTCTTCTCCCACTGACCCCTCCAATCTGTCATTGCGGATTAATCTACAAAACGTTTGACAGGCCGCCCGTCTTTCATCGGACAAACGCTGTGAGCTTCCCCACTCCACCTGCAGATCTGGGGCGATGCTTCAGTCATGCTGATGTTCGCTGCGGCAGGGCTGAAAAAGCATCACTTGTGAGCCGGACGTCCTCGCATCTCTGTGCAAACCTTTGCTAAGGCGACGAGTGTAGAGCGAAACAAACAAAACACTCGAACGCGTTCCTTCTCTTTTGTTTAGCATGCACAAGTGTCGCCGGCTTTCACTTAGTGAAGTGCAATTGAGCGCAGTGGAGTACATGAGGCATGTGATCAAAAACAAGCATGCTTATCCTCCCATTGGAAAAGCAGAGTGCTGCTCCAATCGACCCCGGACTGAGAACCAGCTCTGTCACTAATCACCAGCTCGGACCAACTTAAGACAGATGGGTAGTTCACCTTTTCGGCTTGATTAGAAACGACGGTCGCCCTTGGATACTCTACAGTTGCCTTATGAACAATACGAGAAGGTTTTTTGGGGAGATCTTCTACCAACTTGCTCTTGCTTCTTAGGAGGAAATACGAAATGCCTGGTAATAATAAAGACGACAGTTCTGAACCTTCAGCTATTATGGTCCCTTACCACCGAGGGATTAAACCATATAGTATAATGACCTTATCTAAAGCTGCTGGTACAAAGAGGGCAAGTTGTCTTATCACCTCAATGCTCCGTGAGATCACCCAGTTCTTGGGAACGGAGTTATATCAGAATGCATTTTAATGCCTGGAGCCGTGATTGTTCAAAAGCGTGGAGGTAAAATGAATGTGCCGGCACGTTTAGTCTTCTGTATGTCTGTTGGGATAGATAAGGGCAAACGTCTCCTGTAAGAAGTCAGTGTTCTCAGCCAAGGTGCTAGAAAAACCTCACCTTTATGTTTTACGGGTAGAACGTTTTTTTTTTTAGATTAAGAGTTTTTCAGAGAATTGCTTGGAATCTCAATACTAATTGTAGTTAAATTGTAGTCCTCCTGTTAAATGTTATGTTTGTTTCAGAGGAACAACAGTAATGTTCATGGGTCAATTTGGTCCAGGGTCTTTTATTATGCAGGATAAGTTTCAAAGTGGAAAAATACTTATAAGTATTTATTTTAATTTTTAAACGTTTAACACGGGTCAATTTGACCCGTATATAATCTTCTTAATATATACAAGTAGCGTGGTGTTACAAATATGTGAACTGAATCATTATATTTTTTACATGACAATTACACCAAATAAGCCAAGCAGGAGAGGTTTCAAAGTGAAAACATACTTTTAAGTATTTTTACAAATACTTTTAAACTTTGAAAATGGGTCAATTTGACCCAGACATAATAGGAGGGTTAAAAATACAAATTAATTAATCTCATGCACTCATTTTGTAATGTGGTTTAGCAGTAAATTACAAATTCAAAAACTCTTCCTGCTGATATTTTTTCCCCTCATAAAAAACACTGCTGTCTTTTCACCGAAAACATGTTTGAGATGCAACATGGGACGTGTGAAGAGAGGAACATTCTGATGAGGAAGAGCACCAGAAGACAAGAAATCCAATTTACCATGAATGTTCTCACTAGAGAGCATCACTCATCACTAACAGCGGCACGATTTGGGATAAATTAAAAATGTGCCTCTTGATCAGATGTTTTTCTGCTTTCCTTTCTAAGGAGATCGGTTTGAAGCATTAAATGTCTTGTATTTCACAACACGAGCTGTTTGTTTGTGAAACGCCTGTGTGTGTTAATGGCGGTAAAACCATCTCGCTCAGAATTTCTCCTTCTGATGTTTCTTCCAGCATGGCAGCAAAAACAGCTTCACAGTGCAGAATAAAGCATCTATTTCTTGCAGTGGTTCTGTCAGTAGATCATTGGGTTTGATTACTGGGAAAAGTTTTTGTACAATTCCCAATGTAAACGCAGTAGCACATGCAGTTAAAAGAGTATTAAGACATAAGCAATGTGGTTTCTGTCTTGAGACTCCGATCATTATACAATATACTGGTTATGCATTTGTGTTTTGTTGGAAAATAATGATAAAGGGAATAAGGAAGTGTGACCGAGAGAGTGGTGGTAGACAAAGAGAGCTGGGTGGGGGGAGTGTTTAAATATAATGATAAAGGAAAATAGAAAGTGTGACTGAGCATTAGATAGAGTAAGATAGAAAGAAAGAGTTCGAGAGAGAGGTGGAGAGAGGAGTGGGGGTGGTGTTTGAATATTTGAATTTGTATTTTGAATTTAATTATAAAGGGAAAGTGTGACTGAGTGCCAGATAGAGGGAGAAAGATAGATAGATAGATAGATAGATAGATAGATAGATAGATAGATAGATAGATAGATAGATAGATAGATAGATAGATAGATAGATAGATAGATAGATAGATAGATAGATAGATAGATAGATAGATAGATAGATAGATAGATAGATAGATAGATAGATAGATAGATAGATAGAGGCGAGAAATAGAGAGAGGGGAATTATAAAGAGAAATAAAAAGTGTTACTGAGAAAGGGGGGAGATAGATATATATAAAGAGTGAGAGGGAGAGTTTTGTGTAAATGGTAAATAGGTAAAAAGGTAAATATAATGTGTAAATGATAGTTATATAGAGATAGATGGAGAGAGGGATGGACAGAGAGCATGAGAGAGAGAGAGAGAGAGAGAGAGAAAAGGAGAGAGAGAAAAAAGAGAGGGAGAGGGAAAGAGAGAGAGGGATAGAAAGAGAAAGAAATGTAGAGAGAGAGAAAGAGGAAGAGAGAGAGAGATGTGTTGGAATATAACAATAAAGGGCAATATAAAGTGAGAAAAAGATAGATAGAGAGAGAGAGAGAGAGAGAGAGAGACAAAGAGAGAGAGAGAGAGAGAGAGAAAGAGAGAGAGAGAGAGAAAGAAAGAAAGGTAGAGAGAAAGGGAGAGAGAAAGAAAGAGAGAGGGAGAGAAAGAAATGTAGAGAGAGAGAGAAAGATGTGTTGGAATATAACAATAAAGGGCAATAGAAAGTGAGGGACAGAGAGAAAGAGAGAGAGAGAGAGAGCGAGAGAGTAATGGACCGTTGTATTTCCTGATTGTCCTCCAATCTGACAGCTGTGATGTACATTCGGTGCGTCATTGCGAGGTGAAAACACACCACCAAACACACTCAAGCAAGACCTGTCTGCCCTAAACGTCCAGCCAGGCTATGACTGGCATTCTGAGCTGGAATTAATCTTCCATATGTCACTGACCAACAAGGGTCAATGCAGTTGAATCTGGACACTGCCAAATGGAAGCACCGAGCCTAATTAGAGACCTTCCGTGCCCTTATATGATCAAGAATTCAAGACAGAGAGCGACGGTTAACAGCAAGGTTCTGTTCTTCTTACAAGCCACTGTCTTACTGAGCTATTCATTCCCAGACAAAACCGCACAGTGCGGGCCAATTATCCACGCAGCTCAATAGACACTGCAACACACAGTAACCATAGAAATAAAGCTCACACTTCTGGATAGCTGGGCATGTTCCTGAAGCCCACATCTCTTTATCAATAGGATTTCGATGTAGCATGAACATGTCAGAGCAGTGAAGTCTGACCTTCAGCTCGCCAGTGTGAGAGAGGATTTAACTACCTGTGATCAGACATACCTTGGGGATCACCAATTTACCTTTTTGCCTTTGCACCAACTAAAAAGTAAAGTGAGTGAGATTGTCATATTGAACAATGTGGTAATTGTGCTCCAGCAGTTAACCCGGAGCAGTGGGCAGCTTATGGCCAAGGACACCAGCCGTAGTGGGATTCGAACCCGCAACCTCTCGAACACAAGTCTGAGTCTTTACTTTACTTTACAGGCAATTTATCAAAATCAACTTAAATGTCATTTTTAAAACTCAACATTCCTGCTTTCCCTGGGAATCGAACCCATGATCCAGTGATTCAAAACCACCCATGATCCAAAACCAGCGCTCTACAGACTGGGACCAACTACCAGCTATCAACCAAACCAATCCCCAAACTACAGTAACATATTGTAAAACAAATTGAATTGTGGACAAATTTTAAAAGAGTTGTCCAATTGGGATGGCAATATGTTGCGTTTGCCATTGATTCGCAGAAATGGAAGAAATTTCAAAGGGAGTGTGATGTCAATTTGACTCAGTATGTGAGATCAATTCGAGAGGTGACAGCAGGAGCCAATCAGCATGTGTAGGCGGGTCAAATGCACAGTATCTTCGAACTGATTGGGCTACGACGTCGCCCTAGGCCAATACAAGACATCTGCAACTTGGGCAAGACGCTGCCCACTGCCCACAAGTTCGTTCTCGATTTCTCCCATTACATCTATTGTTCATTTGCTTTTCACGTCTAGTCCTTTTCTCCTACTTCACTTTGTCTCTCTTTCTTTTATCTCGCTACATACAGTTTGTGTGTTTATGGAAAAAAAAATGATCATACTTTCCATTTATGCAACACGGGAAATCTAAACTACAATGAAAACTAATTTGAATATTATTAATTAGCACCTGGCGGCATGGTGCTACCCTTACCGCTAGAAGCTGTGCACGCAAACTTGAAGGCTCCCAAACCTCGAAGAAAACAAACACAACCGTCTCAATGATCCGGGTGATATCTGCCAAAGCCAAGTGCATGAAACATCAACGCCGGGATGATTTTTGTTCAAAATGTTGGGTTCAAAAAACCACCATGTGTACTTAAAAGTGTACGTACTTAAGTGGGAGGTTGTACCTTTGAACTCTGTCCATTCCAACCTGCTCTACAGATGGATTCACAGGAAATGAAGCCATCTTCCAGCCCAGCCATGGCTTCGCATCATGTTTAATCAGTGCTGATCACCCAAGAGCCCGCAGTAATGGAAGCTGATGCCTAATTGACTAAAAAACGATTTCAACGTTATTAAAATCTTAGTACCAACCAAGATGGTGTAGTGCTGATCCCCACAGCTAGAAGAACTGTTCAAGACGCAAGTTAGAAAGACTTTTTTGTAGTGTCGACATGTTCTTCTCATGCTAGTGTGAGTTTCTTCCCGGCCTCCGAAAACATGAACAGAATAATTGGAGTCTATAGCTGTGAGTTGTCAGTTGTCTGTCCTACTCTGTGATTGGTTCATTTTACACTCAACTAAATACAGTATTCATGCTAAACTATATGCTAAACAAGTATTATATTACATAGAATTACTGAATTTAGTTAATGAGCTTTAAAGACAGGACATGAAAAAGTAACTACTAGCGTTGTGAGGACACTTGACATTTCAAATTCAATATGATACCTAAAAAGACCCTAAAAAAGACAGTATTGACTCGAAAAAAAAACTGCAATAATATGTTTTAATACAAAAAATATATAACTGGAACATGAAAATCTGTGGAAATGAGGACTTTATTGTCCCAAGACAATAAAGTGCCAAAATAAATACACTTGCACAATCCTATAGATTTTCTAGAAAAGAGAAATAAAAAAATGTTGTAGATGTTCTGCTTTCTTCTCTGTTATTCATATTTTTCTAATTATCTCTTATTTAAATCATACATGTTTTAAAAATTCTTAATTCTACCAGAAATATAATTCTAAATTTAATCTGTATGCAGGCATACAGTGTTTATGTGTTTTAAAATTCTACATAACACAAGTAAACTAGAACTTGAATACAAGTCTTTGGTTTGTGGCCAGAGCTATAAGACAGTTTCTACCAGGTTTTTGCTAGTTTTCGAGGATTACAATAGATCACAATTCCCTCCCAATCACACTTATTGTGCTTACTTATCAGACAGAATCTACAATTAATGGACTAAGCGAAGCAGAAAAATATTCCGGAATTCTCATTTGTTTTGTCAACAGAAATCTCCACTCTTTACCCAATGTGACACCACAATCAGCTAATATTCTTTCACAGCATCCCGTCTCTTGTTGTTTGGCGCACGTCTGTGTTGCGTACTCGATGCTGGGAATGTGATAGCGGTCACAAATTATGCAATAAAGGGACACTGACAAATGTTCACTGTCTGGCTTCCAGGTTCAATTGCAAGGCCACAAAAACAAACTATATATTATTCAAAGTGGAAAAAAAAAAACCCTTTTCTATAGTCTCTTGAACATCAGTGGAAACATTGAATATGCAGCTTAGGAGGGAAGACTCGCAACCTTTTGAAGTCTGGCAACAAATGAGGCAGAGCACTCAATTGAGATCAGAAACACACGTGCTTTTCAGGCGAAATTCTCAATGCCTCCCAATAAGACTGTGGAAGCAAATGGGATTTCTCCTTCTTGGAATAAAAGGCTTCTTTTGATCAGCATTTTTATTTTTCCGCGCAGGTTTTACGACCAATTTTCCGTCTAGCTCGCCCTGTTTCTCTCTTTCTCCGCAGCTAAAACTTTTGCTTTGATATGACTTTATAATTGGATTATGGTTTCCACGAGGAGCTCTCTACAAATTACATTTCCATATTTTCATGAGGATGCTCGAGTCCAGAGAAAATCTGAAGATAAAGGGCTTTGTGAGGGTCACAATACAAGCTGGAAGGCAGGAAAATGACCCAGAATTGGCGAGAGAACAATCTTGGGGTGTAAATGATGGGTTGATTTAAAACACAAATGAAAAGCAAAAGCCTTCCGGGGTCTTCGTTTTGTAGTCTGACGTAACGGTAGATTAATTCACCTCATGAAAATACACTCAAAGTCTTTAAATTAATAAAACACACACTAGAGAAACACACTTTAGTGTGGTGATTGGTCACGGTTGATGTTTTAAATGATTTAAAAATGCTATCAAAAACAAGTTAAACAAAGTCCCAACTATTTCTGTAACAAACTAAAAAACATATTCTTGAAGATTGGACGTCTAGGTTCATCAACTTAGATATGAATAAACAGGAAGCAGGATAGTAAAATGCTAATTCTAGCTTGAAGGACTTGTTAAATTCCAATTTTACACTGACGTAATGGCTGCTCATAAATTTTGGTTATGTAAGAAAAGCTCCAATTATGGCAAATTTAATAACCAAAGGAAACAAGCTTTAGTGAAGTTTGCCCATGAAAAAAAAAAGATTTCCGAATGTCAAATGTCAAATCATTGTTACTGAAATCCGACTATTCTGTTTTTACTGAATTAAAGCTACTGATAAAATGACAAAAGTGATGTAAACAAATGTGGTGTAAAAAAACGTGTTTTTCACGTGTGTGTGTGTGTGTGTGTGTGTGTGTTGTGTATATTAATACAAAAAATGTCTACTGCAAATTCCAGTTTGACGCTATCCTTACATGACCATTTTTTTTGGAATATAAGCTTTCTTAACACTCATTTATCAAAAGTGACCCGGTAATTTGTCCACATAAAAATAACAACAAGATGGCCGACAGTGAGGCACAATGGATTGTGGGAGTTGTAGTCCAAAGCAAGAAAACCTAAATTTTTCATAAAAACTTTGATATAATTTTGATAACACTTTATTGCATTTTAAAAGTTTTATTTACTAACCCCTAAAACGTCAGTACGTTTTCAATCATCTGCCTGGGATTGTGTTGTCCTCTAAAACCAGCAATTTGTTAGTGAAATTGCGTGTAATCATTTTACAAACCAGCACGGATTTAACTGCAAACACCAAAGTTTCAGCTCATGTTTTATCTCCACGTGTGAAGCTTCAACGGTTTTAGTCCTTAATGATAACAGACTTCTGCAGAAAGTGACTTAATAAACGCGGCACAATAGCTGTCTGCAAGCGCATTATTATTCATTAATGGACCTTTCCTGCCATTGTTGTTGCTTGTGCTGTCATCGCACTGGAATTAATCTAAAGGAGGATGGAAGAAAACGTACACTTTTCATTAGGGTGAAGTATACACAGACAATCTTGTAGAGTAGATTTCTAACTGTCATGTTGAACGTGACTTCACTCGTGACATCACTCAGGTAAAAACGCTGTTAAAAAAGCTTGTTTTAGTCACAGAGCTGGTTTTCCATAGAATGTCTGGCTAGATGATCTGTGTTTGAGCATTAAATCCCTGATCTTCCCATAGTGAATATGTTTTACAATGCTCAAGATCTCTTCATCCAAGCATCAATTCACACTCTCAAACTAACATCAGAATCAGGACCGTGGGACGAAAACGGACACCCGGAGAAAACCCATGAAACACAGGGAGAACAAATCAACTCCTTATCACCAGGCCATGATTGTCTTAATGGGAAAGTTTGCATTCAAAATGAATGTATGTCTTGGTTCATGCGTTGATGAAGTGAAGTAGTATTGAAGGTCATAGAGGAAATCTCTTATACTGCAATAATACAGGTAATTATAATTTCCACTCTCGTAAATTGTGTGTATTTTTCCAATGCATGTGTGTTAATATTAATAATAATAATAATAATAATAATAATAATAATAATATGCAGTTATTACAATTATTTCTGAAACAATAATAATGCGTATTTTGCATGACGTCACTTCAAGATGGAGGTATCCGTTCATGTGAGATTGTATACCTTTTTTATATTTAATGTATAATTTACTTTTATAAACATTTTAAAAACTGCTATGTCACATGCTGTTACTACATTTATTACCAATATTTCAGCAACTATAGAAATTTATTTTAAGAATTTATAACACTCATTAGATGAACATGTAAAATACGACTCTTTACATTGAAAATTTTCGCAGAACTAAAATGATCTCCCAGTGTACGGATGAATCTACTAAACTTTAATTCTTTACATCACATTGTTTATGATTTGTAACTTTCATTTTAACTCACATCCCGTTGGCCATCATTTCCCTGTGGTTGTTTTATCGCCACTACAGCAGTGTGATATTGTGAAATATTAAAATCATCCTTTAGTTTCCCGCTACGAGTCCTATTCTGATCACATTTTTTCTCATGCTTAATTCTGCATGTTTTACCGTGTAAGATGAAGCCTCGACATTCACAGCAAACACCCCCGTCCCTATAGACAAAGACAGCTGTCATCTGCAATTCCGAATGCAAATATGAGCATCAGTAAAACACATGAAAACGACACAGAGAACGGCTTCGGAGCATCAGTGTTTACCATTTAGCTCCTGATTGGTTCAAGCACTTGTTGCCTGGTAACCGAAGCCCGGTTCTGAAAGACATACTATCCTGACTAAGTATTCACAAGACACTTACAGAGAAGACTGACGAATGTGTGATTCTTCTAAGGCTTTAAAAAGAAAAGGTGAAACTGCTTGTTAAAAGAAATGGCATGAGACGGGAAAAGTCGACAAAAGTTGTCCTCCATTCTAAAGTCCATTAAAACTCGAAGGATTGTGTAATGGGCGAACTTTTGTTGAGCTGCATTGGCGTGTTTATCCTGGTCTACAGAACAGATACAAGGACCAGGTAGAAGATAAAGTTCTAGGACATTCTCCACTGTATGTTGTCAATTTGTTCGCCACTGTTGTTAATCGAATCATCTATCAATAGTGGATAAATGTGTGTTATTTTTTAGACTCTAAGCATAAAGTCTGAGAAATTAAGTCATTGTCTTAGCGTTTAGAACATTGTCTGATGTTGAGACGCAGGAACGAGGAGGAAAACTGGAGTGCAGAAAACGTTTTTTAAGGGACAAAATCAAAAATACTTAAAAAAAAATTGCATCAAATAAAATTATAGCTGCCGGTAGCAAATGCGAAGTTTGATTATTTTTATTTTTAATTTATATTATATTCATTATAGTTATATTATATTTAATTTATACATATTTTTTTAAGTATGTATTTTAACTTTTTTAAATTGTATTTTAAATTTTTTATATATTACATATATATATATATATTACAAACTATAAAAGTGGTAATGTTTATTGGATTATATGATATTTTTGATAAATATTTTATTGATATAAACATGTTGTTATCTAATAATTGGTTATTATATTATGAGTGCAAGTCTGTCGACTACATTGTCAAATAAGTGAGGAAACAGCGTTTAAAAGGGCGATTTCTGTACTTTCTGATTTGCTCTAAACAATAATCATATGCCTATTCACATTAATATATAATGTGAGGATTAGACTCCAATTAAAGAGCAATTGGAAAATAATATGGATGAATCAGAAAGGCATTATGAATAATAAGTCAGTTTTATAAATTCACTGTAAGAGATAAGCCACATTAAAATCTCAATAAGCAGGAATTAATGACACAAAGAAAATTCGACGAGACTGTAATAACAGGCTGTAATAAAAAAAAAACGCTAGAATCGTGTTGAAGTCACAAAGGAAATCCAATACAAACAGAAACAATGAATCACTTTGATTGACTGAGAACGCACGATTCACATTTTGATTAGAACATTAAGAGCTCAAATATGCGTAATTAAAACCTACTTTTTTATGACTATACAATGACGCACAGTATAAACTACAAAGAGAACGATTGAAGCAAGATTTCTAAAGAAGGCCATTTAAAGATTTCATTGCAATGCTAGTTATGATAATAAAGCGGAGAAGACTCCAACGAAACTGATCACAAACTTCACAAAACACTGAAACCAAAACCGCTTCACAGCTTCTTTCATAACATGAAATCACCGCACAAGAAGAAAAAAAAAACATGAAAAACATTCAAGAAAAAAAGATGTCTTTTCATGGAGCTGTGAGTGCAACTGTGAAGGTCTTTTAAAAAGTTCTGCTGCAATTTACGTTTGGTTTACGGCGCCGCTCACATGCATTTGTCGTCAATGGCAGGAAGTGAGAAGAGTGGGTTATTGTTTTTAAGTAACTCATTAAAAAAAACCCTCCGGCACTTCTGTTTCCAGAGTAAGAAAAGCCGTAGATCGACTACTGTGAAGAAAGAAATACAACACGAGGAGAAGCCACTGTTCAGCTCGTTCACTCTCTACTCAACCTCCACACAAGACAAACCTGCTATATATTTAGGCCTGGTTTCAATATCACACCTTGATAAAATTATATATAGATGTGTATATACATACCATAAAACCTGTAATATAACACCATGGCGGCATAATTTTCAACTGTTCCATGAAGTTAGCGTTTCACGTGGCCTTCGACATGGTGACTCGATCTCAGACACAATGACTTGTCCCACAAATTCTAAATATCATCTGCAGCAAACAGCAACAACAACAATAGCAACAACAACTTTACTTCAATGTCAGAGCAGTGTTAGTGAAACACACTCATACAGATGGAGCGGAGACTACACAATCCCTTTAATTCAGACACACAGTTATTTAATGGTACATTTTTCTTTTCCATCAAACATTTTAGACGATCGACAAACAGAAAAAAACACAACAATAGCGTAAAAAAACGGCACAAAAACACTTTTAAAAGACTAAATAACACTAAAAAGAATGAAAAGGAGTCGTAATATGAGAATTGGCCAATGACGAACTTGGAAATGTTTCACGCAATTATTTATCTTTTTTAAACTTTAAAATAAATCCTAAACACGTTGAAAATGATCCTGTTTCATTGTAAGAAGGAGCAACTGAAGCGACTTGTCTTAAATGGAGACAATAAATGTTTAAATAAGGTAATTATGCAAAGTAACCGTCAGGGTATATCGCTGTGTGAGCAAAGAGTCGGCTGCAATTCTTCCTGTTTGCCAATATCAGGACGGGAGGCGCTGTTGCTTCCTATCAGTTTAAGAGATATTTTTCTTTTCTGTCTCTCCAAATCTGTTTCTCATTCTTTCTTTCTATACATTTTTTCTTTCCTTTATATCTATCCGTCGGTCCGTCCATCCAACTGATATCTATCCATCCATCCATCTTTCTTTTTGTCTCTGTCGGGTTGTTTGTCTGTCTAGTTACCTACCTGTCTGTCTGTCTGTCTGTCTGTCTGTCTGTCTCTCTCTCTCTCTCTCTCTCTCTCTCTGTATGTGTGTCTGCGTAACTTTTTGCCAGTCTTTCTATATTTGTCACTCTGTCTATCTTAACAGTGCAGTAACACAAAACATGCAAGCTGCACTCTAGCAACGACAATGTCAGTGAGGAAACTATGAAATTCTATGTGTGTGTGTGTGTGTGTGTGTGTGTGTGTATGAGCTTGAAGGTTTCTACACTACAAAAATGAATTCTTGACAAGACAAAAAATCTTGAAATTACACAATTAATCTTGGGGGGTTTTTTCAGACAAGATAAATTCACTGGCTTAGAATTAAGAGTAAAAGATTAATTCGCTTGTTGGAAAATAGTAAAGCCGTCTTACCAAGTAAAATTTTCTCGCCCCATTGGCAGATAATTTTACTTGATTTAAGCCTTTTTTACTACATCCTGTTTTTTATTTTCTTATTTTTTCATGTGCATTTTTGCAGTGTAAAAACCATCCACAGTCACAGTTTGGACAAAATTTTGAGCTCTGAAACAAGGTATTGGCTGTTTAGCCAAGTGCCAAATCTTTCATTTTGCGCATGAACACCCTTTTATTTTACCTTTGAAACACAACATTAGCAACGCTGCTGTTGCTGAGATTACAATATTCTTTGCCATCTGAAAGCTCTAAAATCTTACATTTGCAAGTCGAACGTTGCAATTTCTACAGTATATAAGCCGGAAAAATAGCATCATTTTTATTCAAATTTCAACATTTGTTTCCTTTTTATATGTATTTTTTATTGTCTACATTTGCTTTAGATATTCCTTTTACTGTGCTGTTGTAAAGATGCAATTTTCCCACTGTGGGATTGATAAAGGTTTCTTTCTTTCTTCTTTCTTGTTTTTCTAAGCTTTGCACAAATAGAATTGCTACTGACGTCAAGGAGATTCAGCAGGTCCAGTGGCGCACACACCACACCCGACCAGATCATGCTGAGAAATGTCCGTGTTTGAGAGAAGTTCCGTGTAACGGTAAAAAATATATCTGGAAATGTATAGCATAATGCAAATGAAACCAAAGTGATTATATAAAATACATACAAAATTACTTAGAATACATACAAAAAAGATGCGTAAATAAGGGAACTGCTGATTTGGTGAGACTAAATGTTTTGGAACTGATCGTGTAGCCTGGCAAAATGTCTAATATATATCAAACTACGTTCTAGTGGTGTAAAGTACTTGAGTAAATGGGCTTCGTTACTTCACTTAAGCATTTTTTGCTATTTATATTTGCATTCAGTAACAAAATATAAGCAACTTTTATTTTCTACTTGCCTACATTTTTGATGTAGAGCATCAGTACTCTTTACTCCACTACATTTGAATGCACACTTACTGTTGCTCATTACATTGTGAGCGACAAGTTGGCATATTTTTTGGGGGACAAGCGAGGTGATATCGCCATCTGCAGGTTTGTTGAAGGTACTGGATGCTATTTATCAGCTAAATCATGCGATCGTGAAACAGCGGCTGCACTTTTTTTGCACATTTGAGTCTGACTGAGACTGACTTTTTATTGTTTTTTAATCTATTTTGCTCGGCCATTTTGAAACATTGAGGTGATGAATTCAATTTTGATGATAATGAAATGAAACCTCATGAATAAAGAGGTTAAAATAAATCTTTTCAGTCCCATTTCTTGGTGGTTTTTGAGCCTGCATTCAGTAAAACACTTCTTTTAAAATTGTATACTTTACATCTTTGTCTTGGAATTGGTGACTTGTAATAGAGGCATTTTTTTACAATAAGGTATCCATATTTTTTCTCAAGTATGGTTAAAGTGCACTTTACACCTCTGCGAGTCACAAACCAAACTTTCTTGCTGCGAGGTAAACAGCGCTACCCACTGCGCCACCGTGTCGGCCCTAAAATCCACTCCAATTAATTTCGTGATTATTTATTCATGTCGATGATGAAGCAGCGGCAGGTTCAACGCTTCACCGTACTTAATGTACCTGCATAATTCATCACATTTCAAAGGAAAACATAAGAAGCCTGGCGCAAAGTTCAGGCAAGGTAAAGAAAAATGATGGTGTGTTTCCAGCAGGAGCATCTGTGTGAACAGAAAGCATAAACTGACAAGCCAAAGTGCTGCAGCATTATTAAAATATTGAGTCACTGCGACTGGAGCCTTGAATTTAATGTCTATTGAAGGGTGAGCGACAGTTACAGGTGCATGATAATGCAGCATAATGCAGACGACTGATCAAAGCACAGGAAGAGGAAACAGAATCCAGCCGCTGATTAGCTAGAAAAACACATTGCGTTTGCGCATTATTTAAGTGCAGCTCTTCAACCTGCGGCCATGGGCCAAATCTGGCCTGCCAATTATTCCACACACCTCAGAAAAACCCCAACGTCTCTGCTCCAACCATCACGAGACGCCGCATCATCAAAACCATGTTCTAATGCACATGCGGCTTCAAGGCATTTGGCTTATTAGAATTTCATCCAAGAATGATGGATGGAATATATATTTTTTTAGATATATATATTCATTTATTTTTTTTTTTACAGATCTTACATGTAGAATCTAGAATCAGTGGAGCGAGTCTCCAGTGGTTGTCAGTTTGATCAAATACATTTTAGAAAAATATATTTATAGGAAATTATGAACCATTTGGTGAAATGTCTAAAAATAAAAATAAATTAATCGATTTTTTTATTTGATTGTTGGTGAAGTGATTTACTGAAGACTGTCCAAAAACTTTACATTTTCAGTTTGTCACAAATTGTGCAATGTTAGTTTACAGTTTTAAGCCAAAAAGGAAAAACATACAAAAAAACAACTTTTACTTCTAAACTTTGTTCATTAAAATGTTTAAGATTGTTTTTTATTTCGAAATGAACTTGATATTCAGATTTATGTTTAAAAGATAATGGTCTAACTTTGCTATTCTGCAATTCAAGCAACAATTATAGCGGTCACCATGGACTACAACAACCATAATTACCGGTTTCCTGTCTTGTACCTGTTTTTCCTGGCTGTTGTTGTCAATTGCTTTATCTGTTTCACCTGTGCTCTCGTTCGTTATTCTAATTATTCTGCTTTCAATCTGAAAGTTTCTGTTTCAGTTTCGTCGCTAAATCAATTCATCGCTCAGCATCCAGAACGTCACAGTAGCATTGAAACATTTAGTAAATTGATACAAATTCTATTTAATGTTTGACCTGATAAAATGTCCACATTTACATCATAATGTAGTACTCCAGTGACTCGAGGGTTTTTCTCTTATTCTCTCTCATAAACCATATTTGGCTTTTATATTAAGATTTGTTTTGGTTCTTTAGGATTCTGCTCAAATATTTGACTGCTCTGATTAAACAAAATCAACTGATTATCATTTAAACGTCCACTATCGTTCAAGTTTGGGGTCACCTAAACAATTTTGTGAGTTCCATGAAAAGTCACACTTTATTTTCTAAGAACCGGGATAGACTGTTTCTGGCCATTTTTCTTCTGATTCTCAACCAAAGGAAGGTCAGTTTTATAGCTTCTTTAACCTGCTAAACAGTTTCCAGCAGTGCTAACATGATCAAACAAGGGTTTTCCAATCATCCATTATCTTTCCGACACAATTAGCAAACACATTGTACCATTATAACACTGGAGTGACAGTTGCTGGAAATGGGCCTCTATACACTTGTGTAGATATTGTACCAAAAACCAGATGATTATAGCTATAATAGTTTTGTACCTCATTAGCAATGTATAGAGTGTATTTCTGAAAAGCTAAACTTATTTTCATTGACGAAAACAGTGCTTTTCTTCAAAATATAAGGACATTTTAAAGTGACTCCAAACTTTTGAATGGTAGTGTATATCAACCCAACAAGATAATTTTTCATTTTCAATCGGTGGCTTAGAACAATATTTCGAGATTGTTCTCTTTTAATTCATCTTTTTTCAGACTGGAGGTGCTCTGGAAATCTGTCTTTGGGGAAAAACAGATTTACGTGCGGTGTCCTGATTTACAACATATATGAGAGTGTAGGTTGAGTCGAGACGTTATCACTCCAAACATGGCCGTTCAGATGGGACTGAGACGGGCTGAAGATCAGGAGCGCTGCCTTGGCAGACACCATTTAGTGGTCGGGTGATTCACGATAACCGTGGTCTTATCATTGAGGAGGAAGAAGATTGTGAGTGTGGAAGAGCCTCGGTTAGACTGATGTTAGTCATGCATTTCATGTCATACGGTGTAATTGCGTGACTTATGAGCCGAGCGGCGAATCCCGGGGCTTGTGTTAAATATGGTATTTAGAAAGGTCACATGTTCTAACCGCCAGCTAGACGCTATTATATAAGAGCTAAATTGATATAAGACTTTTTGGCATATTTACTACCGTGAACTCTGGACCAGATCACTCTTCAATGATTTTAATGATTGTACTCGAATTATTTTCTTCATCTGCTGTACGCGTTTTCTTCATCAGAAGCTCCTACGTAGTTTTTTTTTTCATGTTTTCTGTTGCTTTAACCAAAAGACTCGATTTATTTTCCTACATTCATAAACAAAAGTGACACTAAACTGACTTTGAGAAGTGAAATTGCAAAGGTCAAGCCAACAAAATAGCTCAATATTTCCCAAGCGGACCTCATTCAGAATGTATGAGGGATTAAAGTTTGATCACCGATCTGTTTTCCCATACAAATCGCACGGTCAGACGACCATAAGGCAAGGTGCATCTGAAACACAAAGTGCATCGGGAAAGCTGCATTTACCGTCTCATATGTCCGCTTGACCTGACCCCGAGAATTGCCTTGCATGTCCAGATTATTCTGTCAAAAATAGTCATTGTTATGTGAATTCAGCAACTTACTCTTGTTACCGCATGTCTATTTTGAGATGCTGACTTGGTGGTTGGTTAGTGGAAATTAAACACAGTGATTTATGTGACAATGCAAATGTTTTGAAGGGTCGATGTTGAATTCTTGACCCAAAAAGATAAAAAAAAAAAAGCCAAAAGATCTTGAAATTACACAATTAATCTTGTTTTTTTTTTTCAGACAAGATAAATTAACTAGCTTAGAATTAAGAGTAAAAGATTCATTTTCATAAAAAGATTTATTTTCACATTCATATCATTGTTTACTTGTTTGCTATCTTACCAAGGAAACATTTCTTACCCCATTGACAGATAAGTTTACTTGATTTAAGTATTTTTACTCCTTTTGTGAGTAAACAGAAATGTGAAGAGTGAAGTGAAGTTCAAGTGAAGAGAAACCTGACAGCAGGAGGAGAAGAATAAAGGAGCAGAAATCTGAAATCCACTCTGAGAAGAACATTGGGAAATAACTAAAAATGAAAAGAAAGTAGGTAGTTTCCACAAGCTCTTTACCCTTTAGCAATGTAATTAGTAAGACAGTCAAGGTTCACTGAAGGTAAAGAGTGGAAAGTGACAAAAGTTGTTCTCTGGATTTAACCCATTCATCCAGGGTAGACTTACACTGTGGCTCCCAGGAATCCGATCTGGTCTTACTTAAATGATGTTGTGGCACCTGGTTCATTTGTGTAGGCTTCAAACTTGCAACTGTCCAACCCAACTTGGAAATCGAACACAAAAGAATTAAACTTTAAATCTGAAGCTATGATGAACAACCTACAAAAACGATCAATTCTGGTTGGTTGGAATCCATTTGCACCAGCTGGTTCGATCCGAACGTTTATTCAAGTGTTTGCATTTCTGCAAAAAATAAATTCTTGACAAGCCAAAAAATCTTGAAATTAGACAATAGACAATAAATCTTATCTTTATTTCTTACAAGATAAAATAACTAGCTTACAATTAGGAGTGAAAGATTAATTGGCTTGTTTAGAGAAAATAGGACTTGCTGTCTTAACAGTCAAGATTTTCTCACCCCAATGGCAGATAATTGTACATGATTTAAGGTTGCTTTTATTCATTTTGTTTTTTATTTTTGTTTTTCTTGTGGATGTGGATTTTTTACTGTGCGCTCTAAACACGGAAATGTCGTCATGATCTTTTACGTTAATACTCATGAACGCATACGCGTAATAACACTACAGTGTATGAGCTTTTGAATTGTTCCAAAAAATTTTAGAAATTTCTAGAAATAAACAAACGACACATTCGCTTGACAAACTTTGAACAACAGCAGTGCTTTTGGATGCTTTGTTTCAGCAGCGTCTAAATTAAAATTGTCATTGTAGCATTGTATAAATTTGTAATTTTTTTTATCTAATTGCATCATCACTTTGTTTTTCAGGGGAGACAAGACAAGCACCATTGTTGAATAAATTGTGTTTACCTTTAATGTAAAATTTTGGTCTAAAAAAACAGTCTCTATTTGGCTTATGTAATAGTGCTTGTTACAATTCAGAACAAGCGGATGTTCGGATTTAACGGGAATGTGAACAATTGCGCAAATAATTGGCTTTTGCAAAACATCCAACGCAGAACTCAACTACAGTACAAACTAAATTCACTTAGATGTGCGAGCAAATAAATAAATAAATAACTGAACCCCAACAATCAGCTTTTGACAGCATTAAGTATACGCCTTGTGAGAACGCACAAAGTGTTAGGAGTGAGAAATCGTGATTGACAACTGGGATGGAAAGAGAGCGTAGGGGGATGCGCAGCCTCCTGTATTCCTGACAATTACCGGGTATCAAATTAAAATTTAAAACCCCAATTCCCTGCTTATAATAATTCAAAGATAGCAATGCTAGGGGAGAAACGGAAAGTAAGTGCACGTGCTCAGGAGCTGCATTGTTTTCCAGCAGCAGAGAAAAGGAGGGATAAATAAAGGGCATAATAGAGAGTCGTGGCGTCTGAAGGGAGTCGAGGAGACGAGGCTGAGGGGTCGTCACTGTAATTACACGACGGCTTGGTGAATGGAGGGGAACTTCACCTTTCCAATGATCTGCCATTATTCTGCATTTCTCCAGACTTGAATGGCCCCGCCCACAGCTCCTACTCATCTCCCTCACGCCGGCTGTGGATGGCGTCACCGCCTGCTGGCATTGTTCCTCCAGAGTTCTCGTTTCACTGGTGATGTGATGGCCAGGGGTCAGAGAACGCTCTTCATCATTACAGGATAGATGGATTGTGTCTGGATTCGATGGGCGTGGGATCTTTCAATGCATATTATCTTCTTGTGGTTATCAGCTAGATGATTGGCTTGACAGGTGAATTCAGTACAGTACGTCGACGGATTTACAAAATGCTGATTGGGTCGGAAATCAAAGCATCTACTCAATAAACTGTTTGTGTGTGTGTGTGTGTGTGTGTGTGTGTGTGTGTGTGTGTGTGTGTGTGTGTGTGTGTTGGATGGGGCAGGTTGATTAATTGTGACCAATGTCATTGTTTGTATTTTGTTTTACTATACTTTACTTTTTTTATTAAATTTTATTTTATATATATATTTCTTTATATTTAGCTTTACATTTATTTCGTATTTGTTATTTATATATTTATAGTATATAAAATGTACAAAAGTAATTTTTAAAAAGTACAATATATTTATATTATATAAAATGTACAAAAGTACAACTCGAGTGATGCGCTCGGCTAACATCCTGGTGATGTCAGGGCTCATCCTGCTACATCACAGTTATCGCGGGATTATCACAAGATTTCAAATGCTGAATGTAACATGTTTTTATTACAGTTATTACGACATTTTATCATATTATAAAAGCTGTTTTTTTATTGGGACGAATTATTGAATTTACATGCATAATGGTGCCCATTTTATGAAATGTCCATTTTACGAAACGGCTGTTTCTTTTTAAAGTTATCTGTTGTTGTGTTTTTCCTTTTTTTTATTTGACTGTAACAGTTTTATTCCAGAAAACAACTGATCCATTTTATGTCTACGCATTCAACAAACACAAACTTTATGCTCCATTCCATTGAATCAACTTCATGTTTCCCGGAATCAAACCCAAAGCCTTGGTGTTGTCAACAACAGATTAAACGCATGGCAGTAGAAAACACACGGTTACAGTATCAGCACTGTCCAGACAGACTGTCATAATTGTACTCTAGGGAAAATGGCTAAAAAATGGCTCAGTGACAGTTGGTTGATTGTCGGAAGAGTTTGAAAATGGACAGTACCAGCGCGGACCACCATTAAAACCTTAAGTAGACACGTCCTGCTAAAGCGCCCAACTATAAAACACCCCATTTGACCACAACTAGCTCTGTGTCGGGTACAGTAAGCTTATGGCGGCTCAAAACACTCAAGCAAAATGGCTCAATCCATTTTCCAAAAGAATCTATCGGACTTTGGCGTGGTGAGAGGATCGTGTTTGTTCAGAGATCCAGCTGAGTAGAAATGATCCACAGGAAGAGCGACAGAGAAAGGGGCAGGACGCAAACATCACATTACCATGTAATCACACTCCAGGTAAACGAGACTTACGTGATTGCACTATAAAGCGCTGCAGATACTGTCTTTACCTTTCACACGCCTTGTCTGGGGACACTTAGGAAACGAGGATCGTAAAGATGGCTGCTCCAAGTCGAACAGGCTGTGCATATTAAAGTTCAGGAAGTTTCAGAAACCTCTGCGGAGATCCGAGTTGCTAAATAATTAAGCGAGCTACACTCGGTGTTAATATTGTGCGATAAACGAATGCAAGGATGCTGCAAGGTGACAAGCCAGATGTACGCGGCCCACCAGCATCTCCTCCATCCATCAAAACACCATTAGAATATGACTTACAGACGCTCACGTGTGGAAGTCGCTCGGATTTCTCTGCTTTAGCGACACTGTGATTTAATTACAGCGACGGTCTTAAATGAGTGTTAGTGACTGAGGGGAACCACGGATGATGAACTACGGATGAGAAATTATAGTTCTTTGTGCCAAATTGAAATGGCGTTGGCAGAAATAGCGGATATTCACGTCTGACTGGAGATCAGATGCACTTTTTAAACTCTTTGACTCATCGTCACCCTGAAGGTGATAAACAAACCGAGACTTTTATCTTGAAACCTTCTCGGCTGTTTTGATTTAAAGCCTTCCACATAAATAAAGCTCATTTCCAGCAGTGCGAACATTTGCGAAAATATGAAAAAGCCTGAAGTAAAACAAAAACCCGCTGTATTTAAAGAGGAACTGTAGTTAAGGTAAGTTTAAATATGAAGTCAAGTCAACTTTATTTGTAAAAGCACTTTTTAAAACAGCAGACTGACCAAAGTGTTTAACATTAAAATGGCAGTGTTACATAATCAAACGTTACAGTCACAATAAAAAACATAAATATATATATAACTAAATCAAAAGATTAAAAACGACTGAAATGGAACCGAATTAAAAATTATGTATAGATAAAATAAATTTGTTGATGTTATAACATAAGCAAAAACATAATTTGAAAATGGGGTCATTTAATACAATATTAACCTTTTGCATCTTTTACTTTGGATTATTTTGAAATTCTGTAGTTATATTACATTTACTGAATTTGTAAAAATACCAAACACATCACCTAGCCTAGCATTGAGCCACTAGCTACTTATACAGGACTCCAATACCCACAAGCCTCCATGTCAGGGTATCACATGACCATGCAAGTCATATAGCAACACCCCCAGCAGAGCAACTCGACTGAACTGTTTTTAGATTTTTTATTGATATTTTTTTATTGATATCTAATGTCTATTTTTAATTCTCACTAATTACCAAATTTCTCGTATTATAATAGAGATTAATAATAGATTAAGATTAAGATTAATAATTATTATTTTTATAATAAATGTCACATTGAAGTTTTTCGATTGCACGCAAATAAAATGCTGTTTTAAACGCATTATCATAATAATTACTAACGCATGTTTTTTTTAACTCGTGAGTTAATTGTATTTCAATCTTTCCATCATTTTATATTTTCCACACAGTACGAAAGGCATTAATGCGGATACTTTGTGCAGGATTAAGGAAGCTGCCACTTGAATCCATTCCCAAGATTTGTATTTTTAGCGTTGATAAGTGAAACGTGCCTTGTTTCCCATCTGTAGTTGTGTTTTTTTCTTCTTGGCCATGGTCTGTCTTCATTACCTACAAGCTGAAAAAGAAGAGTGATTTGTGCGGTGACAGCAGTGTGGTCAGTATTCCAGACAATTCCGACTGAGCGTAGCACATTACACGTCTCGGTTTAAACAGAACAAGGCCTAATGTCCGTGTTTCTGTGAGGCGGCTTCTGTGTTTCAACCTGTCTTCTTCATTCAGCTCAAGCGCGACAATTGCTCAGAACTGTGAGGCAAAATAAAAGCCATGTTTAGGCTTTGCCAAGATGCTATTGGACGAAACTCTATTTGAGTCTGGCGTCTCACTCAAGCACATCAAGGGATTAGATTTGTGTGCGTGTGTGTGTGTGTGTGTGTGTGTGTGTGGGTGTGTGTGCGTGTGTGTGTGTGTGTGTGTGTGTGTGAGAGAGAGAGAGAGAGAGAGAGAGAGAGAGAGAGAGAGAGAGAGAGAGAAAGAGAAAGAGAATGAAAGAGAGAGAAAGTCTTCAGACTAAGTAATATAAATTGATTAATATATTAAAATATAACTAATTACATATTTATTGGATTTTAAAGACCATTCAAATATAAAAATGCATAATGTTCAATGATAAATATCACAGTGAAGTTTCAGATTTGGATACTAATTCATATTTCAAATATTTGTATTAATATTGCAACAAAAAAACAATCAATTTAATGTGGAGGAACAAAGTAGAGGTAGAGAGAGAAGGTGAAAGAAATAGTGAAAGAGAGAGAGAGAGAGAGAGAGAGAGAGAGAGAGAGAGAGAGAGAGAGAGAGAGAAAAAAGCAAGTAATAGAAGCATGCACTCACAGAGATGTACTGTAGAACGAAAGAGACTAAGAAACAGAGAGAAAGAGAGAGAGAGATTGAGAGACAGAACTACACTGATAGAGTGAGATACAGCAGGGGGGGGGCACAGATGTAGAGAGAGAAAATACATAAACAAAAAAAAACAGAGGGAGACGGAAAGAAAAAAACCGAGGTCAAGTGAGAGAAGGAGAGACAGGACGTGTGTAATGGCGTATTACACAACAGACAGACACCGGCCCAGATTCTTCGGATTTAAACGAGACAAAACGTAATAATAGAAAGGGAATTTCACTCGGACTAAAGGAAATGGACGTCAGCTAGTTAAGTCAAGAGGATTTACATCGACGGGTTCAGACTCGACTGGTTATCTGCTGGTTCTTGTGAACTGGATTTATCGGCACGTTGTGGTTCTGTCGTAAAGTCTGACAGGCGATAAAATGGCAGCGACAGGTGGTAGTTTCACAAGCACTTTCTGTGTTTCATAAACCACACTTGCCCCATCATCCACACACGAGCCAACAGGATATTCGCACTTGCCGTTTCACAAGCCGGATGACGTCGGTTTTGACGAACGTAAGTCGTTTGTTGAAAATCTCTTTTCTTGCTCGGTGATTTAAAAGCCTGACTGTAGAATATTTGAATCTGACCTTGTGGATAAAACTCATTCTTTATTCATCAATGACTAAATGCCTGAAAAAAGTTTCTCTGTTGAATATCTTATTTTTAGTTCAACATACTGCAGGATATTATCCATCTACCTACGCAAATTTAATTTATTAGTTAAATTAATCCTCCAAACAGCCTTTGTACGTACATTTCTACTCTGTGTTTTTTTTATTGTGACTGAAACCCGCTCATGCGTTACCATTTATAAAAGAAACAGCATTGTTCCTCGTTAAATTATAAATAAATATATACATTATCTATCTATCTATTTTTCTATTTATCTATCTATCTATCTATCTATCTATCTATCTATCTATCCATCCATCCATCCATCCATCCATCCATCCGCCTGTCTGTCTGTCTGTCGGCCTTCTGTCTGTCTGAAAATATTTATTCATCCATCATCCATCCTTCCACCCATCTACCTAATAATCAATCTATCTATTGATATATCTGTCCATCCTTCCATTCATTGAAATATAAAAAAGACATTTAACACCCCAATGTTTCAAAATGGCAGAACAAAAAAGACAAAAAAAAAAAAAAGCAAAAAGTCAGTCTCAGTCAAACTCAAATGTGTAAAAAAAAAAGTGGAGCAGCATTCACGTGATTGAGCTCATAAATAGCATCCAGTACCGTCAGCATCCTACAGATGGCGATATCACCTCGAGAAATTAACTGGTAGAAAAGGATGTCGGCTTGTCACAGTGTAACGGTAAGTATTCGTTCAAATGTAGTGGAATAAAGAGTACAGATATTCAATCACAAATGTAGTCAAGTAGAGAGTAAAAGTTGCCTATATTTTTCATACTCAGGAAAAATACAAAATAGCTTAATTTAAAAAAAAAATTATAATGAAAGTAACAAAGTCCATTTCTTCAAGTACTTTCCACCACTGATATTGACATACAGCATATGAAACTACTGTATTTATTTGAATTTAAGCACCCTTAAAGTTTTTGAGCGTATAAAACCGAATAAAGAGGTGCTTATATTTGTGTAAATATGGTATATAAAAGTAAAGTGAGTGAGTAAAGTCCTCTTCTGAGTCTTTAAGGTCTAGTTGTCTAGTTGAGTGACTTCTCAAGTCATTAGGACGGTTTCTCTGCATTAAGATTATACAAAGAGATGCAGTGTACTTACTGTAGTAAACAAAATAAATTTGAAATGAAAATTATTGCAAATTTACAGCTAAATGCACTTAATGCAGAAAGTATAATTTCAATGATTCATTTATTCACAATGCACACAAAAAATATATAGTCATGTCACGGTGGTTTTTGCCAAGTTAATCTTGGTAACATTATGTTTTCAAATCCACCTGTATAGTCATGGAAGATCTGTATAGTTTAACTTGACAAAAAAAAACACTTTTACACTTTAATAGACACTTTAATAGTGTTTCATCAAATTTTACGGTGCAAAGCTCTCATTTTTGTTGTCGCGATAAACAAAACAGACACTCTTACTAACACAATCACAATGTAACAAGTACCATTCAAATGTAGTGTAGTGAAAAGTACAGCTACTCAATCAGAAATGCAGTGGAGTTGAGAGTAAAAGCTGCTTTAATTTCTGATACTCAGTACAAGTACAAAGTAGCAAAAAAAACACTTAAGTAGAGTAACGAAGCCCATTTACTCAAGTACTTTACACCTCTGCTCAAGGACACTTGGAACCCACCAGACTGAAATTCAAAGTCCAACTCCCTTCCACAGGACCACAACTCCTTAGTGTTTTCCCTCAAAGCATCTTAAGCTGCTCAATCTTCCAGCCTATGAACAGGTTTGGACCCGAAGAAAAAACACATGACAAGCACAATCTGAAGCGTGGAGTGTAGAGAGATGTATAATAGGCGCAGGAGTGACCGGCTCTTTGACCCCGGTTCTGCTGACAGTCTGTGTGAGCTGAACTGAGGTGGCACTCAGACTGGGTCATGCAGCAGGCCCACACATCCCCTTCCCCATTGCTGAATTTTAAATAAAGGGCATCTGGAGGGAGCAGTGACCTGTCAACGCCTCCACCGATGCCACACAGGAGAGCGCTAAAGTGAGCATGGCAACACTGCCCCCTCCAGGTCTGCGAGGACACTGCAATGCCCGGCACTTCTCCAGTCTTTCAATAAAAGCTGCGTCGGTTTCGCTGGAGGCAGTAGATTATCAGCTCTGTGCCATGAAGGCATACAATCTGTAAGTGTTGGGATAAAGGGATGAGAGTGTATTAGCTCAGTGGTGCTTTAGTACCGTCTCACATACACAGTGTGTAAATAACGTGTTGGGGACGTGAGTGAAAGGTGTGAAGGATATGTTTGCACAATGGAGAAACAGCATTTTTGTTTTGCAATGAGAAATTAACTGTGGCTAGATTAAAACTGGCCTAGACTGAATGCTCTGTTATTGTGGCAATAGAAGTTAGAAATAGTTTTTCCTAGCCATTGTCGACAAAATGGGCTGCTCACAGATCATCATAGCCATTTAGCTTGTAATTAGGGACTCATTTCCAGTAGCACTTGTTTTCGCTGGCTTATTTTCACTAGGATTTTATTCATTACGGCATATTTTTACCAGAATTTATTTCCAGTATGGCTTGTTTTTGCTGTCTTATTTTCACTAGGTCATATTTTCACTAGAGCTTATTTTCACTAGGATTTTACACTTATTTTTCCCGTAGAGTTTATTTTCGCTCTCTTATTTTCACTATGGCACATTTTCCTTTGGACTTGTTTTCCGTAGGGCTTTTTGCTGTCTTATTTTCATTAGGTCTTATTTTCACTAGGGCTTATTTTCACTAGGACTTATTTTCATTAGGTCTTATTTTCACTAGGACTTATTTTCATTAGGTCTTATTTTCACTAGGACTTATTTTCATTAGGTCTTATTTTCACTAGGACTTATTTTCATTAGGTCTTATTTTCACTAGGACTTATTTTCATTAGGTCTTATTTTCACTAGGACTTATTTTCATTAGGTCTTATTTTCACTAGGGCTTTTTTTTACTAGGACTTATTTTCATTAGGTCTTATTTTCACTAGGGCTTTTTTTACTAGGACTTATTTTCATTAGGTCTTATTTTCACTAGGGCTTATTTTCATTTGGTCTTATTTTCACTAGGACTTATTTTCATTAGGTCGTATTATCACTAGGGCTTTTTTTACTAGGACTTATTTTCATTAGGTCTTATTTTCACTAGGGCTTATTTTCGCCGTCTTATTTTCACTAGGGCTTTTTTTCCCCCACTAGGGCTTTTTTACCACGTCATGCCATTTATGTATTTATGGGACGGACACCAAGTTGTTTTCTTTAGCACTTACAAGTGAAGTGACTTAAGTGAGTTATATAATTGGATTCGTTATTATATATTTTTGTTGTTCTTTTTCTTTATTCTGCTGTTTACAACTCAACAGGATGTAAGGGTAGAAACCAGATCAAGACTTGTAAAGTATATCAAGATGGGCAGTGTGTGTGTGTGTGTGTGTGTGTGTGTGTGTGTGTGTGTGTGTGTGTGTGTGCGTGCTGATGTGTCTCAAACATCCCTGTAGCAGTTTTTACATATATTTTTCAGCGGGCATCTGTGAATTGATCGGTCTTGACATTTTTATTTTTGTTTTACACTCCATAGACAACTTTTTTCTCTCATCTGGTTTACACCGCGCTCATCGCTAAAAGTGGACCCCTGCAGTCCCCCTCCACGTCTTTCACTTCACATCCTGTTCGCTTTTTTCCAGCTCTGACAACTTCTCTCTTTGATGCCGCAGCACCACATGGTCTCGCAAGCCTCCGTTTCCCCTGAAGAGAAAGACTGACTGCTGTCAGGGAAAAAGACAGGAGGAGAAAAACTGAAAGGACAGTAGAAGCAACACCCAATACAGATTTTGCAGTTTTTGAACGATATTGTCATATTCAAGTTCTACTAGGCAGCTTTTTCCGAGTAAACATTGCAGTCTCGTTACCCTGTCGGCTCCATTTTTCTGATTTTGTGTGTATTCAGAGGCACATTTTCTGGTCTTTCAGGCGTTTTTTAAGTACAAACCTGTAGTTTCAGGGACGCTTATCTGCTTTATGATTAGTCTTTTTCAATGACATTTTTCTCACATGCAGCCCGTGGAGATTTGATTAAATTGAACAGATTAATCAAATCAAATTCAAATTTGAATTATCAACAGTTATACCATGCTTTATTTTACTCAATTTTTTTGAGATTTCAATCACAATCATTTAATTTTAAAAAATACATCAACGTTAATCAGGTTGAGCACTAATTAGAAAAAAGGCCTAGCTAGAAAACAAGAGCTGGCAGAGTTTGTTTAAAAGATAAGCGGTTGGTCATAAGAAAGGAATTATGATCTCAGTTGTGAATGTTTTGTGAAATAATTTTTTACTTATTCACTTATTTACTTATCATTCTATATTGTGTCTATTGTTGACAAATCCCCATTTTTTTTATTTTGACGTTTTATGACCGCTGGTCAGAATCCAAGCTGAATCCTCGTAAATAAAAATAAACATTGCACGTCGTTTGTCATTTGTGTCAAAAACGACGTGGTCTTTTTTTTTCTATCTGAATTTCATCTAAAGCAGTACATAAATGTCATAAAAAAATGTAACTGCTATTTATTTTAAGAAATCAATGTTTAAACCGTATATTCGTCAATGAAGAATTGAAGAACAAGTACATTGTGCTCATAACTGACAGAAACAATACGCTCTGTCAAGATTCATGAATGTACAGTACATAACTTACTTATGCTTTATTCGTGTCGCCAGTTGATGATGTCACCAAAAATACCGGTATTTTTAAAACGTTGTGTGAATAGTTCTTTACCGTTAAAATGCAGGAATGGCAGCGCTTGTGTGAACATCATTTACCGGTAAAGTGTAAATTTCCTGCATCTTACCGGCATTGCTGCGTGAGAACGGCTAATGATGGAGAAGCAGAGCGTGTCATCACAAACCCAACAAATAGGGTGTGTGTCTGACGTCCGCCAAGACGTCCCCTGAGTCTGACTCAACGAACCACTGGGGATCGATCAAACCCAGTATAAGAACCACTGGTCTAGAACATCAACAGTGTGTGGAAGTCTGACTCTGTCTGGGAGAACTAAAGAACGGGATCATCCGAGTTCTTCCAGCCCGAGCACGCTCTGCATAATTAACACGCCGTGATTATCCGAAATCAACAAGGACATCAGAGAAAAGCCAAGTCTGCTTTCCAAGCAAGAGGCTGCGTGGGCCACTTCTCAGCGCTCCAGATCAATCCCCGTGCAATTCCCAGAGTGGTTGAGCGCGTAGGAGAGTTCAAAGATTTGCAGCGAGTCTTCCCCGAGCGCTGCTGAAGATTCTGGTCTTTGCCTAGTCGACACATTTCGGAGCTGCCGTTCCTCGCCCGCCTCGGTTCGCAGGTCAAACCAGGAGATTCGGAGTGTGTGCTGGCGTATTCACAGCTACAAACATCATTATCCACGTCCAACAGCTCGGATGCGCATGCAGAAGAGCGTCTGAAGGGCAGCGGATGAGGTTTGCACACCTCTCTATCATTCGCTGAGGAAATTGGATAGCAGGGTGTGAGATGAGCCATTTTCCAGCCCAATTGCAACTCAGCGCCTACAAGGGCAGTGTGTCAGGTAATCCAGACTCCAGCGCCGACGCGTTCACACAGCATCCAGCATTATTTAAGGCTCTGGAGGGAACAGTCATTACCACGACGCTAATGTCCTCTCTACTCTTCCTTGCCGCTGATGCTGGACATTAACATTCTGCCAGCGAGGGCTTTCCACTCGCCTCGTCCTCTATTTCAGCACTGCTAAATATACATTCTTCACAAGCCCAAAGATCTTGAAATGACACAATGAATCTTGTTTTTTTTTCGGACTGGATTAATTAACTAGCTTAGAATTAAGAGTAAAAGATCAATTTGCTTATTTTAAGAAAATAGGACTTGTTTCAAGCCAAGTAAAATTTTGTCACCCCATTTGCAGATCATTTTACTTGATTTAAGTTTTTTTTTTTTTACAAAATCACATTTAATGTAATGATCAAACACTGCAGGTTGGAGATGCCCGTATGAAAACATTTCCAATGTGAACATGTGAAATATATTAACATGGTATTTTTTGTCCTATCAATTGCTACCAGTTCAGTTTTTTGTTAAAAAGAAAAGCTAAAGTGATCGCTAACGCAGTTTAAAAAAGAGCTTAAAATGATTTTAAACGCTTGAAGCCAGAAAACTCTGAAAATCCCCAAACGTCCCGACAAAAAACCCTAAGAAAAAAAGCATATTGAAGCAAATTCTGCATAATTTGACCAAACACTTTAAGAGAATAAGAATACACTAGAAAAGATACAGGTGAAAATAAAAAGCAAAATGAGTAAAAGAAAAAAAACAATTTCAATCAAGTAAAATTATCTGCCATTAGGGTGAGAAATTTCTGCTTGGTTGAAGACAGATTGTTTGTTTTTGTTTCTGCATAGTTCTTGTTATCATTTGCTTTAATATAAAAAAGTAGTCGTTTCTTAAATTGAGAAACATTGTGTTCTTAAAATAAGATTAAAACTTAAGATTTATTTTTGCTTTAGATAATTCAGGCAGTTTACACGCCAATTCCCCGCAGGTCAGTAAATGAGGCTGTTTGTCTCCAGCCACACACAACACGACTTTTACACAAGACCACGTACAGTACAAAACGTAACACGGTCAGTAGCCTGACAACATAACTGTCAAAGTACAGCTTAATCTGACATGTCACTCCTCTTCTGCTCAGACGTCTCTCCAAAGAAGTGTCAGACAGGTAGGGCTAACATGACAGAGGTCAGACATGACAGTCAACTGAGCACCGACCGTGACAAGCCCACAGATCTGGAGAGAAAAAATACAGAAGCGCTTCCTGCGAGACTGGAATCAAGACGTTTACATTCAACGTAGAAATAAATATAGCAGCAAGCAGCAATTGTGGCGTTCACTGATTTCTGACAGTTTATACACCATCTCTTGTCCAATTTGGTTCATGTTGTATACAAACTGGCATCTTAGTAACACAAACTATTTTCCTGAGCTTTGTAACTGTGTGTTGTTCAGTTCAAAAGTTGAGTCAACAACCGTCGAGTCGTATAGGACACTGGTCTGGTGTTGATGTTCATTTTAGGTCTGGCGCATGTGTAAAAACAATAGTTGTAAAAATCCAGAAATATACAATTGGCTTGTTTTGAGCCTCTTACTTACGTGATAGGTAACACAGGTTATGTAAATATAGTATTCACCAAAGGAATTTTGATTTATTCGAGAACAAGTGATTTAGCGCCATCTAGTTTCCAATTGGTTTCAAACTTTGCACTTTCAGGTTAGGCATATCAAATTTAGTTTTTTCAGTCCTTACTAAATGCCTAATTAGCGCTCAAAAGGATTTTATTTATGGATATAATTTTTAATCAACGTTTTTTTATTTTAGATTAAAAAAATGCCTACTCAAATTTGTGTTGATTTTTTAGATAATGATTTTGGATTTTAGATTTATTTTTTTTTAAATGCCTGCTCCATGAATATAATATAGGATATGCGCCACTTCAGGGCCAAATTTATAAATATTCTAATCAAAAAATCTTATTCCATTTTAAACCTACCAACCACAAATAAAAGGCAGAACCACCTTATTTTTGCATGCCACTATAGATTTCTTCATTCTTGGACTTGTTAAATCTGCTTTAAATAATTATCGGCTTTTTCAACGCTTCGCCCAGTGACAATGATTTCCCAATGCATACTCAAAATCCAGATTTAATATACAGTATATTCCATTATTAAAGCGAGTACACAGTTCATTACCCAGCAGTGCTGCAGATCAGGCTTGAAAACATCTCCAGGTTTCCAGCCGTTTCCTCAACAGATGAAGAAATCGAACACTTGGTCCACGGAGCAATCATTGGCAGCACCAAGAACTCCAATGTTATAAATTACGTCCGAATCCTACTCATATCTTGACGTACCTACACATTCACTGAGCTTCATTAACATAACTCCATTATGCAGGCAAGGTGGTGTGGCTGGAGAGCATCATGAGAGAGAAGCTCTATTTATCTATTTATAGCGTGTACCTGGCATCTGGTGGACCAGCCTGATCTCTGTCTGCCAATTAATGGCGCAGTGAAGTCTGACTGCAGCTGAGGAAGAGTGGAGGACGTTTACTACAAAGTAAAAGCTTCTTCTCGGCTGCTTGAAGTGCAAATGACAAGAGTCTTCACAGCGACAAACCAGTGCCGATACTAAAGCTGGTAATGGAGTAGCTTTGCTGTCTGCGGTGTACACGTGTGATTTAATACATCGAAATAACTGCTAAACAAGCGATTGATTTTTTTTTTTTATATATTTTTTGTCAATTGGCCGTTTGATTTTATTAGCATTGCTTGGAAACGTTGCAGTGTCATAAACACATCACACTTTGTATTCAGATTATGTGGTGCTTTACTAGCCTGAAACTAGTATAAACTATTTAAAGTTGTACAAAAGACACACGATTGAGTTTTAAAATAGCTAGAAAAAGATTTAATTGATAGCTCGTATATAGCGGTTAACTTTTTATTTTTCGTTATTTTTAGAGTAACATGACTTAACCAGAACAAAACGTACTCCTCCGGGTTTATGTGTCACTTCACTGCGCAGTGTTGGGCAAGTTACTTACTTACTAATTACAATTACTTTTACAATTTTGTAATTATATTACTTTTCTAATTACTGTGTCTTAAGTAACTAAGTTACTGAATATACTCGAGCTATTGACAGAGACTGACAGTATTTTCTCCGCAGGAAGTGTCTCACATATTACTGTAATGTTATTATCTGTTTGTTTACATCACGTGAATCAGCGCTACAACAATTTTGAAGCGGAAAACTAAACTTTTACCACAAGTTTTTTTTACCATATAATGTTACCATTAATAAAATTAAATAATGATATTCAGCGAGTTAAATTATTTTACAATGTAATGTAACATTGTACATTTAAGTAACTGTAATTATATTACCTAAAAATGAACAGTAATCTATTACATTACATTTTAGGGAAAAGTATTAGGGAAAAAGTATTTTCACAGTACTGCATTACTTTGTATTGCGTTCCACCCAACACTGTCACTGCATTAATGTAACTTCACTGAGCAGTTAAATACAGAGAACAATTCCGATACGACCCCAGTGGCCATATTGACAATCTCACTCATATGAAGCACCAAAGAGCAGAAAAAAGTTAAAAAGCATGTGCAAACTGAAACAGCATGGCAAGAAATGGGATCAGAGTATAAAATTCGGAATTATCCATTCTGCCTGCATTTCTGCTATTCCAAAAGAGGGCGAAATGTATTTACAAGCCGGGTGAAAAGTAAGCAGAGTTGTATTAAAAAAAAAAACAGATTTGCCAAATGGAAAAGGCAGCGAGTGGCACAATGCGTTCTCGCCGTGCCCAGCTGGTGACAATGAGACGCGGGCCTGGCGCTCATTACATGCCGCCCAGTGGTGTGCTCCACATCCCATTGAATATCCCTCTTTGTGGTTTCCGGGGTGTCAGAGCGGCTTTCCGGCATAAAGCAAGAGCACCTCGGACTGACGTTATCTCAGGCAAACACTGCTCCGCACTCGCCAGACGGCTATTGAATTCCAGACGCTCTCGTACTTGGTGCCATTCCGGCCGGTTTGATGATGTATAGCCAGCCAAGCCGTGCCACTTGTAATCATGCAAACAAACAATATCGCAGGTAATTTGCATTGGGCGAGTTGTGGGAGAGTTGTCTCCAGCTTTGCATTGTTTACTAGCGTGGTTTGATTTTTTTTTTTTTTTTTTTGCTCGTTTTTTTTTATATTCCCTGCACAGTGCAGCGAGGAAGATAGAAGCGATATCTATCTGCATGATGGATTACTCTGCGCCTGTGGTTGAGGTACAGGAGCTGTTGCTCGGGCCACTTGACTGATAAATCGGATAAATGCTTCCAGAATCGACCAGTGTGAATGAATATGGAAGGGTTGTAGATGTTGGCGGGTTTTAAGGACGACAAATGCCAACTTGTTTTCAGACAAATCCTAATGATAACTGAATGTTAAGCCAGATTATTCTTCTGTAGAAATTTCCTTCCATCCATTTTCTAACGCTTAGTCCATGTCTTGGTCCTGAAGATGAGATTTATGCAGGTTTATCGTCTGTTTATCGTTGTATAAAAATTCCACTTTGTTTTGTTTCACATACTGATAAATAAAGGCTTTGGTCATTTTGGGTAAAGATAAGGCTGCCCACTGCTCCGAGATTATGTCTGTACTTTCACTGAATGGTTAAAATGCACGAGCACAATGGACACTGCCCCTAGTGGCCATATTAACACACTCACTCACTTTTACTTCACTTCAGTTAAGCTAAAAGCAGAGCACAAATGCAATAAAAAATAAAAGTCCTTACAACCTGTTCTTGCTCTATAAATTAGCTAGACACATATTATAATGTTTACATTTTATTCATGTTTATATATATATAAATAAACCCTCAAAACAGCAGAGACTGTACAAATATGACCTACAAGTCCAACTAATATTATTTTTTGCCTGTAAAATCTTGTTTCTTTTTTCTTAATATGGTATTTTTATACCATTTTTTCATGTATTATTTCTTCCTATCACTACATTAGTCACTGTAAATGTGTTTTGTGATTTACTCCCGACAGAATCCAGTTCAATACATCCACTTCAAAATAGCCGAATAGCTTCATCATTTCAGCTCCATCTTCATAGATCTCGCCCAGCAGAATGAGAATCCGGTGTGTAATATGGCATTACGCTCCCTGATGCCACCAGACACTCGGTTTGTAATTAAAGTGTGAATGGATGGCACCGCAGTACAACAAAGTTCTCATTTAAATCCTAACTAATGGCATTGCAGTTAAGTGAGCCACGAGCCCCAGAGGCGTCGCAGCACAGCAACTCGTCTCAAAAACCCGTGTTCTTCTTGAATCTGTTCTCGCCATTGAAGCACTGCTTATCTTCTGCTGTGGTCAAAAGGTGCAAGTGGAGAAAGTCACACAGAAGCTTGAGCGGATTATTCAATGCGAAGCGATTAATAAAGCGAGAAGAGAAGTCAAGGATGCTCGGCCGCCACCGAACGTACAGCGCGTGTGGGCGACGAATTCTTTTTCCGAATCCAATTACAGGAACCTAATTGCATTCTGTAGTTAAAAGTAGAAATCTCATTCTGTCTGAGCCTTCGTGGCGTTGGGCATTATTATTAACGTTTATTTCATTTATTATTTTTTTTTAGACAATGGCTTCTCAACATGCAATTAACTAGCCTCTGCTGTCTGGGTGTGCAAAGTAGGAATATTTTATGTTTGTCGTATTCTTCCAAAGTTTATAAATGATGAGTGAAGTAAATGATTTATTGTCTGACTGGTCTGGAGATGTTTGTTTCAGCAGGGATTCTACATTGATCTCTGGCATTGATCGTGCAACAGGGTGTCAAACTCAGTAGGGAGGAACTCAAGACGCCAGTTGAATGCCAACCCAGGAAAGTCTCTGTCCACTGTGAATAGATGAACCTTCCGGAAAATATAACATTTGTCTAATTCACTTTAGTTTGACACTTAAGTCAGATTATTTGGAGCAATGTTTAATCGAGATTTGCACTATTGATCAAATTTTGGGGACGGACGCATGGATGGATGGATGGATGGATGGATGGGTGGGTGGAAGGTCCGAGAAAAGATGGATAGATGAAAACAAACAGCTGTGAATGGAAAGATTGATGAAGGAAGCAAGAATGGATAGATTGAAAAAAGATAAATGGGTGGATGGAATTTGCACAAATGATGAGTGGATGGAGGAAGGGAAGGAGGATTGGATAGAGAGATGGATGGGTGACGGAAGATGGATAAATGGATGGGATATCCATTGATGACGATTGGATGGAGCGAGGGAGAGATGGATGGATGGATGGAAGGGTAGATGGATGGATTGAAAAGAGATAAATGGATGGATAAATGGATGGCATATGCATGAAGGATGAATGGATGGCCAAGGGAGAGATGGATGGGTGATGGATGTATGGACAAATAAATGGATGGATGGATAGACAACAAAAGAATGGATAGCTGCATAGGTAGCTTGACATATGAATGGAAAATGATTATTAGATTTATGGATGGTAGGATGATGGATAGAAGGGGAAAAAAAGAATGAAGAAAGGATGGATCGAGGGATTTATGAAAGCAAAAAAAACTCTCCCGTTTACTGTAAGCTGTAAATGTAGATGTACTTTACTAAATGTAATATTTAAATACAGCTTGAAGCTTAATAAACGTTAAAGCCGTAAGGATTTGCCTGGGTCTTTTTCAAAAGTACAGCTTTACATTATCAAAGTTCTAAATAATAAATGAAACACTTGGTCGCGCTGTACAAGAGATCAAAACGGATCGATCAGGTTCATCTGAGTGAAGCTTGGACTGGAAGTGCCATGAGTTTATAACTGACCACTGAAGGTTAAATAAGTTCAAGTCTTAGTTATTGTCATTACATGGAAATGAAAAATAACCAATAGTTTGACATGTCAAAAGAATTTACACATTCATGGTTTCTCTCCAAACACACGGAGAAGACATTGTTTTATAGGCCGTCGTGATGGCCCTGGAAATGAATAAAGCTGAAAACGCAATTGACGCATTGCGTGCATGAGCGTGTTTGGATGTTACGGCTTATAAATGGAACGCCGGGTTCAGGTAGGTTTAGCTGAAAGATTAATGCGGAAATCTTCAAGGCCATCCATCTGTCTCAAGTTGTTTTATGTTCAACGGTGATCTTAACTGCAAGACCCCATAAATTACACCATAGACATACATTACCTTACCTGAACCTGGTGTTAAGTGGATCCTAATGAGATGGTAAATGCAGCGATCCTTACCTTAGATTTAAGTCAATGTCGTGAGTCACCAACTACTTCAAGCGTGGCAGAGAAGACGACGCAGGAAACTGAACAACAGCCTGGATTTAAAAAGAATAATCATTCTCAACCTATATTAGACAAAATCAAAGCGTTGGTGACAGTAAAGATCATGTGTCATTTTCTTCTAAATACTACAATGAAAAAAGTGAGTTTGAAATGGTGTCATTTAAAAATGCCTTAGTTTGCCAGATTAATTGTAAGTTTGAAAAAAAAAGTGATAATTGGTTTATGTGAGTAGTTAAAAAGCTACTTGTTTTAAAAAAGCAACTTTTCCACTTTTCTGAACAGATTTTCCATTTTTGGGTCACTGGGAGCAGGAGCCAATCACAACAACTCTGAGCCTGAAGGGTAGGACACGCCCTGCATTGGTGGCCAGCCAATCACAGTGCGGGACTCACAAAAACACACTTTCAAGCATCTATGGTCAATTTTTCCAACTTTCGGATGATTCTAATTATTAGTTTCTGGTCTTGGAGAGCTAAATGTATAACGGTTATGCTCTGTAGCATAAGGTCTGTTTGCGTAACACATCAGTACAATAAATCTACGCTGAGCTTTCCTGCAGCTTTATAAGGGAAGTGCAGGGTTTGCAACACCAAAGGTCTTAGGTTTGATTCTCAGGGAAAGATTGATCTTGTTCTGTTTTGAAAACGAAACAAATGTGTTATACTGTATCAATGTGTTTATATGCATGTAAAAAAATGATACGGAATCCACAAAATCCATATTGTGTCACAACTCAATACCGGTTTCCACATTAGTTTTTGTTAGACGTAAATTATTAGAACAGTCACATTTTTCACTGTATAGCAGACAAAGCGATTTGATTGTGTTTGACTCCGGTGTTCTTCATTTTGAACAGTTTTCTGTTTGCGCCAAAGCTTTTGCACCTGCTGGTCTCGTTTTCAAGAGCTAGCCCGTTAGCCTTTAGCACGACGAAATACCGGATGCAATATGATCTGTCTGTTCAAATATTAATGATTGTTTTTTGTTTAATCTTACTTCTTTCAGTGTCATTTTGTCCCTGTTAAGTTTAGCAATGTTTCTTTATTTCTGTTATTGAGCTAATAAAAACACCTATGCACGTCTGCCTCCAGAACCATTATTTAAAGAAATGAGCACCTATATATACGTGAATATAAATATTAAATAAATACGGTAATGCATTGATCATTGGGAAGGTCTCGTTCGGGATATCAGATTGAGTGATTTGTTAATATGGCCACTGGGGACCGTATCAAAATGATCACCCAAGTGAACACCCACAAACCCGGAGCAGTGGAAATAGGTGGAATAAAATGATTTAGGGATAAATTACTGATAAACGCTTTAATTCTAGGGAAGTGAAGGGCTGGTACAGATGGAAGCGTGGACATTGCTCTTCCAAATATTTCCAAAGCTGTTTATAAATAATCATACCGTACAAACCATTATTCCTACTCTAGATTACATTAGTAGGTTGTTTTGTATGTATGTACTACTATAAAGAATCCACAAAATCCATATTGTGTCACAACTCAATACCGGTTTCCACATTAATAGCGGTTTACCTAACCCTAACCCTTATGCCTATACAGGATTAATGTCATAAATATAAACGTGTTGGGCAAGAAAACGAGAAAACTCCAGCTGCAGAGAAAATGTCCGATCGTCATGCATCACCCTGAATATTCAAGACGAATCGTGGCTGTCATTAGTGAAATATTGCGCGGGACTTGTTCTGGGCATTTGTTTAGCAGTTGATCTCATGTCAGGTTTAATCCGAGGTGAATGCAGAATGGAGTGGACCTGCTTGTGTGGCTTATTGGTGTTTATAATCTCATTAACTGTTGCTGAAATGGCTTGTTGCATCATCTCCTAATGTGATGTGTTTTCCTTTGCTGTCAGCCTTCTTCTCCTGACAAGACTGAATGGATCTCAGCATTCCCTCGTCCCAGCAGCCAGACAGATGGTCTTATTCTTCCCTTGCACAAAGCCGAGAATGGCGGATCCGTCCACGCAAGTCCAGAGGTATTAATGATGTTCATTTTGGGAGCGCTTGCGTACATGACAGTTCATTTTCTGCATGGGCTCACAAAAGTCGATACGATCTTGTAAAGACAAATACCAGATAGCGCCTTCCCAACTGATGCGCTTTTCAGAAGCATTAATCAAGGAGGCTGGATGTGGAGGTGCGCCGCCCGCCCAGTGAGTCTCCACACATTAATAAAAGGAAGCAAATGATCTATGAATGAATTCATAGCAGGAACTGCCTTTATTAGAGTTGCTGCCAAGCCTCTGCTAAAGTCTCTGTGGAGATCTTTACCAAGACGAATTTAAACTCTTTTGGGCTGTGCTAACTTAGTGTTTCCCTCAAATAGTAATCTAAGTACCGTATTTACCCAAATATAAGCACCCCATGAATATAAGCACCCTCGTGATTTTTCAGGCTCCAAATAAAAAAAAATATATTTTTTTTTTCTGGTTAAAATACTACTTTTCTTTTTTTAACAAACCTAACTTGTGACTCGTATTACTTAAATGTTGTTTTTACTTAAAATAAAACTATACAGTAATCTATTCTAGCGGTCGAAACTACACCTCCCATCATGCTTTGCTGCTCACTGGTTCCCATGAGCCTTTGCGCTAAAAGAGCATAGAGTAAAGCTGACTGAGCTCGGTTTTTGTTAGACGTAAATTATTAGAACAGTCACATTTTTCACTGTATAGCAGACAAAGCGATTGGATTGTGTTTGACTCCGTGTTCTTCATTTTGAACAGTTTTCTGTTTGCGCCAAAACTTTTGCACCTGCTGGTCTCGTTTTCAAGAGCTAGCCCGTTAGCCTTTAGCACGACGAAATACCGGATGCAATATGATCTGTCTGTTCAAATATTAATGATTGTTTTTTGTTTAATCTTACTTCTTTCAGTGTCATTTGGTCCCTGTTAAGTTTAGCAATGTTTCTTTATTTCTGTTATTGAGCTAATAAAAACTCCTATGCACGTCTGCCTCCAGAACCATTATTTAAAGAAATGACCACCTATATTTACGTGAATATAAATATAAAATAAATACGGTAATGCATTGATCATTGGGAAGGTCTCGTTCGGGATATCAGATTGAGTGATTTGTTAATATGGCCACTGGGGACCGTATCAAAATTATCACCCAAGTGAACACCCACAAACCCGGAGCAGTGGAAATAGGTGGAATAAAATGATTTAGGGATAAATTACCGATAAACGCTTTAATTCTAGGGAAGTGAAGGGCTGGTACAGTTGGAATCTTGGACATTGCTCTTCCAAATATTTCCAAAGCTGTTTATAAATAATCATACCGTACAAACCATTGATCCTATTCTAGTTTACATTAGTAGGTTGTTTTGTATGTATGTACTACTATAAAGACTTTATTCCGGCTTTAAAAGCATCTACAAAACAAGCTTATAAAGCAAAAGTTACTATGTGGTAATATACACTATTCAAACTCACACTATCCTATTTAACTTATGATTCATTCGCGTAGTAATAAAACATTTTCAACATTTTCTTTATGTCTATAAAATGTTAAATAGCTTTGGGGCAAGATTGGCTGCCACTATATCTTAACCCAACTAGTAAAAAAAACACTACTTTTATTTATTACTACTAAACGCATTGAACGTAATGAATGATATATTTAAGCTAAATTCATATATTTGAAACTTTATAAGTTTATATATACAGACTATATATTATAAACTTTAAATATTGAAACTTATTTTATGTATTCTCCTTCTGTGTCTGTTTTAAGTTTGACATTTTCCATCTTTATTCTTGCTGATTTTAATTGAATTTATTATTGTCTTATTGGATTATTTTCTTTTTACGTAAAGCACGTTGATTTAACACGATGTATTAAAGATTTGCTAAATTTCATATAGCAAGTGATAAATATGTATAACTACACACGACTTGACTATTGATGCGCTTAGTTGGTAATCATATTCATTTTTGTCTGCCGTCCTGTGACATGACGCAATGTTCTGCAAGACTCCATTACCAGCAACAGCGACGCATGACTTAATAAAAAAAAAAAAAAAAAGTTTTGTGATGAAAAGTTGAGTAAGTTATGCTAACTGTAGCTGAATTGCAAATGCATCCGCATGCAAACATAAATCCCTGTCAAAGCCCGAGCGGAGCACTATTCAAGATGATGAATAAAAACAGCACATAGAGAAAGAAAGGATAAGAAAAATGATCTTTTCCTGTAGAAAACAGCTACAAAAGAGCTTTGATATTGCGGATCAATAGCTGGGAAACCTGGTGTCTCAGCTTCCCTTTTACCTGCAGGATAATGGGCCATTTAAAGATTTGTTATTTCTTCTTCTTCCTCTTTACCTGCTTCTTTTTTTCAGTGAAACATTACATTGTATCCCAAGTTATTCTCCTTTATTTAATGTCATATGATTTTGTCGCATGCTAGCAGAACATCTCCTATGCTAATTTAATCGCCTTCCTTTAGATTTCGTATAAACGGACAAAGGCATAAAGAGTCATCTTTACCACTTATCTACAATAACCCACAGCAGCTCCGTTTTCCACACACCAGTAGAACTAAGAGCGACACGTGTTATTTACAAGCGTGTGTTTTGCATTGTTAGCCTGCGAGTACAATAAGAAGAGTCTAGAAGCTGCTTTTCATTCGCTTGCTCTCCTCTGATGCGGATTCTGTCACCGTGCAGATGCGGACGCCAACGTTTCTTTGTGTTTTTCATCCTCGCGATTAGTGTCTTGGCAATCTGCAGAGCAGCAATCTTCCGCAGAAGCAAGCTGTTTGAAACGTCTATGATGAGAAGAAGCTTGAGCACAGTGGAGTGCTTTCGGAATAAGAACATTAGCATGCTAATTTAAAAAGACGTGTGTGCCCATGTGCTTTCTGCTCTATCATGAGTCCACTGTGAAAAACGCAAAAAGTCGTCTGGAGATGTACGTGATCGTCTTTCAATAATCTCGGTTTTAGTGGCATCAGATCCTCAAATCAGCAAAGCCTAATTAGCTAAGATAGTTTTGGTAGCATCAGGGTTGTGGGTTCAATTCCCAAGTCATTGTTTGGAAAGTCCAGAGTCAAGACCCAAGTCAAGAGCCAACAAGTCTCAAGACAAGTCCAAAGTCCTACAGAGACTTTCAAGTCTTTTTACTGTAACAGAAAAATATATATTATTTATACTTTGTGTATGGTTGTAAGATGTATTTATTAACCAAACATTTTTTAATGAAAGACTATTGCTCAGATACATAAATATTAAGGTTGTCAAAATTAGCGCGTTAACGCATGCGACCGATTTTAAATGCTTAATTGATGTTAGAATATTTTTAATATTTAATAACTTAAATCTTATTTCCAATATTAATATTAAGATCTTATTATATTTTCAGGCCAAGGCTGAAAGCTGTAGAATTGTTTTATACTTGTGTCTCCAAGAGACATAGATTAGTAACTAAAATCTAGATAATGCAAGATAATTTGACGTTGACGTAAATCCCAATTCCGGTAAAC
>MU204250.1:9906782-9931839 GCA_017309775.1 Paedocypris sp. Pulau Singkep | reverse complement strand
AATTGAGCTATTCATTTTTAATGTGCTTGCAGTTTTTTTTCTCACTTAGGGTGTGGCGACGTGCAATGAATAAGAGCAAGGAAGGATTTTAGATGGAGAGCTTCACTTTGAAACTTTGCCAGATAGATCTGTAAAAAAAATCCTCTTTTTGGCACTAATTGTGATAAACTGGCAGACAGATTGGGGCATGAATCTCTCAATTCACTGGCCAATCTACGTTCCGACTCTCACCTATGGTCATGAACTTTGGGTCAAAATTCTTGGTACAAGAGGCTGGAAAAGGGTTTTGTCTATGAGTGGCAGGGTGCACCCTAAGAGTACGGGTGAGGAGCTCGGACACCCTGGAGAAACTAATAAGAGATGCTTCCCCACATAGAGAGGAGTCTTCTGATGTGGCTTGGGCATCAATTGCCCCCGGAATGTCTCCCAAAGAAGGTGATGCGGACATGTCCCACCAAGAGGAGGTCTATAGGAAGACCCATGACACACGGGCCTGGTACAAGCTCTCAAGGCTGGCATGGTGGTGACTTCCGCCCATCTGGCAACTCTAAAAAATGGACAACATTTTCCGTGTTGTCTTTATTTCAGATTGGATCATCAAGACCAAACGTTGGTGTGATATTCTCAGTAAACCAGCGAATGATCCACCGATCTTCTAGCTCTAACCCTATCTCACTGATAACCTACAGTGCATCAGATCCAACCCCAGGCCACTAGCTGTCCACCACCATGGCCTTATATAACACGAGCCAATCTGTTATCCTGCGAGCGCTGACCGGAGGTCTGATTGGAGGGTAATGAAAAAGCGATAAGAGCTTTTTATTATTTCTCCTCTGGCTTTTGCCAATCACAACCGTAGAGACATATTAAACGACAACAAGACATATGGGAAAAGAAAAGAGATTATGAGAGAAAGGCAGTTTATCAGACGGGATTACGGCACAAAACTGCAGATTAAAGATAACCAAGACCGCAGGGCGACTTCATGAGGCGTATTATTTGATAGTTCTTCAGCGAGAACGTTCTTCACACTCTCGTAGGGAGTTGGAGAAAAGCAGCAAAACGATAGATCTGCTTTTCGTTGCTTTCAAGAGCCAATGACAGTGAAGCTTAAAGACAGCTGTCGAGAAAAATACCTCACCGTCGGGATGTTTCCTTGCATCTTCGGGGAACCCAGGCAACATGACAGTTTGCCCAGGGCACAACGAAACCCTTTTCCAACCTACAGAGTGGGGATGGCAAACTAGTCACACCACGTTATTTCCTCCATGATGTTTGGGCATAAACGTGTCCACGGGCTACGCTTCCTGCAGCCTGTGTTTATTCATCTAACTGGTTATCACTGCCTTCCGTCTCCCTGGGAGTTTGCACAGAGCTAGGTGAGTGTAGGAGCAAGGGCCTGATGACATCCAGTCTAATCATCTCTGAGCAAACTCTAATGTCTGACTCATGACTCATTGAGGTTTGAAAACACATTTCCTGCGGAAAATATCCACGAGGGTTCCGGGCGACGGAATTCATGCTGAAAAGTGTCTCTTTCACGCTGTTGGACAGCTGTGATAACCATTATGCTATGGGACGGTCTGCTTTGAATCTGCAGTGAATGCATGTGAGTTTGAACAAAACTGAGCCCGGGAATGGCTTCATAACCATAGTCTCTTTTCACTTAAATGCCTCGTTTTGGCTTTCAGAGCAGCAAAGGGGCTTTTTTTCCTCAAAAAGCTTGTCAAAATGATAGTCGTACAAATGGCGGCCAATTAAGTGAATGTAGTTTTTTTGGTGTCGTGGACGCAATTTATTCCATGGCTAGCTTTATTATTGATGGAGGGATGAATGGTTGGATGATGGATGGATGGAGGCTTGAAAGATGGATAGATGTATGAAAGAATGGATGGATGATGAATCGAGGGATGAATGAATGTTTGGAGGATGAAGGGATGAATGGATGGATTAGAAATGAATGGAGAGATATTTCAATGTATGGATGGATGAATAGATAATAAAGGGATGGAGGGATGGCAGAAAAGACAGTCCTATAGACAGATGTAAATGACTTAGTGGTTAATTCAGCCTGCTGAAAGTTTCATGAAATTAATCAAGAAAATGACAGTAATGACATTCACGGTATTGCAAAACACTTCTTTTTCAAATTAATGCTGCTCTTCAAGGGGAAAAAGTCATGTTTTGCAATGTTCACATTTCATTAAGCAGAACTAATATCAAGTGTGATAATAATAAGATTTCTGAAGTACCAAGTAAACATATTAAAATGAATTCTCAAGGAATGAATCAGGTGACACTGAGGGATGGTGTGTGTGTGTGTGTGTGTGTGTGTGTGTGTGTGTGTTTGTTGTGTTTCTGAGAGCAAAAGTACCCTGTTAGATTGCTGTTAAACCCTGAAATGTAACCTTGTGAGGACACGGCTTTCAGAATCTACTAAATTATGTCCCTGGGGTTATAAAAACCTTTTCATGGAGGTGAGTTCAATGAAATGCTTTGTATTAAAAGTGTATGTGTGTGTGTGTGTGTGTGTTAATAAAAAAAACGTTTAATTTGTGGTTTTTACCACTTGCAAATCTAGATACAATATCTTGTGTTTTAGGGGGTGGTGTGTGTGCGTGTGTGTGTGTGTGGGGGGTACTGTAAGAGTGTGTGTGTATTTGTGCATGTGTAAAAGAGAGAATGTGTGTTTGTGTGTGTGTGTGTGTGTGTGTGTGTGTGTGTGTGCAGATATGCAAAAGAGAGAAAGAAGGAGTGTGTCTCCGTGTGTGTGTCTGTGAATTTACGTGTGCGCACATGACAATAAGAGATGTATGCACAAACAATAACCTTTCCTTTTCAGAAAAAAAAATAATATTTTTTTCTCTTTTAAAATCCCCGTCACTCTCTAACCATCATCCACTCCCTTCCAGCTCTGACCATGTTGCAATTTATTTCCTGGCTAATGCGCCGACTGCTTGAAGGATTCGGACTGCGACTGGACTTCCAGCAGATGGCACTTACTCTGCTTTAGTGCAGCAGGGCATGGAGGAGCAGCAAGGTCCTGGATAATGGTTGATGGCGGGAGCCACACACGGCTGGACTGGCAGCGAGAAGCTCCTGGTGTGATCTCAATCATAGCACGGAACATCTGGCTCCTCCGGCTAGACTAGCACCGCATTCGAAAAGCACATTTCTAAGTTGTTCTACTGGTTTTCTCTTTATTGCCTGACAATGCAGAGGCCTGGCCATCAAGCCTGAGCGCAGGCTTGATGGCCAGGCCTCTGCATTGTCAGGCAATAAAGAGAAAACCAGTAGAACTTAGAAACGTGCTTTTCGAATGAGGTGACACTTAATACAGACGAATTAAAACATATTTACAGAGTTTAGAACAGAGGCTCTTAACCCCACTAGTTTCATATGCACATTCACTGAAGCCTTTCTTATTTTGACTAAAATGTGCTTTTTTTTTTAATTCAAAAGATACACACACACACACACAGACGTAAATGAGGTGTTAAATGCCATGTTTTTTTTTCTATCTCTGTTTAAAGTTATTTTTACATTTACTCGTATGTGTTTATGAGTAGTAAATTCTGGTTGATCGAGACACTTCAAAACTGATATATGTGGTGCACAGAAGAACACTACACTGAGTTCAACACTACACTGAGTTGAACACTACACATAGAGTCAGAATTTTGTCAATAGATGAAATATTATATGTTTATATAATGGGATTTTATTCAGGACTTAAGCATGTGTTCTGATTTTTTAATCTACATAAATGGTGTTTGCAACACCAATGGTCCTGTGTTCGATTCCCAGTGAAGAAAATTATGGACATGTAAAAAAAATAACTCACCAAGGTTTAATTCTGCCCTAAAACATTCTTACGTGTTTTGAAGCTTTAAGTGCCAAAGTTGTTCGGTGGCCGTGAGGTTTTTGAAATGAGTAAATCTCATCTCCACTGAACAAGCTGACTCACTTTCTCCTTCTCGGGTGGTGATAAAGAGCTCATTTTCTCATCACCACACCAGCACTCAGTATCTGTCAGAGCCAACCAGGCTTCATTTAATCAGATCTTCAGTGAGAAAGAGTGAAACTCCGGCTTCCTTACCAGCCTGTGCACGCTCAGTGGATTTGATTCAACGTGGGAAAAATATTTAAATGACACAAAAACGGTTTCTAATACTGTACATTAGTCGTACATTTCTCATTGTTGGGACAAAATGTAAATTTTTCATTGTTGGGACAAAGGTTTTCTTCTTTTTCCCAATATACAGCCAAAAGATTGAGGGGAAAAAGTGAATTATGAGAAGAATCAAATAGTTTTTAATTGCAACAGAGAATAGAAATAACTTTGTGATGATTTAATTTTTTTTTTTTTTAAGATGTTTCTGCTTGTGTATGTCTTGTAGCACATGAAATGGACTGTGTTCTTCTGCAGTCTAGTGTTCAGACAGATCAACTACAACTCGCCCACCGACACCATGAAGGTGCAAAAATTGATTGGAAATTCTTCAAATGAAATCATCGCTATTCGTCATCCTCGGAGATAGAAAGCAGCAATTTGAATTATCCGTGATATTAAACCTGAAGCAATCTCATTTGGCGTCACGTTCTGATGTATTGTGGTAAATTTCCTTCAGACATGGCTGAGGTGATTTCTCATCAATCTTCTGTGTTCTCCATTTCCACTTGTGGTTTGGATGTCGTCCGTTTAATGTTCTCTGTAATGTTTGCCACCGGGAAAGCTGCTTGATCTCCACGACTCGCTGTGAGAATCTTTCAGCGCACAGTTTTAATATCTATATATGATTTCATTTAAATACCAACTGTTTTGTTTCATGAACTTCCATCCAATGTGATTCACAATTTATCCTCATAACAATTGTCCCTAGCTGCTTCAATTCAACAAATTGACTAGCTCTACCACTTAGCCAGGCTGATAAAATAGTAAAAATATCATAATACTTGACTATCAAACAATATTGTAAAACATAAAAAATAAGAAATTATTTTACTATTTGTTGTTATTCTTTTAGATCTTTGCTTTTATTAACCCTGCACAGAGAATGGCAAGACATTTGTTTTAAAAGGTAGTAAAATGAATTTAAAAATATACACATTTTGAAAATAAAAAAGGGAAAAGCTGATGAAACTGTGTTGATGGCAATTTTCCTGCACTGAAAATTTTTCTCATATATTTTAGCACAAAAGTTTCAGTTACAAAAACTATTTTCTTTTATTGAAATGTTATTTTACGCAAGACCAGGGAAGACAAATGTTAATCTGAATATTGTTTCCCCAGAGCAGTTTTTAAAGTTGTCCAAATAAATGAAGCTAATAAATAAATACAATAATTTTTTAAAATACTTTAAACAGTATTTAAAATGTAAAAATGTATCTGCCGTAGTTAACTGGTGTGTTCTTATTCGTGGGAGAGTTACACTCCTGAGATCATCCTTATTTTCTGTTCTTTACATCATTTGTTAAAAATTTTTGGATTTATCGTAGTAAAAAGCAAAAATAAATTTTCCAGATGGATGGATGCATTTATAGAGCTAAAAAGGTAACAATATAATTTGTGATGATAGTCACTATGTATACGTCACGCACGGACCGCAAAAATAAAAATTATTTTATTAAAAATAAAACTTTGTATTTTTTTGTTTAAAAAGATAAAAATCATAATTCCATTGTCTTTTTTCTTTTAAATTGTAAGATTTAATTAAGTTAAATTAATTAAATTATAAAATTTAATTAAGATTACATTTTTTCTTGTAAATTTAATCTTAATAATAAAACCCGGCACATCGATTGAGTTGCCCGTCTGATTTGCCTGATTACAAAGATACAGCATGTTTAGTGTTATGTCAACGAATAATTTTCACGTACATCCTCTAAAAACGCTACAATATTTTGTTAAACAAAAATACACACGAAGACCACAAACTTTCAATAGCTCCGATACATCATCTGATTTACCTGCAGGCATATACTTGGGAAGTCTAAAATCAGCGGGTCCTTGACGAAGACCCCGCATGACGCGCTTCGCCGTCCATCCTCACGCTTTTCGAGGTTGAATGTGATTCTCCTTGGTCTTTGGAATCAAAAAGCTCCGAATCGATCTGAAAGATGTTTAAACTCGAAGGACTTGGGCCGAAGATGGACCCGGAGGAGATGAAGAAAAAAATGCGAGAGGACGTCATTTCCTCCGTCCGCAACTTTCTGATTTATGTCGCGCTTCTCCGAGTCAGTGAGTATCAGGCACATTGCGTCTGTAAGTAAATAGAATCGACTATATTTTCTTCTGTTTGCCTTCCAGCGCCGTACGTTTTAAAGAAGCTGGACAGTATATGAATCAGAAACGTCACCTGCAACTGCGCATGCGGAGGAAGGGACACTTCACTCTGTTTTTTTTTGACCGGAAATGGTTTGTACATTTGTTCCGTTCAGGATTGTTCGAGTACCGCAAACAAGAACCACGTGATGACCCGGACGATAAATGAGCAACTCTACGCATTGTGCGAATTCACAAAGATGGTATAAAGACGATTCACTTCAAGTTCAAATGGATTGTCGGAAGTTGTCCTGCAGATAAATGACCAACGTCATGAATAACTTTTTTTTTTTTAATAATCACAACTGTCAGAATGTTTTGATTTGAACTTGACACGTTACATGATGTCTTAATATTGAGTGATAATTAATAAATCAGAGTTCTACGAACGGTGCTTTTATTCTCCCGCTTTTCATTTTTTAACAAACTTCATATGCATGCAAGAAACTGGAGTGTTAAATATTACAGAAATGCAAATTAAAGTGCGTGGTTCTATGGTATATCTTGCTAGCAGCACTGTTAATCTACAATGCTTATTTAAATGAGTGCGTCACCGGTGAAAAGGCACAATTTTAGAATCTAGAACTTCAGCTCGCTGGGCATTTCAGTTCCCGACAGGCCCGAGAGCAGGTTGTTAGCAGACAGTTCCGCCATGACACCTCGTGTGGAGTAGGTGGCACTTCCGATATGAGGAAGAACAACTAAAAACACAAGAAATGTGTGAATAAATGATCAAAAGTTCATTTGGAGGAGTAAAATGTGTGTATAAAAGCTGAATGAGTAAAGACACAGCAGTGTTGTGATTTAAACCCGTGTGTTCGCTTACCACAGTTTTTGAGGGTCAGCAGTGGGTGGTCAGTGGGCAAAGGTTCAGGGGTTGTGACATCGAGGCCTGCAGCGGCGATCTGACCAGTGCTGAGGGCATCAAACAAGTGCTCCTGATTCACCACTGCGCCTCTGGAGACAAACAGTTGTGTTTCAGCCTGCTATCCATCACTGGACTCTGACGTACGACTGACCAACAACCACATTGACTGTGGAGGACGTTGACATTTAGGGTCACAAGTAAAAGGCGATTTTTGCATTTTAGTGATTTTGTGAAGGTTTAGTCAATAGAAAGCATAAACATTAAAAAACAAATTGATTCAGAAGGGTAATATTTTTTTTTTATTTATATATTCCTGTCAAAACGTCTACAACCTTCACAACATTTAAAAAAGCACCAAAAACCGAGCTCTTTCACCACCTCAACACTGAATTAAAAAAAAAAAGGTTTTTGTCCTGTTTGTTCACTGACTGTCATGCTGTTCTGTCTAGTGAGCTTCCTTATATAGTCTTGTGTGAACATCTACTGTATACTTTTTATAGACTAATTGCTTCACTTGCTCCTCTTTTTGTAAGTTGTTTGGATTAAAGCGTCTGCCAAATGACTGTAAAGAAAACGGACATAAAAGCAAAGATGAATAGATGGAAAGTCAGACAAACAGATGGATAACCAGATGTATTGTGTACGGTATATACACGTGTAGATAGATATATAGACAGACAGAACACAAGTAAAAATGGGAGGATGGGGAAAAACTCGGACATGCTGTATGAGCTAAATGGAAAATCAAGCAGATAGATTGGATGGATGGATAGTTGGATAGATAGACAGAATTGACAAAGCATAAAAATATAATCGAGTGGAAAAAAGAAACAATGGTTGATAGAAGTATGGACAGAGCATACAAGAATAAATTGATTATAAAACTTCCAAATCGATAGATGAACAGACTGACAGAAAAACAAATTGATCATGTATGGAAAGCATAAATACTAAAAGTAAAAATGGACAGATGACTATGATGGATGGATGCATGTACGGAGCGCAAGTTGATAGAAAGACTTACTGATGTGAAACAGGGTGATGCACTTTGTCGGTTCATTACACAACTCAGTCACACGTTTACCTGCTGGTGTTGATGAAGACGGATGTTTTTTTCATTTTGCCGAAGAAGGTTTTGTCACAAAGGCCTTGAGTGTCAGGAGTCAGAGAGCAGGACACCACTACAAAATCACTCTCGCTCACCAGAGCGTCCAGCGACGCTGAGAGACAGAGAGGTCAGAACCAGTCCGGACTCTTCCCTGAGCAGCTTCACTTCCTCTCTCACCGTATTCTCCATCAACCTCCTGCGCCTCAGGTTTGGGTTTTCTGCCCGTGTACAGGAGTCTCTTCACCCCGAAGGGCTTCAGACGTCTCGCTATGGCCAAACCTGCAAATCAGATACACTGCCACAATAAAGCTTTGTGATTCCCACTCTTTGCACTTTTAATCAGACCTGGATCATAGTGATCACGGGCTGTTTATTCACATATTCGAGAGAGACAGAGAGAGAGAGAAAAGGGAACATCCGAAAAAAGTCTTTTCTCATGATTATGTTTGTGACCTTATTATAACGGTAGATTTTTCTCTTTTACCAGTAATCACTTGTTTTTTGAAAGATTGAATGCATATAACACATGTTAATGTAATTATCACATCCGTGTCTCTGTAGTTTATTTTTGCGTGCAAAGGTCAAATATCTGCTCACTGTTCTGAGTAAAATATTTTCTTTGTCTGTAGACCTCGCTTATAAGTCGACCCCACCACGTTGAGCCTAAATTTGAAAGAAAAATATGATACGTACAAAACGGTACGTTAACTTTTGTGTTTTAACAACAAACTGAATGAACATGTCGAGTCAAACAGATGGCGTAAGAAGCCGAACAGCTGATGCACAGATGGTTTGTGAGATTCAATGCAGCTAAAAAAAAAAATCAACCAAATCACTCACACACACACAAAAGAGATGTAAATATCATACAGTACCGATGCGTCCCAGGCCGATCACCCCGACCGTGCTGCCCGACAGACCGTAACCGCACAGCCACAGAGGCTTCCACGTGCTCCAGCCGCCGCTGCCAGAAACAGGAAATAAAACACCGTTTTTGAGACCATCAGAAGACCTGCGCTGGTGCGTTTTATTCATTAAAGTCATTCCACATTGTTGTGTTTACAATGCGGAGTTCCTGTTTGTTTATTATGTTCCTGTTTTTGATTAGCAATTCGTCTTTAAAAGGCTTGATGTCAAATCAATAGTCGTCTTCGTAAATGTGCATTTTTTTTATCATTTTTTATCTTCCTAACTTTCAAACTTTTCCTCGAACCATCACCATAGATTACCATACAGGTGCTGGGCCTTTTTATGTGCAACATGTTTATCTCATTTGTTGATTCAATTTATGTGCATTAAAAGACAAATTTACTAAAATTGCGTTGACATAACTGGAATTATAATGCAGTAATAGTACATTATTCATTATAATTATTGCCGGTTTAATCATCGTTTTTCCACCACTTTTCACAATTGGTTTTTGCTTACTTACTCTTCTTTGATTCACTTTATTTTTATAAATACAGTACATATACTACTTATGTAGAGGTATATACAGTTAATACATATACGTACATATATCTTGTTTTTATTATTAGTTCTCTTCTCAGTTTTTCTTTTCTTTCTCTTGGAGAGCAAGTGTAACTAAAGCAAAAACACCTTTATTACTATTATGCCTTAATAAAAATGTTTGAATTTAATTAAACTTTTTTTCATTTTGCGTCAGGCATTTGAGGATTTGAATCAGCGATGCTTGGGTGGCCGGTCCAACTCCCAACCACCGAAACCCAAGTGCCACTGTTTAAGGCTCAGACTAAAATCTCGTCCGATTTGACTAGAATGTGATCTGATCTTGATGAAGTGATAAGAGACAGGCGAAACTCACTTCTTGACTTCTTCTACACCTTCAGGAAGACGTCTAGCTGTGGCCAGAAGCAGAGCCACCGTCAGCTCAGCAGTAGCATCAGTCAGAACATCCGGTGTGTAGCCAACCCTGATTCCTCTTCAGCAAACAGAAAACAGGATTCGTTCACGCAACAATCAACCACACATGACTCACAGCACATCGTATCTATAATAGTGGATCTCAGAAATCTGAACTGACTTACCGTTTCTTAATCTCATTGATGGCCAGATGATCAAACCCCACGGATAGAGTGCTGATTACCTTCAAGTTGGGTCCTGAACACACGTAACACAAGTTATTACAAGTTGGAAACTTCTACATCAAGCTCTGCATGATCAGTGATGACACTCTTAATGCGTTCTTACTGGAAGTGTGTTTACGTGCATTGAATAGCTTCTTATATCGCTTTAGTTCGATGTTAATCAGGCTAATCCAGGGGTGGGAAATAGATTCAAGTTTGGGGTCCAGTCAGGTCTTTCTCAGGGTTTCATCCAGTTTTCCCTCACCAAGTACAAAAACATGAGATCAGGAGAACTGGAAACTGGAAGTTGCCCATCGGTGTAAGTGAGAGTGTGAATGTGAGTTCTGCTCTGTGATTGGCTGATCACTAATCCAAGCGGTGTCCCACATCTAGTCCCAAAGAGGCTGGGAATCTTTCCAAAATGTATGAGTGGAGAGAATATTAGGTGAAACGCAAGAACTTTATTACCATAGTCAAAAGACGAGAGATAAGATGGAATGGTAGAAGTAATTCGTCTCAAACTGCAGACCAGCGCTTTCTACCCACACGTTCAGTTCTCCCATTTATATATTCCAACCCAAGGTCACAATTGGTCACTGAACCACTCTCAACAGGTCAAACAGCAATGATGGGGGCATAACAGTGGACTTCTAATCTTGAATCATAAATAATCACTCTTTTATGTATTTATTTAAATTGTCAAGCAGTACGCATAGCCTTTACAACCTTTTAAGCCCTATGGTTAAAAATACGTTAAACATTTCTACTTATTGACTTCTATTTCACACACACATACCTACACCTGAGTTATAGTGTAGACAAATACTTTTTTGCTCAAACACGGATGTAACTTTATAAATTCACTCACACCCCTCGTGACCCAGAAATAGAAAAGTGTATGGATGGAGATTGGATGTAAATATGAAACTTTTCTACATTTTATTCCCTTTGTTTGCATCTGGCCTGGCTTGTCTGCTAACTCCTAAAGATCAACGTGACACCCAGACAAAACGTTTGCCCACCGCTGGTCGAGTCATATCAAACACTCATCGATTTTGTCTTACCAGCCGCATCCAAGACTTCTTCATCAATCTTGTCCGAGAGTAAACAGAGAAGTCCGTGGGCCCCCGAGACCCCCTTCAGCAGCTCCGAGCGGGGCACGGGCTCCTCAGAGTCCCACACCGACAGATCACACCTGCACACAATCCACAATGCAAACACTCACAACATCAAATTTGTACAAAATAAAAAGAACCATACATATTATCCATATTTAACCATATTATCCATACTTTTTTGCTCTCATTATATATTTTATACTAGATATACTACTTATATTTTCTCTTATTGAATGTACAATGTCTTACATTTTTATTTTGTGTGTTCTTTTCCTTATGTTGCACCAAACGGAGAACTGTTCTTAATTTCATTGTAACCGTGTGATGCAATGACAATAAAGGCATTCTATTCTATTCTATTTATAATTTTACTACGACATGTATTAACAAATACCATAAAATAAATGACGTTAACAGTTTGATGCTCACCACGTAAAGCCTACTCAGATTTGTGTGTTCACAAGCGTGTTTGTCAGTAGATTACAGATCTACAGATGAGCTACAGATCATTGGATTTAAATTTACGGTATATATTTTTTGTGAATCGTTTTTTTTTTTCTGATTTGATTATAATGCTAGGATGTTTTGGGTAATGATCATTTCAAACAATTAAAAAAGTAAACTTTCGAGGAAAGGAACAACTTTAATCTGGAAAGCAGTAGAGAATGTGATGGAATACTGATTTACGTATTATGAACATAAAACATGCAAATTGCTGATCATTTTATCGGGTAGAGGTCACGTGAACATTTAATGAAATTTGATATGAAAATAATATGAGGAAAATATACAACGATATATGTATAGTATTTTTACTTGCCAGTGACGTTTCAGTTGAACCTTAAGGTCACGTGCAACCTTTACGGCTGGAGAACCGAACGAAAATACGTGCGTGGTTCTTTGTTGCTCGAGCAGCAAATAAACACAGCGCTAATAGAAACTTACTATTGCAATTTAATAATCCATAACCTTGGTGTGTTGTGCAATATGGTGCACATACATGCCGGCTTTCTGCAGAATTCTCATGCCCTCCTGAGGAATGCGTCTCGTGACGAACACTTTCAGCATCTGCTGTGCGCTCATCCTGATTAATGAGTGATTAAAGATATTATTAAACTAAATGAGTTTCACGCGTTAAACGGCGACACCACTACTACTTCCTCGTTTCCACACGCTTCACGCACACGCAGGGCGCGAGAGGCGTGTGTAGAAGTGTCGTTTCGCGGGCTTTTGCGCCATCTGCTGGAGCGGATGGACATCGCGTCGGTTTGTCTGAGGCAGTCTTCAGATTTATGGCATTCGATTAAAGGTTGAAAATGTACCTCAAAGTGCGAAAGGTAAATCACTTTTATACGGAGCACATGCAGTGCTTTATTGTTTGCTTTGTTTATGCCACATAAATCGAATCTGGTGTTTCTGACGTCATCGTGTCGTTCCATTGATCGTTTTCCCGTCAGGTTTTGAGATGTTTGTTGGCATTAATTCACCGGGAGTGTGGTCGGAATAAAGCCGGAGGTTTAATGGTGATCATGACGAGCAGCTCGTGTGATTCCCCGATCACTGTAACAGGTAAACACCTAAAAAAACTATCTAACGCGTTTGAGTGACAAACAGACGGACGAGCGGTTTTCTATTAACTGTCATACATTTGTTTTGCGCCACCTTTAATTCATTGTAGTATTTAATCTGTTTGGTGGTTTTGTTCAAAAAATATGAAAAGACATATTGCTCTATTATTATTCTTTTTTTTTTTTTTGGCGGGGTTTTTGAAGGAGTCAATTAGAACTAGATGGATGGAGGGATGGAGGGAGGGAGAGAGAGAAAGAGAGAGGCATAGAGAGACAGACAGATAGAAAGAGAGAAAGACAGAAATAGAGTGTGAGCAAGAGAAATAGAAAGAGAGAGACAGGGAAAGAGGGAGGCAGAGAAAGAGAGAATAATTACTCTTATAAGAGATAATAAGAGTAGTAATTATTGCTATTTCACATCTCTCTGTGGTTGTTTTTTTAGTTATGTTTAAATATGCACTGTTAATTATTCTGTAAAAATTAATTCCTGTTTCAATTCATCATTCGTTCCTTCACAGTGTGTGCGGCTGGTGTTTGGTGTAGTAGAGTGTCCAGCGTTTCTCTTCAGGGTGAGTGTCTGTACAGTCACATTTCCGTTGATTCCTCAATCGTTACTTGCGTCTTTTTCAGAGGCTGTGAAAAGGCTTTCAGTTCAGGTTCCACCTTGTGAGAAACATCTGCACCAAGATGACCTTCAGAAATTCACAGACACTTTTGGAAGAGTGGCTTTTACTCATTCATTCCAAGCGAGCGCACCTAAAGTAGGACATATTTACTATTATTTCTTTTCAGTGTTTGTAGTCAATTGGTCTGATGGTTTTGATCTCCTGTTGTTGAAAGATTACCGGGCCGTGTCAGTGGATAGACGGTGAGATGGCGATAACAAGGTTTCTCCACAGAGTCAGTCTGCTTCATAGTGAGGTGAGACCACCAACCTCTGCCCGTTTAAACTCGTCCATCTTCTCGCTGCATCATTTAAATTGGGGGGAAAGTTTACAGTAAAGTTTAGTTCACACACTTATAGTTCATACAGTCAATTCTGGTTATCTGGACACATCTGGATCAGATGGTTTTGATTTGTTGTCGATGGAAACACATTTTTCACAATTTTCAACCTGATAAAGTTCCACATTTTCTTCTTCATTTTTATTCAGCTGCGGAGACGAGAGACACACATTGTTCAGCAACTAAAATATTCCGAATAGTCAGAAAATATAAGTCGCTTTAGAGAAAGTTTTGTTCATTCATGGCGATTAGTTACTCTGAACTGATTCCAGATCAGTCACATTTGTTCCTCCAAGAGCCAGAAACTGTTGTTCTGATGAAAGCGAGTGTGGTGAACTTTACAGCAGTACACCAGCGACTTGTGCTTCTTTACTGCTCTCACAAATTTTGTCCTAATTAATTGTCATTTTGTCCCAGATAAGCAAGCAATTAAAGGCTTGTGTAATGGGATTTGTTTCAGGAATTTGCCACAATTAAGATGCTGATAAGCTGATTAGCATCCCAATTAACCAGAATCAATTGTTTTTTCTGCTAAACCTGCTAATAAGTTCACTTTTTTCCTTTCAGGTGAACATCATCTTTGAGAGCAGGACAGATTTGCGGACATTTACGAAAAGTTTCAGGTTGAAATAAAAAAAAAATATTTCAAAACTTAGTAGTACTACTACTTATATTGGTCTATTACTGCAAACTACTAAAATTGTATTTAACAATATTTGTTTACAGTGAAAGGGCCGGAAGTCTAGTTTCTGTTTTGAATCACAGACTTGCAATGGACTCTGCTGCATATGGACAGTCAGTTGCCACCATCTTCTTAACGCCATCTTCATATGATGCCTAGCAGACACAACAATCCATTAAGACGAATATTTTTGTTCTGTTTTGTTTTGCAGAAGACCATTTTCTGTGTCGAGCCGTCCATCTTGTCTGCAGATACACCCGCTTCTGGGAGACACACTGAGCTGTTCTCTGCCCGCTGACGCTGTGGTAGCTGGACTGTGCGGGGAAATGAGTCTGGCCACCATCGGAACACTTGCCCCCTGCATGAATCAGTACCCAAACTGGCCGACATGTCTCACGCGCATCCGGATATCCTTTAAAATATGTCCAATGTGAATACAGTCGACTCTGCTTCATTGAGCCAATGGATAAAGGGGGCAGACGCTTTTTGAGAAATTGAGAAATCCTCAAACGTGTGTATCTTTATTACAATATTGGGGTGAAATGGTCGTGTCCAAATTAACAGTCTGTTTAACTGTATAAGTGTGCGACTTATACTGAACGACTGTTTAAGTGTAAGACAAGTCAAGCCACGAGCAGTTGTGGCTCAGTGGTTTACACTGCAAAAAATGCACATGAATAAATAAGAAAATAAAAGCAAAATGAGTTAAAAACACTTAAATCCAGTAAAACTGTCTGCCAATGGGGTGAGAAACTGTTATTTGGTAAGACTGCTTGAAACAAGACCTATTTTCTTGAAGCACGCAAATTTGTAACTTTTATACATCCAACTAGCTTATGTAAATGCTAAGCTAGTTAATTTATTTAGTCCGAAATAAACAAAATTTATTTATTTATTTATTTATTTAGATCTTTTGGCTTGTCAAGAATTAATTTTTTGCAGTGTAGTGTCCGACTTCCGACTAAATGGATGCAGGTTTGAATCCCAGTCCGCAGGTTCTACAACTGAAGTGTTTTTTCCTTGATCTGCTCAGTCTATAAGTCGCTTTGGATAAAACCATCTGCCAAATAATTATTAGGTCACGGTGGAGTGTTGCTAAATGTTTAAGTTGCAACAGTTGGTTTGGATAAAACATCTTCATTATAAATGTATAAAGTTCCTTAAAAAGCTGCTAATGATGAAACAGCACCATTTATTATGTCTTTAGTCTTAAACCTACCTTCAATTTTTGTAGGTTTTAGAACTTTTGGAAAGTTGATCAAATACTGTAAGTGTGCTTTACACTGCAAAAATGTGCATGAAAAATAAGAAAATGACAAACAAAAGGAGTAAAAAAGATTTAAATCAAGTGAAATTATCTGCCAATAGGGTGAGAAAATTGTACTCAGTAAGACGGCTCGAAACAAGTCCTATTATCTTGAGACAAACGAATTAATCCCTCACTCTTAACTCTAAGATAGTGAAATGATCTTGTATGGGGAAAAAAAAAAGACAAAATGTATTGTATAATTTCAAGATTTTTTTGTCTTAATTTATTTTGTGCAGTGTACTGGGTTTTTTTTCTTTTTTATCTTTTAATTTATCTCAGAATTAAAAATGTGCCACTATCCATATTGTACAGAGTTCATGCATAAATGTGAAGCCTGAAGCATTCAAATGCACATTGTGTTTTTCAGCTTGTTAAAATCTTAACTTTTTTAGCTTTATTTGTCAGACGCTTACTCAGCATATTTCCATTGTGGGATTTGAACCAGCAAACCTTTAGTCACAATACTCTACCACTAGACCACCTAATGAATAATTACTGCAAATAATTCTATCTGTATAAATTCCTGTGACGCTGTCATCTTAACACTGATTGCACATGATCATCTACAGTCCATGCGGGATGCCTTTCATTCAGCATCACCCAATGAGATTCCTCCAGAGCTTGGCTGATTCTCTTTCCTGGGTTGATCTCGGCTTGTCTGAAGTCTGCTGTGTGGATCCACAAACCCTCACGGGTAAGTGAAATATTAATGTGAAGAGAAATCGGAATGTATTAAGTAAATGTGCTATTTTTGATGGCAGCTACTTAAAGTATTGAAAGAGTGTTGCTTAGTGAGTTTTTTTAACTCACAATGCTGTTTCTGCTGTTTCTCTCTACAGACTCTTTGCAGTATGACGTAGAGTTTTCTGTAGAGAATGATCTCAAGGAATCAGGAATAACAACCGCGAGAGAACAGATCCTCGAGACTGAAGGAAGCAAACCTGTGGAGCAAACTCTGACTCTTTTTATTTTCACTCAGTTCAATGACGCATTTCTCTCTCAGATCTCAGACTTCATCAGTGAGAATCAAGCAGTATTCAAGATGAAGAGTAATAAGTATACAGTGGTACCCCGACCTACCAATGTCACCTGCCAAAGGGCAAACTAAACAACTGCTATGTAGCACGTTTACTTGCATCTATTACCAATATTTAATCATTTATAAAAAAAAAGTTTACAAAGTCTTGACTCAAATTAGATGAATTACATGTAAAATGCGGCTCAGCGAATACAATTTTAGCCAAACAAAACGGCTTTCGGCTTGGATTGATACTGTAAGTCGGGGTACCACTGTATTTGTAATTAATGTTTCGAGCTAACTTTTAAGTTTCACCTGTCAGACAGTGAGGAGGCTTTAGAGAATCATTTGGACGCAGTTCTTTGGTATAATGAAGCGCAAGTGAAAGAAACTCTGATGTCATCCATGAAGAAATCTCTGGAAGGATTCCGGAAAAACCAGACTGTAAGTCAAACTGTTTTCTGGGACGTGACTATGTGTTCAAGCTAGACTTTTGTGTTCACCAGGTCAGGAAGAAGCTGGATTCTGCTCTTTTAATCGTAGTGAGTTCAGTGAGCAGCATAATTGCCGGAAGCAGCAATGGAGGGTTTCGCACGGCCTGTTATGAGAGCATGAGGGTAAAATATGTGTATGCTAAGATGTGAAGTCCATTTAATGTACATTTTTCACTGTATTGTCACTATTTATTGCACTATTTACCAAATTTCTCTGACTATATGGCACATTTAAAATTGAAGGTTTGACAGAAAGCGAACACACATTCACAAAGACAGCGAGGCACCAGAATCATGGCCAATGATGCCGAAATCAAGACAATTGAGAAAAAAGTTAAACCTAAACACTGAAAACGAAGAATACGTGAAAGAACGGAAAACGTGCGCGTATTGTTAACGTCGAATTGCTGTAGCTTAATGCTTCATGCGTCTAAGAATCCATTGCATTTTGTGTGAATTTTTTTTTTCCAAAAATACGTTTACATTTATTTGTGGTGCATCTATTACCAATTGAAAAAATAAAATTCAAAACATTCATAAAATACATTTCTAAATTATGTAAACCAGGGGTGGGCAAACTACGGCCCGGAGGCCACGTGCGGCTCGTTACATGTTTAAAATAAATGAATCTGTAAAAATTATTATTAATTTTTTTATGTAAATCGAGTTAATCTGTTATGAAGGGTTGTTTTATTTTTATGTAACACATTTTAAAAAGCGGAACCATAACCACAAAATGTACGTAAAAGAATTGTATTAGCATATTTTTAACATTTTTTTTCCATACTATTAGTGTTACGCTTTGGCTGAAGACGACGGCAGAGTTTTAATGGAGAACAAGGTTTAATGGAGAACTTAGGGAATCCAAACACCAGATGACGAAGAAGATACTCATCACACAACACACTAACAAGCATAACAAGCTTTACCATGGCTGGTCAGTCACAGCGATCACCTCTTAAGCACAATGGTAATAGCCTACAGGTCTCGCTGACACTAATAAGACATTGGTCCTGAACAGTCAACGTCCGCACTTCAGTTCATCCACCAGAGGGAGCTGAACTTCAGGGCTGTAACAGTCAGTCTGTGGAATCAGATGTCAATTATATCAAACTTAAATCAAACAAACAAAAATCTTCGTGTTTTGGTTTGAAACTGTTTTTCCGCTTTTTTTTTTTGTTTTGACTTCTGGCACAAGATTTACTTAGGGGTGGCTTTTACTCTGATTGGCTGGTGAGAATTTCATTGACAGCTGCTTGACCAGGAAGCCCGGTCCGGCCCCTTTGTCAAATGTTAGAACCCAATGTGTCCCGCGAATCAAAAAGTTTGCCCACCCCTGATGTAACCCACATTGATTTTTTTTTAAATGGTTAAAGATCCTCCTCTTACATGCTTTACTTTAAACTGGCAGTGCAAATAATTTGTAAATTTTTATTTTTTTATATACTGTATAGATTTATTTGATCTAATTAATGCTAGTTAATTTTTTTTTCTTCAACTTTGTACACTAAGCCAAGAAACTTTGTCGCTGTGTTTGAGTGATGACAAAGTGAAACTGATATTTCACTGATTTTAAATCATGTAATTCCATGGAAAAACCAGAGGATTTGCAAAACAAATCACAGAAAATTCTCTAATTTTCTAGTTAAAGTTCAATCGTAAATTTTGGTGACTTAAAATGTTTGGTTCAAACCTGGTCGACTTTAGGTAAAGAGCACCTGTGAGCTACAGATCTCTCTGCGACAGTCTCTTCAGAGCATCATAGACGGACGTTTTATTCCGGGGCGCACATGCAGGGATGAAAAGGTGCTTTCTCTGAAGTTTCCTTCTATTTCTTTGACTCTTTCTGGCCTGTTGTTGATCATAAGAGTGTTTGTGATTGTCTTAAGGCTGTAGCTGTCGAGCAGAGTTGGGATGAAGGTAAGTGTTAGAATCAAATGCTTATTAATATTTTAAGTCAAAGATTTCTCTTCCTCGGGTGCATTGTGTCTCCATCTCGTGGTCAGCTTTCTCATGTTTACTGATAGTGATGTCAGAAGGAAGAAACCAGTGTTAAAGATTAACAAATTGGTTTATTCGACATCCAAAGCATCACTAAGGTTACAACAAAAGTGTCTCAATTTTTTTGCACATGTGTAAAGTAAAGTAAAGTGAGTGAGAATGTCAATATCGCAAGCCGTACCAAGAGATTTGAACCTGCAACCTCTCAGACACGAGTCCAAGGACCACAACTCCCACTGGACCACAACTTCTCAACCACTCTATCTATCATCAATCACTTCCCAAAACATAGATTGGTTATAAAACCGCAAAACAAACGTTTGTCAAATGAGAGCTTACATCCGTTCTTTACCACATGACAAGAGAAACACGAGAGTTACATTGTTAGACACTTAATTTCAAGCTTACATAGTACAGACACTGTTTTAGATTGATCCTAAAGGAGTGATACTAACTTCTGAAACCCCGTGATGTCTTTTTTATGGATTTTGATCCTGGTCCAAAATGTAATCTCATCCCGAGCAGTCCTGATATAACAAGTTATAGCCATCTGAATGTCCTTCTCTGTCTGTCTTTACACTATCAGAAGGATAGGACTCACAAGGAGACACATTTGGAATATAGTTAAAGCATAAATATAGGAAAAATAGGAATTCATTCTCACAGTAGGTGGAACAAAAACATAACAATTCGAACTACAGTCGTTTTGAACAAGTAGCTTGGAATTTCTTTTAAATGTGATATACGTGTTTTGTTCATTCTCTTTTTCAGCTTTTGAAAATCCACAAAAGGTCTTTCCAAAGAGTGTTTATTGTGAATCTCCAAGCAAGAAGAGACGATGCTCTCAGGTCACCAAGACTTCAGATGTCTTCATCAATGGTGTGTTTGAGGACCGAACCACCCAGCAAAATCCCACAGCACCAACTCCTCTTCCTCAGCGAAGCAAAACAAGGCCTTCAACCTCGAGCTTGGTTCAACTCAAGAATGAACAGGTGAAAAGCGGCTTCACACCCTTTATAACACACTGTAGTAGCCATGAACAACATGCTGTAGAGTGTTGTGACTGCTTTTTTCTCTATATAGGTGGGGAAACAGTGGCTTTGGGAGCTTGAAAACTTTTCAGATTGGAACTAAAATGCAGATATTGTTTGTCTTCGGCATCTGTTGTTTTAAACAAATCCTTTAAAGATTGAAAAGCTTTCTGGTTTCTTTGGAGCTCAGAGCTAGCAGCACCAGGGTTTTGGGTTCAATCACCCAAACTTCCTAGATTTGGCCAATGTACAAAAATAAATTCATGTAAACTGGACACATGCACAGACATTACTACTACATGTGATGAAATGTTTTGTCTTGTCTAAAAATGCAGCACCTAAATAGATGATTTCTGTTAAGGAAAAAATGTTCACGTTTTGAAAATCACAAGCGGATGTTCATTTTTACGTGTTGTGTTGCCTGGTCTTCTTTTACAACTAATGAATTTAATTTGGAAGAATATTTAAGCACACAGTTTTGTTTCAAGATAAAAAATTACGACGAGAGTGATCAGAACACACTTAAGTCCAAAAATCACACTTTAATCCGATAACGAAAACTTAGGACTTGCAAACATGCAGAAACTCACTGGAACTTAGGAAAAACACGCAGATGCTCGAAAACACTCAGAGAATGTTGGGAAACACTCGGTATATCTCAGACACAAAGGTACTAGAAAACACTCTGTAAAACTTATGCACCAGTCCACAGGCGTGCGGAAACACGGAATCCATCTAGTCCGGGAAACACCCAGAAACAATAGTCTGATAATCCAGTCAATGGATACGACGACTCCCGCGTCAGTACCGTCCACACGTCAATAACCGGCTGCTCTCCGTTCATTTTATTAACGGTGTAGATAATCCACTACACCTGTCGGAGGCTAAAAAACTGCAAATCTGTCAATAAGGCTGTTGCCGCTGGAAACCGCGGCACAGGATTGTCACAGTAACCCACAAAGGGCGGGCACCAAAATCCACAATGGCCCACCTGTGGACGGCCTGGATGTCTGAAAAAAGCCCCGGGCGTAGACTCGGGTCGGGCCGCTGGAGGACTCGGGCGGACTCTGGCGCAGAATCTGGCAGACGACCGGTCTGGTCGCTGATGAACTCTGGTGGTGACCGGTCTGGTCGCTTGTGAACTCTGGCAGACGACCGGTCTGGTGGCTGGTGAACTCTGGTGGTGACCGGTCTGGTGGCTGGTGAACTCTGGTGGTGACCGGTCTGGTGGCTGGTGAACTCTGGTGGTGACCGGTCTGGTGGCTGGTGAACTCTGGTGGTGACCGGTCTGGTGGCTGGTGAACTCTGGTGAGTGACAGTTCAGGCGAGCGGTTGGACCCCGCTGACAGTCCTGTCATGCCGTGTGAGATTACCGGGACCTGTCCCATTTGAACCGGATCGGAGTTAACGGGTCCCCACAGGCGTGGATGAAGCGGTGGGTGGTTCTCACACGGGCTAGTTCTTTCCTCTACGCACACCACTGTCCAAAAAGTAGTTCTATCCACGCGTCACGGACATTGGCTTCCGGTGCGGTGAGAGGCAGAACCCAAATCTCCGTCGGGCTGAGAGCTCCACTGCTCCCACGACTCTTTAGCTGTTTAGCACATATCAACCGCATTTGAACGGAAAACCTGGGATCTCGGGCTCTCTCTGAAGCAGAGATCTGCTCAATGAAACAATCCATGTTTTTTCGGCCGAGTTCAGAAGCGCGCAATCAAAATCGGAGGCAAATTATCGACTAGCCGTCTTTGGCTACGGAAAACACCTGTTCCTATTGTCGTTTGGCCGGTTATTCTGTCACACCGGTGGAAGTGATCAGATCACACGAAAATCCGAAAACCACATTTTAATCCGATAATAAAAACTTAAGACTTACAATCATGCAGAAACTGAAACTTTGGAAAAACACGCTGACGCTCGTAAACTCTGTATTTCCCAGAAACACTCGGTATATCTCGGAAACCAAGGTACTCTGAAACACTCGGTATAACAAAGGCACTATTGTGGCACGGGATTGTTACAAAACCAAAAATAAAATTCTTTCAAACTTGAGGTTGTATTTTTAAATCATAATGTTGAAAATGCTTGTCATAAACAGCACAGAATAGAACAAAGTGAAAAAAGTTGATGTTCAGAAAACTCTCCTGGAAAAAAATTATTTTGTTTTCTCACATATGCACCGAAACGTTAAAGAACACTGGAGATCAAGCCATCCACTAGTTGAAGCATAAACACAGCGTTCATCTCTCATACGATTATGTGGATGTCCAGTCCCCCAGAAGCGGTGAGAACAAATCAGCAATAGAATAACATCAACCATGAGAATTGTTTGTTAGTTATTTATAAACAATATTCAGTTAATTCTCACCTATTATTCAGAGGGGTTCCATCAACCCACGTCCAGCCAGTTCCATCTTCTCCTTTACTCAGACCGATCCAGCTCCAGGCAATCGGTCGTATAAAATCCTGGTGTGATTATAATATAGTCATTTAGTTTAGTCAAGATAAATGTTAATGAATAATAATAATCACTCACTTCTTCTTCTTTACTGTTGATGATGATCAGATCTCCTCTTCTTATTTCTTTACAGTAGCTTCTACAGTCAGCCCAGTTCCCGTGTAGTTGACTGACCGTGTACCAACTGTCTTCATTGTAAAACCATCCATCTGTGAAACAAACACTATAAATGTCATCTGTTCATCATTCACACAATTTATCTAAATTAGAGGGGGCTGTCTTTCTGCTCGCTTGCCCTAAAAAACGAAGTCAATACGATGTACCGACTACAAAGCGCGCACACACACACACACACACACACACACACACACACACACTCCAGGTATTGAGGACTCACCACTGTCATTAATTTAATTTACCTTTTGAAAAAGCATTGCGCTCTCGATTTAGGTGTTCCATGTTGGTGATACTGGTCTTTAACTGCTTCTTCTCATTTGAGAGGTTGGTGACTCTCGTCTGTAGCTGGTCCTTCTCGTTTGAGAGTTTGTAGATGCTGCTCTCTAGCTGGTGATTCTTGTTTGAGAGGTTGATGATGCTGGTCTGTAGCTGGTCCTTCTCATTTGAGAGTTTGTAGATGCTGGTCTCTAGCTGGTGATTCTTGTTTGAGAGGTTAGTGACTCTGGTCTCTAGCTGGTCATTCTCATTTGAGAGTTTGTAGATGCTGGTCTCTAGCTGGTGATTCTTGTTTGAGAGTTTGTAGATGCTGGTCTCTAGCTGGTGATTTTTGTTTGAGAGGTTGGTGACTCTGGTCTCTAGCTGGTCCTTCTCATTTGAGAGTTTGTAGATGCTGGTCTCTAGCTGGTGATTCTTGTTTGAGAGTTTGTAGATGCTGGTCTCTAGCTGGTGATTCTTGTTGGAGAGGTTGGTGAGGCTGGTCTGTAGCTGGTGATTCTTGTTTGAGAAGTTGTTGAGGCTGGTCTGTAGCTGGTGATTCTCATTTGAAAGGTCAGTGATGTTGGTCAGTAAATGTTGTTTTCCCTCAATAAATGATTTAATTTGGACTAAGATCAGTGTCAGAAGGATCAACAGGACAGTGCAGCTATGAAGGCCAAACAATAACTTCCTGTAAATCAGACATTCAGAAGACAGAGGAAAATATTATGGATGATAAAACATTTAAACCTGGGGTTTTAATTTTTATCTTGTTTTACTTTTGCGAGGAATGCAGAAGGCCGTTTTTTTATTTTCCACATCTCACAGGATTTAGGGACATCCATTGTCAATTTGTGGGTTTGTTGTTCTGAAAGTACAAACCTGATTTAGTCAAGAATCCAAAATCAAAACTATAATTTCTGACCAATGGAACTAACCGTTTAGCTCTTAGGTGAGGTCACAGTAGTCAAGGTGTGTACAGTGTGTACAAAGACACATGTGTGCTGTCAACACTAGTGTAATGACGCATGCGAAGCACACATAATATGAAGTGAAAATATTATGATTGTTTGTTTATTATGATGTGTGCGGTGCGCTATGGTCATGTTTGTTTATTTATTTAAATCTACTTCTAATTTGTTTCAACTGTTGTGATGTGAAATTTCCCCGCTGTAGGACAATTAGAGGCTTTTTAAAATCAACTTCAATTAAATTCAATGCAATTTATTTTAAATATTTAGCGCATTACAAATAAATAACGCGTGATTTACGCAGTTGCAGTTTTTTTCGTTTCCTGTGGGGGCCGCTGTTTGCTCGACGTGCATTGATTTAAATAAATAAACAAACATGACCATAGCGCACCGCACACATCATAATAAACAAACAATCATAATATTTTCACTTCATATTATGTGTGCTTCGCATGCGTCATTACACTAGTGTTGACAGCACACATGTGTCTTTGTACACACTGTACACACCTTGACTACTGTGACCTCACCTAAGAGCTAAACGGTTAGTTCCATTGGTCAGAAATTATAGTTTTGATTTTG
>MU204250.1:9882322-9905340 GCA_017309775.1 Paedocypris sp. Pulau Singkep | reverse complement strand
AAAAAAAAAAAAAAAAAAAAAAAAAAAAAAAAAAAAAAAAAAAAAAAAAAGGAAAATAAAAACCAGATCAAACAGTGGTGTTCATCCACAAAGTGCTGCTTACAGTATTGCTGATCATTTCTATTACCCCCGCTGTGTGAAGTAACTAGTAGTAGTAGCAGCAGCAGCAGCAGCAGTAGTAGTAGTAGTAGTAGTAGTAGTTAAACATTACCATTACGTACTCCACAATATGCATCATATTCTTTTTGTACTATTATGTACTACAATTCAAAAATCGTACATTCACTCTCTTTTCTTCAACTTCCTCTTTAAAGCAAAGAATGCATCTAATTGCTTCGATTAGATATTAATTTGGAGATTAATCTTGATTTCTTTTTTTTTTTTTTATAAATAATCTATGCCTATGCCCATCTTATTTTATTTATTTACTTCTCCAACCGTATAAACATATACAGTACGTGACTAGTGTGGTGATAGTGGTCAAAAATATTTTTTTAATAATTGACTGTTTAAAGACCAAATCCAGTGCCGCGCGACCCATTAGAGACCGAGTGGGCGGAACTCTCGTTCACGTCTCGGTCTCTGCCGGCACGTGACATCGCGAGATCTCAGCCTTCGGCACTCAGCGTTATCTCGGCAATGGACAGTGTTAAGCTCGTCGACAACGACAACCCATGATGGACTGAGCTTTAGAAAAAGGTAACGAATTCTCACTAGGTCTCAAAATAGAGCTGTGTTTTATTCGACGCGTGAGTTTATTCAGCAATTTTAGCATCTTGTTTAGCTGTAGCTGTCAATGCTAAGCTAGCTGAATGACACCGGCTACTGTAGGAATCAGACGTGTGTTTATCTCCCCTCACATTAATCTAACGTCAGTCTGAATCACATGTAAACAACTGCTGTTTGTCTAGCTCTTGTAGGTCTGATCTTTCACTTAAATTCCGTTTCTCGACACCACTATTGACGATAAACAAGTAGTTATGCTGTTTTAAAGCGTTCAGGTGTTTGTTTTCCTCTCAAGTGCAATTTTTTCTTTGCTTTTGTTTTTTTTGCTCGTATTGTTGTTTGTTTGTGACTTTGTTGTTTGTGTATTGCTTGGTAAAGCAGTTTGTGTGTTCGTGAACCACTGATGTTTTTATCAGCAGGGATGAGGATAATTTGTGATTTAATAAATAGTAATTATTAAATAAAAGTACTGCAGTTTGTAAAATGTGTTAAAAGAGCATGTTTGAAAGCGACGTCCTCTTGTCACTGAGTCACGTTTGTCATGTTTGTGTAATTGGTTTAACGTGACTAATGCGAACTTATTCATAAAGCGTTTCACCGTTGTTGGTTCACTTCTAGTTTCTAAACTGTATTTATAGTAATAAAGATGTAATTTTGATTGATCAAAAGTAAAATTCCCCTTAAAATAAACTGAAAGTTTAGTAACTAAGTAGTTAGCATTAGTAACTAAGTAGTTAGCTTTATCCACAAAAGTTTTTCACAAATAATTTGTTATGCTTTTTAAAAGCTATTTAGTAATGATAAGTCTGTCATAAAATCAGTATCATCTTAAAATAAATTAAAAACATATGAAAATTAATTTTAGCTTTGTTATTACCTCACAGTGTTTGTGCGCGCACACACATACATACACACACACACACACACACACACACACACCCTACATTTAATCTGTCATGAATGGCTGATCATTCTGAAAATCAAATTTAATAAACGTTTATGGTAAACATTAAATGTGTTTTATTGTAGACACAATTATTGTTATTTTATCATACCATTCGTTCTGAATGTATTTATCATTTATTTTTATTACTGTCAAAAAACAAAACAAAATGTTATACAATTTCTGGCTTGGTTTTGGTTGGAGCATGTCCAAAATTGTGAAACCACTTTGTGATTTGTGCGGGTGTGTCTTTTCTTATTTAGAATATTTTAGAATTTAATGTGAACAATTGGGGGATACTTGAGGACAGTTTAATTTAGAAAATATATTAACAGACGTTTTTTAAAATGTTTCTTATGTTAAGTTTAATGTTAAAAAATAATGTTTTAAGTGACACACTTTCTGGTGCTCAACGTTTTTGCAACAGTTGATTGAAACTGTTGATTGCACCGTATTTTTGTACCATCTGTTTATCGTTGTTATTTTCTTCCTTTTGTTACATTTTTGCAAAAAGTGTCTTCTTTGTCGTCATTTTATTTTTTCTGTTGGTGTTTTACCTGTGGTATTTTTATGTCCTTGTTACTGTTTTTTTTTTTGTTTTTACTGCTCTAAAACACAAAAATGTCCCCGAGTGGGATTAAGAAAGTCTATCGTATCTTATCTCGTCTTATCATATGAAAGATTACCTTCTTATTATTAACTTATGAAATATTAAATCTAACTTTTAGAAGTTCTTTTGAATTATTGTGTGTATTTTGATATTGTTTGTTAAATTTATCTTTGGTTTCGAATTCTGAAATGCAAAATTGAGAACCATATGAATTGTGATGCCATTATTATATAGCCATTGGTGCTAAGATGGTGTAAAAATACAGACATTTAATAAAAATCAAATCTCTAATATTGCGTACTTGTGATCAGCAGGTCTGCTTGTGTCTCCTGGTCTTTCCACGAGAGGATGTTCCCCTGCCTGGCACACAGACCATGGCAAGTCCTGTGCCGGGTCTCTCTGCACCAGCGGGCCGCTCTCTCTCAGTCAGCACAGCCGGCGTTTGGTAAGTTCTTGTTTTAAATGTCATCATCGGCAGAAGCGGCTGTTGATGAGTTGTGTTTATTTGATTGTGAATGTCCTCAGGCTGGAGAAGTGGAGGAGGTCTGTACAAACTCTGGTTCAGCTTTCTCGACACCAGAGTCACGGCTTTAACATGGACACAGGTACAGAACTGTTCCACATCAGGTGATGGTAAACGGGGATCATCAGCAGGCCCAGAAGAACAGAAGCTTGCTGCTAAAGCACAACTTACTTCTAAAACCGCAGGTGAAAAGCTCAAACACACAGGGACTTTTTGTGCTTTTCAAACTTTAGTTTGGGTTTTAGATGTGTGTGAGTCCCGTGGAAACAAATTGGACTTTTGTTCAAGAGGTTGCAGGTTCGAATCTCTTTCCAGATTGGACACTTGGACAAGACACTGACCACATGCCAGGGCTTAAAACTGCCCACTGCTCCGGGTGTGTGTGTGTGTGTGTGTGTGTGTTCAAGTTCAAGTTCTGATCATTTGTAAGGCGCTTTTCAGTGTGTGTGTGTGTGTGTGTGTGTGTGTGTGTGTGTGTGTGTGTGTGTGTGTGTTCACATCTGAATGGTTAAATGCAGAGCTAAATTTTGATACAGTCTCTAGTGGCTTTATTGACAAACTCACACTTTTCTTGATGGTGAAAAAACATGTATTGCCTTTAATTGACTTTTTTTTTTTGTTGTTTATTCAGATCTCAAAATGGGTCTGACGAAGGTAGAAAGCATTCAAGTGAAAGGTATGTGGATTTGTCGAACCATCAGGGATGAAATAAATGCCTGTCAAACGTATTTTGACTCACAATTGTGTTGTTTCAGTTCGTGCCGTCTTGAAAAAGAGAGAATACGGCACCAAATACACGCAGAATAACTTCATCACTGCGGTCAGAGCTATGAACGAGTTCTGCCTCAAGCCCAGGTATCTTCTCTTCACCTCCTCTCATTGGCAACAGAAGATTAAATGTCTGTCTCTTTCTGTTTTGGGTTTTAAAGTGATCTGGAGCAGCTGAGGAAAATCCGTCGGCGTAGCCCTCATGACGATACAGAGGCTTTCACCGTCTTTCTGCGCTCGGACGTGGAGGCCAAGTATGGATTATAACCTTCTACTGTGCTATGAGAATGTGATGTGATGTTTTTTTGCAGAGCGCTGGATGTCTGGGGGAGTCAAGAAGCTCTTGCTCGAGAGAGAAACCTCCGGAAAGAGGTGGAGAGGGAGTATCAAGAAAGTATGTTTGTGTTCTCTAAGTGACCTTGACCATCTGTCCTCTGTCTGATAATGAATTTGTCTCTTTTTTTTTTCTCTCAGATCTTTTTAGAAATCAACAACTTTTGAAGGAATACAAAGACTTCTGGGGAAACACAAAGGTCAGTACATGTTATTTCTGCCAAAAGAATTCAAGTAAATGTTGAATTGTTCCTGTGTGTTTTAGCCACGATCAGGAAAGAGGGCGACATTTCTGCAAGGACCAGGGAAAGTGGTTATGGTAGCTATGTGCATGTAAGATCTTATTGTTTACAAAACACTATATGTTTACAAAAGCTACGAAAACATGCATGTTTACAAAACATCATATGGTAAACAAATGTTTGCTAAAAACATACATGAAACCTATACAAATGAGGATATAGTAAGGTACAAATAGGTCCCTACATAGAAGAAAAACGCAGTTGTGTAGTTTTGTCACACTTTCGTGCAGCATCACTGAGAGTAAATTAAGTTAAGAAGATTAAGTTCCATTCTGAAGCATGTGCGTTCACATGAGATCCTGTCTGGTGACCTTCAGCAGACATCTGAGTGGTTTTTCTTCTTATACGTATGTCGAGTTAGAAATGGACCAAGAGGGTAAATTAATTGTGTGTGTGTGTGTGTGTGTGTGTGTGTGTGTGTGTCTGTCTGTTTACATTTCAGTTACATTTTTTTAATGAATCATAATTTATGATTTTTTTTTTAATGTTACTGTAATTTTTACATCTAAAAAGAACTGTATTATGATATAACTTTGGAGCATGGATTTAAGTGCAAATTGAGTTAAGTGCTTTATTTAAAATAAGAAATCACAGGACAATCTCTTTGTACAGCTGAATATTTTGCATCTATTTGAAACGTTTAGTTTAAATGTGCAGATGCTTGTAGCTGTTGCAAGTTTACCGGCTCTTTTCACTGACTATAATTTCTCAGCATCTTCATGTCCAGAATTTTGACATTTAATGACATTTAAATTACGTTTCCTGTTTCTTATTGGTGCGAATCATCTGTGCAGTTTTGTATCAGACTGCAAAAAACATTTGCCGTTTGCCTTTTGAGTTCAGTGTTCCTCATCACTCACATCACCATCACTATCAATTTGCAAAATCTATATTTTTGCTTTTCTCAAGTTGTTTTTTTTAATACAGAAACGGGCTGAACTTTTTCTTCAAGCTGTTGGCTTGGGTTTACACCGGATCTGCCAGTATGTTCTCTGAAGCCATTCACTCTCTGGCTGATACTTGCAATCAGGTGATGTGACCTTACACCCCGAGTTGTGGCGTCTTGTGGGACTTGAGATTTTATTTTATTTTATTTTTCTTCATATTTCGTCTTTTTGATTAACAGGCTTTGCTAGCACTAGGAATCAGTCAGTCTGTGCGGAACCCAGACGCCGTCCATCCGTATGTACTGATTATTAAGCAACAGATTCAGTGTGTGTGTGTATGTGTGTGTTTTAACTTCTCACAGTTTTACTCATTATCTCGCTGTTCTCGTTTTTTTTAAGGTATGGCTTTTCTAACATGCGTTACATAGCCTCTCTCATCAGCGGGGTTGGTATATTCATGATGGGCGCCGGCTTGTCCTGGTATCATGGCATTATGGGACTCCTCCATCCTCAGCCAATAGAATCCCTGCTCTGGGTGAGTGACACACTCGAAGATTCACACTTGAAGATTTTATTGCTGGCGCTTCAGAGATGTCACGGAGGTTGTTGTTTGTTTCAGGCATACTGTATTTTAGCAGGATCGCTGGTCTCAGAAGGAGGTGAGGTGGTGAATAATTCTACTTTACATCCACGTTTCTCTCAAAATAAGATCTTGCGATCTTGTTTTGAGACGTTATATTGAGATTTTTTTCTTTCTGATATATTCTGACAATCTAATATGATATTTTCAAATTTATTTGAAAAAATACATTTGTAGAAAATATCTGAACATTTTTCAGGCACAAAATAAAAATTCAAAAATATGTTTTGCCTTATTTAACACACATGCACCGTATTTCCGTTTAATTGTGATTGTTTTTTCCACTTGAAATGTGGAAAAATGTGCGCTTATAATAGCCAATTTCAAATATGTGCGTAGAAATAAGGACCCTGCAGGTTTTTGAGACGCTAAAATTGGAAATAAACGAGTGCTTCTATTTGCATAAACACAGTAGTTTTACAAATAAAGCACCATATAATATCAAGCCTGAAGAATAACGAAACATTTGAAAACCAACTTAATTAAACTCATTCATAATAACTATGGACATTGTTTCATTATAAAAACAGTCCATTCCTCGATTCATATGGCAAGCCAAATTTACATTAAATGCTTGTTTAAACCATAAAACTGAATTATTTTTGCGCTTATATGCACATGGATGGAGCCATAATGTTAAAAATCAACTTCACAGCTGTTCAAACTCGGTTTTAAAATCCTGAGTCATGTCAAACTCCCAAAAGTCAGCCACTTTTTAATTTTTAGGTAATCACTGTAAACTTCATTCATGATCTGCTCTTTTTTTATGAAGCGACCCTGTTAGTGGCCATTAATGAGATAAAGAAGAGCGCACATAAGCAAGGCATGACCTTCTATGACTACGGTAAAAACTTGCCCTGTGTTAGTCTTTGGTTATTGTTGTGACGTTTCTGTTCTGACTCCTGCGCTTGTGAATTTCAGTGATGCAGAGCCGGGACCCCAGCACCAACGTGGTCCTGCTGGAGGATGCTGCGGCCGTTCTGGGCGTGGTCCTGGCGGCGGGATGCATGGGACTCACGTCTCTCACAGGTACGTCTCGAGTCCACTCGGTCCACTGAGACCATCAGGACACACAGTCTAGGATGTATTCTAAGATGATTGTATAGAAACTGAGGGTTGTGATTTGAATTTTTGTTGCAGCCGAATATCTTTTTTACGCAAATATAAGCATCCACTTTTTATCCAATTTTAGACGCTAAAAAATGTAAAAATGTGCATAATTCAAATATGCGCAAAAATATAAGCGCCCATTTTTTCACGTTTCAAGTCGGGAGAAATCGCAAATAAATGGAAATATTATGGTATATATGTAGCTCTTTTTTTTTTTTTTCTCAGCTATTAGATAATGTTTTAAATAATGGTTGAGGAGGCTTTTTTTTTTTTTTTCAGGTTTTCAATGGCTGAATAACAGAAATAACAAAACAGTAGCTACGCAGCGGTGCTTGGTAGTGGCAGTGTTAGTGGTAGTGGTAGTGTTAAGAATTGAAATAATCCAAATACAATAATTAATATTGAAACAGACCAAGACGACAAGGCAAAGAGCAGCGTAGATCTGGGCTAACGGCTAGAAACAAAGTCCATAGGAAGACGAAATCGTCGGGCGGTAAGAGAACAGTCGAAAAGCAAGAACACAGGCTAGGAGTCAAAACCAGGGAACAAACACAAACAAAACACTCAGTCTGATGCACAGAGCAAAATACTTCACAACGACAATCATCTGACAAAGACTGATAAAAACCGGCACAAAATAGTGGCCTTTGCGTTGCGCTGACTGAAGTGCAAAGGCTCATGGGAGATGATGTTTCTGGGAGGTGGAGGTGGGAATAGTTGTTATTTTTTCTATTATTCAAGTGAAACGACACCGACGTGCTACGAGTCACAAGTTAGGTTTGTTAAAAGCAGAAAAATTAAAGGTTAGCTTAAAGAGAAATATTACTTTTTTTCATGGGATTTGCTTAAATATGGTATAAATGAAAAATAAATAAAACATTTGTGAAATGAAAAAAAAATTCAAATTATAGCATAGAATAGCCTTTATTGTCATTGCATCACTCGGTTACCTGAAAATGTAAATAGGCTAAAATATAAATAGTACCTCTAGAAGAAAGAATATATAAAATAACAGTAAAAAATAAACATCTACGTAAACTTTTTCCAATAAACAGAGTAAACAGTGATATCGGGAAGCAAAGTTGCTTATTGCAATAAAATGGCGGGCGCCAGTGGTAAATTTCACAGGTATAAAGTGACATTTTAGTGCAGTTGTCAGTGTTTTTAGGTTGACTTTGTGACTTGATGCTTGCATTCTTGAGAAATTCTCCTCAGAGAATGATCCTTTCATTTTGTGGTGACTGCTCATGTGATGTGCGCGCTCACCTCCGTGTCACAGACTTCAGACACTTCTGCCTCTTTCTTTTTCTGTCTCACGTTTCTTCTTCCTCCAAAAATTACAAGAGCATCGCCCCAAATGAACAATATTGGGGAATATAAATGTGGCCCAATTAAGCGGCCGGTCCAAACGTGATTGTTCCTCTGCTTTATGAGGAGGGCGTTATGAGAAGACTTGCACTGTGTGTTTGAGCCACTAGTGGTCGCTGTGGACACGTGTGTGTGTGTGTCTGCTGCAGGAAACCCTTACTATGACAGCCTGGGCTCTCTGGGAGTGGGAACGCTGTTAGGAACCGTGTCGGCCTTCCTCATCTACACCAACACCGAGGCTCTTCTGGGCCGCTCCATACAGGCCGAGCACGTGCAGAAGCTCACGGAGTTCCTGGAAAATGACCCGGCAGTCAGGTCTGTCTGTCCATCTCACCCTCCATCTGTTTGTCTGTCCGTCTAGTAGCATTTCATCTGTCTGTCTCCGTCTTTTGTCTCTCTCAATGTTTTTCTCTTGCTGTGGTTCTGTTCTAATACTGTTTCACTCTCTGTCTCTCTCCTTCACTTTTTCCAGTCTGTCACTGTTTATCCTCCGCTCTAAGTCCCTTTTTGTCTCATTTGCTTCCAACCTTTCTCTCCCTCTCTTTCTATTTTTCCTCTCACACATTCTGTCTCTCTCAATTTATCTCTCTTTCTCTCCCACTAGCTTTGTTTTTCTTTCACGTACCCCCCCCCCTCTCTCTCTTTCTCTCTCTCTCTTTCTCTCTCTCTCTTTCTCTCTCTCTCTTTCTCTCTCTCACTCTTTCTCTTGCACTCTCTCTCTCTGTCTAGCTATCTATTTGTCTGACCCTGTTTCTATCATTTGTCTCTGGTATATAGTTTTTGGTATATTTATTGAAACAATTGTTGTACGTTTGCCTTCATTTTATTATTAGATGTTAGATATATTATTTATATTCTATTTTATTCAATGTGTATTTGTTTATCTTATATTTTCTTTTTAACTGATAATTCCCTTTTCTTCTTCTTCTTCTACTTCTGTCTATGAAAAAAGTTCAAGTTAGCATTTTGTCTTTTATTGTATTGAAGATATAATTTGTAAGAGGATGATGCGTTTAGTGTGTGTGTGTGTGTGTGTGTGTGTGTGTGTGTGTGTGTGTGTGTGTAACAGAGCATTTGTATCTGTGTCCCAGAGCGATTCATGACGTGAAAGCCACAGATATGGGTCTGAGTAAGGTTCGCTTCAAGGCTGAGGTGGACTTTGATGGCCGCGTGGTGACACGCTCCTACCTGGAGAAGCAGGACATTGAACAGATCCTCAACGTACGTGCTGCTGGACACACACACACACACACACACACACATGCCTGTTTATGAGCTAAAGGTAAGGGGTTTGGATCCTGGGCTGATATCACCGGTCAGTTTGGTCAGACCTAAATTATTTAGTGCTGACCAAACCTGACTGTTTTCTTTTCTTTTAATTCTTTACGTTTATTTGTTATTAGTCTAATCTAATCACTTAGGAAATGTCTTTTTTTAGGAGATTTCTACACATACAGTACATAAAAAAGAGTATTTGTTATCTCACTCATCTGATTGGCTGAAATACATTTTTGTGATTGGCTGAAAAACATTCTTCTGATCGGATCAAATAAGTTTGTGTGATTGGCTAAATAACATTCTTCTGTTTGGCTGAAAATCATTCGTGTGATTGGCTGAAAAGCATTGTTCTGATTGGGTGAACAAAACATTTGTCTGCCTGGAAACAATGTTGTCATGTTATCAAGCTGCTAATTTCTTCATCTTTAATTCTTGCAAAACAATTCCTGGTTTTTCTCGATGTGTCAATGGTATGTGTGTGTGTGTGTGTGTCGTGTAGGACATTCAGCAGGTGAAGACGCCAGAAGAGTTGGAGAACTTCATGCTGAAGCACGGGGAGAACATCATCGACACGTTAGGAGCTGAGGTGGACCGGCTGGAGAAGGAGCTGAAGGTGCGTGACCGGGACTTTTGATCCTCACAAGGTTCCTGATGCTCTTTATCTCCCACAGCAACGCAACCCTGAGGTTCGCCACGTGGATCTGGAGATTTTATAGCGTCCGGCACATTCTCTGCCCAAGTCTTACTCTACAACCCGAGCACTACCGTGGAGATGGTTCCAGAACTTTGCCACGTTACAACCATATTGAAATAAAGCCGGAATTCAGAAGGACTTTTAGATCCGTCTGTGTTTAGGGTTTCATCAAATCGTTTCCAACGTTTTGTGGGACCACGGTGTAATCCAGGCCCGGCACAATCACCGTGGAAACGCTAAACGTGCGAGTAAACGTGTACAGTACACGACATGCATTTCCATGAATCACAGCGATGTTACTGTAAAGAGCCACGTGCTGTAATATCCTCTCACTTTCTCTCTAACATTTCAGGAATAAATGCTGTGTTTTTATATTTAATTAGCGGAAACCGTTAAAAAACAAAACCCAAAGCTTTGTAAGATTCTACCAAAACTGAACAAATCAGTTTTATTAGTTTATCAGATTTGGTCAATTAACCTGTTTATTTTTTACAATCACTGCGATTAGTTGCTAACACCACTAATGTCGCTGTTTTTGAGGATGAATGAAGGAAGAGTGTGAGGAAGATGTGTAGAAGGAAAGAGGTCAGAGGTCAATCAAATATCCTCCCGTAGGCTGAGGTTCTGATCCAGGTTGCTCACAATATATTTGGTTTGGTTAAATATTATTCAAAAATTATCATGAATCTGACCATGTTTTTGGCTCAGATGCTTCATTTAAGGTGTGTGGCTCAAACACGTTCAAGGTTATGTGAAGGTGAATTTAAAGGCAAAGATTTCAAAATTATAGGAATATTTATAAATGTGTTTATGAAAATGTGAGGCTATTTTGCTAGATAATTCTGCTGTTTAAATCATCTACAAATATTAATAAACTGCTTTTTAATTTATACATTTGTTTTTTGTTTTTTTTTTTTTTTTTTGCTTGCTGGCTTTTATGCAAAATTTTATTTAAAAACACTTTGTTTTGAATTAAATTGTTGATGTTTCGAGCAATTATGCATTTCCAATAAAAGAAATAGGCAAGTTTGTGTTTTTTCTGCAGTTGTTTTTATATAACCTAGTAAAGCTTTCGGATATATATGCATATAATGATACTCAAGGCCATTATAAAATATTTCACAAGATATATTAAGCAAAATTATGTTTTAATCAGTGGCTTTGTTATGCGTGGAAGCAAAAAACCATTGAAAAAATCACGATTTCGCGTTTAATAAGATACACCGACCTGATTGGTCAATAGATCTGTCACTAACCCAATGCTTTGATACTATTGGCCGAGTTGTTTTCCTCTTCAACTATGGTGTGATGCCGCCAAATCACGCGTTTCTTCAAAACAACAGACGTATAAGAACAGTCTTGCCAATAAATCGACTTCATAAACTGTACGTCTAGACTTGTTTTGCATTTCCGTGTTCACATTAGTCATTCGACGCACCGTGGACATTGTAAACAGGTCGTGTCCCAAAACCTACTCCGCTTTCTATCCAGAGCGCACGCGTAGGGCACGACGCCGCCTGAGTTGCATCGGATTGGCTTGATCCTGCGAGGCAGCCGGTCAGAAATCAAACCAGCATCAGGACCAAACCGCTGGGACATGACAAACGTGTGGCGCATCCGTGATGGTAATCATGAAGGAAGACCGACACCTCGCCTGAGCATCTTGTCTTTCCACATCGCACCTCTAAAGGTAATTTCATGTCTGTCTGCCAAAACATGTTTGATTTGACTGAGAATGTAAAGCGCGAGGTGCTTAAACAAGCCGCTATTACATTGATAACCATCGATACACGTCGCGCTTTTGTTGTCTTTTTTTTTCTCCCACATAAACCGTGATTGTGTTTTTCGGTTGACAACACGTACAGATTGTGTTTTTCATCAGGTATTTTTGACATTCCCAAATGTGCTTTGTTAGCACAAAGAAAATCTACGTGTTTTATTATAATTGTTTTTTTTTTTTTTTTTTTTAAATATGTGTAATTACCGTTACTATGGTTTTCTTCGTTTTATAATTCGCGTCTTTTCCGCTTTTCATTGATGTTTTTCACGCCGATCAGTCCGCGAGGTGGCGCTGTTCGCCATGTTTCGCTGCCCACCTCCTCAACCCTCGTAATGAAATCGTTGTGTTTTTCCCTAGACAGCATCCATTATCCACATCATCTGGGGTCTTCTGCTCCCTGCACAGTGAGCATCGGTGCCCTCGCCAGTCAGCATGACTCTCTCGGTGCTTCCAGCCTCTTTACGGTGCTGCCTTGTGGACTGTGTTTCAAGCAGCATTGTACAGGGCTATGAAGGCACAGAGACCCTTCCGTCTGTCTCTCCGTCTCCATGTCTGTCTGTCTGTCTGGTCATGGTAAGGCTCCACACGTTTAACCGCTTGGTCCTCCTGAAATATTATAAAGTATGAATATATGAAATTTCCCAAGGCTCACACCTTTAACAAGCCTGTGTAATATTAACTGGATTTATGTGTAAGGTTAATTTACACCCCCACCTCCATGTTTTTTCCTCATTTTTTTTTATTTATAAGCTTTTTAATAATTGTAACCTTTTATTTTTGAATATAAAGTACCTATACATGTACAGTTTTTTCAGAGTATATTCATATGCAGTAAATGTTTTTTTTAATGCATACATGTCTATTTTTTGCATGATTTATTCATTTATTTTGCTTAATATATACGTATTTGTTCATTTATTTGCAATATTATTACGTTTTATATTACGTGCAATATTTATTGTCATTATTATTTATTAATAGCAATGTATTTTTTTCATTCATATATATATATAATGTTTTTATAATATATTACTGTACATTATGTAAATTACACTGTACATTGTTTATTTATAAAACATTTATGAATAATTTATTAAACATGTTTATAATGTTGTCATGTTTATTCTATATAATAATGTTTTTTTTTCCCAATGAATATACGAACACGAAGGGTTAACTCATCAACAACCGAATGTATTTAATGCATTGCTTTATTTCTGTACAGACTGGTACATGTCGGTTTGAGGAGCGTCGCCTGTGCCATCTCACGTGTCCGATCATTTTATAATTACAAACAAATAAAAAAGGGGGCTGGTCCAGCAGCTCTTGTGTGCTGTGGGGGTGGAGTCAGGAAGGCACTGGAGGAGGACCTCAGTGAGAGCAGCTGGAGCAGGGCTGAAGGCCGTTCTCGTTGCACGCCGTACACTTCAGCGCTTTGAAGGAGTCGGTGAAGCAGTTGCGGAACACGGACATCTTGCTGCCATGGCACATCGGACAGGGGATGAAGGCGAATCCTCCACACGTCTGGCATGTGTCGGGATGCTGGACCCTCTGCAGACAGAAACAGCCTCAGAGCATCACACCTCTTGAGTTGGAGTCTGTGGGAGTGCCTGACTTGATCAAAATTCAAATGAACTCTGTAAAAACGTTGCCTGTTTGAAAACGGTAATCTACTGGCAGCTGTGGTTTCCAGCATCATACTGTAAAAGTGTGATTCGTTACAGGTTTTTTCCCTTTTGTTTTTTTGTTTTTTGTATTATGAAAGAATATTTAACATGTCTACTTGTGTCTACTTATGTAAAACGCAACTCGTCTTTAAATGCAGTTCGTCTGTGATTTTGCTGCAAATTATCCATGTTCTTTTACTGCTTTTTTTGTTTTGTTATTTACAATGTTTGTATTAATTTTTGTCTATTATATGTCTATTTGTATGGAAAAAAAATCAATTTAATGAACCTAATAAAATAGAAAAAATGTATTTATTTAATTAATTTACGTACACTGTTTGTTCTGTGAATTCCTGAAGGGCCCTTGGCTTTTATCCATAATTCCACTATTTATGTATTCAATAGAGATTTAATACATAATTAGCAATTATCATAACTGTATCATAACAAACTCACAGTTTGTACAGTATGTTCTAATCTAAAAGCTCAATATGAAAGAAAGTGTATTTTTACTGAATTCACATTATAACAAATTCTAATACAGTATATTCAAGAGCAGACGTCAGAATTCTGCCTTCTTTGTTTATATTTACTACACATACGTATATACGTAACATTTCTCATGATATTAATAAATAATTTTAACATTTTTATGATTTTAATGGGAATTAATTAAATGGTGTTGGGGTTATTCTGTGATTATTAGTAATCTTTCTAAGGCTGAATCCTTCACTGTTCAGGTTGAACGTTTACCTCTATTTTTGTGAGGAGATCCTGAAGTTCCCCCAATTCATTCATTTCAAGTATTTTCTCGGCCCCCTGTGACGGACAAAAGAAAAGAAAAATACGTTCCGTGGGTCTCATCTAATAATAATAATGATACATTTTATTTATGGGCGCCTTTCAGCACACAAGGACCCCGTACAAAAACACAAAATAATACATAATGCTCGAAGCTTAAACAGTCAAAGCAACACGGAAAACTTGATAGAAAAAAATATATACAAATTGATCTACATGCAAATAAACCGCACTCCATCCATCCATTCGTGCTCTGAACTGCCTTTTCCATTTCTGGGTCACGGGAAGGTGGAGCCAATCACAGCAACTCTGGGTCTGAGGGCCCACATAGGAATGGTGGCCAACCAATCACAGAGCAGCACACACACGTTCACACTCACACCTGGAGTTTTACATTGACTGACCCCAAGGTAGTGACCATCAATGAAGACCACGGGCAGTGAAGGAGGTTCATCTACTCGCTTGCAGCGCGTCTCCAGTTCCTTCCCATAGTCGCTGTCCAAGGCAATGTTCTTTTCTATGAACTTCACCCTGTGGTTTGAGAAGATTTTGCGGACCAGCTCGCATCGCTCAAACGTAGTGCGCACCACCCGGAAGCTGGTGGTGTAGATCACAATCCGCCCAAACTCCAGAGTCAGATCCGGCTGAGAGGAAGAGAGAGACGGAGACGCAGTTAGAACCTTTGTGTGGAGCGTCTGGATGCTCTGGATCCACTGAAGGGAAAGTGAAAGTAGGGTTTTTTTTTTTTTAATAGAAATTGTGTTTGTGTGTTTGAATTATCAAGTCATAAGACAATAACACATTTGGATGGATGGGCAGATAGACAGAGAGACGAATAGATAGATGAACGGATGGACAGACAGACATAACAAACATACAGAGATGGACGGATGGATGGATATTTGGACGGACAGACAGACAGTGAACAACCATACAAAAACAGATGGATAGATGGATGGATGGATGGATGGATGGATGGATGGATAGTAGATAGATAGATAGATAGATAGATAGATAGATAGATAGATAGATAGATAGATAGATAGATAGATAGATAGATAGATAGATAGATAGATAGATAGATAGATCTGATGGATCAATGTATGTTTGGACGAACAGACAGATAGATAGTGAACAAACATACAAAAACAGATAAATAAATAGATGGATCGACGGACGGACAGAAAGTGATCAAAAAGAGTTGGATGGATAGATGGATGTATGTTTGGACGAACAGATAGAATGATGGATGGATGGACGGAAAGTGAACAAACAGACAGAAACATATAAATGGATGGATAGATCGGTAGCTAGCTTAAGGCTGCCCACTGCTCCGGGTTTGTGTGTGTTCACTTCCCTTGTGTGTGTGTGTGTGTGTGTGTGTGTGTGTGTGTCACACCTTCACTGGATGTAAAAGCAGAGCACAATTTCCCCTTTGTGGGACTTTGGGAGTTTCACTCTTTTGATCAGACAGACACTGTCTGATATTCTGTACATAATCAAGCTGTCGCACTAAGATCACCGTACAATTAAAGTTTAATGCTGCATTTCTGTGAGCTTGGCTAATTATTTTAATGTGTTATCAGGAGCTGTGAAATGCTCCGCACCTGTTTCAGCAGATGAGGACTGACTGGAACCCGCACCATTACTCCAATGAGAGGTCTGCACCTCCAGCTCAACCACCTCTTACTTACTCTGACGGCAACTAAATATCACATGAGGCCACACCAGCGGATCTCAGGCCGGTTTTGGGTGGCACTTGTGGTTGGCCTGGGTAAGACACTGAGCCCTGGCAACACGGCTTAGCGCTGCCCACTGCTCCGGGTTTGTTAGCGTCACTCTGTATGTGCGACTGTGCGATTATCTGTATGTGTTATCTTTTCTAGTGATGTCTAGGAGTTTGGGGAATACGAAGCTGCTTCTTTAATTCTTTGATGGAGAGAAATACACCTCCACACACACTTCACAAAAGTGATTACATAAATCCAGCGACAGGATTGGACAATCAGCTTGCTTTTTTCCTACCTATCTGTCCATCCATCCATCCATCCATCAATCTATCTACCTTTAATAATGTTCCTATTGCCTTTTATATATCTGTCTTGACTGTCTGCCTGTCTGTCTGTCTATCCATCCATCCATCCATGCATCCATCCATCCATCCATCCATCCATCTATCTTTAGTATCTTTCCTACTGCTTTTTATTTATCTGTCTTCACTTGTCTGCCTGTCTGTCTGTCTGTCTGTCTGTCTATCTATCTATCTATCTATCTATCTATCTATCTATCTATCTATCTATCTATCTATCTATCTATCTATCTATCTATCTATCGTAACTTTCTTACTGCCTTTTATATAAGTCTTGAGTTGACTTGTCTGTCTGTCTGTCTGTGAATCTTTTTACTTTATTTTATATGTTTGTCTTGACTTTCTACCCGTCTGTCTGTATCTGTATCAGTAATCACACTTGAGGGCGCGTCTGTGACTCACCCCGGTGTCGTTCGCCAAGTTGTCGAAGAGTTTCTGTCCCGCACTGACTTTGTGCTTCACGCCGCGCACGGTGCCGTTCTTACTCAGGATGTTCACGCGCTTGAAGCTCAGCGGCTTGTCCGCGTCTCGTCCCCCCGCCAGCATCAGCAGGTCGTCGTGCTCACTGCCGCTGTCCTCCAGCTCCGAGCTGAGCTGAGCGGTGGACGGGCTGCTGGAGCTGCTGGTGCAGTCCGAGTCCAGGGAGTCCGACGGGCCTTCATCCTTGAACATCTCCTTCAGCACCCGGCCGCTGTTGCCCGAGGCCACCCGGAACCTCACCCGCCGCTGCCGCTTGCCGTCATCCGGACTCAACAGATCCCCCTCCATAGCGATAACTTACATGGTCCGGGTGAAGAAAAGACGCCTTTATGTCCTACATGTCATCCGAGGCTGAGATTAATCAGCTCCAATTTTGCTCCATGATTTCCCGCGGAGCTCAGACGCACAGTGAGGCGAGCTGAGAGCCGCCGTCGGAGCCGCTGTTTCCCGTTAATAATGCACGCGGCCTCGCCATGGTGACCGAGAGAACCAAGCAAGAAGAAACCGATAGGATTTGTAAATAATTGATCGCACTATAGATTTTTCTCGGTCTCTCTCGCCTCGCTTTTATGCATTAAACAATCCTGCTGCACTTTCACGGGCTGGTCGGGCTCTTTTTTGGAAGGTTTGGTGTGATTAAAAGGACTTTTGCTTCTGACCTGCTGACGTGACGCGGCTGCGGCGCATCTGGTTTCCCGAAATGTCACCTGAGAAAGACATTGATTTGTTCGCTCGCCTGAAGTTCTGGTAAATCTTTGATGACGGCTCGTCAGCTTGGTGGAGAGACGGTTTTTATTCGATTATGCATTCAAATGCACGGCGATTGGCATCACAAAGGCACTTAGAGGATTGTTCTGGAAGTGCAGACGTGAACCTGCTGTGCTTCTGCAAAAAGGGAAATTGGAGGCCAGCTCTCGTTTCCTGACATCTCTCTCTCTCTCTCTCTCTCTCTCTCTCTCTCTCTCTCTCTCTCTCTCTCTCTCTCTCTCTCTCTCTCTCTCTCTCTCTCTCTCTCTCTCTCTCCCGTTGGGTGTCAGATGATTGTCGCACTGAACTGTTTGTGTCAACACTTGATTGAAATTAGATACATTATCTATAAGTGAAACAAAGACATTAAAACTGATTGTGTCACTTTCTGCCTAAGCCGAAAGCAGAGGCGAAATCCCAGTGTTCGGTTTCACCCTGTAGAGAGTGTGAGGGTGTGAAAACAAGAACCAAATTACAGTTCAAAAAAAGGATACGGGGATGGATGGATAGACGGATGAAAAGATAGATAGGCCGACGTAAAGATAGCAAGTAGGATGGATGGATGCATAGATAGATAGATAGATATGTAGGTAGGTCAGTTTGTTGATTGATTGATTGATTGATTGATTGATTGATTGATTGAAAGAGAGAGAGAGATACAGACAGACAGACGGATAGATAGATAGATAGATAGATAGATAGATAGATAGATAGATAGATAGATAGATAGATAGATAGATAGATAGATAGATAGATAGATAGATAGATAGATAGACAGACAGACAGACAGACAGACAGGTAGGTATGTAGGTAGACAGACAGATAGATAGATAGATAGATAGATAGATAGATAGATAGATAGATAGATAGATAGATAGATAGATTGATTGTCTATCAGATTATCTAACTGTGATTACATAAAAAAGAGAACACTGAGGTTAAATAATTTACTGAAGCCTTATTCCACTAGGGGGCAGAGTCTGATCTTATCACTCGCAAGCTAAATCAATTCACAGGTCACGAAAAGGTTCTAAAAGGGGTTTCAATTGTCATTGTCCATTGAGTGACGGACTGTAGATGTGTACGTACTATATGTCTACGTCTGTCTGTCTTTCAATCATTCATCCATTAATCCATGAATCAAATTTTCATCCATTTACTAATCCATCCATCAGTCACTGGGGTTTGTCGTCAGTGATGAGAGAAGATTCCGGCTGATTGGACACAGTCACGATTCTCCACAGCAAATCCCCCACCGTCTCTTCATTAGCAGACAAAGGTTCTGAACAGAATAAAGATGCAGGACATCAACAGTTCAATTACCCTGCTGGATCAATATCTGCTAAGCTCCCTGACGTCTTTCAGCCACGCGACTGCATGTGTCCCAGAATTCTCTGCTATTGTTTGCAGGTCTGTCAGCAGGACAGATGGTGGATCAGACCTTCTCGTCTGCTTCTGCATCATCTGCTTTCTAGTGATGCTGTTCTGGATTGAGGCTTTTGAGGGTTCCTTCACATTTACGGCTTAAATGATTTTTGGAGCTGATTTGTAAAAGAAGAAAAGCAATTGAAAAGATGTAAATGAAGTAAATACTTCAGCTGGATTATTGTGCTGCATTCAGTCTTGTAGTGTTAGTGAACGTCCTGGTTCAGAAGAAACATTTTCATGTGGAGACGTTATAAATCATTAGGGCCTTTAATTTGAAATGGCATATGGCGGCCATTTAATTTCAGGGCACGTTTATTATAAATGTAATTAAAAGCGTTAACGTTATTGATGTTAGTTTTTAATAATCAGAATGTTTAGAACCAGCAAGAATTCTACTAGATTTATTCATGCTTTAAGTATTTTTACATACTATACAGTTTTTAATTTTGTCTTATTTTAAATGAAAAAGAACTTTCAGTCTGAAATGTCTTGGCTAGAAATGATAAAGCGGCTTATGGGTAAAAACAACAACAACAACAACAACAACAACAACAACAACAACAACAACAAAACAACAACAACAAAAACAGTTTGCTCTTGGTCTTTCAGTGGTGGTGGTGGTGGGGGGGGTGACAAACATATGTCAGACACGTTAATATAAAGATAGATCAGGTAGTGAATGGTTGAGCGTGTGTGTGCTTGTATTGAAAGGATGAGTCATTGTTTCGACTGATATGTGCACAAAGATAAACCCGCTGCACACATAATCAAAGAGGCAGGCATCTTCTCACTGTTGCTAGGCGACCGCAGGAGCCAGACCCAAATCCCCTCACAGGCTTGCGGATGCTGACTAGCGTGAGAGAAATCATCAATAGCATTAGCTGTTAAGTCTACAAATAGAACTGGTGGAGGGTATTTATCTGACATGTGATTGATATATATACGTATATATTTTAAATAAGAAACTACTTATTAAGGAACATTCAAATCGTTTTTGTTATAGTTAGGGAGCAGATTTGTAACATGTTTCAAATCTCAATTTTGTATCTATCTTCCTTTTTGTCTGTCTCAACGTAAAACACTGACACAGAAAAACAAAAAAGCAAGCAAACAACAGCTAAAATAAAGTGTGTTATTATAGCTTTATTAATTAAAATGATCATTACTAAGCATGTAAAATCACAAGTTAAGTCTATTATTCAGAATAGTTCTGCGTTTGTTGTTTCTACTGTATTTGTTTAATTAGCATATTAATTAGCAACCGATAGGAAACATTTAAAGATAAGCCATCAGATTTCCATGACATCATACTATAGAGACATAACTGTGTGTAAACATTCCAGCAGAGAGGTGTCATCTCTATCTGATAGTGTTCCAATAAACAATCAGTTTCCCCACAATTAACGGTTTAAATATCACCGTACCAATGCCAAACTGAGCTTGTAACAGAACACGCATGTAAAAAACATGGAATGTCATTTTATAAAATATTGTAAAAACTGACAGGATTATTTGTGTGTTTATGTCGAGGGCGTCCGATCACATTTTATTCACAGTTCAACCGGTTTTTGAGAACGAATCCTGCTCATCAACATGTGGCTCAGAAACCCTAATGATTCTGACTGGAGCGATATACGTAGAAGAGGCAATTGTAGAGTCGTGATTGCTCCAGGGCCTAAAATAAAGAAGTAGTAGGCTGCCGTTGTCTCTGCAATCCCCCCCTTCGAAACAGTGAGTAACTGCAGCAGGGAATCTCCAGTAGACGCTTCCACGCGCGTCGGAATAAAGTAGGGGTCCGTCGGTGGTTCATCCCGCACCGGAGCGTGAAAGCTATCCGTGTCGCTTTACGTGTTTTTAGGTCGCTTTCATGTGTCGTTTAAACGCGTACACGGATGCGACAAACGCCCGCTTTTTGATCTCAACGAGCGGATTTCACGCTATTAATACCGCACTCCCCTCCTCACTCGGACTTGGTACGGTCCAATTTGTGAGGCGGCAGAGCTCGCGCACGTTCACTGTTTTAAGATCCGCTATCGATCAGGGCGATTTCGGCCGCGTCGCACCGATGCCGGAGTCTGCTTTTCAGTGCGGTGCAAGAACGCAGCCATGAAGCTAACGTTTAAATAAATGCCCGGCGCTCACAGGAGTTGCGGGAGAGCCACTTTGGCGACGCTTGAAATCTCCAGCGCGGGGAGGAGGGCAACGCGACGCGGAGTTTGAAACGTTCGCTCGACAGGTGGAGCGATGCCGCCCGTCCAGAGGACCATGTCAGATCTCCGGTCCCGCGCGGAAGGTAAAGCCCCGCCGCACTTCTGGCGTGTTGTCGGACGCTTGTCGTTATTTCGAGGTGCACGACATGTGCACAATCTTTTTTTCCTGCTCGACTAACTGTTGCGACACTCACTACGGATGCCAATTGCGTCGGTGGCTTCTTTCAGACGCCGTCGGCTTATTAAGCCTTCAAACGTGTTATTTTTAACGTGTGTGTGCGTGCGTGCGTGCGTGTGTGTGCGTGTGTGTGTGTGTGTGTCAGCGTCCGATTGAGTTGTATTGGAAAGGAAGAGGACGTTTCCGCAGTTGCCTAATATTTACACTAAATACAGCGTTCATGTTTGCACATTTCTGCTTAATAGGTGCCATTAGATTAGTCGAATAAAAGCTGTGTGAGACATTGATTTACAGTATTAGTGTTATACGTTGATCTTGTAGTAACTGACTGACACTGGTCAGCGCTAATTAATAACTGTAAATATGAAAACTCAATGTGTGATATGTGTACGTATATATGTACAATACTGTATATATGTTTTGATATTAGTCCACAATTTGATTCTCGTAAAAGAAACCGCCCTTGCTTGTCACTTCCCGATTCAAACCAGGAATCAAATCTTTTCAATTCATCAAGTTGATTCATGACTCGTGACCTTTGACCCTTTCTTTACGCAGGCTCATTATACTAGTGGGTATCATCTTTTGGGTTCAAATGTTCTAAGCACGATTCACACAGAAAAAGCAGTTCCCAAAGATAAGTAATATCAGTCGTAATTTAATTTCTAGATACACAGATCTATCACTGTAGCTTGGATTTAATCTTCATTCCTTGAAGCCAAGGATTTTTAATAAGGGAAGACAATATTGAGTCTGTGCTTGTACACGAGTGGATTTGTGTATAGCGATAATCTTTCATTGTGTTAGAAATGGATGCAAAAGCTATAGATAAATGTGGTTCTCGTGTCAAGGCAGATCTATAGGTTCTCTCTCTCTCTCTCTCTCTCGTCAGTTCACATCCTGGATAAAATATCAGTGTCCTTCCTTTTCAAGAAGCAAACAGCACAGATATTACAGTTTGATTTACAGTGTAAACTTGCTGTCTAGTAGCTCTGCCAGTGTTTTCTCGATAAACATTGGTACATCCCAACACTTTAATTTGTGCGATTCGATCCACGTGATGTTGTTTTGCTGTTAGCGGCTCCAAAGGTTGAGGGTTCGATTCTTAGTGAATCAGCATTTCTGCATAGTTTCTCTATGCAAATCCATACGCACTATCTGTAGGATTTTGCGAGTAACGAGCCCCACCGGCCCAGTGTCTGCAGCAATGGCCTGTTTCAGAGTAAAAAGCGGTTCTTGGCTTTAACCTTGGCACGCCACGTCTCCTGCTGCCACACTTACCGTGTTCAGAAAGTATCCAGTTTATCCGTGCAAGCACTTCCCAGCACCGAGGGATCGATGAGCCTGCATGTCCCATCAGGCCCTTGACCTACACTGCCAGACTTTGAATGAAAGCAGAAGACCTGTTTTCAAATGCATTATTTATCAAAGCTTGTGCTGGTTTCACTTTCTCGTC
>MU204250.1:9861149-9870064 GCA_017309775.1 Paedocypris sp. Pulau Singkep | reverse complement strand
CACTTAGAATATAACATTTTCGCGTCTTACTCTCAAATTGAAAAAAAAAAAGTTTCTCACTACACTTTCGTCAAATTTGGTAAAGAATATTTTAGTTTTGTATTGAGGAATATGATGTCATTTCACCGTAATAAACTGTTAATTACAATATACATTATAATTACAAATTAAGTTAACAAAAACATTAATGATGTCACTAACCAGCTAAATGTCACGTTGCTTCACACACACTTTTTAACCGAATCAGACAATTGTACAATGGTCACTGCATAAAACTCACTTAACATGATGAATGTCTCTAATCTTTCACTCTCGTCCTGTTGTCTTCTCTTCTCTTTTTTTTTTTTCAGTTTTATCTCCATTTTGCAATTGTACTCCCCTCATTATCAGTCTCTCTCTCTCTCTCTCTCTCTCTCTCTCTCTCCTGCCCTTTCAACACAAACACGATGCCTGTACATTACAGTTCTTTACGTGACGTGACATACTTCGCCTCTAGATGTTGTTTTTAAATACAAAAGCTCTCAGATTAGCCTGACGATCACACGTGCTTCCTACATAATTCACCAGAGCTGCCATCATTTATTTAATGGCCGCTGTAATGAACAAGGCTGTTTTTTCCTTTCACTGAGGAGAAGGTTGTTCAGGTGATGCGTCTCTGAAGTGTGTGAATAAGCTCTAAACATTTGGACTTTTGATTTGTTGATCATTTCCAGGTTTTCCAAGTGAATGTTCTCTGCAAGTGTGTCGAGGTTTCGTCACACGTGTGTGTGTGTGTCACAGTGGATCTCATTGGTATGGTGAGATCTGGTACTTGGATGAGAGGACTATGTTTGTGATCCAGTGGTTGGTAGTTGAACCTGCCATCCAGGAGTTGCAGGTTTGAATCCCGGCTACAGTACGTTTGACCCATTTTTATTCCTGAAAAGCAGTTCAGAAATGTTCAGAATGCCGAGGCTTTGGACTTCCAGGTATGTGGATCACGGAATCTCGTTCTGGAACGGCTGTTGAAGATCTTGTTCAGGCGTCTGATTATAATTGACCTCGCTTTGTCCTGGGTCATATTCCGTCATGGAGCTCGTGCTGCTTTGCTAGTGGCTTTATTTTCACCAAGTGTACTTTTTGGAATACGTATACTGCATATGGGAATTCACTTTTCTTAAAAGTTGACATAACTTTGTGTTTATTTAAGCTTCTAATATGACTATCCATCACCTGATAAAGCCTGTGCTACGCTTTAAATGTCATGTGCCACAATCACTTGCTAGGACCGTGTGTGTTGCTACAGTGTGACTTTACACTTGACCTTGGACTCGGAGAGCTTTCCTGTCATTAGCCGTTTTCACACAGCAATGCCGGTAAAATGCAGGAAAATTACCGGACCGACTTTACCGGTAAATACTGTTCGCACAAGCACTGCCATTCCCCAATCATCATCGCGTTTTCAAAGTACCGGTATTTCTGGTGTCATCATCAACTGTCGACACGCTTTAAACGGCTGCACCTTTGAAATATAGAAAACGGCGGTAATTGTTTCATATGTGACGGCGTCACTAACTCTTACTTTGATGTGGTGACAAAACAAATCACTTTTATTGTCATATCACCACAGCTCTGTGGTAAGTGGAAAAACTTGGGTGCAAACTTCTTCAGCACTTCTTCTGTGTGGACAGTCCAAGAGCGATGTAGACACAAAGGAACTTGAAGCTGCTGACCCGTTCCACAGGCGTGGAAGCAGCTTCAAGCTTCAAATGTCTTCATCCGCCCAAATCATTAGAAGCACTGAGTCGCTGTCGTTCCAGTTGGAGGACGTTTCCCACTGTGATTTCTGTAAACAGTGAGAAGTTAATGTTCTGTGACATCATCAACGGAAGTTCTGCTTTCACACAGGCCAGGTTTCCTGTAATTTACCGGCATTTGGTTCAGGTACCCTTGGCGAAAAAAATGCCGGAACAAATTTACCGGCATTTGTCTGTTCACACATGGCTTCATACCGGCATCTTATTTATGTTTTTAATTTCCTGCCAAGGTCTCTATGTGTGAAAGGGGCTATTGTCAGAACAATGAAATTCTGTTTAGGAACTCGGCACAAAGAAGCAATGGAGACATTTAACAGTAGTGTACAGTGAACAATAACAAACGACACAATCAAATATATATTCAAGAATAACGTGCAATCAGCATCACAACAATAAGATTTACATAAAACGGAATTACAGAAAAATTACATAATAACTGGTCTTATGGTCACTTGTGGGGACCTGGTGTGTGACATGTGGCATGACAAACTCTGGTACGTTTGGCTTGTGTGTTCTGCCAGGGGCTGTCAGTCTCCTTGTAGCCGATGTTTCTCATTTCAGAACACGTTTTTACATCACATGATGTGTGTGTACTAAAAAAAATGTGTCTGTGTGTGTGTGTGTGTGGCTGAATATATAAACCGGGTATTGAAAATAAACTTTAATTCATTACTTCACTTAAAACATCAAAATAAGACAAAATCCTCAAAAGTTGAGGTTTAAGTCCATCATTTTTATTATGTAAATATTTAAAAATGATTGTGTGTAGTTACATCTATAAAAAAAATGTAAATACAAGAACAAGGCAAATGTAAGTACAACCAGGTGTTAAAAGTCCATGAATACTTCACTTATAAAACCTAAACTTTTGAGATTCTGTCTTATTTTGCCGTTTTAAGTCCATAATTTTTAAAAGTATTTAAAAATGAGTGTGTGTGTGGCTGTAACGGTAAAAAAAACAAAAACAAAGCAAATGAGATTTAGTCTCATCTTTTCTGTCTTCTGTAGGGTACGAGAAGACGGCAGACGTGTCCGAGAAGACATCTCTAGCAGACCAGGAAGATTCCAGATTGATCTTCATAAACCAGCCGCAGTTCAGTAAATTCTGCAGCAACCGCGTCAGGTAAGAAGATCTGAGCTCCCACACACCGTGCGAATTCATTCCAGCGCCGGAATATCTTCCTATTCGGGAACACCGACGTTCCTGGTGTGTTTGTGTCTTGCGAGCGGCGAGTCCGTTTCATCAGATCAGGAGGATCCTCCTGGGTGAAGCTCTTGGAGGCCGAGGTTGAAGGCTCCGTTGTTGGTGCACAAGGTCGTCCGCTGATTCGACTGATCAGACCGAGTTTGATTAGCTGCATAAACCATGGAGAATTATTGAAAGCTTGATGCTCCTCAGACGCTCGAGCTGATGGTTTTCACAAACATTGTCTGATTTTTTTTTTTTTTTTTGCTCTGCTTTATCTCTTTCTCTCAGTCTACTGCTTCCTCTATACCCGTTTCATTCTGTTCACTCTTTTCTCCGTATTTTTTCTGTGCTCTTTCACTTTCCTCTACCTCTCTTGTTTTGTTTCACTCTGCTTCTTTCTCTTTTCCCTCATTTCCCTTCTCTCTCACTTGCTCCTTTCTCTTGTTTTCTCTTTTTTTACTCATTATTATTTCTGTCTTTATCTTCATCCTCCTTTCATTTGTTTTTTGTTTCTATCTGCTTCATTTTCTCACCCCCCACCTTATTTCCATTTTCTCTCTTTCTCTCTCTTGCTCCTTTCTCTTGTTTTTTCTGTCTTTCTTTTCATCCTCCTCTCATTTGTTTTTTCTCTCTCTCTGATTCTTTCTCTTTCCCCTCCTTATTTCCCTTCTCCCTTTCTCTCTTGCTCCTTTCTCTTGTTTTCTCTATTTCACTCATTCTTTTTTCTGTCTTTCTCTTCATTCTGCTTTCATTTGTTTTTGTTTCTTTCTGCATTCTTTTCCCCTTCCATATTTTCCTTTTCTATCACTTTCCATCCTTTCACCATCCTTTTTTCCTCTCATTTTGTCTTTTTCCTCTCACGTCTCACTATTTCTTCCCTTTGTTCTGTTTCTCTCTCACTCTCTTTCTCTCCTTCTCTCTATGTAGTACATCATATTTAAATGCTCGTCTCTTCTGTCAGAACAGGTTAGCTTTTGCATCTTTGCAGCAAGAGTGGTCAGATATTTTCCAGGGGATGACTCGACTGAATTCAAACAATTATTTACAAACTGTGTTTGCGTGTGTGTGTGTGTGTGTATTTCCGTATATTTAATGTACCGTATACAACTTTCAAAAGTATTGCATTTTAACATGATTTAACAGACAAGATGCCAAACTGGACACTCAAGACAATATGATTCTAACTTCACTGTTTTTAATGGAGAAGAGATTGGGCCTTCACTCGAAGCCTGAGGAGCGTTTGAGTGATTCGCTAGTCGCCTGGTGACTCACGTGCGACGTTTGTAGTGCGGGTGGTCTTGAGGAGGTCTGGTTTCTGGAGGTGGAAGGAGGTCTGAAGGTCTTCTCTGAATACAGTCCCATCGTTTTCTCCCAAATAAGAATTATGAATGCGAATATAGAATTAAAAGAGCGAGAGCCGTGTAGCGATGTGTGGCCCGCGGGCCGCAGGTTGATCATCACAGCACGGATACAGTGTGAGGCTGTGAGGAATGTTGGTGTGTTAAGCGGATCGAGCTGACGGAACCCTCTACCTGTGCAGTGTCATGTGATCTGATAAGCATCTCGTGAAGACATGGAGACGAGCATCACTTGACGTGTTCATGACCTTTCTTTCCGTCGTTCTGTCTGCCTCTTTCTTTCTCTGTCTGTCTCTCTTTGTCTCTCTCTCTTACTCGCCTTCTCTCTCTCTCTCTCTGTCTCTTGCTGACCTACTCTTCCTCTCTTTATCCCTCTCTTTCTTTCTGTTGCTCCTTTTCGCTTTTTCTCTCTCTCTCTCTTTCTATCTGTATGTGTCTCTTCTGTCTTTCTCTTGCTCTCTTACTCACGTCAGTCTGTCTGTGTCTCTCTCTCTTTCTTCTTCTGTCTTTCTCTTGCTCATTTTTGCTTTTCTCTCTCTATTTCTGTTTCTGTCTGCCCCCCCCCCCCCTCTTTCTTTCAGTATCTGTTTGTCTCTACCTTGCTCTCTCTCTCTCTCTCTCTCTCTCTCTCTCTCTCTTTCTTTCTGTCTGTCTTTCTCTTTCTGTTTGGCTGTCTCTCTTCATTTCTCTTTCTCTGTTTTTTTTCGTTTTCTGGACAAGTTCTTTCCTAATGTAATCAAGTCGAGAGTAATTATAGACTTCAGCTTTTTTACGTCGTGGTCTTGGGTGGAAGTTGTGGTCCAGCGGTGTAGAGTTGGGCCACCCAGGCGTTGCAAGTTCAAGCCGGTGGGTTTTACAACCAGCAAGGACTCATAAAGGCTGCCCACTGCTCCGGGTTTGTGTGTGTCACTTCACTGTGTGTGTGTGTGTGCGTGCGCGCAACAATTTCGATATGGCCCCTAGTGGCCACATTGACAAACTTGCTCACTTTTTTTTTCTGAAATTGTAACGTATTATTTGAACTTATCTATTAAAGTGCTTTTATTTGTATTCACACTTTGATTTGACTTTTATTTTGTTTCAACTATACCTGTAAGTATTTATAATAATTTAAATAATAATTTTTTTCTCTTTCTCTCAATCTACTGCTTCCTCTATACCCGTTTCATTTTGTTCAGTATTTATAATAATTTAAAATCTTTCCCATCTCTTTGTGGTTCTTGTCAAGTTCCAGAGCAGAACCTCACCATTGCTCCGAGCATTTTTGTGTGTGTTTATCCGTGATGCATGTGTTGTGTTTTAGTACAGTAGCAATATTTCACGGAGCGTCAGATTGGGCCTTTTATCTCGTGTAGAGTGGCTTTGCTGTCTCCACGCTAATGTAAATCAGCGGCTCTGGCAGACTCCCAGCATGCCTCACTCAAACGCTGATCTTTACTGCCCTCTCGCTCGCCCTTCTTTATGGCCTTTAACGGCTCCTCTCCATCTCGTGCCGGATTTGTGTGAGAAGGCGATGTTACTGTAAAGCTAATACTGTTATATAAGACTGGAGTGAGTAGAGATGTGTGATGATGACGTGCCCAACAGAAAACGCATGTTTGTACTACAGGGTGGGAAAAAAGGCACAGTTCAATCACAAACAGATGTACAACAGAGTAAATGTGAATAATCTACTTGATAAAATTAAATTATGAATGTATAAATGTAACCACTCTTTGTTTCCCTTCATCCTCTCTCACTCACGCTGTCTCTTTCACTCTCTTTTCTTTTATCTCATTCCATCTTTTGCTATCACTCACTTACTCTCACTCTTTCTTTCTCTAACTCTGTCTCTCAATCACTCTTACGCTTTCATGCTCTCTCCCACTGTCACTCATTCACTTTCTCTCACTCACTTCCTCTAACTCACTCTCTCTCTTCTTTTAACTTACTCACCATCACTCTCTTTAACTGTCACTCACTCTTTCATTATCGCACACTTGTCCTCTCTCTTTCGCACACTCACTCACCCCTTCTCTTCCTCCCTCACTCATTTACTCTCACTGTCGCTCGGTCTCTCTCTCTCACTCTCAATCACTCACTCTCTCTGTTCCCCTTCCTCCAACATAGCAATACAATGTCATCCTGAATCATGCAAACATAATTTTGTTCCTTCAAAAAAGAGCAAAGCATCATTTGGATCTTTAGACTATAACTGGGTTTAAGAGTGCTATAACGGATAATATCTTTAAATCTGACTATTTGTTATTTAATTCAAATGTATTTTATAATAACCATTATAATTTACCATTTGGTGCATTTCTAGCTAGTCATCAAGATTCAAAAATTCAGTTTTATTCAAACTCTGTCTGTCTCCTTGTCTCTTCCAGCACGGCTAAATACAACGTCCTGACCTTCCTGCCCCGCTTCCTGTACTCTCAGTTCAGAAGAGCAGCCAACTCCTTCTTCCTCTTCATCGCCCTCCTGCAGGTAAGAGTCTGACGTGGGTGTGACAGGCTGAGGAGATGAGGGCTGTCAGATAGACGCTTCAGACGTCTAGCAGACCTGACAGAAGATTCGGCTTGTGGTCAAACAGAAGTGCTGTGGAGTGAAGAAGAGCCACACTGAAGTCACACATCAAGCACATTCAAGTTTGAGAAAAACCTGCACTGAAAGGCTTTAAACTCTTTCATTGGGGGAAAAAAAAAAAAAAAAGTAAAAATAATGGCTTTTTTTTTTTCACTCTCTCTATCTATTTGTCTAAATCTTTCACATTCTCACTTTCTTTTTCTCTACAATTTTCTATCAGTCTTCATGTTTCTCTCTGTTTCCCCAACTCTCACTCTTTCTTTTGCTTTATTTTTTCTTTCTTTCTTTCTCTCTTCCTTTCCTCCTTTCTTTATTTTTTCTCTCTTGCTCTTTCTCTCTTTCTTTCTCTTTTTTTCCTTTTTTTTTTATAGGTATTAGATTTTACAATACGATAAGATACAAGTATTAGTATTTCGAGGCTTTATTTAAGTCAGGTTTGTTTAAAAAAAGAAAGAAAATAGAATTTTTTTTAATGTAAATTAGCACAATTTAGCATGAAATGTAAATATTTGGAATTTTAATTTTCTGCATGAAAAATCTTTGAGGTTCTTATATTAACATAAAAACAGTAAATTGCTCTTTGTCTGTCTGTACAGGACACAAGAATCATTCTGTCTTTAGTTTTGTTTGTTGGAAGCTTACGACATTTTGAGCATCTGTTCAAACCGGTCGTTTTCTAAGAGAAGAATCTACCACTGACTCACCGTGACTTCCTGTCAGTCAAACATTATGTAGTAAATAAGTTCCTCCTTTTCCCACACTTCCTCTCTTTCTGAGATCAGAAGAAGAGAAAGAGTCGTGAAGGTTTCCTGTAGAGAAACCAGGACTCGGCTCCTGTTGAAGTGACGCAGTGAAGGCGAAAGTGCAGCGGCATCGGGTTAAAAGGAGCCCGGCTACGGTTTCCTATTGTGTGTCTTTGCTTTGTTTTCCCCTCACAAAACCGACACGGAACCCTAAATGCTTTTCACTGAAGATCTGCTGCGTGATTCGTTTTACAGTAAAGCATTTTTACATCAAATACGACCTCGCATCGAGTATTTAGTGTGTGTTCTCTACACTTGACCTGTAACTGGGTGACCTAAGATGACCTTTATCCTGATGAAATGGACAACAAGAGCGTTCCCTGGCCTAAGCCGAACATCTGTCAGATACCTCCGTCACATCGCCATTTCTTACTCTATTTTTATTTTTTGTTCTTTCCAGCTCATTCTCTCAATGCATCACTCTCATTTCTATCTATAAGGACTAAACTTGTTCAATTGTTCTTACTTTAAAATGGTTTTCAAATTCTTCTTCTCCAAATACTTCTTCTTCCACTCTCTGTCTCTATCAGTTTCTTTTGGTTTGTTCATCTTGCTCTGTCTTTTTTTTTTTTTTTTTTTGCTCCATTTCTGTTTTTTAATCTCTGTACATTTCCTCTAACACTTTCCCTCTCTATAAGGACTAATTTTCATAATTCACACTGTATTTCAGATTCTCCGTCTTTATCGATCTGTCTGTATATCAATCTCTCTCTGTTATTTCTTTCTCTTTGTGCGCTCTTTCATCTCTAGTTCATTTTATTTTTCAGTCGCAATCTGTCTTTTTTTTTTTCTCTTTAAAATATATATTTAATGTTATTATAATTTTTTTGTCTCTTACCATCATGTGAACAACCTGATCCAGTCGAAAACAAAAGCACAAATCACATCATCTTTAGAGTTTCGGGTTGCCATATTTGAAGTTTCCTAAAATAGAAACATTTTCCCATGAGTCTCAGCCTGACATTACAATCCGAGGCAGCATCACACACCTCATGGAAAAGATGCAGAGAAATGAGGATGTTTCCACAATGTGAGAGGATGTAGAAAGTGGAATTTAATAGTTCCCCCTAAACGCCAAATTAGTTAATGTAAAAGAAGAAAACAAGTTTGTTTTTAGTTCACGCTCAAATGTTGATCCAATGAGCAAACACCGGTAGCACAAAATAGGAAACACATTTGAACAAAGAGCCTGTTTGGACCA
>MU204250.1:9833649-9856149 GCA_017309775.1 Paedocypris sp. Pulau Singkep | reverse complement strand
TAAGTTGCAAGTTGTTAGTAAAACTGTAAGTTGTTAGTAAAATTGTTACTCTTATTAATAATACTGTTAATAATGTTACTAATATTTATTAATAATTAATTAATATACTGCTAAGACGTTGAGATTAGTTGTTCTCAACTTTAAACTGTTCAAATGCAGATGTTTTTTTTTGACTCCATTTCATTATATATGGCTTGCTTTCGTGATCATTCTTATAATATGTTTGTGTTTGTTGTAGTGAACCGCAAGGAATGTGTTATATTGAAACTTCAAATCTCGATGGGGAAACCAATCTCAAAATCCGACAGGTGACCTTTTTTTGTTCTATTGCTGCTGTTCCAGTCGTTTGCCTAGTTTTTACAGTTGTAAGTGTTAGTTGTAATGCGTTTCTTTCTTTCTGATCCAGGGTCTGCAAATAACAACAGACATCAAGGACATCGACGGTCTGATGCGTCTCTCCGGCCGGATGGAATGTGAAAGTCCCAACAGGCACCTGTACGAGTTTGTGGGCAACATTCGCCTGGATGGACACGGGTGAGTTGGCGAATCTGGATCGGTTCATCACCAAGTAGCTGAAGAGCAAACAATCGTTTTATCCTGTGAGTTTGCACTTGATAGAACTCTTTACCTGATTGAAATGACGAGTTGAGTCCAGTTTGAAAGTTGCCCATTTGTGTAAGTTTGTGGGTGTGTCTGTGTGTCCTGCTCTGTGATTGGTTATCCACCAATCTTGGGTGTGTCCTGCCTTCAGGCCAAGTAAAGTGGTTCAGATAATGGATGGATGGATGAATTATTGTATATTTTAATTTTGAACCCAAGTGGTTACAGTCATGTTTGCGTAATTTTCAGCACGGTACCACTGGGTCCAGATCAGATCTTGCTCAGAGGAGCTCAACTCAGGAACACAGTGTGGGTGCACGGTATTGTCGTCTACACCGGACACGACACCAAACTCATGCAGGTCAGTACTCACACACTGTGTTATCCTAATATTCTCTCATTTATCATCTACAAGACAAATTTTGTTGTATCACCACAATGACAGTAACGTTTCCTATGCCTTATTCATGATGACGAGTATAAGTGGTATCTAGTCCAGACTTGTGTTCCACAAAAACTTATTATTGTGCAAGCACTATTGATGTTGCTGTTCGTATAAAGATACTAAACAGTGTCCCAAAATGTTTTTTATTTTAGGTGCCTAAAGTATCGATATTGGTATTTACTCAGTAGTTACTCAGTATTGTATCGAGTTCAGAATTGTGATATTGCCCTAGTCCAAACCCGTTAAAATTGAGAAAACTACCTTTTATATAGAATGATTCCAATATTTTATATAATTATTTTAGCAGTTTGAAAATGTGAAATAAAATTGTGAAATAAAAAACATCTCACCTGCCATTAAACAACTGTTAAGAAGTCTGTTAAGCCAGTGTAATAAAGTGCTGGATCACAGAACGTTTACAATCACCAAAATTGAAGTGAGAGCAGCTTCTCCACTGAGTAAAACTGTGACGATATTTAGAGACACAATGACGTATTTTTGTAGCTGTGATGGAACGTTTAGTGCTTAAGTCATCCTGAACGTTCAATCCCGAAAATCTGTCATTACGTTATTGTTACGTTGTCGTTACGTTGTTGTTACATCTCGCTCACTTTTCTATGCTATTGATAGTTTTCAGGTTGTGACAGGTTTTACTTTCGTCCCGCAGAACTCCACACGCCCACCTTTGAAGCTTTCCAATGTGGAGCGCATCACAAACTTTCAGATCCTGGTCCTGTTCGGCTGCCTCCTGGCCATCTCGTTGGTTTGCTCTGTTGGCCAGACCATTTGGAAGTACCAATACGGCAACGATGCCTGGTACATGGACCTCAATTGTAAGAACCAGACACGCCTCTTCCTGTTGGCTAGAGCGCTTGCGCGTCTATGTGTGCGCTTTCATTTTCTTTCCTCCACACCTTTGTTAACATTAGTACTTGCCGTCTCCCCTTCTATGTAAACAGATATGCATTGCATATATAGTTGACAATGAAAAGGGAAAGCCGGCTCTTTCTCTTTTAGTTGTAACAAGCATAGACACGTGACGGTATAAATGGTTGAATATCACAAGCGCTTCTACTTTTACGTTTATCCGTTTGTTCCGTTATCAGCTTTCTTTCTAACATTCTGTTTGGTTTGTGTTTTTTTGTTTCTTTGTTGTTGTCATTTTCTTAACAGCTCCAGGTAACAACCATTTAAAACCCTCGGCCATCTGTGAATGATCCCTTACTAACCCCTAACCGAAGCCTTTGCTAAGCTACCGAAGCCACTTATACGGTTGCCCTACTTTGCGAGGGTAATTGCAGAAGACCGCACACACCAGGAGACCCATGATAGGTTTTCCCCCTCCAGCTCTACTTTGTGCAGATCCTTTTAATGCCTGACAACAAAAAACGTGCCTTCCCCTTGCTGTGTTTTGGTGACACGTTAAACACTTCGCAAGCTCCGGCTTCGGTTGCGCCAGTGCCCTTTCACACAAACCGTAGTCGACAGCGAGGCTCTCGTGCCAACGCGGGCAAGGAAGGATTGGCCGCGGGCCCTGTCAGACCCAGAGTTAAAACTTGCTCTTGTGTCGGAGCGGAGGAACCCTGTAGGTCAAGCCATGGCATTTTCAAAATGTTCCTCTGCTTTCTCAAGCTGTTTGTTTCTGGGTTGGAAAGGCCAAAATCCATTCTAAGTCTAGATCTAGACATCTAACATCTGGATGGCCAAAGCTCTCGCCTTGTGTGGTGCGACGTTGACGTTTCTTTTTACTAAGCCGACATCTGAGCTCACCTTACTCACCGAAGCTTAAATGGATTATCACTAAAGTGGGAATTTTGGGTAAATTTGCGCCGAGAGCTGCTTGCAAATGTGTTAACGTGTCACCATCGTCTTTACTCTTGATTTAAACAAGGGGGGGGCTGTTTGTGTCCGAATCGATTGCAGTTTGTTTTATGACCCGCTCTGTTCCTTTTAGTGGTGCTTTATGGGGACCTTTAACAAATACACACACACATTCGTCCTCAAGTTCTCCGAAACAGAGCAAGTGTTTAGAGTTGATTCATCTCATTCGACACGACCTATTGGATAAAAAGACGACTGACAGCACGTCATGAATAGAACGTTATAGTTTGTTTTATGTCCTGCACTGTTCCGTTGGTTGTGCGTTATGGGGACCTCTAACAAACACACACACATTCGCTTTGAGCAAGAGTTGATGCCTCTCATTCGCCACCATCTTTTGGGAAGAAAAGGACAGTGACGTCATGAAAAGAACAGTGCAGTTTGTTTTAGAACCTGCACTGTTGCTTTGGTTTTGCATAGTGGGGACCTCAAACACACACTCGCCATCTTGATATCCTCAAACTAGCAGAGTATTGTTTTTCAATCATTTGGCAAGGAAAGGAAAGCGCAGTGAGGCCGCACGCCATGAAAGGAACATTGGGGTCATAAAGCAGGTATCTGTCATGAAATGGATTATTCCTCTGAAAGGGAGAGACTCCGTCTACCGCACTGGATTTTTACCCTCTAATGGAGCCGTAAAGAGTGAGAAGTCGTAGACATTTCCGCATGTTAATGTCAGCCAGGTTTACAGAGATCATTCCGGCCAAAATAAACAAGCTGATGTGATGCAAATAGATAACATCTTGAAGATAAAAGGATATTGCTGGCAGATGGCTTAGTTTAAATCCACACAAGCCAGCTAGTGTTGAATCCCGCGACACCTTCTGTATAAGTGGATTTTTCCAGTTTTTCGTACAGCTGGATGTGGCTCGACAGGATGTGGTTGGTTCCTCAGAGGTGCAGAGATGTGCTGGCTCCGGTTTCCAAGTCACTGAGCTTGGCACGCTATAAAAAGATGAGTAATTATTCTTCATAAATTATTCATTTGACTTTGAAGACCCGTGATATTTCTCCAGGTTCTTGAGTCCCGGAGTCGTTTTTAATGCATTCACGCCACCTGCGACAACGGTCACCCGTGTTGAACTTCTGACCGTGAAAGAACAGGTAGCGGTTTTTGTGCCGAGTAGATGCTGACGGCTGTCCCGCGCAGTGCTGATCTGGCGCTTCCTCGCTCCTGCACTGATGTCACCGTGGCTCCCAGTGATGCGGCGGGAATGTGTGGATCTTCGGTGGCGTTGGTTGGATTTCTGCTATTCTATTTTTATTTCCGTATTTACGTGAATATAAGCACCACTTTTTTTTTTTTTTTTACATTTTGGACACCCAAAAACTTTTCAAAAATCTCAAAAAGGGTGGGACTTATAATCACCGATTTCAAATATGCATGTAAATATAAGCTCCCATTTTTCAACATTTCAAGTTGGGAGAAATCACAAATAAACGGAGAGATGTCTTCTTTGTACAGCGTTGTGTAGCGTGTTTTAAAAAATCTGGAGGCAGATTTGCGTATAAGCTTTTATTTGGTTCAATAACAGAAATAAGAAACATTAGACACGTCGTGACATTTAACAGGGACAGAATTAACGGGGAGAAGTAAAAGTAAACTTCATTTTGTGAACAACTTCTATATCATTTGTATTACAACAAACCGGCTCCAAACCACATCCTGGTAGCTTAGCGCTAACGCCTACAAGTGGAGTTCAAAGCGTCATTGCAGAAAGGAACAGACACAATCAAAACCCTCGGTCTGCTGCACAAGAAAACACAATATTTTGCTAAAATCATCTTCACACAGCGTCTGTACACTTCTGATAATGGCGGCTTGAGCTGCTCTCAATGCTCTGCACATGCCCTGACTGGAGTGCTAAAGGATTCCAATGAATTCTGGGAGGTGTAGTTCCGATCACTAGAACTAGAAGAGTATTTTTTATCTATTATTATTATAACTTAAAAAAAAGTTATTATATTAGTTATTCTATTATCTATTATTAACCTAATTTAGCATACATTTAGAAATGTATGTAATAAATAAATAAATAACAATAAACACTTTTTTTTATGTGTCTGAAATTTTAGGGAAGTGCTTATATTCGCATAAATATGGTATTTTCATTTTTTGAGTTGTGTTAATTGATTTAGATTAAATCAACAATAAAAATTCAATAAATCAATAAATTCAGACTTATAAAATGTGTCATGGCGGTGTTATGTCACAATTCTCACAAGAGTTTGGCTGTACACTGATCTAATCTGATTGGCTAGGAGAAATCTGTCTGACAGCTTCTTGACCTGGAAGTACTGGCCGAGTTTAAGGCACGTGCGTTTCTAAACGGGTTCCTTCATTAGTTGGGATCTTGAGATGAGCTCGATGTTGAACAACCTCATTACAATTGTACGAATTGGATACTAAAATCAGCCTGGACTTCCAGGTCAAGAAGTTGTCCATCAAATTTTCACCAGCCAATAAGAACAGTCGTTTATGCTCCGCCCCCATGTGAGAACTCGCGTCACTATCAAGCGATTTAACCTTCATAAACAGAATTGTGTAATCAAAAGCATCGCATTAAGCAAGATATATTTTTGCAAAAGAAAAGTTTTTGTTTTAAGAATTATTATTATTTTTTTTTGTTTATATACTTTTGACTGGTATCCTTGGATCCACGTCCGACAGAGTTTAGAAATGAAGAGCGTTCAGAATGCCATCTTCTTCCTCGCTTGGCGATGGAGTAAATGTGCTCAGGTGCTCGGCCACCGACTGCTTGACCAGATTTTCCTTTTTCAGCAGCTGGTGACCTTCTCTGAAATGACCTGCTATTGAACCTTCTGGAAATGTCACTTCTCACCCATCGGCTCCGTGTAATGGGGGAGTGCGTTGGACTGGGTCCCTATCCTTTACCTTTAAACATCCAAACTGATTGTCTTCCTTCCCACCACTAGACAACTCCTCTTCCTTTCTGCGCGAGTCCGTACCGGTAAAACGGTTTTCCAGCCCTTTAGTTTTGTGTTACTGAAATGGAAAAGCATTTTCTCCCCTAACTGCTCAGAAAGAGCTGTGTTGCATTCTGTGGATTCCAGGTAAAGCTTTTTAATTCATGCTTAAAGTCAACATCAAATCAAACAGACCCGTTTTACTTCTGTTTCCATCTCGTGGAAAGACACAAATCCTCAAAAATGCAAAATAAAATAAAAAAATACACAGTTTTGTTGTATACTGAATATGTATTTATTTAAATATAATATAATATAAATATTTGCAGATTGTTTTATATATACATACATATTTCAACAGTATATTATTATTATTTACATATACTATATGTGTATAGCTGTTTATTGTGCCGTTTTTAATAGTGGTTTTCAAAATGAACTTTATTTTGAGCCTTTTTCAAATAGTATTAAAAGCTTTTCTAGATTAATCGTTCTTTCCTGCAATATATTGATTTGGTCTTTTTAAAGTAAAATGGGTCTCGACTGCCATTTCATTTTGACTTTGTGTGTGAAGTGTCTTGTGTTTGTGGCCTTGTCTGTTTTTTTTTTTTTACACTTCTGTGTGATTCTGTTGTGCTATTGACTGGAAGTCATGAGTGTCCGACTCGATGCATTGTGGTTGCAAACCTTGCACAATTTGCCAAGGCCGCTGCTGGTCCACTATACCAATTGATCAGTGTTTCAAAATTGTGAAATTCAGTAAAGTTTTTTGGAGAATTCTCTGTTTGAGAGTTTGCACAATGCTCACACAGCAACATTGTGGAAACGCCGAGTTTAGTCCGGATGAGCTTGTGGCATTATTGTCGACTCTTGTCCCCAGCCCCGTCCCATCCGTTCATGCTTCTCACCGCTGGAAACCTGTCTGTCACCTCACTCCCTCTCTTTCCACCTCCTCTTCCCCGCTTCTTGATTTTCAGACGGTGGCGCGGCTAACTTCGGCCTCAACTTCCTCACTTTCATCATCCTCTTCAACAACTTGATTCCCATCAGTCTGTTGGTGACCCTGGAGGTCATCAAGTTTGTCCAGGCCTTCTTCATCAACTGGGTAAGTGCGAGGCCGTGTGATGAATCTGCTGTCTAGGAAACGGAGGCTGCGTAAACCTCCAGGGCCGCTCCTAGAAAAACCTCCAGCTCTCTCGTGAAAGTGGAGCTTTATCAAAATAACCCATTTGAAGATGACAAAATGGGATTTGGGACGAGGCGTTTAAAGGGGATGTTGGAGTTTTGAGAAGTGCTCATCGACAGGTTCTCATCTCATTCTCACACTGTTTTGTAGGACACGGACATGCTGTATGAGGCCACAAACACACCAGCGATGGCCCGGACCTCCAACCTTAACGAAGAACTAGGACAAGTATGTCTCTCTTCATCCTTTTGCCAGAAAAAAATGTAAATTAGAGGGGAAAAAAACGTGTGTATGTGTGTGTAGTGTAGGTATACAGTATATGTTTTTATACAAACACACTCGCACATACCGGTGTCACGTCACATCTAAAATGTTTGTGGTGCGGAAAAAAAATATTTTCAAGTGCAAAATAGCTGTAACAACAGATTCATATTCAATTAGTCAGACGCTAAAAGTGTGATGTCATCATCAGCTTGTGCTGGAATTTAAAGGGCGAGACACAAACACACACGCACACATGATCTTTCCACATCTTTATAAATTTGTAAATTATAGAATTACATTTTATTGGGCTTCAATTTAATAAATAATAACAAAACATAAAAGAAACAAATTGACATCAGTGTGTTTTGATTTGTTTGACGTTTTATTTTTATTTGCAGAAATTGTAAGATTGTAAAGATTACATTTCAATAAAATGATGTACCACTGTGTAAACATTAATTTTTTTTACTTTGCAGTATTTTATTTGAGATTAGAATAAATTATACTCTAGTGTCACAGTAACATGAAACGCAACGGTGGAGGTTTCATTGGCCTTCTTTTTAAATTTCATTAATAAATGCTTAAATACTATTACATAATATATACACTTGTTTTTGCAGAAAACATACAGATATAAAATACTACTGCAGACGTGCAGGAAATTACTTTTTTTTTTTTTTTTAAAGAAATGACTTAATTTGATTGTGTTCAATTGTTTTTTTTTTATTTCATATTATTTGTTTATTAATGACAAATTAGTTTAATAATAATAACAACAAAATTGTGATATTAATCAAAATGTTTCTTTTTTCAGAAGATTAAGCCGAGCTACATCAGAATATTAATAGAGTTCTTCTAGATACTTAGTACAATAAAACTCATGGTCTTGATCTCCAGAATTCAATGCATTTTTGTGCATCTTGTATTCTTATTATTATTATTATCATCATCAACATCATTTTATTAATTTTCTAAAAATATTACATAATTTTTTTATTTTCTATTGTTATTTTAGATTTGTTTTTATTATAACAAATGTAATTTTCTTTTTGTAACGTTCCTACAGGCCCGCTATAACAATCTAGTTCTGCATAAATAAATGATAATTGCCGTAAGATTATCCCTGTCTTGGACTGTTTAAGCCAGAAAGCATGTTGACAATCTGTCACCAATTTCTGGCTATTTCTACGAGTGCATAGAAATGATTTGATGCCCTGTGTCGTTCTGTTCTCTCCTGGTCACCATCAGGTGAAGTACATCTTCTCCGACAAGACGGGGACTCTGACCTGCAACGTCATGCGGTTTAAGAAGTGCACCATTGCAGGGGTGGCCTACGGGTAAGGCTCGCTTTCATAATCAGCCGCGTGCATCTGGCTCCCGCGCTCTCGTTAGCAGCTGTCTCCGCGTTTCTATAAATACCACAGCGCTTTATTCATGCCTCCGCGGGCACAGCGTAGCACTGCAGCGCCCAGCGTCTGCTCCTCAGGTGTGTGCTTCACTGTATTGTGGTGAAGATCATCAGCATTTCTGCACAATCTGTACAATTATCTATATGTTTCATCTTGTGGGTTGTACGTGTATATTTTGGATGCTCTGTTACTGGAGCGTTCCCCCTGTGGGATCAAAAGTCTAATCTAATAACTTATAATTTAATATTCGAGTATTTGATATAATGTTCCAGTTGCTCAATGGAATACTAGGTATTGCATTTATTTATTTATTTTACCTTTGTTGTTATTTATCCAGCTTTACTATCTCTTACTATTTAATAATCAAGTATTCTGTTATGATGTTCCAGTTGCTCAATGGAACACTAGGTATTGAAATATGTATTTATTTAGTTATTTATTTAGTTATTTTTTTTTTTTACCTTTGTTGTTATAGTTATTTACCCAGCTTTGCCATAAAAAAAAAAAAAATATATATATATCAATTACAATTAATACATTCATATATGTGGGTTTTTATTTTAGTTTATTCCACAACAAAATTATTGTTATTATATATATATATATATATATATATATATATATATATATATATATATATATATATATATATATATATATGCCACATTACAACAAATAATTATGAATAATTAATAAACAGCCATGATAAATGATATTTAATAAACCAATCATGGCTTAATTTGTTTGTATAATTCTGATTAATATATGTATTGTTGTTATTATTATTATTTTTATTGTTGTTATTATTATCATCTGAGGGTTTTTTTTTGCAATGTCTAAATCACACATTTGGCTGATCTAGAATGTTCTATAGTTATCTTACTGTCTATAGATCTTGTCAAAGAAAAGTTTTATATAAACAAACGGCTTTGTGGCTGTATTCATCTTTATTCATCTTTTTTTTTTTTCTAGAACGGGTAAATAAAAAGATATAAAACTAAAGACTAGTAATAAAAAGTCCAGTTAGTGAAAATGATCGTTGGTTTTTCAAGGTCGTAATGAGATTTTCATGCCTGTGCAAATTCCTAGCTGAGATGTGGGAGTTGAGCAGTAGCATCCCTCTTGTTGTTGGGGGTCCGCTCAGCGGCGGTTTAATCTCGGCTAAGCGCGTTCATGGCTCTTCAAGGCAGAGATGAAGTCTGTCCGCGGCCTCATGAATATAGATGGCATCTTTTATCAGCTTCAAATGAGCTGCTCCCGTTTGATGCTGCAGCATCACTCCAGCTTTCCCCGTCTCCTCCGCATCCCCTCTCGCTGGGTACCACAGCAAACACTACAGCTCCACGCCATTGATGTTTCTGAAGCGTGACATCTTTTCTGTAACGGTGCAGACCCTACACCAGTGGGAAAAAGTGACGTTGAGGCAAGCAGGTTACTAACATTGTGTTACTACTCAACAAAATTATGAGTTTGGGATTCAATTGTCAAATTGAACCATGATGAAACCTGTGTGATGTATTTACACAGGCGGATCTCTGTGTTCTACAAGATTCTTTATGTTTGTCAGTCTTCTAATCCACATGCCCTCATTTCCTGCTTCATCCTCTAGTTCTCTCCTCCACCGCTAATTAGGTAGAACATTAATTAATGAGCAACTTCCTTTGGGAGCAGATGTTAATTAATTTTAGATTTACGCTTAGGAGAGGTACAGCTATAAATAATGTTGCTATATACGTACGTTTATAGGTACTGTATTTACACTATAGCATTGTGTGTGTGTGTGTGTGTGTGTGCGTGCCTGTGTGTGTGTGTGTGTGTGTTTGATTCCAGGTGGATGAAAATGCTGTGGCTTGAATGCACTTGCTTAAGGAAAGAAAGAGTAATAGGTTAGACGAGGAAAATTATAAAAATTAAGAAATCAATCTAAAGAGTATGAACAATAATAGGGATCATTTTTTATTATTTTTTTATTTTTATTTTGCACTATATATACATATTTACACAGTATAGATGCACTTCCCACACATTCACGTATGTTTGTGTTTGTATTTAAAAAAATATAACGTGTGTGTACAACAGTATACATCAGTATTTGTATATGTGTATATTTTCCTTATATTGCACTAGAATTACTGTATTGATATACATATTTACACCGTGTGAATACGCTATTTACATAAATGTGTGTGTATTTGTTTAAAAATAGATTTATCACATATTTGTAGACGTGTGTATATACAATAAATGTATATTGTATTTAAATATTGTATATGTTACATATCGTAAACTGTATGTATGTTGTATACTGTTTATATACAGTATATGTGTATGCGAGTGTAACTTGTATGTGACTTTGGTTGAACCTTCAACTTGCAAATTTGTTGTTTGGATTTGCCTGCTCTTTAAAAAAGACTGAAATGAAAGGCGTGAGAAACAGGAACGGCTCAATTGTGTCAGATGGAAGGTGCGAGTCTGAAATATTCATGGCGGCTATAAAAAGAAGTTATTTAACAACACTTCAGGAGTGTCAGCTCCTCCAGTGGTTGTTCTCTGGTTCCTGAAAGCCCTCATGGTTCTTGCGTCGCTCTTCGTTTATTCATTCCTGCGCTCGCTGGTGTGTGTTGCTGCTATACCTGCAGGACGCGCGCTGGCCTATATTAGCGTGAATGCACTGATTGCCCAAACGCGGTTCTTCTCCTCCAGCGTTCTCATCCGCCGAGCGTGCTCAACCTGCCTTTTGTTTTTAGAGGGTCTTCAAGTCGGCGTGATGTAAATTGGAAGAGCGGGGACAATGCTAATGCATTTTTAGCCTCTCAGCGATGCTCGTGCGTCTACAAAACCAGACAGACAGGTTTTATTCCTCCATTCTTTAGTTGCACCACTTATTTGTCAGGAGGACATCCGAAAAACTGTAAAAATGATATATGATCAGCATAAGCAAAGTGTTGTTATATGCACGTCAAATCTTCCACTTTATCAATTCACTTTATTACAATTACTGGGTTTTTGTATTATTGTGTATGGATGGATGGATGGATGGATGGATTGATGAATAGATATACGATACGTATAGATACAAGATGCATATAAGTAGGTAGATGGATGGGTAGATAGATGGATAGATAGGTAGGTGGATGGATGGATGGATGGATACAGTACTTATAGATAAAAAGATACATATAGAAAAAAAATAGGTAGATGGTATATGGTTGGATGGGTGGAGGGATGGATAGATATACAGCACAGACAGACAGGTAGATATATAGATAGATGGACAGATAGACTGAAAGAGATGGATGGATGGATGGATGGATGGATGGATGGATGGATGGATGGATAGATAGATAGGTAGATATGTTGAAAAGCCAATTTAAACAGTTTATACATATTCATATACAGTAAACTCATAATTCATGAATTCACAAACTCATGTAAAGCATAAAGTCATAATTTGAGGTAGATATCATTTCAACTATTATGTTTTCACAACTTTTCCGCCATTCATGTGGATAACCAATCGAAGGATTGTATTGTAACTATTGACAAACTCTTTTAACTTTAATCGTATATAAACTAACCTGTGTTCGATTAAAAACCTTCATCAAGGTCAGATCACAATTACAGTTTATAACTACTCTTAGTTTTGTGTGTACACATGTTTTCATGTTTGTGCATGTGTTTACATATTATAGCATGGGTTTTATGATGTGTGTGTGTGTACAAGTGCCTGTGTATTTATTAAAATTTGCGCGCGCATTGTAATAAATACACAGGCACTTGTACACACACACACACACACACACACACACACACACATTAAGCCGCATCAAATTGTTCTTTTCCTTGTGCAGCTAATATCCTGCGTTTCTTACTGGCTGCTTCAACAGAGTCTGGTTGTTAAACACTCTGTCAGGCCAGTGTCCACTCACGTTACCATTGACAACGCCCCCAACGCTCAAATCTGTTGACCGAAGCAAAGACGCAGGAGTAATGCGCTGCTGTCAGGCCGGCAGCGCTGCTCGTCTCTACGTACCAGCAGATGCAGTTTAGCAGCCAACCATTTACCCACAGTCCCACTGCAACACCCCGACTCGCCTCCTCGTCTCCGCCAATGCCTCTGCTCACCTCTGATTGGTTGGCATCAGACTGGCAAACCATGATGCCCTCTAGCTAATGCCTTTTTAAAAATTTTGTTTAGTAATTGCACTGTAACTGGCTCTCGGTTACTTGTGTTTCCACGCGTTTATATGGCAAATGAGTCGTTTACGCAGGATTTTGACACACATGGCAACATGCGGTTTTCCACTTGCTGAATTCCAATGCAAGTTCCACACATTATTTTTATAGTGTGTTTACAAAACTGAATTGCTGATAGATTGATTATTAAAGATTAATTATAAAGATGTATCTCACAATGGAAAGTTATAACTGGCTATAAATAGACAAGAGCAGCGTCTTCGTCGAACCAAACCGAGGAACTGAAGTAAAGATGGCAGCAGGCGAACGTTTCTGAGATGCTTCTGAAATAAAATTATTGTCGAACTTAAGTTCAGATGGTCAAGATGTGTCTTACATGACCGATTCGTCATGTTACAGTATTACAGGACATCAGTATTCTCTGGAGTTTTAATAATTCGAATAAAGCTGATGAATTTAATTATTCGGGGAATCGGGAAAAATGATATGCATTTGTAATAAAACATATTATAATAGTTTTTTTTATATATATATTAATATTTTTGATTATTTTAACTTGTGGATATTTTACACATTTTAACAACTGGTTAACAGTGTAAGATGAACAAAATTTAGAGATGTTAGGAGCATTTTTGCAGCTGAATTACAGATAAGTTAAAATCCTTATAAGCTCTGTTGTCCGTTAGTTTATGATTCTTTTTAATGTATTTGTAGGAACTATTTCTGTAAATTTGTGGGCCTTTTTGCAGCCGTGATGTGTTTTAACTGTGGTAAAATTCAAAAGAGTTTTTGTGTTGGCCTGGTGCTTTTAACATGATCAACTATGGAATCAGATTAGTTTCAAAATTACCAAACGCCCTTGTTTTCCTTGAAAACGTCGAATTTCCTTGTCAACACTGCTGCCAATCACATTCTCACCAGCCAATCCTGAGTAAAGGCCGCCGCCCCCCACGTGAAGCTTGAGCCAGAATTCCAAGCAGAAAAAAAAAAGTTCACAACGAAAACGTGAAGATTGCAAGCAAAAAAAAAAAAAACCATAAATGTGAAGCATTTTCGTTTCTTAGAAATTTTCTTTTGATATTTTTAGCACTAATCTGATTCCATAATAAACTTGATCCAGCGTGCAAAATGAAAAAAAAAAAAACAAATACAACGTTTTTGCAAAAATCTAGAAATTGTCATTCTTTCTTGCTGAAATCGTGAAATAATACTAGTGAAGTCCTGTAGTGAGTGTAACTGTGTGGTCTGTGCGCTTCACTCCACAGTCACGCGGCTGAAGCGGAGGAGGGTAGTTTTGGAGAGGAGGACTGGTAAGGACGTCGACGGTTTGCCTGTAGTCATTCTGCTTCTGTCATGTGTCTTAGTCGTGACGCCTTGTGAGACGTTAGTTTCCAGCTCTCTGCTTGTGATGGTGTCGTTTCGTGGACCTTATCAGCACGATTCCTTCTGAACTTCCTGAATGCTGAATGCCAGCGTTGTGTTGTGGACAACTGAGTTTTTTTTTTGCAAATGTGTGTGAAGTGTCATGAAATCTGTTTAACGTGCTTTTCATGGTGTTGTGGACTTTTTGCTGTATTGTGTGTTGCGGCTAAAAGATTTGCGCCGAATGGTCACCGACCATACCATTTTCAAATTTGAGCTAAAAATGGCGTTGTCGAGCTAAACTTTTCCCAAAACTTGAGTCTACAAAACCTCATCTTCATTCTGTGCTAGGAACCAATGACAATCCCATGATCTGAACACCGTATCCCCTCAATGTAGAACGACATCAACAATAGGGCGGAGTTATAAATAAATGGTGGAGTTAAACTGTTTTATACTGAAAGAAATGGTACTGGAGTGTTCCAGATTCTGCGTAATATTCTGCAACTGGTTCTGACACCCAACTAATGAAATCGATCTGAAATGACTTACAGATGCTTGTTTTAAGTCGTTTTTCTTTCTTTTTTTTTTTTTTTTTCTCACACTTTGGCCAATTGTCTCATTGTAAAAATCCATAATTTAAAATTAATAATGGCTGAAGATTGGACAATCAATACTTTTCCAGTGATTTTTCAAAATCTACAGAACAGGAACAACACTTTCTTTCTTTTTTTTTTTTTCCTTTCTTTTCGCAGTTCTAGACTGTGTTCTGTTTATACTAATGTTATTACCATTTGTTTGTCAGAGAATCGACGTTCCACTTCCTAAACCTGCATTGTCATATTATCTTCCGTACTTTTAGTTTTTATCTTCTCAGCTTTTATATTTTTCTTTGCCTTTAACTTTTTATTAATTTTCATTTTTCTGTTGGTTTAATATGGGTCTATTAGCACTTTTTTTTTTTTTGTTTTTCCCTTTTTTTTACTCGTCTACTTTTATCTTTCTTAAATGTATAAAACGTACTCTTCTACGAAATTGCATCGTCTAGTTCCTAGTGCTTTACACGTGTATAACACATCTAGAGAGAACGAATAGTTAGATACGTCTAGAGAAGAACCAACATTACTATATTGTGGTGCACCAAGTCAATTTTCTTTTTTGCAGTATTGATCTCATTTAAACACAGTCGTTTCGTCCAACAGCCGAGCGTTTCTCTTCCTCACAAGGCTTTGCTGTTATTCTCAATGGCGTCTGATGAATTCTGCTTCTCGTACGAGTGTTTCCTCCAGAGCTCAGGAAATCAATTCACATTAGGCCTTGAGGACGCGAGCGCCTTCCTCTCCTCTCTGGAGATCTCCAGCCGCAAGAATGAAAAAGCCAACTCAGTCAAGCCAACTATTTCAGCAGTTAGCCGATAGCGCATTAGCATGCACGGCTAATTGTTCCCCGCATGAACCGAAACCGCATGTGTCACGGGCGGCGTTGTGCATATCGATTGCAGGAAGTCTTGCTTTGCTTGCAAGGGCCAATCTCGGCCCTTTTGCAGGAATTTCAATATGTTGTTTGTGTTTGTGAGCTTTAGCATCGTGTCAGCGCGGTGTGACGACTTTATTTCGAGAAGTGAAGCCACGTGCACGGAAACAATGGACGTGTGTGTCTGGGGAGTTTGTGTAAGCAACGCTGACATTTGCCTTCTGCTGCTGCTGCTGCTGTTTGCTCTGTTTATCCCTGGCATAAACGCAGACACATTTAAACAACACGGAACAGCCTCTCCGAGACCCTCGCTGGGCCTGTAATGGGATACGCCGCACTGACCGGTGTGTGTGTGTGTGTGTGTGTGCAGTATATTACCGCTCATTACAGGGAAATCCACTGCAGTGGAAGATGGTTTAGACGAGGACAAAACAATGAACAAAACAATGTCATATATGTCTTACTTACTCTCTGGCATAGGAATACTGAAAACAGTGGGCTAGTGTGCACTACAAAGGTGCCCAATTTCTTTTATGCTATGTCGCATTCATATACTGTATATTTTTTATATTTTAGGTTTTTTTTTTTTTTTTTTTTTGGAGATACTGATGGCGTTATATGTTGTTCTCAATGCAGTATTGATGGGTGTACTGTAGATATAGGTCAAGCTTTACACCACAAGTACTCGACGTCAGGAGCTTGAGACCCTCGAGACACTACGAGCCACGAGTTTATATAAATATTGATGAGCGTCTTTTTCCTGCTTTCTGAGGAACTTTTATTTTAGATTATTTTTATTACAGTGGACTGTTTTTAGCAGAGGTAGATGTACTACAGACAGTTGTAATTTTCTGAAAACACATGCAAATGCCTTGTAAAAAGTCATTTATCTATATCACACAGTAATATGATATACCGTATTTTCCGGTCTATAAGCCGCTACTTTTTTCATAGGTTTTGAACCATGCAGCTTATACAATTTTTTGATAATGACAATAAATACGGTAAATACCATTTATTTTTTTTATTTTTTTCTGTCCCATTTTAATCAGTAAAGTTGCTGCCGTGTTAAAATGCAGGTTAGGAAAGGATCTATTTAGTTACATACATGTACATTTACAATTCAAAATCGTTCATAGAGCGGATGCGGCTTATATACAGGTGCGGCTTATAGTCCAGAAAATACTGTAGATAAATATGTCATATGAATGCAAATGTCATCAACTGTGCAAAAGAATGCAAAAGAATCAAATGTGTTTGTTTTTCAATGAAATTGCAAATTTCCATAAAATTGTAATTGTCCATAAATGTGAGTGAGATTGTGAATGTATATCTTGCTCGATGATTGGTTGGCAATGACTTTGAAAAGTTATTCAGAAAATGAGAGGAACGAATGAAAAATGTTTTATCTAAAAAAAAAACTTGTATTTTTTCATGAAACATGTCCTCGAAAAAATTTCACACCAAGTGGAAAATGGTGTCAGGTCTTTGTTTTCTTTAAATTAAAGATGGTTTCCACACCATAAACCATATCAGGGTTTTTACACCAGCACCAACATTCAGCATCAAGTAGATGTTTCCACAGGTTTATTTCACCAAGCAGACTTTCTTTACGTTCTTGGAAACCGCCGTAAACCTTTCTGACCGGCCCTTAAAATGCCATGTTCTGTATTCTGCCGTAGATCTTGTGCTGAATAAGTCTGGGAGAAGAACGTACATCACTGACCTGACAATCAATATTCGCCAATAGTGCTGCAGTCTGCAATGTGTAGATCCAGAGACGCTCGTATCAATGAAAGCATCAGTAGGCAGTCATGCTTTAGAGCAGTGGAGTAAAGTATTTGAGTAAAATAACTTAAGTATTTTTCACAACGTTGTATTTGTACAGAGTATCAAAGATGTAAGCAACTTTTACTCTCTACTTGACTACATTTTTTTTATTAGTGTCTGTACTACATTTGGATGGAAACTTACTATTACTTGTTACATTGTGACAAGCTTATTTTTATACCGCGGTTAATTTCTCAGGTGGATGAGGTGATCTTGCCATCTGCAGGATGATGAAGCTACTGGATGTTATTTATGAGCTAAATCGTTTAAATTAGCAGTTGCACTTTTTAGCATTTTTGAGTTTGTCTGAGACTGACGTTGTATGAACAAAATAGATAAAATAAAAAGAACATTGACATGATAAATGTCATTTCTATTTTAGAAACATAAATAAAAATAAACTTTAAAAATAAATAAATAGTTTTATTGTTTTTCAAATTTCTTTGTGTTTTTGAGGCATTATTCACTACTTAACTACTTGAGTTCTTCAAAAATTGGATACTCTACGACTTTTACTCAAGTCTTCTTGGAATTGGTGACATGTACAAGTAATGTTTCTGTTTCAAATGTTTAAAATGCATCCGTACTTTTGCTGAAGTGTGGTTTTCAGGTACTCTTTACTCTTCTATAATTCTGTTTTACCACTCCTTACTCCAGAATAAAGCGTCCGCTTCACTGCTGCAGTTTAGAACGCTCCACGTCAGAACGCTTTTTCTCCGTGTAAAAGTGAGTCTAATTCATCTCTCCTTCCTTTCTTTCTCCTCGCAGTCACAGCTCTCAGTCCACAGAGGAAGCTGGATTTAATGACCCCGGCTTATTGGAAAACCTCCAAAGTAATCATGTAAGTACTGTAATGGCATCACAGCTGCTCGCTCGTGCCCATCCAGCCACACACACACACACACACACACACACACACACACACAGCCGTTTCACCATCCGCACCAGCTGGAATTCGCCACCAGGACGTGCTTTTATCCGCAGGCTGGATGAGGAACGCTGGTCAGAGACAGTCATGTGACGTTTCGCGCCCGTCGTGTATCGTGGCTTTCAGTTTGTCGCTTTGAGCGGCGCGGTCTCCTTGGTAACCGGATGAATGAAGCAGGAAGGATTCTCACGGCCGTGCTGAGCTTATTCCCGAAATACTCTGGCTTCTCTTCTCATGGAGCTTTTCTACCGTGACTGAATCGCTTTTAGTTGTTTTTTTTTTTCATATTGATGCCCTAAAATACTGCAATACACACACACACACACACACACACGGTTTATTAGCACAAAACGTGAAAGTATGTATTGATTATAGAAACTTTGAACAAACCTGACTTTTTTTTTTATATAATTAAGCTTTTCTGCATCAGTTGTCCCAATTTTTTCCATTCTAAAATGTTTTATGCGTCATGGATTTATGCAACAAGTGATATTAATGGCTACTTCAGCATTAAATGTGTTATTCATTTTTTTATTTTAAGCAGCTAAGCAAATTGAAAACAAAAGTAATATTTGATTAGTTCTTTAGCAGATTTTTTTTTGTTTTTGTTTACCAGAAGAAATATTATTAGATCTGTTTATAGGGTAGATCTGTTTATAAAGTACCGTATTTTTTTTTCTGTTCACATTTGGTTCCTTTTCTGTTCATCACCCATCCTTGTGTTGTCTGCAGCCCACCGCTCCGGTCATCATGGAGTTCATGACCATGATGGCCATCTGTCACACGGCGGTCCCGGAGCGCACGGACCATCAGATCACCTACCAGGCGGCTTCTCCAGGTCTGTCAGACACACCACACATTATAGAACAAATACAACCACGTTTCATAATCTTGTTCTAGTTCATCTCCAGCACATTTTCTTTTTTATTTCCGCTGAATGAACGGTAGGTTTTGATGGTGTGTCGGACCTAACCAGATGCTCTTGCTCCACAGATGAAGGTGCGCTGGTGCGGGCGGCTCAGACCCTGGGCTTCGTGTTTTCAGGCAGAACTCCAGACTGCGTCATCGTGGAGTCGGTACGTACAGACCTCGTGTGATGTGAATCTGACTCAGCGGCTCATTCCCGTCCTGCGCTCTGGAGAACCTGCACACATTATTTGTACTTGAGCAGAAACATTATTTTCTAGCGCGTAGTGGAGAGCGAGTCTAGACTGATTTCTAGCAAGTGCATTATGGGAAGTGAGTCATTCGCTGACTGATGCTTCGCCTGACTGAAGTGAGTCACCTGACTGATGCTTTGCCGTTTCACCGTCCCGCTTCACATGGATCTTATTTTTCAGACTATACAATGGGGGGGGGGGTTACACCTTGTTTACACGAAAATAATCCCTCCCCTTCATGATTTTTCATGCCACATAAAAAAATTCAAAAACGAAATACTTTACATTCTTGACATTCTGATTTTCCAAAAAGTATTTCTGACTGACAACCAAACTCTTTCATCATCAGTGGAAGGATTTAACAATCCACAAGTGATTAAAATTGCCGAAGCATTTTATGTAAAAGCTGAATGAATTCCGCAAGTTCCTTATACGCCAGCGGGAGGCGCTATAAAGAGCTTCTGAAGTTGGAAAAATGGGTGCTTATATTCTCGTGAATTCGTACTTTTATTTGCGTAAAAATACGGTATTTGGAAATTATAAAGTTCTCTTTAAAGTCACTGAACCCTCTCGATCGAGCACGAATCACTAAGTTAGGAGGAAGTTTAGAGCGTCAGATGTCTCGCTTAGCATGGCGTCTGGACTGAGAAGAGCTGGAGAAGGTGCCGTGCCGCCCCTCTGTTTTACTCTATCTTTAGATGCAAACGTGTGAGGTTTTTTTCGTTTTTTCACCAGCTCTTGATAGGAGGGTGAGAAATCCAAGCTGATATCGACACAGCGTGCTAATAGAAACTTGCTGAGTGAAGATTAGGACGAATTTAATTAGCGAGACTGTTTTGCGAGACCTGCGAGCGAGGACGTGCTCTTGGCAGAAGTAAAGGTCTAATCTGATGGTGGCACCAGAGAAGACGGTCGAGGTTGTGGATCTCCGGCCTGCGCTGAGGAACCAACCTCACCTCTTCTGCAAGAAGCTGTTAAACGTTTGTGCAGTTAGAAAAGATTCTCTGTAACTATTCTTATAATGAAGTGTTTAGGATTTTGAATATTTTTGGTTTTGAAATCTTTTTTTTTTTTTTTTTTTTTTTTTTTGTAAACCTGATGATGTTTGAGCCACAGAAGGTGTACACATAATTATATTTGTTCTTGTCTTCGGGTCATCTTGGATATTATAACACCATGGTGTGTACAGTATGTAGTATAGTGTAGAATAAATGCATTCCCCTAGTGGCCACATTGACTATCTCACTCACTTTACAGAATTATAATATTTTTATACATTTCTACATGTGTAAATACCGAAAAAAAATATGTTTATAGAATACATACAAATATTGTTTTAACTTAATGGAGAATTTTCAGATTTTAGATTTGTATTAAATCCACCAGCTCCAAACACTAACCTAAAGACGTCATCCGTTTTAAACCAACCATCCACCAAGTTAAGTCTAACCCCCATATTTATTAACTGAATCTGCTTGTAAAGCTTTTGAAGGCTTTACAATCACCATTAATTTTTTCAATGCGTTGAATATTTACACTCGGGCTTTGTGATTGTAGGCGGAGCTCTCGTGTATCAATGCGTAACCAATCAGAACGTGAGAGGATAGAACACCAACCAACAGCCATATTCCATCTGTCTTCTCTAAAACACAGTCATCATAATCATCTGTCAGGAAATTTTTATCCATTTTGTTTGTTGATTTTTATTTTTATTCTATGTGGGCTTTTCTCTCTCTGTGTCGTGTCAAATTGAGGCAGAGCTAAACTATTGAATCAGTTTTGCCCAGTCTTTGTAAGTTGACATATCTGTCTGTCTGTCTTTCAGCTGGGACGAGAGGAGAAGTATGAGCTGCTGCATGTGTTGGAGTTTACCAGGTATCTTTCACACACAACCAAGCAGTTTTTCCTCATTCCCGTTTTTTTACTCTGTTGTTTCTGCTGGAAACTATTGGGATGATGATGATGATGATGATTGTCACCATGCTGATGGATGTCGTTGTGTTTCTAGTACCAGGAAGAGGATGTCCGTCATCATGCGCACTCCATCAGGAAAGATCCGTCTTTATTGCAAAGGGGCAGTGAGTATCTGTCTGTCGCCATGGCAACAGAGAGGCAGCAGCTCGCTTCTAAAGCCACGGCTCTTTTGATCATCTCGAGACGCGCCATGAACAGCCAGAGAAATATAAAAATGCCCGGCCTCGATTTAAAACAGACAGCCCAAACTCAACAGTGCTTATAAATTCGTATAGGTTCAATTCCCAGAAAATATGGACATCAATGTTGGATTAAAAGCATTTATCACTTTGTAGGAACATCATTTAAAGCGACACCATGCAAATATAAATGACTCGTTTAGAAAGGTTGGTTTTTATTATTGGACACTTGCATGCGACAGAGAAAGAGAGATGGATAGAGCGAGAAAGAGATGGATTGAGAGAGAAAGAGACGGTTAGAGGGAGAAACGGACTGATTCAGAGTGAGAGAAAGGCAGAGTGAAAGACAAAGAGTGAGTGAAAGACAAAGAGTGAGTGAAAGACAAAGAGTGAGTGAAAGACAAAGAGTGAGTGAAAGACAAAGAGTGAGTGAAAGACAAAGAGTGAGTGAAAGACAAAGAGTGAGTGAAAGACAAAGAGTGAGTGAAAGACAAAGAGTGAGAGAAAGACAAAGAGTGAGAGAAAGACAAAGAGTGAGAGAAAGACAAAGAGTGAGAGAAAGACAAAGAGTGAGAGAAAGACAAAGAGTGAGAGAAAGACAAAGAGTGAGAGAAAGACAAAGAGTGAGAGAAAGACAAAGAGTGAGAGAAAGACAAAGAGTGAGAGAAAGACAAAGAGTGAGAG
>MU204250.1:9801336-9833549 GCA_017309775.1 Paedocypris sp. Pulau Singkep | reverse complement strand
GAGAATGAGAGAAAGACACAGGGAATGAGAGAGACAATGAAAGAGACACACACACTCACACACACACAGATTCATATTGAAGGATGTTTTTCCTTTGCCGTATCACATCCAGCTGTTTTAAAATGCATCATAACCGGATCAAATATTAAACGCTGCCGTTCTAAACACCCTGGATAGGGAGTGCAAACATGGAGTCAGTAGGACACGTTATCACCCTCTCATTCTAAGCCAGAGATCTGCTTCTCGTGCAGGACACGGTGATCTACGAGCGATTAGCAGACAGCTCCAGATACAAGGACATCACCCTGAAACATCTGGAACAGTTCGCCACCGAGGGTGAGTCACGCACAGACACACCTACTGATCCTCGTTTCCTGTCTCACACACGTTCTTCATCCAATTGCTTCTCTGTTGAACCTGCGATCGCTCTCTTGAGCACACTGCCCCCTGCTGGATGAACTCTGCATCTCTGTTTGGTGTCTCCATGAATAATAGATGCTGAGATTTCTTTTTTTTTTCTCGAGGATGATTAGCGGATAGAGATGAAGTGTGCGTGTCATTTGTGAAGAGATTTCTCCTGTCTTCCTGTAGGACTGCGAACCTTGTGCTTCGCCGTGGCCGACATTTCAGACTCTTGCTACCAGTCGTGGCTGGAGGTTCATCACCGAGCATCCACCGCCCTTCAGAACAGAGCGCTGAAGATGGAGGAAAGCTACGAGCTGATCGAGAAGGTAGAGCTTTTTGCACCGCTGTGTTCTCCACTTTTATTCCTTAGAAAAATAAATGAATGCAAAAATAAGAGACCTGCACAAGTTGCTCTGTATTTAATTTATTTAATTTGAATGAATTGTGTAAAATACTTGGTGTTACAATTTTTAAATAGTTTCATTCTCTGAAATAAAAATGATAATTTTGATTTTTTGAATTGCTTTATTGGACGTTAAAAATAATTTGAATAATTGTTTACTTTAATATTTGCATTTGTATGCATTTAATTTCATTAGAGCAATGTAGTATATAGTTGTAGCTTATAATGTTTGATAACTGTATTCAAATGTAAACATTGTATAAATTTATACATTATTGTTTAATTGTACTGTATTACACAAATGCAAACAAAATAGGGTTAGGGTTAGCCATATAAACCATATAAAGTTATTAGGTAACCATATAAAATGACATTAGAATTAATAAAATTGAAAATTTTAATAATTTGTAAAAAATTGTTTATTAAGCAGTCTGTTTTTATTGTAAAATTGTTCACAATATTATTATTATTATTGTTGTTATTTTTGTAATATTTTCTGGGAAGTTAATTGTGGTTTTAATTTTGCGTAGTTGAAATTGTTCGATCTTACTGTGAGTGTGTGTTTTGTGCGCATGACTTCTAGATTAGACAGATTAGACTCTTTACACTGTGCTGGAGCTGTGAGAGTGATGGACACACGCGGTCAGCTAATGCTAATTACCAGCACGAGCCTCTAATCAATCATTTCACTCCAGGGCTTTTGCTTTGGCACGTGTAACTACAGCCACTCGCCAGCAGGAGGCAGCAGCAGCTTTAATCAAAAAGAGCTTTATCAAAAAAAATCTCTCTCTCTTTCATTTCTCTCGCTTTATTTTCCCCGTATGTATTTAAAAATACATTTAAAAAAAAAACAGAAACTCACAGACTGAAAAAATCCTCCGCCCACCAATGATGCGTGTAAATAATAATTAGCATAATTCATGTTAAGTCTCTTTTTTCCAAACTGTAAATCAAAGTACAACTTTAATCTGGAATTTTAAATCCAGATTTCAAATGCAACATTTAACTTTGAGCAACAAGAGAATTGTGCCGAGGTGTATTTTTTACTGTATTATTTTCTACCAACTACTGGAAAGCATCTCAAGTGATGTTCCTCAGATCTCCCGTCTCTTCTCAAATCTGATGTTATTTCCCACCACATGTGAATTGTGAAGGCCGTGTGGAGTGGTTTTCCTCAGTGTCTGTCTCTCTGCAGAACCTGCAGCTGCTGGGAGCCACGGCCATCGAAGACAAACTTCAAGACAAAGTTCCAGAAACCATCGAAACCCTGATGAAAGCGGACATTAAGATCTGGATCCTGACCGGAGACAAGCAGGAGACTGCCATCAACATAGGTAAGAGCTTCTCTAGTAAACCACGGAGTGTTCCGATTGGTGGAGAAGATTGGAGATGTAAGGTGTCAAGCTGCTGAAGCATCTCGCATCCAGATAGATACATTAAAAAATCACAAGCGTGTGTCGTGTGTGGCCACCTACTGTCACTGATCCTGAATCAGCCCATTGTGCCCACGAGCAGCTGTGCCGCTGGGTTTCGCCGGACCTTTGCTTTGGCTGTCAGACGCCCACGTCAGTGTTTATTCTGTCTTTTCCGTCCTGCAATTCATCATCCGGTGAAATCGGAGGACAACATGTTCCATTCCCCGAATCCTTTCCTAGTGTCTGGTGCTTTTGCCGCGGCTCAATGACGTCAATGAAGCATCGGGACGAAGTGTATTTCAAGTACAGATGCTGGCAGCAACTGCGGGGTTCCACGTGATGGGTAGACTTTACATACAGTATTTTAAAAAATCTATTATTAAAATTTGTAATACTTATACAGTGTTAAGCTGTAAAAAGTGGCTAGTGAAACCTTTCTTCTAACACAGTACAGTATAATGATTGCGCATGCTTGCTTTCCTACAAAATGCGGCAACAAATAGGTATCGGGTATTGACACCTATTTGCACACACACACACACACAAACACAAGTGTATATATATACGTATATATATATATTTTTTCATTTTTTTTCTTTATTTATATATATATATATATATATATATATATATATATATATATATATATATATATATATATATATATATATATGTCATGTTTTTGGACTTTTTTGAGAATTGCTATTTCCTAATCTTTTTTTAAACAAGGCACACACATTTTTATCACACACACACACACACACACACACACACACACACACACATTGTGAGACCAAGTAAGTTTCCCACTATAAAGCAGCAAAATTCTAATAATACCAATAGGGTTTCCTTAAATAGGTGGTCATATATTATGGTCATATATTTTATTTTGTTAACTCATCCGTGTGTGTGTTTGTTTGCCTAAACACACACAGACAAATTCAAGCATAAAGATTGATGCTTCACAAGCCGCAAAGCAAAAGTTTCCCGTACGAGCGTCTGAGACTCAGAAGAGAAGCTTCTATTTAAACCATAAATCAGTTTGATGAATGTGTGTTTTCTTTAATTCCCCACACTTGTGTTTCCCAAATCCATAAGAAAGCCGTCATAAGTGAGGTGAGGTCGAGCAGGCCGCCACTTACAGATGTTTTGCTGAGTACACCAACCTCACACTGGAGCTCTGATGCTTCTGGCCACTGGGTGCCACTGTAAAAGCCTCAGAGAGCCCGGCCCAAACAAACATCTCACAGCCAAGGCAAACAACCCAGCATGCCCTCTCCTCGCCCGCAGCCAACGCCAACACCACCGCCGCGTGGAACCTCCGCTCTTCCGAACAGGGATGCTTGTTGTGCAGGTGTCCACGTCTCACCTTCTGCTCCGAGCTTCTCTGGTTGGGTTTTCCCACGCCGGCGGGAGATCCTGACGAATATTCACGTCTGATGGAGAATCGCTTGATGCTTGTTAGAATGGCACCAGGCTGTGCTTGAGGTTGAAATGTCTTCGATTAAAAATAAATTTGTGAAAAAAAAAATGTTTTCCTTAAAAAAATTGGAATGTTTTACAAGTACAAAGAAGGATTTTTATAAGTCACGTTTTTGTTGGTTTTTGATAAAGTTGGAATTGTGACTTTAGTCGATTGTAGATGAGCATCTATCCGTTCATTTTCTACCGCTTACTCCATTTCTGGTGGTGTAAAGTACAAATACCCTAATGTAAAAATGACTTTCACACGTTGCAAGTCACCAATTCCAAGAATACTTGAGTAAAAGTTGTGAAAATTACGTATTTCACTTGTACCGAGTTTAGGCTCAAAATCATCAAGAAATGTGAAAAACCAGAGACTGTTTATAAGCTTTTGTTTCCTAACATAGAATTGAAATTTAACTCCTCAATGTTTCAAAATGGCTGAACAAAGTTGATAAAAAAGAACAAAAAGTCAGTGTCAGTCAAACTCAAATGTGCAAAATAGTAGAACCGCTAATTCACAAACATGTGATTGAGCTCATAAATACCACCCAGTACTGTCAAGCATCCTGCAGATGGCGATATCACCTCATCCACCTATTAAGCTAGCCACGATAGAAAAAGTTGACTTGTCGCGCAAAAACACAATTTAATGAGTAATTTAACGTTAAGTGACCATTTAAATGTAGTCAAGTAAAAAGTACAGATACTCAATCAAAAGTCAAGCAGAGAGTAAATATTGCTTATGTTTGTTAATTATAAGCAATAAATATTGCCTAACCCCATCCCTAAAAAATCTAGAAAAAGACAAAGTCAACTTACTCAAATACTTTTACCAATCACAACTAGTCTCCATTTGTTCCCGCGCCGAGACTGTGTTCTTGTCGTAAATAAAGCATGTGTTTTTGGACTTGAGAAGTTCTAATGACTTTTCCTGGTCTCTTTCTCCTGAAGGACACTCCTGCAAGCTGCTGACCAAGAACATGGGCCTGCTGGTGATCAACGAAGACACACTGGACGTGAGTCATTACACGCATTACACAATCAAAGTCCTGAGAGGAGATGAGGATGCGGGGAAAAAGTGAAGCAATTCAGAAGAAGCCGGCTTTAAGACTAGCACGTGCGTTTTGTTGGATTGTTTTAACGGCGACACCTGGTTTTGCGTTCCAGACTCGTAACGTGGCAAGACTTTTAATTCTGTTGATTAAATCAGATCCTTTAGGAGTAAGAACAATGTGGTTGACTGCAAAAAATAAAACCCAAATCCGCATTCAAAAGGCAGCACGAGTTTGAGAAGGTAAACAAGGTTCGTGTGCAGTGAAAGTTCTTGCCTAATTGTATTTTTGCACGTTTTATCTACCTTTTTCATTTTGCAGTCGTTGTATAATTTTTTTCTGCTGATGTTCTTCTCTGGTACTCAATGTCTTTTGTTATGCTGCATCTTTTTAGTTTTTTTGCTGCTGTTAAACACAGAAATCTCCCTTTTGGATCAATAAAGTCTATATTATCTCATCTAAATCTAAAGCTAAATCTAATCTAATGGGAGGTTTTTTGTAATTCTAAGCAATTCCTGAAGGAACCTGTTAGCATGGGCCGGTGACCGAGTGCTCCATTAAGGAACCCCTGCTCGGTGGGGGCGTGTCCTGCCCAGAGGGGGGCGGGGTTTAGGTGATGACTGACGGGTTTACGTCTGTCAAACAGTCGGTTAGCATGATGGATGGCGCTGAGGAAGAAGGAGAGAAGTAAGAGGCACACTCCAGAAAACAGACAGCCGACATCTCACGTAGGCGAGGTCCTGTACGGCGCGCTGAAAGGAAAACACGGAAGAATTCCCGCGCTCTCCCGGGATTTGCCGTGATCTCGTGTTGCAGGAGTAAACGTCAGGAGAGCGTGTCCAGGTCTTTGACTGTTTAGCAGAATAAAGCTCGTGAAGGAAAGCGAGATGAGTGGAGGAAGCTTCTGATCGGCCCTGGAGAGCCGAGGTTGAGGCCTGCTCCGGACGTCTGATTACCTCAGCGGAGGGAAATGCCGAGCTTTCTGGGAAGGGTCGCAGGAAAGCCACTCCAGCGCATTAAATATGCGTCAGGCCCGAGAACCTTCTGCCCTCGGAGATGAAGAACGCCGCAGGGTGCAGATTAGATCTGAGAGCGCGGAAGATTCCGGAGCGGATGGTCGTGTGTTTGGTGAAAATCTGTTTTGCATGAATCACGGTTTTAATACTCAAAATATGCAATTATGGAAGAAGAAAAAAAAGAAAAGCAAGGTATCAAAATGCTCAATGATAAAACAAGCTCGTGTTGTAGGTTTCCCAGCAAAGCTAAGGAAAAAAACCCCAGTAATTTTATCATTTAATAAAATTTTCTTTTTCTTTTACACTTACATTTTCATTTTATTATTTCACTTTATATGTTGTTTTTTATTCTGCCTTTTTCTCTGCCTTTGCTCTCATGAATTATTTTTAGATTTTTATTTCTTTATTTTATTTATTTTTATTTGATATATATTTATACATTCATTATTGAAATAGAGTTTCTTTCTTTTTTCCTGTTTTCACCACAGTGGGACTAATAAAAGTTTTTCTTTGGACAGGAAAAGTCTCATCCAGTGATTCAATAACTCTTAAGTTGCATTTCACGCTACGTCACAGTAAAGACTTTTTTTATTGTAAGGGTTACTTACTGTCGTTTGGGGAAATATACTGAAAATGTGCATTTTTCAAAGACTTTTTTTTGAAAAGCTAAAGGTTTATTGATACAAAAGTCTAAATGACAATTGTCGTAGTCAATTTAACATGATCCACAAAGAGCTTTTATATGTATATAGATCTCATGTTTCCGTCAATAGCATTATTATTATTCAATATATTTAAGATCTAAATTAACAGTTTTCATTCCATTTACATTTGAACACATGAACATTTATCAACACAGATGAATAGAAACAAATATTTTTTTAAATGTAGCTATAAGTATAAAATTTAAGATATTTTTCTCATTAGCAATCTCCTTGAGCTGGTAATAAAATGCTTGGGTATTGTTGTATAATATATATTTATATATATATATATATATATATATATATATATATATATACTGTATATTTAGAGATGTTTAAGCAGTTTTGTAAAATATTATACATCTAATTGAGTTATCTTGGGACAAACAAGCTCAATTTCAGTTTGTGCAATTTTTATAAAACTGTTAATACGTTATACAATGTTTTCATAATTTCTTAATATTTAAATTCACAAATGTTATTGCACATGTTTAAGATATTAGCCAGTCAGATTTTCTCTCAAGCAGGCAAGGCTGATCATGATTTGAACGCCACTATTGCTAATGAAATAAGTAAAAGTCTATTGTGTTTAATTTTCTTGTCAATAATTTAAGTTCATGGTCTTGTAATTTGATCTATATGTTCGAAGCAAAAGAAGCCCGTACATAAAACCTATAAGTCTAAGAGACATGTGTGGCGGTTAAGGAGTTAAGTAAAGCGGCGTTCCCCGTAATCTAGGTAATCTGGGCTGGATCAGATAACAGTGAATTACTGTATAATTCCAATCTCCCGCCTCTTATAAATCCCCACTCTCTCCGCTCATCATCGGCCTGTAACTAGCCGGCATGTTGGGAGTGTTTAAGTGGAACGACGCGGTGATTTGTAAGGAAAAGTGGCCGTTGTTCCGCGTGTTCTCCCATTAGTCTTCATCATCCCATCGTTCTTCCTCACAGCTGCGCTCTCCTCTGGAACCCGAGGCCTTCGCTTTAAACCTCTGGCATCTCTCTCTAAATATTTCCTTTCAGCTTGGGTTTCAGAGCTTAAGAGAGGCTGGCTTGTTCCCCGAGGTGTAATCTCAGTCGCCTGTAGGCATCTTCTCTTTCCTCACACACACACACACACACACACACACACACGCTGGGTCTGCGGCATGTACCTGCCGGAACTGTTCGCTTGTGCTTTTCTTTACAGATTTTTGCTCGTGTGATACGGTTTCAGTCGTTCACTTTGAATCGTCACTTTCTTCTGCCGCCACTAGGTTGATGAAAGATTGAGATCCTTTAAGAATTTGGAGTTTTATTTTCTTTTGTTTTTTGTTGTTTTTGTTTTGTCTGGGTTTTTTTTTTTTTGGTCTTTCTGACGATAAATCTGTTTTTTCTTCGGGTCTTGGTTTCTTTTTAAGCGTTTTGGCTATACTTTCTTTGTTTCTTTATTACATTTTTTTTTCTTCCACAAAGCCAAAAATTTTTTCCAGGTTTAAATATCAGTTCTTCAGTAGCATTTTTCCGACGCAATAGTTTTGTTATTGCCTATTTCCAACTTACTTCCAACAAAGCTGTATAGAAGCATTTTTACGACTAAGTTATATAATTTAAAGCAAATTCATTTGTTGTGTTCTAGAAAAAGTTCACTTAAAAAGAAATTAACTTATGTATTATAGATCATTATGTATGTATTCAGTTTCAAGTTTATCCGCACTTTTTATTCCCTATTTCCAACTTAAAATTAAATTTGAAGAGAGAATTCAGTAAGAATCTCAGATTGGCAAAAGCAGTATAGAAGCATTTTTACGACTAGGTGATATAATTTAAAGCAATTTCATGTGGTGCGTTTTAAAAAATGTTCACTTTTTACAATAATTATTGAACTATTATGTATTATGGATAATTATTTATGTATTCAGAAAAGCAATTTAAGTTTATCACCACTTTTCTCTTATTGTTCTCTATGTTCTTGTCCCTGTAGTGGGAAAATTGGTAATTGCGTACAGTGTGCGACGTTTCTCTGTGGCTTTCTACGTTGAACATTTCTCCTGAGCAGCAGCGGTCCAAACCAAAACTAAAAGCATCTCGTCTCTAAAGGGTCACAATTCGGATTTTCCCGTTCCAATCAGCACAGAAACGATGCCTTTAACACGGCGCGGGAGAAAAGTGCAGTTGGGCCGAATTCCCATGCTGCGGCGTTTCCTGGTCAGGGCCACAGAAAGGCCTTGTTCTAACAAGCCAACCATCACAGCGCTGCTCTCTGGGTAATGAAGCGTGCCATGTGTGCGCTCCGGCTTTGATGCGTCGACAATAAACAGACGCAAATCTCCCGCGCAAAAGTGTCTGGAGCGCCGCGTGTGAAACCGCGCGTTGTTCCTGGGAACGCTTACTTTGGCACTTGGGAACCAGGCGGAATTATCGCCGTGTTTAGACGCGTTCGGCTAATCAGCGGCGTTGTGTTGTTTGTGACCTCTGCGCATCAGTCCAGACTTATTGCTATTACAAAAACAGCGGTTTACTTTAGGATAAGATAATATAAGAAGTGCTTTATTCGTCCCACAGTGGGGAAATTTCCTTGTTACAGCAGCACTGAGAAACACAATCAGCATCAAAAAAGTATATACTGCTTGGAAAAATACAGTTAAAAAAGATGTTATAGAATATAAAAATATGACAAAATTATACCCACGTAGAAAACACTTGATACGTTATTTCACAGTACTGGGAGCAGCTCTGGTTGTAAAATATTACAGCAAATATTACAATAACCTACGGTGTCGCTCCTTCAGATACTTAGGATGTTCTTTACACCACTTTACTTGTTTTTGGAGCAACAGCCCTGACCAATTTTGAGGATTTGTGCACAGAAGCCTCACGGACTTAAAAAAAAAAGATTCTCCTGTTGAGTTGGCATTTTTTTCAACCGAGTTTTTGACTGTTAAGACATTTGGTCTCAGTTTGCAGCGACAACAGTGCAATATTCTGATGATTTATTTATTTTTTTTAATAAGTTTCCTCTGTTTTTTTTGGTAAACTCTGTAAATCTGTCGTATTTATCTTTTTAGTAATTTTGAAAATTGTTGTTTTTGTGTGAAGCGCTGCTGTTGCTCTCATAGTTTTGTTGTGCTGTGTACACGTTATGTTTTGTATTGCTTTACGCTTAAAGTAGTTTAGATGCACATTACATTGTTAGAGAAAATGCTTTGCTACAGGAAACGTAAAAAGGAAGACAAGGAAAACTACAGATTATTATTATTACAAAACAAAATATAACAAAATAACAATAAATTGTAAACTAACAATTGAATATTGAGCAGCTTGAACAATTGAACAGTTAAATTCTGTTAAAAGTTTTTCAAAGAAAAGGTCTCGCAAGAACGCCAACGTTTCAAATTCCAACGCTGTTTTACGGAGAAATTTATCATTTTTTAATAATCCTATACGTAAATTGAATCTAGTCTGTAAAGTGATGAAAACGTGTGTGTTGTAAGTGTTTTTGTATGTGCGCAGGGGACCAGAGAGACGCTCAGCCATCACTGCGGCATGCTGGGAGATGCTCTGCACAAAGAGAACGACTTCGCTCTGGTCATCGACGGGAAGACGCTGAAGTACGCTCTCACCTTCGGAGCGCGACAGTACTTCCTGGACCTGGCGCTTTCCTGCAAGGCGGTGATCTGCTGCAGGTACGAACGGTTTACATTATTATTATTTTTTTTTTTTTTTTTGTTTCTGACCAGAGTTGCCTTCTTGTGTTGCTTGATTTGATACTGATTACTGATTTCGTTTTTACACACACACACACACACACACACAAAACCGCTCAAAGCACTTTGACTCTCTGCTCTTCTTTTATCACAAACACACAGACATGAAGACTCACACACTCACTCAAAAGGTAATCTAGTACAGATACTCAAACAAAAATGTAGTCAAGTTGGGAGTAAAAGGTGCATATATTTTTGTACAAAGTAGCCAGAACTACTAAAGTAAAAAGTAAAAAAAAAATCTGCTTAAAAACTTTTTGCACCGCAGTCATAATGTGATGAGCAGATCGTTCTCTCCCCTTTAGCCGATTCACAACGGATGAAACGGCAGGCTGGGTTCATAAATACCGCAGCCAACAAAGAAAAATGTTTAGATGAAGATGATTAGCTGTTGCTATTAGCATTAGCCGCTAAGCGCTGGAAGCCTTTTCCGCGCAGACGTCCAGTGCGAGCAGGTGAGTCTAAACATGTCACGCCGGCTCAGAAAAGCGCTCTGTCCTTCCGAGAACTGACGCCACTACAAAAACAGCAAATGACTGGCGGACAATTACAGGGAATCGCCGCCGCGCTGTTTAAGGAACAAATTACCCGTCTTCGAGGTCACGACCTCCCCAATAAACATAATTACGCCCGCTCTCACAGCAGCCGCGCGCTAATGAGTGTTATTTTTTATAATAGCCGACTGTGGTCAGGACGTCAGTCAGGAGTGAGCTGTGTGTTAGCGACTGGACCGGGAGACGGATCGACTCTGGGAAAGCCAATCAGGAACGGCCAAAAATCAGTGTGGATTTCCCGAAACAAAGCAGAGCGCAGGTGTCACGGCCGTGATGTAATCTGTTCAAGCTGTCGACCTGGACCAGAAGAACAATAACTCTGGGGGTCTCGCGCCGCATCACCACTTCTCCGGTCGGCTTGGGAGCCTTACGTCAGACCACCGAGGTCCAGCCCCGAGGCTTCTCTGACACGCCGCGGCGTTCCGTATTTATTTGCATGTCATACATATATCGCTGCAGGAGTGCGTCCTTGAATTAAAGACAAGCAGATGGATGGATGATGGCACGTGTAGATGGAGAAGATTGACGCAAGTCGTACAAGAATCAAATATGCTTTTGACGTTTTTGGTCATTTCGTTAAAACTTGCTTTTGTTAAGCAATTTAATTTTTTGATATCACATTTTAGATGGACAATATTTGCACAGAGACACAATTGCAAGAACATTCCCCGCCTCAGGCCCAGAGATTCTGAGATAGACTTGACCCAGAAGTGGAGTAAGCGTTTGACAATAGAGGGATGGGTGGATGAATATAATGTTGAATAAATTATAATGTGTGTGTGTGACGTGTTAATACTGTATGTTTGATGGACTACATAGATATGTTATGTATCAGATAGAAATATTAAGATGTACGTTGATGGATAGATAGATGGATAGATAGATGGATGGACAGATAGATGAACAGATAGATCAATAGTTGATAGATTTATCTAACAGATAGATAGACAGACAGATGGATAGATGGATGGATCCAACGATAGAGACACAGACCGATGGACAGATCGACAGAGATGTATTTAGATGGATAGATGTAGGTAGATATACTGTATAATTTATACATGCATGCGTAACTAGAAATACTGTGTTTTACTATACTTTTTACTGTATGCATGAACGTCTTCTTGAATCCATCTTGAGCAAGGCAGGAGTTGAGAAGTGAGCGCAGCTGTAGAGGTCACGTCACATGGCCAAGAAATCAAACGCTTGTCAACACCAATAATTGGTCTGAAGAGAAACGGCTTCAGATCGCCGCGCGTTGGCGCCGCTGCAGCTCCACAATGATGCCCTGGATCCCTGAACTCCACCCTCGATCATTCAAAACTCAAATTCCAAATCTGCCGCGAATTATTCCTACAAGACTTGCACAAATCGCTCCGTGGAGGAGCACGATACCTGAAGGCAAGTCCTCAGTGGAGTGACGTTCTGCTTTTCTTGCAGGGTTTCACCTCTCCAGAAGTCCGAGGTGGTGGAGATGGTGAAGAAACAAGTCAAAGTCATCACTCTGGCCATCGGCGACGGAGCCAATGACGTGGGCATGATCCAGACCGCCCATGTGGGGGTTGGCATCTCTGGAAATGAAGGCCTGCAGGCCGCCAACTCCTCAGATTACTCCATAGCGCAGGTGAGTCTTCAGCTGCCAGATTGAGAGCAGAGCCATGATCCTTTTCTTCGTTTGCACATTCAGACCTGAAATGTTACATCCACAGCAAAAACAGTGGTACCTCGATGTTCTAAATAACAAAAATCCAGATCACCGAAATGTGTTTGAGTGAAATTTTCGTCCCGAGTTATACGAAAGGAGAGCGTCTTATTCTTATCACTAGCCTGCGAATAGATGAGAGTCCAGACGTGTAAAACCAGACGCTTGGTCATCGTTATTGCGAGATTACGGAAATCTCAGAGTTTTGCATGACGCAATTTTGTACTTTATTTTACTGTACTTTTATACTTTTACTGTACTTTTCGGCACGGATTAATTTCGTAAGTATTACAAAATATAATATTGTTGATATATATTGTTGAAATAATATTGATGCAATATATTGTTGAAATAATAAAGAAAGCGAGACAACGTATGTATTACCGCGGTATTGCATACTAAGATGGCGGTGACCGCGCTCCGCGGATGTCTGCATTTGCCGTATAAGACACACAAACTTTTCACCCTCAGTTTTGGGGAAGAAAAAGTGCGTCTTATACGGCGAAAATTACGGTATATATATATTTTTTTTTTTCCAAGGAATTTATTTCCCAGTGCACAAAGTTGGAAAGAAACCATCTGAAACCAAGAAACCAAGATCTCTGTTGTATGTTCATCACATGTGTTTCAAACATTAAAAGTCCCATTGACATTTTCACGAAACGTTTTGTTCACCTGAAACGCAATTAAGCGTCAAGTATTTCGTCAGCTGGCTCACATTACGCAACGTTAGCGACTGTTGTAACGTTGTCGACATGTAAGCCGAGGGAAAGATGTTCTGTGAGTGACTGTGTAATCTTTATTGTACAGATAACAATGCGAGTTCGAGTATCGTGCTCTCGCCTTTCATTCGTTTTTCTCTACGCTTCGTGGAAACATCTCTTCTCACACTAGCTTTCCTGTACGGCCGCGGGCTGGTGGTTTTTTTCTAGCCCCGTGCATCAGATTTCCTCTGGTTTGGTGGTAAGTGCCCTCATGGTGCTGTGGATGCAGGTCGGCTCGTGTGACGCGTGCTCGTATGACGGAGAACGTGCATTAGATGCGCTTTACTGTCAGCGGGCGTCATCTAAATAATCCTGTATCAAGTTCTGCACAATAAGGGTTAAACCTCTCAAACACTTCAGGGTTAGTGCTCCTTTCATGCACAGGCACAATGGTCTCGCACATTCCGTACGCATCTGTGCGCATTTGTTTTATTATTATGAAAACGAAACGAAATTCAAGACGGCGTTATGTGAACGTGTTTTGTTTTACATGTTCGCACGTCGCGACCCGTTCTCAAATTTTTGCTCACTTTTTAGTTTGACCACTGCACTTTTTTTGTTTTTGTGATTTGTTTTGGTTTATGTTAATATATACACGACTGTCACATTTTCCACATTTTTATGTGTGAACAAACATCTTATTAAACCATATTTTATCGCTGATCACATTTTTTCACTATATCACAGATTTTCTGTTTTTTGTTGTTACAATATGTATTTTGAGAATTAATTTTTCCAAATTATGTTGTTGATTGGTGGAGTTTTGGCTTAAACCAGCAGTCCCTGATTTTGAGTCCGGATTTGGACCCTGAAGCTGTGCCATTCAAACCCGGAGCTTAACGCCAAAGCAAACGTTCCAGTTTTAAATTTACTGGCTTCTGTGATCTTTACTGTAATTTCTTAGCAAACGCAAGAAAACTAATATGACTCAAGCAATCCAACGCGCCTCGGCTGTACCGACCGAATGAAGATTGTGCAATGTCGAGTTCTTTCAGTCTCAAGTACCACTTAAACACAAAGCATCCTGTAGCTAGTGCCGAAAAGGCCTGTTTGCTTCAATTAGAGATTACAGTGAGGTTACTACAGTGAGGTTAATTTTAAGATTAAAAAGATTTAAGAAATAATCTATGCCCACCTCTAACGTAAATGTATAAAAATTGTGAAACGAGACCTCTTTATATTTAAATTGAACACCGGCGGTTTAAAGTATGCATTTTAGAGGTGTTGTACCTAAATATATTGCATTTTTTTTATTTTGCCAAATTCCCAATTAGCAAAGGACTGTAAAGTATGTCTTTTTACTATACAGTAATTGGATTAAATAAATAAAATTGAATTAAAGGATGAAATCTTCACTGCATGTACCACATGTTTTGTACTATTAGACGCACCTAAAGTCTTTACATTTTAGTTTTGTAATCTACTGCGTGCCATATAAGCTGCTGCTCCTTTTATTTCAAAGAATACGGTATCAGCTTCTCGTCTTCGCCCACATCGACTCCGCTGTGGTGCGTCTGTCAGCGGCTCTCTGCCCTCGCATGCAGAGGTCAAACAGCGCATCCCACCCGCCGCTCCCGTCATCCAGCTGTTTGCTTTACCGCTACCATGTTTACAACACGTCACAGTCTGAGCGGAAAAACATGGCCGCTATCGTCACACCACACGGAAGGATCGTGCCAGATGCTTGTTTTGAGAAGCTCAATGTCACGAGGAGCAGGAAGGGTCAAAGCCCACGTAGAATGCCAAGAGCGACTCGGTGTGTGTTCTGATTTTGGCATCAGTTGAAAAGCATGTTCGTATGCTAAAATATTTGCAATTTTGTTTGAAAACTACAATTTCTTTCAGGAATCAAACGTTCACTTTTGCCGTTCATGTTCCTATCGCTGCTAAAAACGTCTGCTTTACGTAAAAAACAAGCAGAATCATCATTATCGAAGTTTTTTGATTTCCAAAGATGCAGAGTTCATTCGAATTCAGCCGTTTCCGTGCCAACTGCCCAAACCAAGAGTTCCAAGTTAAATATGTCCCCCAATGTTCTTTCGGAGTGATGAAATGGCCGACGATGGAGACAGAAGCGGTCAGAAAAACGTGCCGGTTAGAAGCTCATACGCTGTTTGAGAGGAGACATCTGCTGGGCTGAAGAGCATCTGACCGAATCCAGATGATCCAAACCGTTGCCAACTGGGTCTTGTTTTCTAAATCCTCATCCGAGTCGTTTTCTCGGCACGCTGAGGTACGTAAACGACCCTTTTATTGCGATCGCAGGCGTTAAAAACATCTGATTCCCATTTGAGAAACGAACTAGAGTGAGACGTGTGATGTCGGGCCGATTTAACCGACATCTAGCACTGTTGCTCCGTCTCTAAACATTTCCCGCTTCCTCCACTCCAGCGACTGGCCAAGTTGTAAGAACCTTCTAGAATGCTAATGTTTGCGAGAGCGTGTTGCTCTTGGATCTCCAACCATTGGCTTTTCTCTTTTATCGTCTAATCCGAAGCAGCCTTGCGCGTTGGGTTGAGATTTTGTGTCAACAGAAGGCCAGGTTAAACTCATCCCTGTCTTCTCTCTTTCTCGCACAGTTCAAGTACTTGAAGAACCTCCTGCTGGTTCACGGTGCCTGGAATTACAACCGTGTGGCCAAGTGCATCCTGTACTGCTTCTACAAGAACATCGTGCTGTACATTATTGAGGTAAGAAACTCCGGTGGTTGGGATTTTGAACACGGTTGCTAGACGTTGGGTCTGGAGGAATGCAGGATGGTCCACGTGGAGCCTGCAGGGACCTGACGGGTTCCAGATCTGCTGCTGATGGTCAGTTCAGTCTTGACCTGACAAGCGTAAGAGCTGCTATCAGCACCGGCTTCTTACACTCAGGCGTTTCTGCGTTTTGATCTGCTGCGGAACACGTCTGGGTTTAGATGTTGCCCCTCAAGGAATAGCTTGCGGTTTCTAGATAAAAGACTTGATAAGAGTCTTAAAGCAGCATTGGAGCTTGGAAATGGAAGATCTGGTCTGGAATTTTCTACTGGATTTGAATCAAAAAATGTGAAACGTATTTTATTCTACATATTGTAAACGTAAATATTACATACTACTACTAATAATAATAATATATATTTAAAAATGTACTTTTTTATTTTTTTTTTACAAGTATTAACTATGTCTTAAATATACATAAATATGCTAAGTATACAATAAGTATGCAATTTTATTAGGGATTATTTGTGTATTGTGTTTAGTGTTGCATGTGTAAACAAATCAATCAAATTATAAATAATGTGAATAGCATCAATGTATAAAATACAGTGGAATATTGTATATAATAATACATTATAATTGTGTAACTATTGAAAGTTACATGTTAAATTTATAATTGACATGTTATTTTTATGTTCCTTTTTTTAGTTTATATTTACAAGCCATACTGTAATTTTTATAGCAAGATTTATGCTTCTGTATTTTTCACAGTGTGTGTGTGTGTGTGTGTGTGTGTGTGTGTGTGTGCGCAGACATGTTTGTGTACACACACACACACACACACACAGGTCACAGGACAGCAGGATCTTTTGGGTTAACCTCAATCTCCATGAGTTACAGTTTGGGGCGGAGCCAAAAGTGCCTCTCATTAATATTCATGTACAAGACTCTTACATGTGTAATGTCTGCATTAACATTACTGTGTCACTTCAATGTTTACTTCATTTGTAAACACTTTACATTCGTGTTCCAAGCATTAAGCGGTAACCACTACAATGTGATCAGTCACAGTTTAACAACGTCACCTTTGACCTGCAGCGAGTTTGATCTGTTCAAACAGGGCGACGTGAGCTGCGTTTAGTGGCCCTACACGACAATGTTCAGTGTGATGCGGTTGTAATTGGCGCAGACGAAACACCAGCACTTCAGAAATCCATCTTCTCTCCCATCAGCCCTGCCGCTGTGGCTGGCTCTTGACCCATGAACCCGCTCCCCTTCATCTTCAGCTTGTTTTATGTAGTGTGGTAAATCTCTGAAAGGCCTCGTAGATTCCTGCTCGTTGGCATCCAGCGCTGCTCTGAGGCGATGATCCATCGCCTCAGAGCAGCGCTGGATGCCAACGAGCAGGAATCTACGAGGCCTTTCAGAGATTCACCACATGCTTTTGTTCTTCTCGTCCAGTCGTGGCACAACCCGAGACTTTTTCTGTTTATTTCGCCGGTGGTTTGACGATCATTTGTCGTTGAAAGTCAAATCAAAGTCAGCTTTATTGTCAACCCTACTGGACGTGCAGAGAGTCGAAATGGCTTCCTCTACTCATCGCATGCTCTTTACAAATAGACCATTTTACAAAAATACAAGTAGTACAAAAATGTACGATTTACAAGAAGTACTAGTACAAAGTTGTACAAAAAAAAACGTGCGATTTACAAAAAGTACAAAGTGGTACAAAACATCTTGTGCACTTTGCAATTACAGATAAAAAGATGTGGGATTTACAGAAGGTACCAAAAAAGATTCGTTGGGAATCTGTGCTGTTCCGAACCCTGTAGCTGTGAGCAATCGTCTCTAGATGAATTTGATATTCCGAATGTTCCCGGTTCGAGTTTTCCAGGACGACTTTCATCTCCCTTTCTTTGGGTTTGGCCGTGGGTTGTCGTATTCCGTTCCACATTGAACGATGGTGTTGAATACAAACATCTCCGACAGCGATCACATTTCACCGCTCTCATCCATCAGCACACCAGCTTTCCTCACTTCTTGTGTGTGTGTGGTTTTTTTTTTTTACTGGAGATGGCGTAGAAACCACCAGACGCGTTCCACGGCTAGGCCTCAAATGCTTTTCATGTCGGGCTTTTCACGCTAAACTGTACTTTTAAAGCTCTGAAAGGCTTCCGTCAAAGCGCACTTCCTGCCGGTGAATATTTCTTTTGTTGTAGTCAGAAGACCCTCACCCTCCCAGCGAGGGGCGTTTGATGGATAATGGGGCAAAGCTTCACCCTTTCCTTTCCCGACACTCCAGATTTTTGCTTCCCAAGGATCAGCTGAAGGAAAACATTTGTCCGTCTAATAGGTTTACATTCAGTCCCAGAAGCTTTTCGCCACCGTCTTACTTGAGCTTGAGTCTAACTAGAAGAAGCAGAATTAGGAGGTTTGTGGTGTTGTGGATGCCTTCATTCTGTCTCTCTAATTTCGCTTTTTACAAATAAATACAATTTCTTTGGTATATAATTTAAAAAAAAAAAAAAAAAGTTTGAATTAACCTAACTATTTTAGGTTACAAACTGCATTATAGTCTAATTCCATTTACAAGTTTAGATTTAAAATCCTGTTTTGTTTGGCTCAATTGGCCTCAAGGTTCTGGGTTACATTTTTTTTTTGCAGTAAAGTAGGAAAATGTTTGAACTGCAATCTAAGTGTAAGTCGTTCTGTAAGGAGATCTCGAGGAGACCATGAGGGTCTCGAAAGGCACTAAAATAAATCTGAATTAGAACTGTAATGGCCAAGTTTAAACATGACAACAGGAAATTAAATGTGGTCTAACTCTTCTGTGTCTTTTGGTCCCTCATATTACACAATAAAAATCTAAAATAAAATATAAAATACACAGAATATCAACATAACTATTTAAGTAATACAAAACTTGCTATGAAATTAATAACATAATGCACATAAATACATACATACGTTGCTGTTGTTGTATTGTTCAAAGTTTAAAACACCATAAATGTTAACGTAATTGAAGTTGAATCAATTGAACTGAACTGAAATGGATAATGGAGGCGGTTCACTGTACCTTATTCATACGAATCATTCGATAAATCAGAAATTGCAAATTTTTTCGCTAAAAACTTTTTTTTACTGAGCAACAAAAATCAAGACTTTATTAAAAAGTTCAAATGTATGATTCTTGTTAGTTTGATCATTTGCGAGTTGATTTTTTTTTCCCCTAATGACTTTGACTTCAGTTGTAAAGTAAAAAATGGCTGTTATAAAGTTTTATTATAAACTCCACCATAAACGTTGTAAGCGTTGAGACATTAATGTTGATGACTTTTCGCATTTTTCGTGTCTTGCAAATGTTGGCGGTGTGTAGACTTTGCACTGGTTTGCTTTGCGGTGTCGCATTCTTCCAGCGTGAGCAAAAGTGAAGCAGGGAAGTCTCTTAGTTGGATTAGTAAACGGCTGTGCCTGTTGTCATTCTCCCGCTGGGCTCTCCAGATCCTGATTGACGGCTCTTCAGCAGCAGGGATGACGGACGACCAGCATTTCTGGGGTAATTACAAGGGTCTCATTCAGACGGAGCAGTGGGCTTAGAAAAAGACTCCCGGGCTGGAGAAGAGTCTCACCGGTGCCAATCTTGTCCATCACACCGCTGCTTCTGCTGTCACTCAAACCCGCCATTGATCCTTTGATCCAACTGTTACTGTCATTTTTATTTTTTGGGTTTGCTCTTCTGGCCTTGTAGTTCTCGACAATAATGATTGTGTCTTCAGAACTTGGATCTGAGAAGATTGGTGGATTTGTTTTCTCTCAGTAGTTTCATAGCTTGTTTAAAGATCTTTGATAATGTATATGAAGATTTATGAATGAAAATTTTGTGGATCACAGTTTGGTTTGAATGTTAGGAACTTTCGTTTAGATCTTACCCATTAGAGTTAAAAGATGTTTATTCAGCGTGAGTGAGACGTGTGATTCAGCGTTCCATAAATAAACTGATTAACGAATAAAGCAAATTAAATTGTAAAAAAACATTTATTTATTTAGTTATTTTTACTTAATTACTTTTTTTTTTTTACATTTTTGCTTTTAATGAAAAACACTATTTAAAAAAAAAAAAGCCATTTCCCAAATTTTCCCAAATCACCCAATTGAACAAACTACTACTTATATTGTTTGATATATATATATTTTTGTTACCGTAAATCAATGTCATGCTTCTTCCAGGAATCAAGCCCCCCTTATCAACACCAGCTATGCTGAACACTGGGCAAAGTCACTTTAAGTCAGGATAGTGTCCTAAAGATGTTCTGAAGAGAAAGATGCGCTGCTAAGTAGATGATGGAGTGTGTGGTTAGATGTTCCCACAACCTTCTAAACCGCCAGTTTAAATATGGCCCCACTTTTAACTTGTACAAACCATTATTATTGCAGCTTTTGGTCCCACGCTGGCTCATTCTGCCATTTGCTTTCAAGTTTCGTCTGGATATTGCCGTTTTTGAGTAGTTTTGCTCATTTGTGTTTGTTGCTGACGGTTATAGCTACGCTGCTAGTTATCGTTTCAGCTACGTAGTTTATTTTCAACCAGCTAATAATCCAGTTTGGTCCGGCTTGACATTCGTGTTCACCTCTTCATACAGAAGCCTGTTTTCTTCCTCGCATTTTTCTTTTTTTCACTTTCGGTCTTTTTGTTTCTACACTTCAGTCTTTCCCGCCCAGCCTCTGGACAGAAGATGGGGGTGGAATCACCCATTCCCAAGTGCTCTCCCTGACAAACACGTCTCGCGGGACGCGGCGTCTCTCACACACACACTCGGGCTTTTTCAGATTGTGCAGCAGAGGGTAGAGGGCAGTCACACCTCCGTGCCAAGCCGCTCTGAAAGAGAGGCAGAGCCGAAGAAAGGACGAGTCCTAATGAGCAAATCAATGAATCTGTCTCATTGAAGGAAGCGGGAGCGAGGGGCTCTCTCAGAACCTGAGGACGGGCCAAAACACTCACTCATATGTGTGTGTGTGTGTGTGTCTGTGTGTGTGTGTGTGTGTGCGCCGCTGCCCATGAATAGAGGCTTTATTTTGACTTAGCACAACAATATCCCGCAGTCCGTGTCTTCACAATAAGGCGGACTCGCATTAATGCAGCTCTCTGACCTGCCAGAACGCCACCATCCTCCTCTATTAGCCGTTTCATGTAGACGTCGTTGAATTTCGTGCGCCCGTTGACTTTTTTTCTAACGGCTCCAGTGTAATTTCACAGCCGGGAGCTAGGTGGCGCTCTGTGGGCTTATGGGTGCGAGCAGGACATACAGGAGCTCTCTTTTGAAAACAATAGCACGGTAGAATGAACCTCGATGGAAAGGAAAATAGCACTCGGAACGGGTGGGCGTGGCCGCGGAGGCCGTCACGGGGGAGTGCGGCCAATCCCTCTCTCTTCCTCGCGGTTTCTTTCACTGGTGGGCCGGAGGGGAGGGGGAACAGACGTTTGTTTTGGGAACATTTTCACGCATGGACTCGGCCTATTGAATGAAAGGGGCTGCTGGATGTGGTGGAGGGTCTCGGCGCAGTCAAAACCCCCAAATTTGTAGCAGTTCATGCTTTCATAATGGAGTTCAATGAAGCGAGGACGTGTCCGTCTGGCCGTGTCGCTGCCCACTAACCCCGGGGCTTGTCCAGCTGTTCCGCACTGATGTGGTTATACCCCCCCCCCCCCCTCGCAAGCGGCTCGTTTTCACGTCAGGCTGAAGTTCCTCGCCGCTGCAGAGCTGACACCACCTGTCGACGTGAACATCAGGACTAGAAAAGTGGAATTTGTTCTCCGCCGCTCGTCTTCGCAAACTCCCATCTGTTCAAAGGGTTTGGAGGCGAGGGGAAGTTGCAACTTTGAGGCTTTTTCACATTAGCGCTGGTTTCGGATGACACAATGTGGTGGACATGTGCTCATAAATGATCTAGTGTGTCATGAGAGCGGACATTTGTGGAGTTTGTTTGGTCGCAGTGGACAACCACGTCTCATCTGGGATTCTTTAAAGCGATTTTCTTCCTTATTGCCCGTCCCCGCACCACAATTAATCTCTTTCACTTGTGTCTTTTGCGTTGGATTCACACACGCTTTGTGTGACATTCAGTCGATCTTCAGCTCGAGAATTCACTTTGAGATGTCTCGCAGTGGATTCTGGCTCAAATTTATTCCGTACAACCATTTTGTGAAGCACTTTTCCAATCCCAGTGACTCTGGAGTTGAGGCCAGCCAATCACAGAGGTTATTGACCAGACTATTGATCCTTCATTGTTTTTGGACTGTAGTTGAGAATTGGAGACCCGGAGGAAGCCCACGCAAGCACAGGGAGAACAACCAAACTCCACACACACAAAGTTCTCTGGCCTCGAACAGCGCTTACCCACTACGCTAACACCAAAAATGTTGGTTCTATTTTACAATTTAAAAAATTGTTTTAGCAAAAGTTGAACTTCTCCCTTTATACTTGTGATTTGAGAATGTATTCTTTTCTAAAACAAATAAAGATTCTCTTTTAAGAGCTTAAATGTTGTTTATTTTAAGCTGCTTTTAGAGTTTGAAGGATTGTGTTGTGGTCTAAACAAGCTTTTGAAACTTTGTGATCCTTTCCCTTAGAATTTTCCCCTTTGTGGGATCAAAAAAGTCGTGGAAAAAGTGACTCCACCAAACGAATAGCAGTGACCATGTTGTGCCAGAGCAGTGAAGTTCACGGAGGAATTAAGTGATGTCGTCTGTCTCCACGGCGTATTGGGAAAACACTCTCTTCGCTCTTCTCGTTTTCTGCTTTTCTACACTAAAGTCTTGAATCTGCTCTTTTACACTTCCTCTGGAATTTAAAAGCCATTACTTTGCTGGAGTGGCTTTAGCACTGATGGTTGACCAAGGTGGGAATCAGAGCCATTCGGAATCCTTTCCTTCTGATGTCATGGGAAGCCGTGAACTTTATTTTCCTCCTGCACTCGTGACCATCTTCCTTCAACTTCTCTGAGTTGTCTGAGTAATGATGTGTCGAGTCCAGGCTTCAGCTTCTCCTGACAAGGCGGCAAAGCTTCTTTATTTTTAGATGTTTAGGAGACGGCAAGACGTTCCCGAGCAGCCACGATTAAATGTCGTTTTTATATTGAACAAAGTCCAGTAGAAGTTCTGCCGTGTAGTCCCCCGGGGTCCGGAATTACAGAGCTTTTGGTGAGTGTGTTCTGGCTGTGGTGGGCTGGTGAGAGATGACTCTCTCTGGGGCAGTTGTGAGCTCCGCGTGGCCCCGGCGCAAAACAACAATCATTTATCAACCTGAATTAAAACCCACCAGGACATGGAGTTAAAACTCACACAAAGGAGAAAATATGATTAATGAGGGATGTATTTACCTTGTAGATGTACGTTTATGCTATAACGATTATCATATGTCTTGTCCTTGTCCTAATATGATGCAATTTCCTCCTCTGCAACTTACTTTTTTTCTTGTTTTAGCTACTTTTTTTGTTTCACTTTGTTTACATTTCGCTTGCTTTAGTGTGTGTGTGTGTGTGTGTGTGTGTGTGTGTGTGTGTGTGTGTGTGTGTGTGTACGTGTACATGTACGTGTATGTACATTTGGCGCAAATACATTTTTTTTTTATTTAGTAGCAATATGAATTAGGTTATTCTATGATCATGTAAATGATTTATAAATCATTTAAAATGGCAGAATTCACTAATAGATTTATTAAAAAGATATAACAATTTAAAAATGTTTAAAAAATAGTGTAATACTTAATGATTTTTTTCTTTTTTATTCTTTTTTTTACATTATTTTTTATTGATATCAAGACATTTGTAATTCATATGTTAATCACAAAACTTGTGAAATTAGATAAACATACGTACATGTGCAAAGGTTTTTCATTTTTTCATGTTCTTATGAAATTGTTTGTATTATGTTTTGACTTTTTTGCCACATATTATATAAATTATAATATTAATATATTAATATATAATACATACACACACATTTTTTATACACACACACACACACACACACACATATATATAGAGGGTTGCTGGATATAGACAATTATATACATGGGTTGTTTTTTGTCTTTATCATATTCATCCAATAATGACAAAGATAAATTTAAATTGGTTATTTCTATGCTATTTTTTTTTGTCTTTCAGATCTGGTTTGCGTTTGTGAACGGCTTCTCCGGGCAGATTCTGTTTGAGCGCTGGTGCATCGGCCTGTACAACGTGGTAAGTGCGTCCATGTGTTTGCACATCTGCGCGAGCGTCTGCGTGATTTACACTCTCCTCTTCATTACTGTGAGAGGGAATGTGTTTCCAACGCCTCCCCTGTTGCGCTCAAGCGAGAAACTCATTAGCCGCGCCACCCCAGACGGCTCCTTTACAGCGGCCCGTGTCAGCGCCATCCCCAGAAATCTCCTCCTTATTTACGACTGCTTGTCAGGTCCATATTCCCCTCGTGCCCAGAACTATGTCCTGAATGTGCTTCAACAACAGACGCCGTGGCCTAAAGAGTCCGGCCAAACAGGTCAGCGGTGGACGATAAAGAAGCAGGTTGAATCCAGAATCATTTATTCGCTCCAAACTGGACCTTCGGGTTTGATGAATCGGCTGATGAACTTTTTCCTTTATCGAAAATGAAACTTTAGAGCTCCAAGAGGGTGTAGTGCGTTTCCCTTTCCCGCCGAACGTGAACGATCCCACATGTAAGGTCTAAACGACTCTTACCCTCAGTTCTTCTCAGTGAATTTAGGATTTCTGACTTAAAGAAATAGACACGAGACGATTTCTTCAGGTTTCAAACAAGAGTGGTGGTCAGTCTTTACAGCGTGCTTCTTCTTCTTCTCAGCTTTCAACTCCCTGACCAACTCACTCCTGACTACCTTGCACCTCACACTGCTGAAAGACTGACGTGTAACTTTATTTATGGTGATTCACAGAACAAAGAGATTCACGTTTCAACCCAAATAGGGAAAATGCCTGGATCCCGGGCAAATCCAGTCAGATTATTGAAGAGTGTGTCCTTCCAAATCAGCATGTGGTCTGAAACGCTGGTTTTGCAATTGGTCAGAATCAGAATCTGAATTCAATCAGAAATCAGATGACATTCTACATCAGAGACATGAGGCAAAGAGAAGGAAATAGAAGAATGAGAACAGCCTCACATCAGGGCAAAACTCATTAAATATTTACAAAATGAACCTCGAAAGAAAACTAAATGTCAATTCAACAAATCATAACCCTAACACCACACACGTCACCGCGGGGAAAAAACACAGCGAAGCCACCTGACTCGCTGATTGTCCCGAGGGTTTTTTTTTTCCCCCTTTCCTCCGCTCGCACAAAAGAAGTAAATTCGAACACGGCTTCCCATCAGCCCGTGTAATGGATCATTGACGTTGTGAGGCCAGTAACAACTTGGCCCGCCGCATTCTCTCTTTATCTTCCAGAGGAGGAATTTGAAAGCGCGGGGAGGGGGGCTGTCCAGCGCAACAGGCCGCAACCGCCTTTCAATAGAGGACGGGGCTCTGACAGATTGAAGTCCAGCGAGGCATGTCCACCACCGCCAGACGCCTCCACTGGGAGACACTTATGCTCGACCCCGACCCCTCTGGGCCACAGTACCACCCCGCTCGAGGTGGCGGATCTTTTTTTTTTTTTTTGGGCACCGTGATGGATGCCAGAAGGTTTCGCGCTCAATTGACTGCCGCACATAAGCATGGCGAAGGCCTGGCGCGCCGAGACGCTTTGTGTTCTGCGAGTGCAAAGTTGTTTCATCAGTCTCGCCAGGACAGGAGAATGACACATTTTTGTGGTGGAGATTTGCTGTAATTTATGTAAAAATATAGGTTTTGAATATTCCATATGAGACCTATTCAATGCGCAATCGCTATACAAGAAATATAGGTTGAATTCATCTTCAGACTTTTTGACAAACATAATTCCTACAGATCACACAGATTTTTTTATATATTTTATTTTTATTTTTTATTTATAACTTCAGCTCCACGTTTGGGTTTGACGGAGACGCTGCTTCTGCTTGAAATGTAGTTTCAGTTTACTAGAACTTTCTGATCGGGAAGTTTATTACACAGCCTACAAAACAATTCACCCACTCGAGTGCAATGTTTCTGGGTTTTGCCTTGGTAGTTGTAAGGAATCTGTTCAATAGCACGTGAGATGGATTTGCTTTTGTCATTGTTAAGAATTAAAGAAGCTCGGACTAATGTCACGTGCTGTGTATTTAGTCTTTATCTCGTGAAATATTTCTTTTAAAAAAACATTTTCCAAAATTCTATTAGATTTCGTGATTGCAGAATTACAAGAAACAGGATATATATAACTGGCTTTAAAACTCACAATTCAAAGAAAATAAAAGTCAGAATGCTTTTGATTATCAGAAGAAACATGCTTCCATACAAATGCGCTCTATACAAAAATGTTACGCTATCATACAAATACAGTAAAATTATATATTTTTTAAAGAAGCCTTCTTTTTGAAACCTTGTCCTTGTGTAATGTCGACTGAACAAAGTCTTGTCATTTAAACCCAAACACATTCTTTTAACTATTCACTGCGATTAGACAATAATTTGTATTAATCTAGATGGATTCCAAAATTACAGTAAAATTAAACTAGATTAATTACAGATTATCTATATATAGTGATTTTTCTTCATTTAATTATTTTCATTATATTGTTTTCCCTATCAGATCTTCACCGCACTGCCTCCTCTGACTCTGGGCATCTTTGAGCGTTCGTGCCGGAAGGAGAACATGCTGAAATACCCTGAACTCTACAAAACCTCCCAGAATGCAATGGGCTTCAACACCAAGGTAAATACACTCAAACTGTTTGTGTCCAAGCGGCAGAATCTTCGTTATTGTAGAACGGGGAAATGAACACACAAGCCGACAATCATTTGTGTTAACATTCTGTGGATGATGACTGGTGTGTGTGTGTGTGTGTGTGTGTGTGTGGTCGGTTTTCACCGCGGTGACCTGTGTTTGCTTCACGGTTCGGAGTTGAACTCCACTGAACAAACAGATCTTATGACTCTCTGCACCATTAAAGATCGGCTGCCGAGCCTCAGCCTGTTGTTTCAGCCATCAGTAAAAGCGTCCATCCTAACTTTGCTTATCTGCGGAAAGCAGAGGTGCCAAAAGATGCAGGATCGGGTCGAAAGTAAATGTTGGATTGCCGTAAATTTCCGAGTTTTGTGGAAATTCAAATACAAATGTGAGCTTTCCTTTGGATTTATAGCGATGTCAAATCGCTTTGTTGCTTTACGCACAGTCTGAGCTGTCAGTGGCTTGAAGGTTTTGTTTTGTCAACCGTTTTTGTTATAATATTATTTCACATTGGCTTAGCTGGACAGACTAGAGCTTCTCTAAAGTTTGTTTCTGGTCTGATGTTGATTAACAACAAAAAAAGAATTATTAAAGCAGCAATGTTTCCTCAGAATACAAGTATAAAAGCTCTGTTCCGTATCATAAAACTCAGATTCATGTTAACTTAATCATATGTAATCATACTAATGAACACAATAGAACAGTGATGTGGCCCACCAATGTGTCAAAGTAGCACACTCTTTTACTTCTATATTCACATATTATTTGGAAGAGGTTGTGACTGTACGCTAGTATTAAAATGTCTTTGATTTGGAGACTACTCTGAGGGAAGAACTGAAAACGCTACACTATTAGTTGCAACTAGTCTAATTTACATCGTAGTCGCAACTAGCCACATTTAACGACCAACTAGTTGAGTAGTTGACATTAGCTGCAACTAGACTCAATCAAGTAGCAACCTGACTAGTTCACATATTAGTCACATTTAGACACAGTCAACTGTCTACTAGACTAGTTCACATATTAGTCACAATTAGGAACTATCAACTAGATTAGTTCACATATTAGTTGCAACTAGACGCAATAAACTACAAACTAGACTAGATTACAAATTAGTCGCAACTAGAATTAGTCAACTAGCAACTTATTAGTTCACATTGTATTCGTAATTAGACACACTCAACAAGCAACTATACTAGTTTACATATCAGTCACTACTAGACTACAACTACCTAGTAGACTAGTTCACATACTAGAGTAAAGTAGCAACTATTCTAACTTACATTCACCTTTATTTTTTGTCTACATTTTTGGAAAATTTTCCTCAAACTTAAGTTTGTCTTCTACATTATGAAGAGTAGCGTATCACTGCGCTAAAGCATTTAAATTTGGCTCTTGTCTGTAATTTGTTGTTCTTGAGATGTATCCCATGATTTCTTAATATGATCCGTAAAGCCGGAGGTGTCGTGGGTGTTAATGAAGCTGTCTGCTGCTGCTGTCTCGCTCCACAGGCGTGGAGACCCGTTTAACGCCACGCCGACACCGATTACACGCCACACACCCCACGGGAGCAGAGCGAGCGCCAGACCTTTACTGGCCGTCTGTAGCATGAACACCATCATTGGCCTTCACGGGGCATCACGTGTGCTGTCGCCCGCTAAAGAAACGCGCCAAATCACGGCCCAGTCGTTTAACAAACAACTAGCGACTTGAGAATTAGGAAGAATTATTTCAGTGTAGGAAGAAAGAAAAATTATTTAAGTTAAGTTAATTTTATATCTCGTTAAAAATAGAAGTTTAGTTTAGTTTCCTTCAAACTTAAGACATTCAATTATTTGTGATATGGTATTTAAATAATACATTTTAAGTTGATCATTTTATTTATAATTTTTAAGTGTTGAACAATATGCTTGATACATTTGAATAAATTAGATTTTAATTTTAAGTGCGTGTGTTTGCCGAGATCTGATTAGAGTCACTAATTGTTTGCAATATAACAATGAACAAAACTAAATTCAAAGTAATTAAATTAAAGCCATGAGAGATTGATATGATTGTAAATGCCGTAACACTCAAGTAACAAAGTTATAGCTTCACTTTAAGAGCTTTATAATACCTATATATTTTGCAATTTATATATTGTACATAAAGAGATGGAGATAAACAAGTAATACACAGAATTGAAGAACACAAGTGTGAAATAAGACATTCTTTGACAAAAAAAACATGGCCATATAAAATGAAGCAATAAGCGTTTTTACTTAGTTTTTTACATTTATAATTTATTTCTACATTCTTTTTTTTTTGTGTAAAAGCGTGTCAGTGCATTTACTGAGCGTCAACCGTAACACTGATTCTTTAGAGTCCCCGGTGTTTTTAGGCAAAGAATTTCACACTTTCTTTGAAACGTATATATTATTAAAGCTTTATATAGTTAAATAGTAACAAAGTATGTATCAAAAAAAAGTTTCAGAAAATTGACATGGCTTGAACCTCCGCAATTGCTGCTTGCACCTGTAATATACATTATAACTGCTATTAGACTTGAAAATCATAGAACATTGCGAATGTCGCAGCTGTGAAAGAATCTTCACTTCACTCACCCGTCTAATTACAAACTACACTCACATCTCCCTCCATTAAAGACCATTGAAGCCCCCGCGGACCCCAGGACGTCTGGAGAGTTCCTCAGCCTCCGCTTCTCCCCGTTTCACTCCTTTCTTGTTTTCCTGGCTGTGTTTGTCGCCCAACATAGACGAGGGAGACCCATTAAAGAGGGAATAAACTTTATCCTTTCATGCTAGTTTAAGCAATTCAGCCGTCGCGGCCATTCACACCTACATTCTTCACCGCCTGCCTGGAAACGGAGTTGGAAAGAGAGGCGAGCGGTTATGAAGGTTGATTTCATTAGCATTCATTGAAGGAGTGTGTCAGAAACACAGAAAAACTAGTCATGGTTTTTTTTGACTTGTTGCTATGATGCCTGCTGGTTGCTAAGCGCCGTCTCTCCAGCACATTTTTCTCGCGCTTGTTCTCATCAAAATGTGCGCGGTAGAATCCGTTGCCTCGGAGAGAAGAGTTTTTTGGAAAGCTGAGGATGATGAGCTGTTATGTGCTGGAGCTTTGTGTTGCCGTGACGACAGCAGAGGTGAGAGGTCGCGTTGCCTTTGTGAGAGCGCTTCAGAGCGTTCTTCTCTGTGCTTCACTTCCCCCTGAGTGACGGTCTGTACAGTGAATATACTCAATCATCCACTGATGATTGGCTGAAAGGACTTGCTCTCGCTAGAATCTTCTAATTGTAGTACTACAACTGGGAACTACATTACCCACAGAGTGATGGAACAGGTTCTGGTTTGGGAGATCTATGAGAAGCTTAATGATGAACTCGTCTTTTCCACCTATTTTCTCTAAAATTAACTTTCAAATTAATTTATTTAGTCTTCCCATTTTTATTTTAGAAGCATATATTTCCACAATTTTTTTTTTGTGTGGTTTATAATCCGTGTGCCATAATATCTGAAAAATATCATGAATGTTTTTGCCTGTTAGATGAAACTAAACTGTTGTTTAGGTAATTTATTTTTTATTTTATTAATTTATTATTCCTCTTTAATATATGAAAAAAATTGGAATTAGAAAACATTGTGTTTCCTGTAGTCTTGTTAAACTTCATCTCTAAACTACAATACCCACAGATGCTTATAAAACAGAAGAAAGTATCCATTTTTGATCTTTGGATCACGTCAGTTTTTTTCATCCGAGAATTGTAATATTTTGTAACTGTAGTTTTAAACTCTACGGAATCTCAGTAGGAATATTTAAGAATATATAGGTCGAGGAACATTTTTTTATTATCATTTGTTCCGGAGGAAAATTCCAATTTTTTTTACAGTTTGTTAATTTAGGACACATTTTGAGACATTTAGGTGTACAGTAATCTCTAGAAATTGGTATTTATTTGCATTTTGGCTCATAACCCAGTAATTCTTGATTCCTTTTGCTCTCCAAAGGTGCAACTTGGTCTTAGACATTTTTATCAGTCAGATCCTCATGTGAAAGTGATATTTTTTTCTACTTTTCGATAATTGAATTAGGAGGTGGTTTATAGGACAGAATCAAACGCTATTTATTGATGAAGTGATGATAAGAGATAAAAACGCCCACCCACCATGACAAGTGCAGGCGTGAGTGTGAAGGTGTGTGTCTGTGTCCCGCTCTGTGATTGGTTAGCCACAAATCAGGGTGTGTCCCAAAGTTGCTTGGCTCATGTTACCCATGAAATGGAAAAGAGGTTTAGAACATCTTCTGGATTGTCTAAAATGTAGAAATATGTGTTTTAACCTCACATTTTGCTAAAGATGGTGTTTGTGTTGTTGTGAACCTGTTTTGTGTTGTGTCTGAAGAGCGTCTGGCGGCTCTGATCTGGCGTTGGTGTTTAGTTTGGCGGTGTGTGTGAATAATGTACGTACACCCGTGACGAGGCGGTTTACAGGAGGAGATTTGTTTAAACGACTCATCCAAAGTCCACAGCGGCTCGTACACACTCGCTTCTTTCTTTCCATCCTCCGCTGTGGTGAAGAGGAGCCACACACTCGTGTCTCTGGCTGTTCGTGTTGGTAAACATGAAGGATGGAACTTTACACACAAATAGTCTGATGCGACTTGACTGGAGGAAAAACAGAAAGGATGAAAAGATGCTTCTGGCTAGCATTCGGTCTCTAGGATGATGCTGTGCTCTCTCTCTCTCTCTATCTATCTTTCACTCCCTATCCCTCTTTCTCAGTCACTTTCTCTCTTCCTCCCTCTCGTTCTCACTACCTCTCTATCTCTCACTCTCTATTTCTCTCTCTCTCTTTGTCTGTCTCTATATCTCCATCTCTCTCTCTCTCTCTCTATTTCTCTCTCACTGTCTCATTTCCTCTCTATCTCTCTCTCTGTCTCACTTCTTTTTATCACTCTATCTCTCTGTCTCTGACTAATCACACACTTTCTCTTTGTGTAATTACACACTCACATACTTACTCTCTAAATATTACACTCTTTATCTCTATCAATTTATTACTCTCTGTCTGTCAAATTATTTCTCTTTCTAATTTTGCTCTCACATACTCACTCGCTCTCTTCGCTCTCTCTCACTGACAAACACACACTCTTGCTCTCAAATACTGACACTCTTCCTCTCTCTCATTATATTCTCTCATTTGCTCTATTCTTATTAAACTCATTCCCACACTTTCTCTTTCTTTAAATGTATAAAAAACTTGTACACTCACTTTTTCTAACCGTTTTACACCATCTCCTCTAGACTTACTCTCATACGCACTCTTCCTTCTGTTTCTCTTACATCTCTCTTACAATGTCCATTTCTCTCTCTCTCTCTCTCTCTCTCTCTCTCTCTCTCTCTCTCTCTCTCTCTCTCTCTCTCTC
>MU204250.1:9781313-9801236 GCA_017309775.1 Paedocypris sp. Pulau Singkep | reverse complement strand
CACACACACACACACACACACACACACACACACACGTCCTCGTGAGCCTCTTCGGGTCTGGTTTTGGGGGTGAGTGGGGGTCTTGGAGAATGACGGCTTTACTTTGGCATCAACTTAATTGCTTCTCATTGGCCACCATGAAGATCTTAAGATGTTGATGCACGTTCTGATTACATCAGTTGAATTTATTGCTTTACATTCACCCATATATTCAACACTTTCACACACAGCCACTTCGACTGGATCACAGTTTTGCATTAAAACAATTTTTGACTTTTAATGAGATTCGAACCCATGACCAGTGGGGTTGGAACAGTCGATATCTACAAACGAAATCACTTCTTTTTGTTACATTCCAAAAGCACCTTTCCTAGTTTTCAGGTTCTTTACCATAAAAATCCTTAACTTTTTGGTTTCTAAATGAACTGTTTTTTTGAAGGCACGACTAAAAAGATCAATTTATGCAAAAAGATATACGTGTTAAGAAATTGTGTATTCTGTTCATGTTTAATGTCTTAAGAGAAAATCCCATCCAGTGAAGTGGCACACACACACACACACAGTGTGATGCACACAAACCCGGAGCAGTGGGCAGCGTTACGCCGTGGCACAGGTGGCATGTGGGAGTCAGTGTCTTGCCCATGAACCCTTAGTTCTGGTGCAACTCCATCACTGCCGCAATAATATTTAAATAAATCTTTAGTATTTTTAAGTTTTAATTGTTTTTCCATCTCAATAGTATACGTCTTTTAATAGCGATTGATTTAGTGCAAAATGGCGAAAAATAATGTACATGTTTTTAAATGGACATCACTAGTAAAAAACCCATCTCCGTGTGAACATTCCGGATTCTTCTAAATGCGCAGGAGTTTGAGCCTAAGACCACACAGTTCGACTTTACTCAAGCGCTGATGATGTCACTCTTTCTCTCCCGCGCTTCTGACTGACAGCCTGTCAGCACCGCACACACACACACACACACACACACACACACACACACACACACAGCAGGTCTATGGTTACACCGAGTATGCATCTGCGTTACACGGATTTTACACAATTTTACCCTCACATTTAAATTATAATTGTCAGAGGAAAGCGATGAAACTATCAAAATTTGCCTAAAATTATGAAATTAAAAAAAAAAATTTAAATTTAAGCTAGCATCATTTGCTTACGTATTACACCTGCTTACGCTCACATTAATGTTTGACAGGAGTCGTGTTGAGTATGAAGTATAAAGTAAGTGACCCGCTGTCCTCTTCTGTTTAGTCCCGCGCATCAGACGCACTCGAGCTGGACGTCGTAATGGAGACCTGTGCGCGTATCGCCGTGTGATCCCTCACTCTAAAAGCTTCTTGTTTACTCCTCACAGATACCGTCTTTGGAAGCGGGAAGACACCAGACTATCTGCTCTTAGGAAACATGGTTTACACGGTGAGGGTTCTTCAGGCCTCGTCCCAGAGACCATCCTCTTGCTTTTCTCGCCGTTCTTCAGAAGAAAGTTGACGTGTTCTGTTTCCCATCAGCCCTACACTGTGTGTGTGTGTGTGTGTGTGTGTGTTTTCCTGCATTTAGCATAAAATTTGGCCCAGAATGCTAGTTTTTAGCACAAAGTGGGTCCCCGTTGTGTACTTGTGGGGTCTTTGTCAAGGGCCCCACAACTTTGAAGATCTTTTTGGTGGTCAAGAAGTAATTTCAAGACAGCAGTTATATCTGAGTTTTTGTTAAGGTTAGAGTTAAGGGGGCAGGGAAGGGGAATATTTTGATATTCTGTGCTTCGGGTCACAGTAAGGAGAAAGTCAACGTATTGTTTTGCATGTAAACCAATAGTGAGGCCCCACTGTGAAATAAATGCAAGTGTGTGTGGCTGAGATGCTAAACTGTGGTGTGTTTTGCAGTTTGTGGTGATCACGGTCTGTCTGAAAGCCGGGCTGGAAACCTCTTCCTGGACCATGGTGAGCGTCCTTCAGTCACTCTGTTTCTTCTGCAATACTTTTGTCCTGGGCGGAGTTGGTTTTACAGGCATTTAAGAGCGTAGCACTTGATAACAGCTACATATTTATCTGTAAATGTTGGTTATCTGTAGTTGTGAGCTCTTCTAAAGTGAGGGATGTCCTGTAAAACATTTATAAATGAGATTTAAAGGCTCAGTTGTCTCATTGCAATTGAAGGTTCCGGTTAATTAATATGATTTTATTGCTATTCTAAAAGCACAACTTGCATTATAAATCAATAGTAAATAATCAATATTTGATGGCAGTAAATGTAATAATTGTTTTATTGTTACATTCATACATTCAGTTTTTCATACAAACACCAATCTTTCTTTTTGGAGGCCAAAAGCATCTGAATTCACAAAAAAATGTGGTTTAAAAGTCTGTAACTGTAATTCTTTTTTAGAGTTGAGGTTCAGGTTAAATAATGTTTTTTTTGCTATAGAGATGAATCCCAAACTAAGGCTTGAGCCCCATCATGGCTGCCTGAAGCTATATTTCAGTTTTATATATTTATTTGTGCCATGATCAATAGAAGCAAGTTTGACTTTCCTCAACCAAAATCTGTTCTTGTGACATCATGTCCTTTCAAGGCATAGAAAAGCATTCAAGGAATGTGTAATGGTGGTTTCGTTCACATTTGCAATAGGAGAAATGTATATCTATAATTATATCTCCTCAAAACCTCAGACATTCATGTGTGCTATGCATTATTTATGCAGTCCAAATGCAATCATCCGTGTTTTTTAATGTAAACGCGTGTATCTTACATTCATTGGTCAGCATCTTCCTTGTCTGATTATAAATCTTTAAGGCTTTTTTGTTTTACGTTTAACCAGTGTTGGATCGTCTCGTAGCGTCAGCAGAGCAATTTTCTCAACGACACATGATTTCCGTGTGGTTTTCCAACATGTGCTTCCAATGTTTTCTGTGTGCAAATTTCAAGCCGCTATTAAACAAAAGCACATGGGTTCCGCAAACTCCCATGTGTGCGCACATATATTAGCATGTGTTCCCGTGTAATGACAGTGCGAGGCGTGTTAACTTACCTTATGATGCTCGTGTAAATAATCGCAATAACTGAGGTATTTTGGCGTGAGGTTTTGTGCAGTTGTCAGACGCTAACGTGACGTTCTCGCTCTGGCTCGTAGTTCAGTCACATTGCCATCTGGGGCAGCATTGGATTGTGGGTCGTCTTCTTCGGCATCTACTCCTCCCTGTGGCCCCTGATTCCTCTGGCCCCAGACATGTCGGGAGAGGTAAGACGCATCATGCAATGATTATTACTTCTATATTTATTAATGGTGCGACCTTAATTGTGCAATGACAATAAAGATTATCTTTTTTATTTTTACGGAATTAGTTAAACCAGCCTCGTTAACTGGCCTGATGTTTTTATTAATTAAATGCCCGACTGTTTTTTTTTTTTTTTCTGTGTGCACAAGTTTTATTGTGGATTTAAAATGGATCAATATAAGAAAGATGCTAGAAAATCGATGGATTTTCTTGAGCAACTGTTTAAAGGAGATTGTTGGAATCAATAAGCTCAACACAAGCAAACCCGTTTTTGATTGGTTTAGTTTTTATTCTTACATTTCCATAAATAGCACTGGATCCAAAACCGAACACTTCTGTGTTTTTTTGTCCTATCAGATTCAGAACAAAAGTTGTTTCACATGAATCTATGGTGTTCTCTTTAATAGTATCCTGACTTTACGCAGAGACAGATTTGTCTCTAGAGTTGTGACAATATGCAATAAAAATTGTGTTGTGTGGTCAACTAACTGTAAAAAATTACTTTGTAAACGGTGGAAAAATTACAATGTAAATGAGTCCACTCGGAATGTGAACAAAAAGCATTGGTACAAAATTAGCCAATCAGAGCATATTATATTTTACATTTGCGTGAAGTGGAGACCCTAATCATTGAATTAGATTAGATTAGATTAGATTAGGAGGTTCAGGCTAAATAAAACATTTTTTTGAATTGTATACATTTTATTTTGAAGACATTTACATTATATTTTATTTCTATACAGTTAACATGCTCATTTTCGATTAAAATACTTTTTACATTCATTCGAACCGATACGTTGAAGCATTCCGCACGCACTGATATCGCGATTGTCCGCGCGGCCCGGAATTCCTCTGGAATACCTTTGAAATGAACCATATTATGCTTTGCTTAGGCTAAGCCTAGAAAAACGCTCCACATCTGGGGACATTTTTTAAGCCAATTTGTTCTCATCGTACGGCTCAACTCGGGAAAACACACACGCGGCCCATCCTCGTCCCCGCAGCTCTTGATGTGTCAGGTGATATAAAACACACACGGACCACCCTCTCGCTCTGGCCGGCCCCGGGCACCGCACTATCTGTGCAATAATCTGAGCTGGAAGAGTTTCTGTGTGTTCATCAGTCTGAGCTAAGGGCCAGAAACCCAACACCTCGGCTCCTTTCTCACCTCATAATCTTTTAATGGAGCCTAACAGGCCCTATTTGTGTCATCTGTGAGGAAGAGCAGTGTGAACATCTCCGCTCACACACTGCCTGGATTAGTTGGGGGCGGTTGGGATTTTATTTTTAGTTGGTTGGAGGTCTGGACTGTGTTTGAGCGCTCTCGAGATGCTTTCCTTCACTTCGGAGAGAAGGAGATCAGACCCCAGAGGCTTGGAGTAACTCAACGCCGAGCAGAGACATCTGAGAGGAGGAACACCTGAACGCTGCTGAACTCTGGGCCACCTCACGCTAATCTCAGCTCCACCGGGCCGGAGATGAGCTTTCTCACAGCTGGAGAAGTCGTCGCTGAGAGCCGATGACATGATAAAGCCTTGAAGGTAATGATCTGATTCTGAACTCATGATGAGCGTGATGAAGCTGGACGCCATCTTCAGACGGGAGGTCAAACGTTCTTCAGCAGGAGCACGGCACGCATGTGATGCTTCACGGACACTAGAAGGAAGGCTGGACTGCTGGACACGTGATCACGTGATATGTTGGTCAGACGGAGCGAGGTTCTTCACGCACACCTGGGATCTGTGCAGTGTTCTTGAGCTCCACAGCACATTCATCTTCCTCCGCTCGCTTTGATCTGCCGAGCCTTCTTCTCTCCATCAGCAGACTGACATCACGCAGCGGCCAACGGGAAACAGACGGGGCGTGGCGTCTGAAACATTCAACGCAGCATCACCATCTTGTTGCAAAATTTTTCATGATCACATTTTGGTCATGTGATGTCATCTCTGCCCAGTGTACAGCGAAGATAGGGAAGAAAGACAAATGCTGTGTATTAATGTGTGAGAGAAAATATGCGTATATACAGTAGGGGTTGGCGGTATACCGGTTTTAACGTGAATACCGGTATTGAGATGCGCCACGATATGGATTTTGCAATATAGTGGATACCGTGGCACTTTCATGAATGTACTTTTTATACACACATATCAACGCTTTAATACTTTAAAATACATTTGTTTCGTTATAACTTTTAATTACGACACAGATACTTTGCTAATCGAATACAGAAAGCGTTGTAAGAAACTAAATTAATAGATCTCCCGCGAGACGCATGGGTCGCGCATGCGCTGTGCCGCTCGATGTCTGTAATGTTCCGGTTTTTTAGAGCGGCTGTTTTAGTGAGCGCGAGTCCGATAAACCGCGCGCACGAGAAAATTCTGCTCGTTTTATTTTGGTCGAAGTCTGTTTTCGATTGTTAACCTTGATTTCACGCAACTTTAGATTCAGACGCGCGCGCGAAAGAGGGAAAGCGTGACGCGCGCTGGCTCTCTCCATTTTTGTCTGTCTCTCTCTCTCTCTCTCTCTCTCTCTCACTGTCTATCTCTCACTCTCTCGCTCGCTGTATATCTCTCACTGTTTATCTCACTCTTGCTGTCTATCTCACTGTTTCTCTTTCTCTCTCTCTCTCACTCACTGTCTATGTCTCTCTCTCTCTTTCTCCCTCTTGCACTCTCTTAAAAGATAGACCCAGGACATTTAATTTAGATGTTTTTTTTTAAATAAATGTCTGGACTACTTTTAACAGATATACGGTATTAAAAATGACAGCTGCTTCTCCAGGTCTCCTCTTGCGTTTTAATTTCGTACTTTATATAAAATAATACCCCTCCCACACACACACACACACACACACACACAATATTGTGATATAATACCGATACCGTCTGTACACTAGAAAATACCGTGATATGAATTTTAACCCATATCGCCCACCCCTAATATACAGTAATAATATATATATATTTTTTTTATCCTATCAAATCTGTTGCGTCTCCTTATCAATATCTAATGAAAAAGAAACATGAGTACCGTAAACCTTTGAAGTTGAGTTAATAGTTAATTAGAATCAGAATCAGACTTTATTGGCCAAGTTTCGGATTACAACACGGAATTGAGTTTGGTCTGACTCCGTCTTTTCCCTCTTTAACATATAGTAGCATAAATATATAAACATAAAAAAAAGTGACATGAAATGAGTGAAACATAATGAAATAATGTTATTGCACGTTCTTGCGTATGTATTGCACATTAGATCGTGGGTCCGGTAGAGTTCAGCTCAAACACGGCCGGTGGGAAGAAGCTGACTCTGTGTCTGGTAGTTCTGATGCTACCACTATGTTAGCTACGGTTATAGCATTATGTTATAGTATTGTTATCACATTGTCAGCTTCAGAATGGTCACCAGAAGGTCACAGACTCTGTTGGGATGGTGAAATGCAGAGCTCTGTGAATTTCTCCTCTGGGAAACTTAACCAGGCTTTCATTATATATTGATTATTATTCTTTTTATGTTTATTGAGTATTATCGTTTCTATTGGTGTTCACTGACATTTACTGTGCAAACATAGAACATTTTTTTCTAGCGGCTTCCTAACTCCACGCTTTCCCCTGCATTTTGCTTTTCCCACTCAAGGAGGGAAAAAAAGCAGATTTTTTTTTCCACCCCGACTTTTGAATGTCGAGGCCTTTTCTGTAAACATTGGCTTTTTTGAAGGCCGGCCGCACTGTGATGTTTTCACCCACCGCATTTTCCACACGTATCATGTGCCGTTAATAAATTCTGTGAGACGTGCAACCGCGTCACTGATTTTCTTCTGCGGCGGGCGACTTGGGTTTAGACCTCAGCTGAAACTCTACGCTGAGACTGGAAGGACTGGGAGAGTGATGGGATCCCGCGTGTTTGTTTTACTGGAGGACTCTGTGAATAGGGATGACAGCGTCCGTGTGTCAGCATCCTGTCTGCGCTCCACAGAATCCGAGTATTCACACGTCTGGCGGCCATAAGAGACGTCTCCCTCTCCGTATCCTTTCCCTCTAAAACAACAGTCACGGGAGGAGATTTATGGAAATCCACGCATGTATTTCAGCATGTGGCTCTTTAGAATTCTCTAAACTTGTGTACTGGCCTGAAAGCTGGAATCTGTAATTTGTGCAAAGATTTTATATGGAACAGTTATAGTACGGAAGAAGAATTGGAGTTTGAATAATTGCTTATAGGTGTGAGTGAGGGTGAACGTGTGTGTGCGTCCTGCTCAGTGATTGGTTGGCCACCAATTCAGGTTGTGTCACTCCTTCAGGTCCACGGTTGATTTGATTGGCTCCAATTCCCTGTGACACAGAAATGCAAAGCAGTTCAGACAATAGACGGATGGTTATTATTTTTTATACGTATATTGCTTATGTAATTTGCTTAGGTGACTGAAAGAAAATAAACAAGATTTCTTATGCAGCTTTTATTTATAATTGATTTATATATATTATCCAATCATTTATTTTCTTTCTAAGTAGAATATATACTGATGGAAGTATGTTTAAAATATAAATAAATTGTTCTTTAGAAAACGGAATTTTTTAAACTAGATCCTTTTTTTTAATTCATAAATAAATAAATCAGTGTCCATGAACCGCAAAACATAATATTTCCACCAATTGTTCATAGTCAGTTTTGGAGAAACTGTTGCTTTACTTGTTGCTTAACTTAATGTGTCTGGATTTATACATTTACATTTACAATAATTTAGGTATAATTGCATCTTTGTGTGATTGAGAAAATCTAAACCTGCAACTTTCTGTGTGTGTGTGTGTGTGTGTGTGTGTGAGAGAGAGAGAGAGAGAGAGAGAGAGAGGTGTTTATTTAAAGAAAGTGTCTCTGAGCGTGAAGCCCAACATGTATGTGCGAGGCGGTAAAGTCAGCTGCTCCGGGCTTTAGTGTCTGGTCCCTGAAGCCGAAGGGCCAGGCCGAGGGTGAATGACCATGTCTGAACTGCTCTCATCTCATATTTACCATCACAATGGGCGGCATTAACATTCTTCAGCCAGCGGTGCTGCGCGCAGGCATGAGCGGCTAAACTCCGCTGTTTCACAACCGCGCTGATTAGCGCATTCAGGCGGAGTTAATCCAGCCCGTCCGTCAGCGGAGGAAGTCGCCACGTGGGACGGGATGATAAACACTCAATTGGCCCGTTTCAAGCTCTAATAGAATCCGTCATCACTGACTTTCAGCTTTGGAAAGACTTGATAGTCTATTTGAAATTGTCCATTACGGCATCTGCCGCGGTAACGTATTTATTTTGATTAATTGCAGTTGCCGCGTGGAAGAATGTGAACAACAACTGCGGTTTCCTAGCACGAAAACGACGTCTCATTTCAATCGGTGTCGGGGTTTGGCCAAGTGTATCCCATAATTTTTGCCAGTTCCAGTAGTGTAACGTGAGCCTGACCCCGTTAACTTCACTGAACTCCGGGTGACTTTAGCGAGGAACACCAATCACACAAATAGTGACTAGATTTGGGCCTTTTCTATATCAGCTCAGAGGTGTAAAGAGTACCTGACCATACTTGAGTAAAAGTACAGATACCTTACTGGAAAAATTACTCTGTTACAAGGCATCGATTCCCAGAAGACTTGAGTAAAAGTCTTGAAGTATTTCATTTTAAAAGAACTTAAGCATTTTACTCGTACTGAATTTAGACTCAAAAAACACCAAGAAATATGAAAATAAGATACTTATTAATGAGGTTTATTTTTCCTAATGTAGAAATGAAATTTAACACCTCAAAGTTTCAAAATGGCAGAACAAAATAGATAGAAAAAGAACAAAAAGTCAAGTCTCAGTCAAACTCAAATGTGCAAAAAAAGTACCACAGCTAATTCACCTTTACATAATTTAGCTGATAAAAAACATACACAGTGTAATGAGTAATGGTAAGTGTCTATTCAATTGTAGTGGAGTAAAGAGTACTGATACTCGGTCACGAATGTAGTCAAGTAGAAAGTAAAAGTTGCTTATTTTTTTGATACTCTGTACATGTACATGTTGCCAAAGAATACTTAAGTAACAGTCCATTTCATCTATAGCAGGGGGGGGGGCAACTAGTCAGAGACTAAGAGTTTTTACTGTTTTTTATGTTTTACTGCAAAGAGCCACATTATACACATGGACACAAATAAACATCATTCCATTCCTTAGTCTTGTATGCACACACACACACACACACATACAGACCTCTGCTCAGCCAGATTTAATGAAAAAAAAAACCACACCAACATGATAATATTAGTTAATTTTAAACAGTTAACATAGTGTGCATATTTGACTCATGTCATGTGAAAGCTCCTGAAGAGCCGCATGAAACAAGAGCCACTGGTTGGCCACGCCTGATCTATAGATATAGTTCAAGCTATAGAGTGTCATCTATAGCTTTGCAATATTACGCTTGAAACATTCTTTTCATATAGTTGTGCTATTTCTTATTACGGTATATTCCCATGACCATCTGGAATAATTTAAATTATTTGGCTGTGACATTTCACTTTTCTGAGCATTTTGTTGTTAAAAAAACCGTAAATAATTTTCTTTTGATTTCTTTATTTTGTTACATTTATTTACTCTGTGCTTTAATATATGTTGACAGCCAGCGGGACTGGTTTTATTATTTGGCTGTGAAATTATACGAGCAACCTTCAATCTTCCAAGCTTTTTGTTATACATCCAAGTTTATTGGAAAAATAAATGTAAATACATAAAACGTGCATAAAAGAAAACATGAGGTCACGGTTTCCTTTGTGGCGCGTTAAAGTTGCTTTTAACATGGAAAACGTCATTGACTTTTAAGCACAGATTGATTGAGCTTTTTAGACTCGTTTGTTTTATGGGATTTGCTGATTTCAAACTCTGTGTCTTACAAAAAAATTAATCGTTTTACCTATAGGACGGCCAAATCCATGTTTCTCTTTGGACAAATTTACTATTCTTCTTGGCAGCACATCACTTGTGCGTTAGAGGCAAACACGGCATACAGTACATAAAAGGAGGAAACCATTTTTTGTTGCTTTGTTTTTTAATGTATAACTTCTAGTTTTTTGTCAAAGCGAAAAGCGTGTTTTGCTGTACTGGGTTGTAGACGAGCCTAAAAAGCACATTTGAGAACGCCTGGATTCTTTCTTTTTTTTCAGCAGGTGCCCCTCTCGGCTCCGTACTGAGACCCTTTGAGTTTTAGATTACAGGAAGCTGATTCGTCTCCAAGCACCAGAGAGTTTAGACAAGTGGCACAAGGTTGTAAGGTGAATAGGGTATTTAAGGAGCTGATCCCTTCTCCTCGACATTTAATGACAGGTATTTTCAGCACGGCCAGGCCAAAGCCAGACCGGATAAGCACAGGTGACTGCTTCTGCGAGCCTGCCTTATGCTTTATTCTGCTTCATCTCTTCACAAACTGTTGTGAAATGTTTGGACTATCATTACTGTTGTCATTGTCTCCTTATCAGTTCTCGGCACAATGATCTTCTCAGTTCAATCCTCGGGTTTATCTTGGCAGCTGTTTTAAATCCAGTGACTTGATATCTTGGATCCCACGACGTCCAAAGTCTCAGTTTGAATTTATTTTATGCAACTTTATCCCACTCTGGCCATTGACGTGATAAAGAAATGAAGACGTATGTGTCTGCGCTCTGCTCTCGGTACCATGCGGAGCTTTCTGGGGAGTGATTACGCTAACATCCGGTGACTTCAAGCCTGATAGCGAAGCTTTTTATTGCATACCGGAGTTCATCCTTTCCAAAATATAGTCAGTAGCTGTAGTGTTTACTCCAAATGCTTGTGTGAGTTTCATCTGGGTCTTCGGATTTTCTACCATGGTTCAAAAAGAAAGTTTGGAAAGTTGTTTGTATTTTTAAGTGTGTGAATGTGTGTATCCTGCTCTGTGATTGGTTGGCCACTAATCCAGGCTGTGTGTCCCGCCTTCAGGCCCAGAGGTGCTGGGATTGGATACAGCTCCTCACGACCCAGAAATGGAAAAGCATTTCAGAAAATGAATGATGATGGATGGATGAAATAGAAGGGTTGTGAATCGTCACAGTGAAAACAAGACACTCTGTTTTAATGAAATATTATTTTGCTACCTCCTCGTTTTGTATTATGGAGTTGTCATTCGTTTTTTCTAGACTTTTTTGCAAAACTAGAACTTAAACCTTTTAGACACGTCAAATTATCAACGGCCCTTTTTTATTTTAAGGATTGTTCGTGCTAAAGCAACAGGTCGTTGTCGTCATTTTTGCTAGCAAGTTCTCCGTTTTCAGAGATTACTGACCTTCAGGATCCACTTCATCTGTCTCTCATTTTACCTCTTGTAGGTCTTTTCATCTCTCACACACATTTACAAAGTGACAGAATGAGTGTGCGCGCCAGTTCCTGTTCGCTGGATTACAGCTTTCATGTCTCAGTTTGGGTTCTTATGTCAGGTTTCATGTCTCTCTTCTTTTTCCAGGCGGACATGATGTTCAGTTCCGGAGTCTTCTGGATGGGCCTGATCTTCATTCCCATCACCTCACTTGTGTTTGACGTGGCCTACAAAGTGTAAGATGAGTTTGTTCAGAACCAAAAACACAGACCGTATTTACTCAAATATAAGAACCCCTTTGTTCCAATTTTAGATGTTTTTAAAAACCCGGGGGGTTGGGGTTAAATGCGCATATTTAGAATATAAAAAGTATAAGCGTGCTTTTTACATATTTAAAATTAGGATCAATTACAAATAAATGGAAATGTATCGTCTTCACAAAGCGGTGCACTCCGAAGGTCGAAAACGAAGAACACAGGCAAGGAGTCAAAACCAGGGAACAAACACAATCATAAACGCTCGATATGATGCGCAAAATAAAGGCATTTCAATTCACTGATCATCGTGAGGCGTCTGATAAACACCGGCTAATGGAGGGGCTGAATGGGGTGCAAAGGCTCATGGGAGGTGACCCGCTGAGGTTTCTGGGAGGTTACGATCCCTGGAATAGATTTCTTTCAAAACTATTATTCAAGTAAAACGACACCGAAGTAATATGAGTCACAAGTTCAAAGGTGAAAAAGACGTATTTTAAGAGAAGTGTTTAGCCAGAATTTTTTTTTTTTTGGCCGGGGGGGGGGGTTATGTTGATATAAATACGGTATGTGTTTTCAAGTTCGAGAATCGTAGTAGCTGAAGGTGGTCTTCGTTTAGTTGTGTGTGAGGTGACGTTGTGGTTGGCGTGAGAGGTCTGACACTGATGTTTCTGGCAGAATGAAGAAGGTGTGCTTCAAGACCCTAGTGGATGAGGTGCAGGAACTGGAGGCGCTTTCCAAAGATCCAGGAGCTGTGGTGCACGGGAAGAGGTGAGAGACACTCCTCTGATGTTAGAATACATCTCATACAATGTCGTTCATCCGATTGGGATGACTGATGGGAGACTGGAATATAATACTCCCAGATGTTGGTGATGGCATCTCACGCTGGGTTTGTTTCTGTTTCCCTTCCCTCCAGTTTGACGGAAAGAGCGCAGCTCCTGAAGAACGTCTTCAAGAAGAGCACCGTCAGCCTGTACCGCTCCGACTCCATGCAGCAGAACCTCCTCCGTACGTCTGCGACATGCATGTGCTCCGCCACACACACCCGATCTCCTCCGCAGGAGTCACTGACGCACACACACCCCTCCATCCCCATCTGCAGCATCCAGATGCAGGTTCACCAGCACACACGAGGCCTGATGGAGGCTCAGTTGAAGACTCTAGCTGATTCACCCATAGCTGAGAGTTAGGTGGAGCTCGTCTGCTTAGTTTGGGGTTTGAGACTTACCTCAGTAAATCTCAGGTTTACTAGGCCAAAGCTTGGGCTTCTGGGTCAGGGTGATAACCAAAGCAAATTTACTGTGACGTTTACAATTTTACTTATGACGTTTTTTGCACTAACATTCACTTCCTGTCTGACGTTTTCTATCGTACGTCATTGCTGTCACTCGCATGTTCCGTGGTTCTAACGGGGGTTTCACGGGGTTAAAAGGAAACATAGAAGTGCACAAAACAATGTAAATAAATAATAGAGAGGTGTTCTATAAACATCATATTTTATATTGTTGTAATATAATGTCCCCAAATAAAACCAAATATATTTGTTCAAAAGCTAAATAGTTTATGATTTAAATTTTGGATGAATGGAGCCTTTCTTTTTTTCCTAAATCTTAACGTTTTAGAAGCAAAAACAAAAGTAGATAAATAAATACTTTTCACAAAAGGAAGTATTTATTGGAATACTGGCATAGATTATCAATTCAGACAGACAGATTTGATATTTTTAACTAATCTTTATTGTTACAGCAGCAATAACAGAATCTATTTTTTTTTGTGTATAGTAAAGAACAAATAATAATTATTTGACTTTTTAAAGGTAACCGTTTACAGTCATTGGGGGACGACAGTAAATTCTGAGATATCAGAATGTTCTATACTTTTAGTTTTGTCGAAAATTATTGTTTTAAATGAAAATACATTTATATGTGGAAACATCCAATAGATGTTTTAATCAGAAATGATTTAACTTGCTGTTTTAGCTTTTCCTTAGAAAATTCCTTTTTCTTTGTTCACATTGTTTTGCTGGAATTAAACCCAACAGTTCTTCTCCATCAAACTCAACAAATGAATGTCGCTCAGTCCCCCATATGAAGAACCACTGGTCATTTATCGTCTTTTGGTGAGGATGGAGATGATTGTGAGGATGAGGCTAGAGTAGTTCTTCCCTTCAGGATTTCTCCGCTCACATTCAGCCTGAAGTTCTGACCGCCATGTTTAATCATGTCAATGTTGCGTTGTCATTCCCACAATGCTTTGCGCTCCTCTTGCATGTGCCCCTCAGGCCAGCAGGTACAGGCCGAGTCTGTTGGGACGTGAGGTGAGTCTGAACCAAAGGTCCCGCTCCAGTGTGCAGTGCTGTAGAACCTCCTGTTAGAGACCTTCTAGAACCTTCTCCTCACATCCAGCCACTGTTGATCTGTCCCGATAGAAGCAATAATCTGACGTGTCCTGTTTCCTGCGACCCTTCCCTTTGCAGTTCAGCGGGATAATTACGCTTGACCGCCGCCATCAGCCCACCCACGCCGCCGTTTCCCAGGGTCCCTTCTGAGACCTGTTTGAGTTTAGTTGTTTATTTCTGGAAGCCGAGTGGCCGGACCGTCCCGCATACTGATGTGGATGGTGTTCTGGTTTAATCGGACTCTCACCGGTCAAGCAGCGCTGAGATTATCGTTCGCAATAGTTAAAAATGTTGCAGCTGTTTAGCCAATCACGTTTAATTTCATTCCAACAGCCAATCAAATCCCTTGTGATTCCCACTAGAGCTCTGTTGCCGACGCCATAATTGCTGATTAAGCTTTAGTCGAACTTTACTTGTGTGTGTGTGTGTGTGTGTGTACACTGTCACTGTATGCATATGTATATACAAACCATGCTGTATATACATATCAATGTGTGTACTGTATATACATATTCATACAAACATATACACATAAATACAGTGTATGTGCATATATATACAAATATTTCAAATTAATTATTATAATAATTATTTGTGTACAATATATGCACACTGTATTTTCAGATATACAAAATATATACAGAAATTGTATATACTGTGTGTATACATACACTGATCAGCAAAATACTTTTAGATATAAAAGCATGTAAAGTATGTGTGTGTGAGATTATTGTTAATCTTTATGAATATTTGAAAACATTTGTTGATTGATAAACAAGTTTTTAATCAGTGTAATTATTGACGTGCCTTACTCCAAGGTACTAAAAAACACTTTTACCCTTAGCAAATACTGTAAAGCCAAGACAGACTTGAGGACAAAATGACTTAATTTTGTGTGTGTGGTGTGTGTGTGTGTGTTAGAGCGGAACCAACCGCATCAATTAACCAGATTCATATCTCATGACAAATACATTCAAAGCACGAACTGAACTCGTGTATTATACTTATATTATTTAGACGAGTGAATCGTGACCGTAAACGCACAGACTTCATCTCCCCGGCTGGTGATTTGCCGTGGTTTATGGTTTCCATGGTTTGAGTGAGTGAGACTTGCAGATGTTTCTCCATCCCCTGACGCATCTTCTCTGGCTGCTCTTTCCAGACGGTTACGCCTTCTCACAGGACGAGAACGGAGTGCTGTCCCAGTCGGAGGTCATCCGAGCCTACGACACCACCAAGCAGCGCACCAGCGAGTGGTGAGACCCTCACTCCTCCTTTCATTGGCTGCCAGGGAGCGGTCAGCTTGGTCTGAGGCGGCCTGAGAATCCACCGGCGCCGGAGAAAGAGACGTAAAACCAGCACTGTGCTCGCATATTTTGGCCCTGCCTGTGGTCAGTATGGTTTCTGATCTGTCAGCGTGAGGAGAACTCGCTCTCTTCTCCACTTCTCCTCGGGCGTGATGAGGAGAAGAGCGGGGAACGTGTGCTGATGTTGTTTGACTGTGACCTTCCTGTCCACCAATGGCACGTTTGGCTCTCTCACTTCTTCATTTGCAGGAAAACATCTGCGTCAATCTGCAACTGTCCAAGATCTCTAGCGTTCCAAAGAAAAATTGACAAATGCCGTCCCTGTTTGTTTTTAATTTTTTTTTATGTAGGATTGTGAAATGTCACCACTGGATTTCTTGTTGACCTTTGAATGACCTTTCATTTCTACAAGATGTTGAGTCGTGGGCTTTTTAATGTTCTTTTAATTGTTTTAAGGTTTTTTTTTTAATTATGAATTTCTCGTCTGTTCCTTTCTCTGGTTTAATTTCCAGTTACTTACTAGATTAGTTTCGTCGTGCCTGATTAAGTCAATCAGCTTGCGTTCTTTTTCGGCAGCATTTCGACCGCTTTCGCCAACACGATTTATCATTCCACATCTTACACGGCTGCAACGATCACAAAGGTGCCTAACAAGAACTTTTCTCCCATAAACCGTTGTGTATCCTCAGTCGATTAATCACTCGCCCTCAGCTTCAGCATCCCAGAGTCTCCGCTGACCAATCACACGCTCACAAAACTCCGACTGGACATTGGTGTTAATAAGTGCCATTAGTTAGGGAGGAATGGAGTTCGCCAGGCTCACGCAGTATCAACACAACTGTCTCTCTAGTTATTTTGTGAATTTGTATTTTTATATTGAACTTATGTGACCTTTTGGACTGGTCTGCTTTGTAACGGAACGGTCGTCGCTCGTTCTCGTGGTTCCTCTTGAGAAACTGCTCGTGGATTATTTTTTTTCGCTCATGCTGTGACTATTACGGTACTGTTATATTGACGCTTCTTTGTTCGATGGTGGAGTGTGTGCGCCGATGTCCTTCTCCCCGTGGGAGAGCACGTTTTTGTACGCTGCGTCTGCGCGACGTGTGTCGTCTGCATGTGCATGTAAGCTGCGTGTCGGGGGCGCGCTCGTGTGTGCGTGAGCGCGCGTTCCTGCCCCGCCCCCTTCTCCGCGCGTGCACGTCAGTCTAACTCTGATAAGCCATGTGTGCTGATGGATGTGTCGGGAAGACTTTACAGCTCGATTAAAGTCGCGGATGCGTGATGTCGTCTCTGTCCGGTCGTCGTGACGGTGAGCTAATGCTAATGTGCTAATGCAAGTTGTGTTGTGCGGGGCGAGTGCATGTGTGTCACGTGTCTGTCGGTGCGTGTGAAGCTCCGCTCGCGCTTGAGGAACGTTGCGCATTGGCTGTCGTTTATCTGGTTTATATCAGTGTTATTTTATCGAGTGGATGTTCGTCATTCAGTTTCAGATGTTTTTTTTCCGCGGTTTCCTGTGGATGGCATCGGCTCGGACTGTTGCGGTGTAAGTGACTGATCGCACGAATGAAAGAAGAAGAAGAAGAAATAGCTCACGGTTTTAACCTCAATGTTAATTGTTCTTAATCTCTTCAGTGTTGGACACATTCAAGAGCTCAAATGCACTTTTGTATTGTTTGGGATTCTCTATTGTGTTTCGTTTTTGTTTGGAAGCTCGTTTGATTAGATTTTTATCTTTTGTTCCATGATGGTTGTCGCATGTCGGAACTGTAACTTTTCGAGTGTTTTCCTCTTTTAACTGCCATAAATGACTACTGAAATAAACTTCACAAGAGAAGCGCCTGGCTCTTTCTTTGTCACGTGGTTTAAATGGCCGACTCTTCATCATGGCTGAGATGGTCCATATTCTGATGTCTGTGATTTACAGTGAGACTGAAGATCGGAGAGTTTTGTGCACGGTTGCCATGGTGACCTGTCATAAACATTTCGAGTTTGATCGGGACATCTAGTGTCTTCATGAGGAGGCCGTGGTGGGTGGCATTAAACAGGACGTGATGGGAGTCTAAACAGGAAAGCGTGGAGCTGTGCTCACAAACACATCCACCGACCTTCACTCAAGTGCCGTTTATTTCTCAATTTGATAACAGCCGTTTTATTTATCTTGGCCGCGTTTGATGTGAATAAATCCACCGGAGAAACTTCCCCTCGCCTTCTGGAAACTCCTGAGTAGCTTTAATTCATCGTCTTGTGTCGTACATGACTACTTGTTTACAGATGTGCGTCGATCTAAAAGCAGGAAATAGAACCTTTTGATTTATGATTAAAACGGTTGGTTAGAGACAATGGAGGGTTGCGTCTCCGCTATGGTGGGACTTTGTAGGTTTAGACACGAGGGATGATTTGTAAAACCGTGCTGATGGCGGATTCAGCAACGTGATGTGAATCTGAGCTAATAATGGCTTTCAGATTGCTAAAAAAATTACACAAAATTGAACAAAGGCCCTTTGCCAGAACGTTCTTCAAACATTAAAAACACAAGTTCTCCTAGAGTTGGAGGTACGTGACCATCCGTCTTTCTCGTTTAACCCTCGAGAACTCCATGAAAATTGTTCCCGGCGCTATTTTCGTCCCTAAAAAGGTCTGAGATTGTCAAGAAGCTGCTCGAGAGTTCTTGATGGGAACGGATCCGTGTCTCAAAGGGTTTGAAAGTGCACGGCAACTTCTAGTGTTTTGTATCCAGCTCTTGGAGTCCGACACCGACGTCCCGTCTGAAGAGTCCACATGCCATCGGAAACGTGAGTCTGCAACAACGGCGGCTCTTTGGTCGTTCCTTTGTTCCTCCATTTCCCAGCGGTCCACCACCGTGGGTCAACTCTGGCCAAAATCAGCGAAGCCCTTGTTCCCCGAGAAGGTCTCCTGCCCCAGAGGGAAGAAGTACTGCTGCGGCAGGAGGAAGCCGGAGCTCTGCGGGTGCAGCTGCGGGTGCTGGAGGGAGTTGGAGCTGTAGGGTGGAGGAAGTGGAGGGGGCGGGGCCACGGGGGGCGAGGACGAGACCACCAGGAGCTGCTGTTGCGAGCAGTGACCCAGGGAGAATCGCCGCACCGAGCTGCCTCCTCCGGCCGAGCTGGAGCTGGTGGTGGCTGTGCTGGACTGGCGTGAAGGGGTCCGCAGGCTGGGCGGGGCGGTGGTCAGGATCATGGGGATGGTCTCGCCCTGACTGCGCAGAGAGAAGCGGATTGGCTGCTGGCTGGGCTGCTTGGGACGCAGGCAGGTGCAGCAGTACACGGCCACCAGGGAGCCCACCACCACAAACGCCACGAACATGGAGCCCACCATCAGGAAGGGCACGTAGATGGGCTCTGTCACAGAGAGAGAGACGCAGATCACAGATCAGAGCCACTGTGTAATGCTTTGATGTTACAGATTATATGTTAATTATTACAAATTAAACAAAACATTTTTGTTGACACATTTTACTTGTCATGCATGAAATATAAACAAATTTTACATTTCAAATAAATTCCCCCATTCCTATGTTTGAAACGATCAAAAACACATTTCACTACATGTTGTACCACATATAATTTGTTGATCAAAAAAATTGGAAAAAATGCTTTGATGTTACAGATTAGACATGAATTATTACAAATAAAACATTTTTGTTGCTTTGTGAAATTTGCTGACAACTTTTACTTGTCATACATAAAATATAAACAAATTTGCTATTTCAAATAAATACAATAATGTAAAATAACATGTTTACTTGTTCAGGGTCTCTACACTCTTGATCTCACTCTCAAACTAATAAATAAATGATGAAAATTTCATATTCAGACTATTTATTAAATGAACAATCAGAAGTTGTAAATTATGGAGTTTGGAGACTTTTGAAATGGTAATTGTCTTTTTTCTACTGAAAGCGGTATATCAATTTTACATTCTGAATTAAAATTGTTGAACTAAATCCTGTATCTGCAGATTGTTCCTGAAGATCGTGATAGGAAAAGTTTTTTTCTGGTTTTTTAAACGTACAAAAAAAGTTTTTTTTGTTCTATGCAAGTATGTTGCATTAAAGCAAACACGCAGTTCAATAATTTTTTGTGACTATAAAGTTCAGATCCGCAAAGATTATATACTTTTTTTTTTTATAAAGCTTTTTGTTAAAAAGATTTTTAACTTTAGACTATACAGTTTATCCATATTGTTTACCTATCTTACGAATACAATATTACAACACATATATTTTTTTATATCCACCGCTTTTCAGCTTCCAAGCGAAGGTTGTTACTTTTAATAAAATAATGAAAGTGTGGTGTGGGGGTTTTTTTTTT
>MU204250.1:9755019-9781213 GCA_017309775.1 Paedocypris sp. Pulau Singkep | reverse complement strand
GCGCGTCCGGCGCCGCGCAGCAGTAGCGCAGCGAGCAGCTCCCGCAGCAGACCGTCGCGTCCAGCGTGTCGAAGTCCTCCGGGCACTGGAAGCCCTCGTGGTAGTTCCCGCTGCCGTCCAGCCAGCCGTGACAGTACTCGCCCCGGGCCGCCGAGATGCGCAGGCTCCACGTCAGATACCCCAGGAAGAGGCAGCTCAGCAGGCGCGCCATGCCGCCCCAGATCTTCCTCTCACTCACTCACTCACTCACTGGCCGATAAGCGCGCGCTCTACGGTCGGAGAAAGCGCTCCATCATCTCGGGAATCGTAAAGTGCTCCATCATCTCGGGAATAGTAACGCGCTTCATCATCTCGGGAATAGTAACGCGCTCCATCATCTCGCTCATCCGCCGTTTAACGCGTCATTCCGGGAAACTTCATGACCGCGTGTGCGCGCGCGCGGATCCTCACGCGCATTCAGTGTCCTGGAAGTGTTGAGATATCCGACTGCTCCAGACGTCAATACGCGCGTGGAGTGACCGGGTGGTGAAGATAATCCACGCGGCGTGAGCTCTTCGTCCGTCCGTCCGCTCACACTTACTCTCCGTCGGTGTGTCCGCAGAGTCCGCGCGCGCTCCGGGCTTTTCTATGACGCGCGCACACGCACGCACTCACGCGTTTCGACGGACGTGCGCATCAGTGTTCGTTGTTTTGTCATGTGCAGCGACGTATTTTAACGTAAGAATAGTGGGGGCGAAGTTTATGCTGCGTGTTTAATTTTTAAATAATAATCATCACCAGCAACACAAACCGAACTTCTCAACGTTTTTGAATTTTTGCTAAGTTTCGTTCAAACTCTTGTTCGTGCTTTTAAAAGACAAGTTGCGTCCGTAGCGTTCAAACAGAAAAGGGGATGTAAGTTAATTTAGTGTTTAGTAAAGTCTTAGTTGAGAAAAAAAATTTCAGAAAAGATCTATTAAATCTCGGCAACAGTTGCACGTTTTTGTGTTGATTGGTGCTAAACGCGTAATTAGTGGTGTTGTGTCGCCCTCTGCTGGACACATTGAATTTGGCAGTTTTTGCCAAAAGAATGAGAAATCGATTAATAGTGTTTCAACGACGGATGGTAAGCGGGTGGATTAAAGAACAGACAAAACAAACAGACTGACAGACAGTGAACAAACAGAAATAAATAGATAGATAGAAGGACAGAAAGAAATAAAGGCAGATATTGAACAAGACAGACAGACAGAAAAACGGGCAGTCGAACGTATAATTAATTTTGATTTTGCCTTCACACTAAACAAAAATCTTTTTTATTTGCCGGTGTATGTCTCAGTTCAGCAAAATTAATCAATCAAATGTAATGGGGGTGAGGGGGGGCATCATACGCATCTCATGTCCGCTGTCTGGAGCCGCGAGCGCACTGCCGGTGTTCCCCAGTTGGTAGAATGAGAAGCGGGCGCCCGGGGATTGGAGCGATGACTTGTCTGTAAAGTCACCCGCCCTGTGAGTGTTTCACACAGAGTTACAAGTGTGTTTGAGACGCACAGCGGCGCCGAGAGATCCAACCAGCCCGGCCAGACGGAGACAGAGGAGTCACGGGGAGATGGAGGAGGAGATGCTGCCGGCGGACCAGGGTCTCCCCGGGCCGAAATCCTGCAGACAGAGCCCGAGCTGTTCCCTCAAACCCTTCCAGAGCAGACGCGCGGCCAGCAAGGCGAGATATGACAGACCCACAATGGTGGACATCCCGCAGCATCAGCACCGGCAGCATCAGCATCCTCCTCACGCCCTCCCCATCAGCATCACGCAGCGTCTCCCTCGCGACAGATCCGGCGGAGCGCCTTCATCAGCGGGAAGCTCCGCGTCATGTGGCGGCCAGAGGAGAGCCGTCGGGCCGGGGTCGCGTCTCCAGCCCCGCGGCGTCACCTATGGAATAAGCGCAGGTACTAGTACAACTTTACTCCGCGGGATTCTGGTTCTCAACGAAATCAAGAGCCGCGTGCGCAGAACTTACACGTTCGGACTGTTGCGCTGGGGATTAATATTCACATCCACGCACTGAGTTGTGCCGATAAGACGCAATTACACGCATAATGTAAGGGCCCACGCCCCGCTGATGCAACTCGTTTATCATTCCGGCAGACAGACATATACATGTTCTTCTTTATATTCCGAGCATGAAGAGGAGAACTGAACTCAAAAATGACAATATAATTATGGGTACAAAAAATTGGTTATAAAATATCTCAGTGGCTTATGCATAAGCAATTCTCGCATTGTGTATTTAATTAAACAAAGGCAATTTGGAAAAATATATGTATTAAAAAGAAAATAATAATAATAATAATTCTACAATGAAAATGTAAAAGTATTTTCATTGTGTGTATTTTAATCAATTAAATCATGAACAACGTTTGGCTTTTTAAAATAAATAAGTACATTTTTGTGGGGAAAAAAAAACAAATAAAGAAGTTCAAATAAAAAAAAGTGAATTGGGGGAAAACGCTTAGTAAAAGTGTCTGCCAAATGACTGTAAAGTAAAGTAATTTAGAATCAGCTTTTAACATTTTTTTCAGGTTAACGTTTCAATCATAAATAAATCCTAAAGACATGTAGCATTGACGTTATTAATATTATTGTATTCAATCTAGTAACATTTTGTTTTGATATTAATATGTTTAATAAATGTAATATTGGTTTTAATAATGAAAAGCTGCTCAATGGAGCTGCTTTGGCATTTTAATTCAACACCAGAATCATGGGATTTCTGGATCCAATTGGTTTCCACTCAGGCCCCAGGGAGACCTGAAGACCCTCAAGGACACAGATCCCAGATCAGTTTAATCGCTCTAATTGCATTTAAAAGCGGCTCCAAGGGATCGTGATTGAAACAAATGCGGCTCATGTTGTGTTTAATGAAATTTCATGAGGTTCACTCTCAGCAGAGGAAAATTAAAGCAATAGGAAGGAGGGATGGACTAGATGTGTAAGGAAAGAGAAAGAGAAGGACCAAACACAAGAAAGAAGGGAACGAGGGTTGTTCTATCCAATTTATCTGGCCGAAGGTAAACAGAGATGCTGTGATTTAATAAACGTGTGTGTGTGTGTGTGTGTGTGTGTGTGTGTGTGTGTGTGTGTGTGTGTGTGTGTGTGTGTGTGATACTCTGATACTCATCATTATGATCAGATCAGATGATATTTGATGCAGTTTTGTGTTTCTGCAAACCCAGTTCTACAAGAAGTGTCTTTTTTTGTTTGTTTTGGTTACAGAATTTAATCTCATTTCAAAATTAGTCTTTACATTTGAGACTAAATGTGACCACTTTCATGATTGTGGAAGAAAAAAAGCAACACAATTATTAAAAATTAAAATTATTATGGTTTTAAAAATCCATTTTCTAAATTGCAAGGAGACAAAAGGCAAAAGACCAACACAGGCCGCTAACCAAGATATGATAATATTGATAATATATGATAATAATCTAATATTGACTTTTGGTACTGGACTTTAATGATGTCAATGAAAGTTGGGAAAAAATCAAAACTAAATAGTTTGTTAATAAACATAATTAGGCTCAAAAATAATATCAACATAACTGTATTTGTATACAGTATATGTATAGACTTTGACATAAAAATAGGTATACATCTTATTAAAAGTTATAAATACATAAATAATTAGAGAGATGTATCCCATCCCATTGCAAGTATTCATTAAGTTATTTTGTCATCTTAATATTCTTAAATATACCGGTTACGTGTGTGTATATAAGTACAGTATATCATTTCCTAAAACTCTTTGACCAGGAAGGTTAAAGAGTAAATCCTGAGAACTAAACAGCCGTTCTCTGTTTTGATGACTTTGCGTTTCCTTGCAGAAAACCGGCTGATACTTGATGCTTTCGCCCATCAGTGCAGTCGCGTCCTCAGCCTCTTCAAGAGCAACATCCCACTCCTTGATCCTCCGTCCTCTTCCATCTCCCCTCTCATCAAGCAGGAGGACGGTGGTCTCTCTCCTCCAGACAGACCTCGACCCGAGGACTCGTCTCTGGAAAGCTCAGATGAGGAGAGTGGACACGGGGACCACTGGAGCCAGCAACAGACTTCCTCTTTCCTCCAGATCTTCACTGAGTCACTGCAGAACTACCTGCTCTCTGGTCCTCAGTCCTCAGACCCAGATGGGGAACCAGCCCCCTCAAGATCCCCTTCGGAGTCATACGGACACCCCTCGTCCACCCTGCCAGAGGAAGACGAGGAGGAGGAGGAACGCTGCTGCCCACGCTGCATGGAGCTGGAGCAAGAGGTTCTTAGTCTTCAGCAGGAGAACGAGGATCTGAGGCATAAACTAGACAGCATTCCAGGTAATACATTCAAATACATCGTCATTCAAATGATTTCTATCTGCATTTTATATTACATGGTCTTGGGCATCGCTGTATATTTTTAAGTAAAATCTTAAAATTTTAAACCCTTTTAAACGTTAGAAGGAGCACTGAGATCTTGTCTTCGCGCAGTTAACGGAACTAATAGGAGAAAACCAGGAATTTCGTATCTGAGCAATGTCCCGCCTTAAAATGATTTGATTGGCTGAGGAACCAATTAATAAATTGGACTGGTCACTCTGGGAACATACCACTGAGATCTGACAAGAGTATTAACCAGATTAGGTGCAACTTGTGAGTCAAAAGTTACAGACAGTTGACCAAAAAGCAAAATTTTACAATTTCTAGTTCACTTATTTAGTCTAACCATCGCTCTTAAAATCAGTACGTTTTCCTAGTTTTGGAAATAAATATTGATAACAAGACTCCATATTTTCATCTAAACCTGGATGTGCTTTTAAAAGACTGAAAACCAGTCAAAAGTTTGAATTTGGGTTGTCTGCGATTTATGAAATATACAGCATAAGTAACAGAATTGGAGATGTACATTTTTTTCATCTTTATTCTCCGATGTAAGAGATGAAGAGAAAATGGCTGTGGGACAGAGAGCTTCAGAAATACAGAGGTAAAGATGCTCTAATAAAGTAAGTCAGGACGAACCGACAAATGAGTGCAATAGACCTCAAACCTCTGATCAATTGAGGAGAAAATATCTTTCCTTCAGAAGAACCTGTCTTCTCAGAGTCTAGACCAGCACTTTGGCTTTCTTGACTTGAGGTGTAAATCTGAAAACACACACCACCAGAGCAGTGATACAGCCTGAGGCTTGCGGGAAAGAGCTAAACGCTGGTGAACATGTTGATTTTTGACTTCCACAGCTCCGTGTCAGAGAGTTCTGGACTTTTTGAAGAGCGTCCTCCAGCATTACCACCAGCTGGCCCAGCCGCAGCCGGAGGAGCAGCTTACGGAGGTGAGACCACTTGACTTTACCCACCCAACCTCATGCGCCGCCTGATTCACGTGAATTTTAAATACAGTATATAAATGTACAAAAAAAAAAACACCAAATATATATATATCATACATTTTGGAATAAAAGATACACCGGATTATAAGGTGCACTATTATGAAACACCCATTTTTTTCATTAATAATTTTATAAGTTTATATCAGACTCACAAGTGGTCCATTAAAGAAAATAGACAAATAGGACATACAAGGGGAAAAAAACAACTTCAGAATAAAACCATTCAAACAGAGTGTAACCTCAGAGTGTTATATTTTATATGCTGTACTCTTCTGTGTATATACTGTACTACGTTATGTGTATACTGTACTATTTCATGTATATACTGTACTTTTCTTACCACTGGCACTCAATGGAAGAACAGCAAAGTGAGAATTTCATTGTGCAGGACAAACTGCACAAATGGCAAAAAACTTTGACTTGATCTTGACTTTTTCAAGACAGAGGTGTAGCGGCATGAGCGTCTTCGAGGATCAGTCTTTATTCAGTCATTATTAGAGTTGTCCAGACGCTCCATGAGGTTGTAGATGAGATGTTGCAGTAGTGTCTCACAAGTCGGGATGTGAGCATCTACAAACAGCTGACTAGGAGCCTGTAGCAGAAGCCTAAAAGCATCACTGTAGGCCACACTGAGCCTGCGAATGTCCCTCATCTTTAGTTCCGTCACAGAGGAGCCGTGTACAGGGGAGTACAATAAGCTCTGAACAACGAGCACTTCACTGAACAACAACCATTTCCAAAAGTCATAGCGCTACACCAGAAGCTCATGCCGCTACACCTTTGTTTTGAGAAAGTCAAAGTCAGGTCAAGTCAAACATATTGAATTTTTTCGTCAGCATATTAGCCTGAGCATAAGGTTTACATTATTGCCTCTTTACTGTATATCTCTGTTGTCACGCCAATCGTAGGTAATAAAGTGCCCTAGATATTTAATAGAAGAGGTTTGTACCTAAGGCTGTCCACAAAGCACAATTACAGGAAAATGCACATTCTTGTCTTCTTTGGCTCTAAGAATCCTTTTACTTTTAGTTGCATTACAACTAAAAATCAAAATATCTGACATAGTCAGAGCACACTTTTCAAAGTTTTAGCATCCCAGCAGTGTACGGGCTAAAAATAACAAGCTACATAAAATGTTTAAAAACCTGAGATTAGTCACACGATCAATTTTTAAACATTTTGTAGGAGTTTATGTGCGTGTTATATATGAAAATAAAATACAGGCTAGAGATTGGCTAGACATTTGGCAAAACGGTTTTCATCTTCTCCTCCCGTCGCCATAAGCGTTACTCGTGGGGCTTAAACTCAGCTCTCATCGCCTCCATGCTAGCTGGGTTCATTTATGGCCAGATCGTACTGTCACGGGCGGCTGATGACAGACCCTCATGCACAGTATGGACGAGGCGTTCAGAAAGAGTTAACAGAATCTAATTCCAGATTGAGGTTAGGCAGGCAGAGGTCAGTACACAGAGAACAGGTACAAGGAGCAGGCGAAAGGCACAAGTCAAGATCAGTATCAGAACAGGACAAAAACGCTAGGCAAAAACTGAGAAAGAAGGCTAGAGCAATGGACAAAATCCAGGCAAGGCAAGACACAAAACCTGGGCAAAGCAAAATGTGAATGCATCAAAATAGACGAAACAGGTGCTTAAATACCGAACGTGGTTTCAAAAATGAAAACAGCTGGACCGGAAAACAAACTGTGAGTGAACCGGAAATACAAAATAAAACCAGAAGTTTCAAAATAAAAGCTAGAATTGGCTATAAGCCAGAGTCCGTGACATATGATTCTTTACCAGGGCAGCAAGCAGCTCCTGGGGAACTATCCACTCTTCATCACCAACAAACAGTGGGACGAGGCGGTCAACTCCTCAAAGAAAGATGGCCGGCGGCTCCTGCGCTACCTGATCCGCTTCGTCTTCACCACGGACGAGCTGAAGTACTCGTGTGGTCTGGGCAAGAGAAAGCGTTCCGTTCATAACGGGGAAGCGGGAGCAGAGAGACGACCTCTGAATCCGGTCAAGGTCACTTGTCTCAGAGGTAGAACTTTCACAAAAATGCACACGTTTTGTCTTTTTTTTTATTACGAATGCATGTGATAAAATGAAACTTGATTTTTCACTTTATACACGTCTCGTGAACAAGTGGGCTTTTTTTCCCTAAAAGCTGCAATTGGTCACAAAAGGTTTTTTTTTTGGACCATAAAGCGCACCGGATGTTGAAGTGGATCATTAACCTCTAGAGACCTCTGAACTCTGAAATGATATTCTTTTTAAAATTTGCTTTGCTAGTTGAGCTTTGAGGAGCGCAATAAGTGTAAAAATAATGCATCAATTTTTTTTGCATGACTTAATGTTGGAAATATGTCACTACTAAATATTTACTTATTTTCATCAATCTTCCGTGTTCTAAAAAAGCATTTTCGCTATAACTGCGAACTGCGCTTTGACGATTGGTCAAAGACCACGGCAACATCAGGGGTTGACACACACGTCAGTACACAAACGGGGCCATCAGTCAATCTTTTGTCTTTTTGCAGGTATGAAAACACATGTTTTTTATGAATTGTAAAGCGCACTGTCAAAATTGAATTTATTTTAGGCTTGTAAGTGATCTGAAATCTGACATTTTATTATACCAGATTATATACTCTTATTGTATAATATTAAATAATCTGATTTATTGAATATTAACAAATATAGTATTTATATTTTATTGATTGTAACAAACGACCTTGCTTCCTCTTACATTTGTTGTCGTCATGGAAATAGTGTGGCTTCCCTGAAGTTTAGTTTATATATAAAGTTTAGTTTATATATAAAGTATAAAATTGAGTTATGAGTCTTTCTCTCCCAGAGTTCATCCGGATGCACTGTGCGTCAAACGTGGACTGGTGGATGCCCTCGGAAGAGCAGATCAACAAGGTGTTCAGCGATGCCGTGGGTCATGCCAGGCAGGGCCGGGCCGTGGGCACCTTCCTGGGCAGCGGCAGTAGCAGCAGCGGGAGCGTGTACATGGAGAACTACGATGGTCAGATCTCTCAGGACGAGATCTATCTTAAAGGGCCACAGAACGGCCTGAGAGACTGAAGTCCAGCCACACATTCCCATTCCAGCCTTGATGTAGAGCTCCAACACAAACTGTGATTAGCTGCAATCTGATTGGCCGTTGCACTTCATAATCTGTATTTTTGTATCATATTTAAGTCTTTTTGGGATTATCCTGTGCCTCGTCTGTCTTGATTGTTTCAAATGTGTTTGAGATGAATGTGTTTGGTCATATTCCAGTGTAAATAACAAGAGCTTCCTGGCGTAAAATCATTCCGATATTAGAATGAGGTGCTATGTTGAGTTTTAGCGGTTGAGGTTGTATTTAAAGTGCTCTCTCTCTCTCTCTCTTTTTTTTTAGATGATTTCATGTAGTTGCAATGTTTTTAAAAAACTGTGACGTGCCCTCTTGAGTACGGCAAGACTGTGAGAGTTGCATCTGATTTATGTCCGTAATTGTAAAGGTGGAATTACTGTAATGTCTTTTAATCCGAGGCCAAACTCTGGATTATTTGAATGCATTGTGAGATTCCCCAAGATCACGTTCTGAAATGCCTTATAGAGAGAATTCACTGCCAATTCAGACTGTTTCAAAGCACGTAGTCTTGCTGGCAATTTAGATCATTCCAATTTAACGTGGGTTTAGAAAATCTTGGTTTAATGCCTTAATCCAGCGGGAGCCTACTTTGCTGTGAATTTCACGAGCCACAACGTTATAAGAAGTTAAATGTGGATATTTAAAATTAGTAGTTGTCAAAATGTTAGAATAGACATGGAGAAAGCAGGCCACATGTAACAACTTCATGGGCCAGATTTGGCCTGCGGGCCGCAGGTTGGGTATCACTGCCTTAAGCAAAATGTCTCTAGGTGTCGTTTAAGTCCCTGAAGTCGGACATTTCTCTCTGATCACTTGCGAATTGAATGTATTTTAAAAACAGTATTAAACAGCTCTGAGATGTGTAAACTACCCAGATTGTACAAATATAAAAAAAATTGAGAAATTAGTTGTCACTGTGATCACCACAAAAGAAAAGCAAGAAGAGTGGTTATTGTTTTGAACAATTGATTTTCAAAAAGAAAAATCATTAGGAGACAAGACAATGAAGTTTAAGATGACGCCATTTGTGCAACATTCAAGCTTGTTGAATAATTCTAGGTGTAAAACGATGGATTGATGTAACAACAAAGTGATTGCAATATTTCTGCGGAACCATGTTAAAAGCCTTTCAGACTGTGAATAACTGCGGTGTTTGACTAGCGAGCACATGCTGTGCACTCAGAAGATGCTGCGTATCATTTATAATAAATAGTTGTGACCTTTACATCTAGTAGACATTTCTTGCCGTTACTTTTTATAGGTTTTTTTTTTATTTTTTGCTGATTTGGTTTCACTTCTAGAAACGCTGTGTGAGTATTAGCATGTTAAGCTGCACTTGCGCAATCCAAGCTAATGCTTTAACTAATCGGCTATTACTAAATAGTTGGACTACTTTCACACAAACAAACTCAGCCAGCCTCAAAATTTGATTTTCTGGCTTTTTAAAACAGAAGTCAGTACTGTATTTTTCCAGAAGAAGAAAAAATGTGCAAGAAAGAGCAATCATTGACAAGTGGCTGTGGATTTACCCGTGCTCAGTAGTTACCAAAAATTCAAAGAATGAAGGCCTGGAGCAGTGTGTGAGTTACAAATGGAGAAAACAAATATGGAGAATCTGTTTTTTGTTACTGAAAAAGCCCAAACTGGATTAATTATCAGTCCCAATTAGCAAAAAAAACATGCAACTGTTTCCTTAAGAAAGAATTGCCGTAGGAAAAAAGGCAGAAATACAGAAGTTACTACCGCTTTATTATTTTCAACCTCATGTTGCTCATTAAACGCAAAATGTAAAACTTGAATTGCTAATGTTGACCATTTGGGATGTTATAGCCAATCGCTTAACATCTGTAAAGGATTAAAGGTGTAATGTCAGCAGATTTAAAGGATTGTAGCCGATTATCGTTTCATACAAAATAGCTTTGTTGAGTTTGCGCTTTGAGACAGTTGTGTGAGACAGTAGCTGTGAAAAGTGTCTTACAAATGCACTGAACTTAAACTTGAACTGGTTTGAAACCATATCAGATATGGCGGACTTGTGGCCTAATGGTTGGCCAGTTTGAATCCTGCACTAGTAGATTCCATTACAGAAGTGTCCTTGAGAAAGACCGGTCTGCTCATTCTGTAAGTCAGTTGGGATAAAAATAATCTGCCAAAAAAATCTAGAAGTCACAAGAAGTCATGGGGGTCTTTCTGTGTCGAGTTTGCCTGTGCTTGCGTGGGTTTCGTCTTGGTCTCCAGTTTGAATGTGCAGAGAGTGTGAATGTGCATGACATGTCTGTGTCATCCTCCAACCCAGGATGTTTCCCACCTTCAAGCCCATGAATTGTCTCCTGCTCCCAGTGACCCAGAAATGGAAAAGTGCTTCCAAAAATGGAAGTTACATGACGTGAATAATCAGTTTCAACTCGAGACCATGTTAATGTCCTGAAGCTGACGTTTGAGCTTTATTGTGTGTTGATGTTCGAAGTTAATTCAGAGAACCAAAAAAAGAACAACAAAAAACGAACATCTCTGCGCGTGAAACACGACAGAAACAAAACAGTAAATGGTCGTTAAAGTTGATTCCCGCTGGAAATTTCCCGGGGCTCCACATGCGTCACGACTTCCAACCGAAACATTCGACCTCAAGGGCGAACTGGTTCCTAGTCTAGATGGATTCGAAGTGGCCCGAATCGAACTAGTCTGCTGCATTGAACCGCCTTTCTCTTTAATTCCAATGGAGAGTTTATTGCGGATCTCCTCAGTCAGAGCGCTGGAGGGCGGGACGCACGCGCGGCGCAGGCTGAGGGTCTGAGGAGAATGAAGCAGCTCCACGGCTGCGTTAGTGGTTAATATTAATAGTAGGGCCGCGTTATTAACTTTCCCTTCACGACTAAACTAGTTTGGGTTTCAATCGGCGGCGCGACGATGCAGAGATTCCCTCCACTGCAACCTCCGGCGGACAGGCGCAAGGGCGCGGGCGGCGCGTAGTGATCCCCCCGCGTGCGCGTCATTCGCCCGGACCATCCGCAGCCGGGATGCCGCTGATCAGCCTGGACGACGACGACCAGCGATGGGTCCCGACGCACGTCAACGTCACCGTGCTTCGAGCGCGGGCTCTGCGGACAAAGGGCAAGCAGGGCAGCCGCTACGTGTACACTGTCATCCAGGTCGGCAAGGAGAAGTACACGACCGGCCTGGTGGAGAAGGCGGAGGAGCCGCAGTGGGACGAGGAGTGCTCGCTCGAGCTGCCGCCCGGGCTGCTGCTGGAGTCCGGCGGGGTCGGCGCCTACCCTCCCGGGAGCGGGAAGCTGCTGCTCACCGTGATGCACCGCGTGCTGATCGGGCTGGATGTGTTTCTCGGCCAGGCTGTCGTTTCCCTGGACAAAGTTTTTCAAGAAGGAGCGTGTCCTCGAAACGAGTAGGTGTTATAATTCGCAGATCTCTCGCCTCAAAGTCTTTGTTTGACGTGAAAGTCAGAGAGTGCTGCGCTTACGTAAGTGCGGGAGCCGAGTTCGAGACCCGAGATCGACACTTATAGCATCTTTGTTTATCTAATGTACTGTACACGTCTTAAGGAAAGAGATGGTAAAGTGTAAAGCAGAAAAGTAAGACAAGTCGTTACATATAAAGTGAGAGATAAATATCGAGAAAGATAAGTTATAAAAGAATCCAAGTTTATTTAAAATAAGACACAATTAAATAAAAGTTAAACATAAAAAGTATAAAACATAAAAAAGGTGTGTGTGTGTGTGTGTGTGTGTGTGTGTGTGTGTGTGTGTGTGTGTGTGTGTGTGTGAATATGAATTGTTCATAGGAACACTTACATAAGTGAAGGAGCCGAGTTCGAGACCCGAGCTCGAACTGTTATGGATCTTTGTTTATATAAAGTACAGGGAAAGAGATGATAAAGCATTATAGAAAAGTATGATAAACTGTTACAAATAAATCAAGAAATAAATATCGAAAAAAAGTAAAAAATAGAAACAATACAAATGAAGTTTATATAAAATAAGAGATAATTAAATAAAAGTTAAATATAAATTAAATTTAAATGAAAACAAAACGATGTCTATAAAAGATATGTAAATGTGTGTGTGTGTGTGTGTGTGTGTGTGTGTGTGTGTGTGTATGTGTGTGAGTATGAATTATTCATATATCCATCAGTTCTGTATCATATATTGTTGTGATATTTGACACAATCGTGCCAAAACCCTGACGCTTTGGCTGACGGAGTGGCTGTGCATACATTTGGCGTCCGTTGGTCAGACACTCACAACGTAAGTGCTTTGGCAAGTCTTCAAATCAAAACCCAAATGCTGATTTGCATGGATGGCAGATGGATCTCTTAAATTATTGCCCGCTGGTCAAACCCAAGCTGCACGAGCAATCCACAAAACCAGAATGAGACAGTAACAGGATATGCTTTTACATACCTAACAGGCGTGCTGAGTCTAGCCCTGTGCTTGCGTACCGCTGGCACCGAGTCATGCCCCCACAAAGAGCCGTGCCAGTGTGTGTCAGCACGCTCAGCTTTATCAGCACCAGCCTTCAGGAATTCTTGATTTGGGTGGGATTTTGTTTTTTAGACATGATGCTTTCTGAAAAATGTCTGTTGCTCCGTCCGTCAGAACAGTGCGTCACTATGGGAGGAAATGGCTTGGTTTGGCGGAGGCCTTCGAGCTGAAGACTTTATAAACAAGTTACGGAGGAAGTCAGTGAGCAGCACTGAGCGACAATAACAGCGGTTTTCAAATATCGTAATTGGTGTCTTTTCATTCCTGTGTCCTCTGACTCCCTTTGAAAAGTTACAGAATGTCCTCATACCAGTTACATAAAAAAGAGACACAGTGTAAATGCACTTTTGTCAGAAGTATGAGAATCTTTTGTGAGAATTTAACCCCTTGTAGCTAAAATATAGCAGATTGTAAACAACAGTTCCACTTATATATATACTTAGGTATACATACATATAATTAAGTATACTTCACTAAATAGCAGAGGTGTAAAGAATACTTGCAAGCCACACTTAAGTAGAAAAGGAAAGGAAAGTGAGATAATGGCAATATGGCCCCTCGGTGCTCTGCATTTAACCCATCCAAGTGAAAGTGCACACACACACAGTGAAGTGAACACACACTAGCCCGGAGCAGTGGGCAGCCTAAGCCATGGCACCCGGGGGGCATATGGGGTTCAGTGTCTTGCCCAAGGACGCTACTCCAGCTGTAGGGGGATTCGAACCTGCAACCTTTCAGACATGAGTCGCAGTCCCCTACCACTTAAGTACGTCTACACTACAAGTCACCTATTTCAAGAGATTTGAGTAGAAGTCGCAAAGTATACAATTTTAAAAGAACTTAAGTTGTTTACCCATACAGAATGTAGGGAATTAAGACATGTGAAAAACAAGAATATATATGAGGTTTTATTTTATAATCTAGAAATGAAATTTAACACCTCAATGTTTCAAAATGGCAGAACAAAATAGATTGAAGCACAACCGCTAATTTACATTCAGGTGATTTAGCTCATAAACAGCATCCAATACCTTCAGCATTCTGCAGATGGCAATATTGCCTCTTCGGCCCGAGAAATTACAGAGATAGAAAAAGATGCCGACTTGTTGCGCACAATCACAATGTAACGAGTAACTTAATGTAGTGGAGCAAAGAGTCCAGATACTCAATCAAAGAAGTATACAGTAAATAATTATAATATATAATATATCTTATAATTTATACACTGAGTAAAAGTACCAAGTAGCAAAAAAAATACTTAAGTAAAGTAACAAAGTCTATTTACCAAGTACTTTCCACTACATTAGTACATTGTTGCCTTGGATTATTTAACCCAAGGTAATCAATTTATCTTTGTCAAGAGAAGATACAGGTTCACACATAATAGTCACACAACGCAATCAACAACCCCGGGTTTCACTCCCATTCATCAGGAATGGTTTTTGTAAAGTGAACAATTTTACAAAAACAGCAGATGGCCATCTGTTTTTTTAACAAAAATTCAGGATTTGATTTCACAGAGGACCCGAAGTCAAAGCCCACAAATGTTCTTATGTGGTGTTTGCATGTTCTCCGTATGGACTTGTGTGGTTTCTCCAAACGTCCACTGGCGTTCTTTCAAGTTCTTGTATTTCACTTTACATTTATGACGCTTTTATCTGAAGCGACTTACGGAATGAGCAGCTTGGGTTGGTCTGGGGTTCAAACCTGCAATCTTTTTGGTCACAAATGCAACTTTTGTCCACTAGGCCACAACTAGATGCATGAATGTGTGTCCTGCTTTCTGATTGGTTGAGCACCCATTTGGGGTGTGTCCTACCTTAGGTCTAGATATTCTGGGGTTGACTCAAACTCCCTGTTACTCAGAAGTGGATGGGTTTTAGAAATGGAAGGATGCCTTGATAAACGTTTGTTTTGGAGTTTGTTCCGGCATAAGTGCTTCTCAGCCGTTTTGGAGTCATTGCGAAATCACTTGTGAATCGTGACACATCTGCACAAGCGTGAGGCTGTTCCACACATCTGGTTTTCATCGAGCTCAGCGCTTAGCCTCCATGTCTCTTCTGTCTTCTCCCTGTCGAAGGCGTTTGTCTTGGCTCTCTACACGTGTGCACACATGTGGCGTGCTGCGAGCGCCGGAAATGGAGGAAATAGTTTCACCACTGCTCCTCCATAAGACAAAGAGACGACACCGGACCAGGATTGTGGCCTTGAGTTCAGCTTGTAATGCACAGACCCGGTTAACAACCACACAAATTGTACACACAAAAAACACAAAAAGAGTGTGTTGTTGCATCAGAAACAAGTTATATTGGAAAATCTGACTGTGAAAAATAATGTTTGCTTATTTTAATCCTGTACAACAGCACAAATCATTTTGACAAAAATGTAACTCATTAAAAATTCGACAGGCATTTTTGACAGATTTTTTACAATGGGACCTCTATTAGTCATTTTGAACACAAAAAAACTAAAAAACAAAAATTAAAATAACCATTTAGCATATTTTGTCGTTTCAGTGTCTCATTTTTGATACATTGGTTCTTGATGGTTAAAAAAATGGAAATATGTGTAAAAAAATCAAAAAATAATAACCAATGCAATTTGCAGTGTGGAGTGTCTTTGTTCATTTGTGACACACACACAAACAAACAAACAAACAAACAAACACAAGACTACAAAAAGATCATTGTGTTATTTATTGAAAACCAGTATGCAAAAAGTTACTAGCAAAAAAATTGTAGTTAGCAGTTGCAGAAATACTTTCCATATATATACCAACTTACGCCATTTAATGAGATAAGTGGATTAAAAACAAGACTACATGTTGCGTAATAATATATTAACGACGATGTTATCATCATATAGAGTCTATTTGTGAATTAATGCTAAGGTCGTATGCTGTATAAAGACAGTACTATATCAAATTTGATACACACAGTTTTACTATACATAAAATGTGAAATATAAAGCAATTTATTTATATTAGCTCATTACATCAATAAAGTTACTGTTCCTATTGAGATTTCAGCAACAATTGAAATGGGATTTTGTTATTATTATTTCACGTTTTTGTCTTTTAAACATTTGCTCGGATCTTCTTTATAAACCTTTTGACTTGATGAATTTCATTTCAGATGGCTCAAGCTGCACTCGAAGGCCGGGCGGAAGGAGAAGGAGCGTGGAGCGCTGCAGGTCACCGTCCAGTTCACACGTAACAACATGACGGCTAGCATGTACGATCTGACCGTCAAGGACAAGCCGCGCTCGGCTTTCGGGAAACTGAAGGACCGTGTCACAGGGAAGAAGAGAACGGACGTAGAGTCGTCCTCTGCCATTTTGCCCGGTCGCTATGCGGCCCTCTCAGGCTCGGTCGGCCCACCGTTTGCAGGCGATGGTGGAGCGGATGAGCCGGGGGAAGACCAATGGGTCGAAGAACCCAAGAGCAAGGTGAAAGACTTCTTCCTGAAGGGGAAAATGCGCAAGAATTCCGACACGCGCTCTTGTTCTTCACTGGCTTCTGACAGCAGTGTGGCATCATCTGCCGGAGATCCCTTCATCCCAATAGAGCTGTCCAGAACCCCGGTCTACAGCAGCAGAGTGATGGAGCCCTTCCACATGGAGAACGATGGAGGCGTCCAAGGTCAGACATCTTTTAAAAAAAACTGTTCAAATATATCAGCCGTATAATGAGGTTAATGAGATAACAAGGTTAATGAGAATTAGAAAATAGTAGCTCGTGGCAAAAATAGTACTATACAGTAATGATTAATCAAACTAAACTAAACCTTCGATCAAAATCAAACCACGTCATTAAAATAAGTGGGGTTTTTTTTCATTAAGTGGTTCTTTTGTGCTTTTTCGTGTTCTTTTTTACCGGCAACAACTATGATATTTAATAATGATTAATTATTGTGATGTTGCAAATTCTATCAGCAAATCATATTGAAATACACACAAGTAGTAGTAGTTATTTTTTATTTGTAACTTTTTTTAATCAAATAAATGAAAAACAAAATGTAATCAATCAAATGAAAAAAACATTTTTAATTAAAACTATTTAAATTTTATTGAATATACTTTATATCAAATTGTTAGAAAGTCTACCTGGAGTAGGAGATTGTGTGTTTATTCTGTGTGTTTCCCACTGTCCTATCACTTTCTTGTAATCAATAACAGTACAATAATCAGGATTTAATATGGTTTATTTCAGTATCTGATGCAATTGTGGAATATGCTGCGCCATTGTTGTAGATACGTGCTCGTCACCAGATCATCTCCACGGAACTCCGCGACAACCAGACTGTTGTGTACTGAATGTTTGTGTACTGTTAGTTAGTTACCTGCTTTCCATCTGAGGAGACAGAAGTCTCCTCTCTGCTCGGTTATTAAAAGGCCTTTTTCTCTGGCTAATCAAGTTCCCGTGTTTCTCTGACCGGAAACCCCTTTCTGTACTGCGACCGCAAGCAAAGATCCCAACTATCCGCAACACAAATCAATTTCCTCAATTCCGAATCTGAAATGAATGATTCCTCCCACAAATGACAAATTTAACAGTTACAACAACAAAAATGCACATAAATACACAAACACAAATAAAACTAAACATACAAATAATATTACAGACTAAATGTAAATATATCAATAAAGACTGTATAATGTGCAATATTGGGGGGATATTGCACATTATACAGTAATGTATACAATAAGTAGCACAGGAAAAATGGATTTTTGTCAATATTTTTATCAAGTATTGCACTTTTCATTCATAATCTTTGAGATTTTGCATTATCCTCACCTAAAAATGTCTAATCCCCTTTCTTTCCTTTTGGATGAAGTGATGACACACAAGCGCGCGCACAGCGATGACGCCAGTAAGATCGCGGTGGTTCCTCTGAGCAGCTCTGCCGTGGAGAACCTCAAAGGTCCGAACATCCCGCTCTCCAAATCAACCGTCTGCATCAACGGAAGCCACGTCTACTCATCCGAGCCCGGCATCTCCAAGAGCCCCGGCCCCGCTCCCGCCAAGCGCTCCCTGCTGGAGAAGTGCGCCCCGCTCTCTCGCTCCCTCCAGAACCTCACCCGCCGAGGTGAAGACCCGCTGAAGAGCTCGTCTGAGAAGAAGAACGGCGAGGCTGAGGTCACACAGGTGGAAGCTCGATGTGTAAAGCCGGCAGGAGCTTCTGGAGTTTCCGAAGTGATGGATAAAGGGAAAAGATTGAGGAGAACGCTGTTTTCTAGCGGCAGGAGTGACTCTCTCCCAGCTAAGCCGGAGCAGAGCCAGGTTTCTGCCTCGCTCGAGGGCCGACGCAGGGGTTGGTTCGGCTCCGGTGACTCCCAGAACAAGCCCAGGTGAGCAAAGGTCGAACAAGGCCAACAGTTTGGTGTTACTTGAATGAATGTTGTTTTAGCTTGTTTTTCAGGTATTTGACCTTGTAAAAAACACTTTGAGGAAATTATTAAAAATGTATTATGCTAAAATATAAATCAAGAGAACAGAAGAGCCCTTATAATTTGCTTATTCATGAGTCACTGCAGCAGCTTCTCCATCTCATCTCTGGTCGGCTAATTGTAAGAGGGGAGATTTGTCAAACAGCGTTTTCATCCCCAAAGGTTTCCACAAAAGTGCTGAGCCGGTGAAAAACATTCAAACTTCAGCTTTATGTTGATTTGTTATTATTTGGCAGATTTTTCATCATTTCGTTGCATTTTTTCCCCCCACACATCCAGCCGATTGCATCTTTTTTCTCTCAGTTATTTTCAGCAGAATACAGTCAATCCCTTCCCCAGGATTTACAAACGGTTTTCCAAATTCAAATTTTATTCGAATTTTTGTTTTCTGAATTTGTTTAATCCTGACCCAGCAGACATTAGTGTATTCTGTTTGAGTTTTATTCATTTATCTTTTTTTTTTTTTATTTTATGAGGCCTGTTCACACCAGGAAGAAAATGTGGTTTTATAGAAATTATATTGAATTGAATTGAATTGAATTGAAAAATCCTTTATTAGTCCCACAGCGGGGAAATTTCACGTCACAACAGCAACAACAAATCCAAACAAATAAATAAACAAACATCACCATAACGCACTGCACACATCATAATAAACAAACAAACAAACACAGACAGACCATAAATGAACCTGCCCGTCATAAGCATAGTTCCAGTCACCAGTTTAAATTTAAGTTTTTACGTATGTTTAATGTTTTTTACACTTTGAGCTTATTATAAAAAAAACAAAGGCGCCAATGATGTAATGCAGAAATCACATTTATTTTTGTACAAATATTTTGTTTGTTTGGTTTATCTTAACAGACTTAAGCACAATCTCTAATATCCGTCTTTAATTAAAAGTAATGCGTCACTGAGGATGCTGCTTAGCGCCATCTTGTGGCAGGTCTTGAACTTACATGTCACTTTAACTACTCTGTAAAATTAAATGTAAAAAAGTCAAGAAAAAAAGAAAGTGAGTGAGATTGTCAACCACTAGGGACAATATCAAGATTGTGCTCTGCATTTTGAGAAACACACACACACACACACACACATACACACACACACACACACGCTACTAATCCCAGTGTGAACAGGTCTGCGTGCTGTCTTTCACCAACACCCAACCAGACCTTAGGGCCCGGACCACACTGACTTGTGCCTTCCCTCCACAGGCCGGGACTCTTTCCTAAAGTAGCGTGCAGCTCAGACACCCCGTTGCCTAGCAACCAGCCCTCATGTTCTCTCCCCCTGCACACCCCAGACTCGCAGTCTCCCCCTAGTGACAATCCCACCAACCCTTTCACACACATTTCCCCGTCGCCTCCGTCCATCTCTCCCTCCAATCCTTTCCTCACTCGGCTCCAGCAAAACCCCTTTTTCGAGGATCTTCTAGCAGAAGAAGCCCTAAGGTCTCCAACTGCTGCTCATTGTTTTCGCTCCATCCATCGCCTTCCTGTTGGAGCCGACCATCCCATTCCTCAGTGCAACGGAGTGCAAACCCAAATGTTCCTGATGAAGCGAGAGAGACCCAAGAGCATCTCCAGACAGCGATCTCTCCCGACCATCACGAACGAGTCTCCAGAAAAGCGCTCCAGGTCTAAACACTCCTCGTCGGAGAGGAGCGCAGAAAGCGATGATTTTGAGGCTTTCGCAAGTAGTCGGTTGAAAACACCGAGTGGCACTCCAACCAGACCTTCTTTAGCATCTCAAGCTCAAGCGGCAAACCTGAATTCGTGTGGAGACGATCAGTCGGTGATCACAGAGGACCTTGAAAGCTCTTCAAAGCTGTTGGATCTTCCTCCTTTGCCACCACGAAGACCCTTGAGAGGCCAAACGTCGAAGGAGAGATGCTTGGACAGCTGGTTGGACCGAGCTCAGGAACTGGCTGTGCTGAAAGAAGCCTCCTTCCTCTCCCAGTCCGACTTCGCCTCCCTTAAGCATGTGAGACAAGAAGAAGCCAATCGAAACTCTCGGATTGAAGCTAACTTGCTCTGCTCGAAAGAAGAACGAGATCCAGATTCAACCGGCGATGTCTCTGAAGCCACTGTGGTTAATAAGAACTTGGGTGAAGATGCTCGTGGAAGCTCTCCTCGTTCTGAAGGCGAGTGCTCAGCTCCCGAAACACTCTGCTTTCCATCGGATTGGGAAACCACGGTGACCGAGTCACTTTGCAGTTCTCCACAAACCAAATCCAAAGAAGATCCCCAGTGTGAAACGGCGTGTACGCTTAAACACGCTGACGTTGTTTTGCTGGATCTCCCTCGACGTGATTCAAACAATAACACAGACAGCTCAGAGATCGCTTTTATTGACTCAGGAAGTTCTGCATCAGAGCTTGTAGAAACCAACAGGGCTTGTGTGGAAGATTCCAGAGAAGGTCCCGAGGGTGTCCGGAACACATCAGAGATCCAGATGTTTTCACCAAACACGGACATGGCTATTGTGGAGACCTCCCCCGTCCAGAATCCTGTGACTTGCTCCTCAGCTTTTGAGAGATCATGTGATAGACAGGAGCATCACCACACCAGCCCAGAGTCTGATGTTCTGCTAAACAAAGCTCTCACTGTGATGACTAAATCGGGTTGCCTCAGTCGTGTAGACAGCAGCGTCTTACAAATGACGCACAATGCCAAACAAATAGCAAACGCTTGTCAAGAACCAAAGCACAGCACAATCCAGAAGACTCTGAATGAAAGCTTTGAGGACCTTCACGCCAGTGTGGCTCCCAGAAGTCAAGCCGTCAGATCAGCACGGACCAGACCGAGGTCTACAACGAGCTCTCCAAAAACCCTCTCAGATGCTGAACCTAACAGACCTTCATCAGAACCCATTTTGCAGAACTTTTCTGCTTCCTGTTTGGCTGCCACCAGTAACTGTCTCCTCCCCGGGCTTTCTTCCACACTCATCCCCCCAATCGAGACGCCCGGTGTAGGTTCCTCCACAGTTCCTCCCCATGTTGATGCAGCACTCAAACTCTCACCTGAGACATCACGGCCTCTCCATGAGGAGAGCAGGTGAGACTTCCTCCTCTCTACCTCATTCTCTCTAAGCCGCTGTAGGACCGGCCTGGATCTGCTCTCACATATGTCGTCCTCAAATCAACTCTTTATTCACTAGCTCCTACAGCTTGCACTGATTTGGACAAATGTGCATTTTTTTGCTTCCCATCTGTCATCACATTTCTATTCTTTTTCATGTTGGTTGCTTTTTTTTTCCTAACCGTTCTTTTGCTTTGTTGCTGTTTGGGTTTTTTTTCACTTGGCTCTTGGAACTCATCGCCATGATTTCCTCTTAGATGTTATCAGTCTAAAGAGATTGACTAGAAGCCAGAGTGTAAGACATTCAGATTAACATATTTTCTGGACTATAACGTTGACAGTCTATTTGTAAAAAAAAAAAAAAAGAATGCAATGCAATAATATTGGATTTACCAATATTGCAATTACCAATAATAATGCAATAAATGCTATAATGCAATAATAAATTGGTGAAATAATAGATTATAAGGCGTATTTATGCTCAGATTTCATTTTTTTTTCCCACAAATGAGACACAAGGTTTTTAGTGGTGGACAGTCAATTTGTAAAAAAAAAAATGTGAAAAAAGTATAAAATTGGGCCTTATACTTTGTTATATCTGAGGAAGAAAGGCTAGAAATATTATCTCATTTATTGGCATTTTTTTTTTTAGGATTTTCTGTTACGTGTTACGTATTTCTGTGTTACGTGACATGGATTTCCTGGCAATGACAATGTTTTCTTAGCAAAACTCATTTTTGGCCTCTCAGAGATTTTTTCCAAATTTCAAAAATATTGCAAATGCCTATTAAATGTACTCAAGTATTTGGTTGTTATCAAAGTAAATGTAAATATTATTATGTATTAGTTAAAATAGTCATTCAAAAATCATAGATTTTTGAAAAAGACATAGATTTAAAATCTCTCCCTCCACCCTAGCATCTCCTTACAATTTGACTAATTTATCCAAAGGAAATTTTACATACTAGTCACAGAGCTTTTTTTTCTTGCAAACCTATTAAATTAAATTTGTGTTTTAGAATATAATCAGGTAAATGCCTTTTAATGGTTTTGAGAAGAGTTGCTAATGATTTGTGGAATGAATGAAATAATTTGCAAGAGGTCTACTACGGAAGCAAAGTAAAAATGTGTGTTTACCTCTAATTGTAAAATTTGTTCAAGATTTTTTTTATTGTTTACTCAGAAATTAAACCTCCAGTTCTGATGATGAACATCTCAAAATGTCAGTTTCTCTAGAAGTGTTCACCAGCTCTGTACGTGTCATTCTGCTTCAGTGAATCAAAAGCTTTTGCCTAATGAACCTAAAAACCTGAAACTTCCTGTACAAAACATGGTTTTTAAGGCAGTTGTGGTCTAGTTGGAGACGGGTTTAGGTTCCAGTAGGCAGGGAGATGGGCGGGGTTAGGATGAAGTGGGAGGGAACGTATTTTTCTATATGTAAGACACTGGTGGGACTCCACTATGACATAAAAGCGTGTGTAAGTGTGTGTGTGTGTGTGTGTGTGTGTGTGTGTGTGTGAGTTCACTCTACAGTGTGTTTCACGCACAGCACAAATTCCTGAAACGGTTTTGATCATAAACCATAAAGTTAAACATTTTCTTTTCCTTTAATGTCGTTATTTTGTCGTTAAAAGATCTTCTGCATTGACCCGTAAGAGATGCTCTACAGACATTCACACACTTCTTTTCAACTTGTCCTTTTGTTCTTCTAAAAGAATTTCAAGCATTTGGCAATTGGATTATCAGTAAATGAAGTGAAAGTGGCGGTAAAGCAGCTCAGATGATTGGTCTCTTCTTTGATCTCGGGTGTCGAGCGGAAGCTGCTGCTGTACTAACGTCTCACGTTCACTATACATTTGAAAAGTCATTCATTTTTCCTCCTTTTGTCCTCATCTTTTCGCTGGCTGGCTCTGTTCCTCTTTCTTCTTTTGCGCTGTTATTTTTCTTTTCTCCCTCTTTTAACTTTATAACTGTTTTATTATTTTTTTTCTCTCTCGTCTATTGTTGTCGTCTATTAAGAACTGTTTCTATTCTTATCTTCCTGTCTCTTTTTTCTTCATTCTGTACATTATTTTTTCTTAATATTAAGAAAAATTTATCTCTCTCTTACCTTTCTTATTTTGTCTCTCTCATTCTATTTTCCTCAATCTCTCTCTTTTCCTCTCCTCTGTCTTTATCACTCTTTTCAATCAATCATTATCATTTTCTCTTGTCGTCAATTATTCTCTTTCATTTTCTTTAACCAATCTCTTTTTTTCTTTTCTTCCTCTTGTTTTGTCTCTCGTTCTCTTTTCCTCATTCTCTCTCTTTTCTTTTCCTTTTCTCTAATTCCCTCATCTTCCTCTGGCTTTCTTACTGTTCTCTTTCACTGTTTCCTTCTGTCTGTCTGTCTGTCTGTCTGTCTTATCGTTCATTATTCATTCTCTCTTTCTCTCTCTCTCTCTCTCTCTCTCTCTCTCTCCCTTTTTTAATTGTTTTTCACTCTCCTTTTGCCTTTTTCATCTTTTATTTCTTTTGTCTTGTCTTCGTTTTCTTTTTTCTCCCCTCCTCTTTCTCAATTTCCTTCATATGCCTCTGGTTGTCTCTTTCAGTGTTTGCATTCATTCTGTCGGCCTAATCTTGTCATTTTTCTGTCTTTCTTTCTCTCTTTCTGCCCCACCCCCCTTTCACTTTTTCTCTCTCTCTCCAGCCCTCACCCTGTGAAGCCCCTGACTGTACAAGGAGAGAGGAGAGCAGAAAGCCGCTCTGTTCTGGAGAAGCTGAAGTCCACCATCAACCCGAGTCGATCTCCTCCAGCAACGGCTGCAGATGATGAGCAAAACCAGGTGACCTGACGCTTCCCCCGCTTCCAGGAAACATCGATACGTGAATGAAAACACATCCATTGCTTTGTCTCTCTCCTGTGTGTGTTTGCGGGTCAGATGTCTCTGATGGAGGCGCGGGCTCAGTACCAGAACCTGAGCAACATGGAGCTGATCGCTCTCCTGCTCCAGCAAGAGATGGACGTGAAGAAGCAGCGGGCCGAGAGCGAGGTTCAGCTGGCTCTGCTGGAGAAGCGCGAGGTGGAGCTGAAGAAGATGAAGGTTCAGGTCCGGGATCTGGAGGACTACATCGACAAGCTGCTGGTCCGCATCATGGAGCAGACTCCCACCCTGCTGCAGGTGCGCGGCAGGCCCAAGTGATGGACAGCTGTGCATGCGTCTCCACTGACCTTCACCCTACGTAGCAACCAGCCACAGTCTTCCAACAAAGTGTGTGTTTTTGCCCTTAAAGACGCCAAAGTTCCGGCGTCTTCCACTAGCAGCTTTCCAAAACAGTCCGTAGAAGTTCATAGTTGCAAAAGATGATTTCTCAAATGCTATTTTACGCGCAGCACAAGACGTAAAGCCAAACCTCGTTTGATAAGCACCTTATTTGACGTCACGCAGAAGCTTCGCATGCTCGCGTCCGTCATAAATCGCTATGCAAGATGAAGCCTGAGCACAAAGCCCCGCCCACACGCGTCATTGCTGTAGTAGCAACGTAGTTATACGCGAATGCCTGCGCTTCCCGAGGATTCCACGTTACTGATGTGTCGTGTTCGTTCCACTGCAGTACGACTGCACGTTTTTTTTACTCTTATTTTAATTTCCATTTCATTTGTGGCGTTTGTGTCGATTGACTCGCTTGTTCGGCGCTTCTCATTGGCTCAGAAGCGAGCAGCACTGTGACGCAAGGTTGTGTCGTTCTTGTTTGGTGTGTGTTGTTCGGCTTTGTTTCCTTTACATTTGTCAGTTCTTTGTTTTATTTATTGATAATTGTACCGGGTTGCTTCATTTTCAAAGTGATTTGAAAATAAAGTTGTGAAACTATGTGCTGCTTCTGTTTGTTTATTTCGCGCGTGCGTGCGTGTGTGTGTGTGTGTGTGTGGGGGGGGGGGGGTTCATTTACACCAGGGGTCGCTAACCAGTGGCTCCTGATCCTCATGCGGCTCTATAACTAGTTTCATGCGGCTCTTCAGGAGCTTTCACATGACATGAGTCAAATATGCGCACTATGTTAACTGTTGAATAATAACTAATATTATCATGTTAGTGTGTCTATGTGTACCCATGTGTATGATGTGGCTCTTTGCAGTAAAACACAAAAAAACAGGGGCTCTTAGTCTCTGACTAGTTGGCCCCCCTGGTTCACACTTTTCTCCGCTGTTGTTCATCTTTAGGGCAGTAGGTGGCGCTATTGTGTTGTGTAAAAAATAGTGTTACAGCAGTTTATTGTGAAGCACATTGAATGTTTTTTAAAGTACTGTACAAGTACATACAAGCTAAACGGGTAAAAATAAATTAGTGACAACACACTTAACTATTTAAATGAAACGTAGCAATGAAGTGAACTGAATTAGAAACACATTTAAAATGCTCATTTAATATATATTTTTATGTCAATGTTTTTATGTGTTTATGTTTATGTATATGACACGAATTATATGTGTTCTCTGTATAGAGACAGACAGACAGGCAAACAGACAGATATATAGATAGATAGATAAATAGATAGATAGATAGATAGATAGATAGATAGATAGATAGATAGATAGATAGATAGATAGATAGATAGATAGATAGATAGATAGATAGATAGATAGATAGA
>MU204250.1:9710481-9754994 GCA_017309775.1 Paedocypris sp. Pulau Singkep | reverse complement strand
CAGATAGATTACATACAAAAAAATGTATGTATTTGTTTTGAAGAAAATGTGAAGTAATCTTAAAGTGAACTGTTGAATTAGTTTGAGCGAGCGCTGAATCTGCTCAACCGGAACTACACTTCCCATGATCCTCTCCGCGAGCCATTGCTTCACTAGTTTCGCACTCGAGTTGACTGTTGTTACAAATTCCGTCTCATGGAGCTTTTCGCTGTTTAACACCCGAGCGTTGCTGCCGTGATGGCCGGATCTGCGCCCTGTCCGGGCTTTCAGCTGGGGAAGCCGCGATACGACCAGGTACCGAGTTTGCGCGCTGTTATCCGCTGTGAAGTGCATCTTTGTCCGGGCATCTCTGATGGGCGTCGATAAACAACATCAGAGTGTTTTATATATATATATATATATATATATATATATATATATATATATATATATATACACTTACCTGGAAAAGGTAACTAATTTAGATAATACCATTCCTCTGTTTTTTTTTTTTTTGTTTTATATGTTGGTAATAATTTTGCAGGACTTTGTTAACTTTTTATCATATTACGAAACACTGTCGTTCATAGTTTTGCTGCCAACGTGCGTATATTTACTACATTTTTTGCAGACACCTGGAATAATGGATGAATTAATTGTATTATGTGTGAAATCACACACATGCTTGTGTCGGTCAAATGAACCAGCAGCTATTTAAATCCCCATGGCTCCATGGAAACACCACGGTCATCCCAGTTAACCCATTCACCCCACAACAACCATCAGCAGCAGTGATGCTGGTCCAGAAACCCACCTGTGTGGACCGCATCACTGTGCCCATCATATACTCATCAAAATAATAATGCATTAGATTTGTAATTGCAACTTCACATTTGCACACAAATCTCAAAATGCCACAGAAAAACACAAAAGTTAAAGTCCTAAATCGCTTGTTTCCAAAAACAAAAAAGCCTTATATTAAAAGATACATTTTTTAAAATCTTATTATTAATATTTATTTTAAGGTTGTTGGCTTGTAGTGCGTATATTGGTGAGAAACAAGTAAATGTGGGAAATTACTGCACAATCAATAAAATAAAATAAAAAACAAACAAAAAACGGGTACAAACTTTAATTAAAACAAAAACAATGCAGATACCAAATTAAAAACAATGCAAAAAGATGTTAAACAATGTATAAGAAAATACAACGCAGGCACTTTAATACAATACAAAATGCCAAATATGGAAAGGAAAAAGAACCAAATACGTTAAGAAAATCAATATTATATGCATATACTGTGTGTGTATATGCAGTAATATTAATAAAGATTACAGCATACTGTACTACCTGCTACAGTAAGCTATTACACCCTATCACAACAGTAAAATTCAAGTTGCTTTTAGACATTGATATTGTAATTTTCAAAGTTTTTATGAAATAGGTATTTTCATCCGGTAGGTGCTGACGAGGATCTGGCTGATGGTGTGTGTTCTCAATTTAAAGTTAAAAGTCCGAATTTCCAGCCGGTCTGCTCTCTGTTTTTTTACGACTGTCTGAAGAACGGTCCATTGTTCTGGCCGTCAAACAAAAGATCACCGTCGAGCTGACGTTTGATCCAAATCACGTTCCATTGTGTGTTTTTGATGTGTGTATTCCAGGTGCTTCTTCTTTCTCTGGCATGGCCGTGTGTTTAGGTGAAATCGATGCTGCTGAAGGATGAGGCTGTATTTTCCTCCTGCTAGAACTGTGTTGCGTTTTCTCCGGGGAGCGGAAACACATGCATAATTAACAAGTCTGGCTTTCACACGGCGCTGCAACAGCTTTGAAGCGAGTGTGTGCAGCCCAGAAATATCACGAGGAGCCCGGCACAGTCAGATCAGCATCTCCACATTCTCCCGCAGAGATGTTTGACAAAGACGTGGAAACGGTGTTTGTGGCGTTGAGCTGGAAGCTTGTTTCGTGCCAAACGAGCCCTGGCATCACCGCACATGGGCCTCAAACACGCCCGACTCTGAGAGCTGATTGTTCTCCGTCGAGCTGGTGGACAATTTCCTTCCATGATTAGTTAACCAAAAAAGTTTCAGTCTAATCGGTCTGTCTGTCTATCTATTTTTCTGTTTGTTTATTTTTTTTTTATGTCTATCCATTCTCTGTCTATCTAGTTTGATTTCTATCTATCTATCTATCTATCTATCTATCTATCTATCTATCTATCTATCTATCTATCTATCTATCTATCTATCCATCCATCCATCCATCCATCCATCCATCCATCCATCCATCCATCCATCCATCCATCCATCCATCCATCCATCCATCCATCTATCTATCTATACACGTGTGTGTACAGTAAGTGTATATATATCATCTATCCATCCATCCACCTGTCCATCTTCTCTGGTAGTCTTTTTTTGCTGTCATTCTCTCTGCCTGTGTGTCTTTGTGTCTGTCTGTCTGTCTGTCTGTCCATCTATCTATCTATCCATACATAAAAAATACATAGATTCCCATTTCAATCTGTCTGTCTCTCTACTTACCCATCAAATTCCCAGTGTTTCTGTCCCTTCCTCCATCTATCTCTCTGGCTGGCTGTCTATTTATCTGTCTTCCCACCTATCCATTCCTCCATCTATTCTGTCTATGTGTCCATCCAATTATCTGTTTATCTTTAGTTCCAATCATCTATTTCTACTACTATTTCAGTGTTTCTCTGTTCATCTAAATGTTCATCCATTAATCCCTCTCTTCATCTGAGAATGTTGGCTGTCGTGAGACGTGAAGAAACGTTAGATGTGAGAACAGCAATATCTTTGGATCTAAGCTCAGACGCTGAACCCCATGTGGTGTTTTCTCTCTCAGAGCTCGTTTCTGGGCAGGTTAAGACATTTCATCGACATCATCGACCCCTCCACCCTGTTCGTGACGGAGGTAGAGAGATCTCCTGTTAGTTAACCAGCACGAGCTCAACCCAGAGTCTGACCGATGTCCTTCATCTCCAACACACACAGAGCCGCTTGAGAGAATGTGTGGAGCTTCTGGAGGGTTTCAAGCAGGGCGAGCGTCCTCCAGGAGTCAGCGACCAGCAGGTGAGCGCTGTGAGATGATGCTGGTGGGTGTTAAAGCCTGTGTTGTGTGCGTGTGCAGCTCTGGGAGGCGCAGAAGGTGAAGCAGGTGAGATGCTGTTTATCACCTCGCTTGAACAATGACGATGTTGATGGAGACCACTCGTCTTCCCGCAGGCCATCATCCACCCAGACACCGGGGAGAAAATCTTCATGCCTTTCCGCATGTCTGGTAAGAACGTGACCTACCATCACAAACCGCTGGAGTAAGCAGCTCTGCTTTATGGTAAAGACCAGACGGCGCAATTCTTGGAGATAATGTGTGGGAGAGCTGAAAGCTGCCTAATCATCAGCAGTGGCCAACCAATCACGAGCCAGCGATTTCTGTTGAGATCTTTCCTAGTTATGTTGTGTCCCCAAAGACATCCTTTCAAAATTGTAACAGACAAGAAACATAGACAAAACATAGACTAAATCGCCACATGGAGCAAAAACATAAACTAAACTTATCAATGTCACTGTCTTCAAATACTCGAGCTGTGTCGAAATGTAATTTCTGGTGAACTAACGTTTGAATGTAAAATTTAATAGTTTGGTTTTTATTCATTCTTTTTATTTAGGCTTCATTCTTTAGGCTTTTGAGCTTTTCAAAATCTCAGTTATTTACTTCAGAGGAAACAGTCATTACGCACCGTTACTGTTTTTTGGAGTTGAGCATTGTTTGACCGATAAAATATGAACTGTGAGTCAAGTGTAACGTGTCTACTTTTCGCCCCAATTTATTAACATCTCCTACGGTTAGAGTAGTTAGAGCAGTAGTTCCATGTATATAGACAACAAAATGAGTTAAAATTTGATTATAAGCAGCTGAAACTGAAATTAAAATAAAGCATTATTGTGGCTCATTATTGTATAAAGTGACACACCATGGTGTGTGTTTCACACAGCGGCTTTGAGGCAGTCTATAACTGTGACAAGCGTTTTACAAATGCACTGAACTTGAACTTGAAATCATTTAAATAATAAAAAATGCTAATTCGATTTCAACTTCGATTAAATTTGCATTAAAATGAAAAGTTAATTAAAAATGTAATTTAATGTTTAATGTTAATATTAAAGTGTGACTGCAGTTGTGACTCCAGCATGGCAGTTTTGTCCTAATGGTAGACAGTTGGATCGTGACCAGGAGGTTGCAGGTTTGAATCCAAGAGGAGCAAATTCCATACAGTTTTTTTAGATTCCCATTAACTGTCAAACTTTCTCATCCAATCATTATTTTTACATTTTATTCTACAGAGTGTGCTTATTATTACGACCCTTACAAAAGCCAAGACTTTGATATATGTCCTGACTCTTTCGTTGCTGTTGGTCTCATCTACTTCTTCTCTGTACTTCACAGGTTACGTGCCATTCGGAACGCCAATCGTAAGTCTCTCTGCTGGTGTAATAACAAGTGAAAAGATTGGCGTGTGAATGATTAGCCAGCGCTGTGATGTTCTTATCTTCCATCAATGATTGTCCTGCAGGTCGTGGGTCTTCTGCTTCCACACCAGACTCTGGTCTCTACCGTCTTCTGGCAGGTTAGTTGTGTCATTACCGTCTTGTTTTGAAAATGATGCGCACCAAAAATCTTTAAACTTATTTGAAAAAATTGACTGTGCCAGTTTGTTTCCTTCATTCGTAAAGCAATGTGAAAAGATTGGAAAATAGACATTCATAAAATGGTGCATTATAGTCTAATGAATACGATACATCATCAGGATCTTTCGGATTATTTATATACTGTACATCTCGCTTTCTTTTTCCTGTGGTGTAAAGTACTTGAGTAAAAGGACTTTACTTTCTTCTTTTATGGCTACTTTGTACTTTTACTGAGTATAAAAAAACAAGCAATTTCTACTCGCTATTTGACTACATTATTGATTGAGTATCTGTATCTCTTTACTCCACTACATTTGAAACATTGAGGTGTTAAATTTCATTTCTATATTAGGAAATAAAACCTAAATAAAGAGTTTCTGGTTTTTCAGATTCCGTTTTTTTAGCCTAAATTCAGTGCAAGTTAAATACTTAACATTAGATACATTATGACTTTTACTTCTTGGAATTGGTGACTTGTAACTCGTAATGGAGTCATTTTTACAGTAATGTACTCGTACTTTTACTCATGGTTTTGAGGTACTCTTTACACCTCGGTCTATTACACCAGGCTCTCGCATTTCCTGGGAATGATGACCTTGCTGCTTCATCCTAATGCTCTTCTCATTGAGCTATAAAATTGTAAATAAAAAACCGTCATGGCTTACACTCAAAAAAATATATTTTTTCACTTTATTTTCACTATTTACTTTTTTGCATGTGTGTGAAAAAAACCCATTGCATTTTAACTGAGCTTCAATCCATTTATCCTTCTAAATGATCACATGTTCTCTAAATGTTTATTTATTTCTCCCAACAAGCGTCAAACGAATCGATGTGTTCTCTCCTCCAGTGGCTGAACCAGAGTCACAACGCCTGTGTGAACTACGCCAACCGTAACGCCACCAAGGTGTGTGTGTGTGTGTGTGTGTGATGTGGGTCAGGCAGCGATGTGTGTGTGTTGCAGATGGTCGGTCAGTGAAGCATTTCTCCTCCTCCGTTCCGATGCTGTGACCACAGGCCGGACGTCTGTTCTGCATCTGACTTTGACTTACAGCCTTCGGGCTTTTTCATTGCACTGCATTCTAAAGCGAAGCTGCTGAACCTGCAGAATGATAATGATGATGATGATGATGCTCCTCTTCCTCGCTTTGTGTTCACTATAGCCAACACCAACCTCGGAGTTTATTCAGGGATACCTCGGTGCCGTCACCAGCGCTGTCTCTATTGCTGTAAGTGCACTGTGTGGTGTGTTACGGTTTATTTTTGTTTCATTACAATACATATGCATCTTATATATATTCTATTATAGATATTATAAGCAGCTCAAAAAGTAATACACCTCCGCGGGACTACTGCTGTTTTAAAACACATTTCTGCTTTCTTTGACAATAGAGAGAAAACGTTTATTTTTTTTTTGGAATTTAGTTTTTACTTTTTCATTTGAGCATTAGACCAAATATTGGACAACACTTGGACAGTCACACACTATTTGCTTCTATTTTTTGCTCTTTTTATTGAGTCTATGGTTATTTATTAATGAATGTATGAAGCCATATATTCTATTTTACATATTATAAGCAGTTAGTAATAAACCTCCGTGGACTCCCAATGTAATAGCTACTGTTGTTTTAAAACACATTTCAGCTTTCTTTGACAATGGACAGAAAAGGTTTGTTTTTTTTTATGAAATTTGATTTTTTTCATTTGAGCATTGGACCAAATATTGGTCACCTATGACACCTAACACTTGAGTCTATGATTATTTATTAATGAATATATGAAGTCTTATATTCTATTATACATATTATAAGCAGCTCAAAAAGTAATAAACTTCTGCGGGACTCCTTATGTAATGGCTACTGTTGTTTTAAAACACATTTCTGCTTTTTTAAACAATGGACAGAAAACGTTTATATTTTTTTTAGAATTTCATTTGAGCATTGGACCAAATATTGGACAACACTTGTACAGTAACATACAATTTGCTTATATTTTTTGCTCTTTTTAGGGTCTATGGTTATTTATTAATGAATGTATGAAGTCGTCTAGACCGCGGCGATTGATCACACATTACATGTTTAGTTTTTTAATGTCATTTATCTATTTAGAAAGTGCTTTTTCTTAGACATTGAGCATCTTAAAGCAGCTGTACAAAAAACAAACAATTAATATACGTTATATCTTAATTCATATTGAGAAAATTGTGATCACATATTTAAAAGCACCTAATTCTGTTTTTATATTAGTCTATTAGTCTCTAATTAATATTAGTCTTTTAAGGTTCTATACTGTACACAGTTATATGTCGTCTGATATGAAGAGATATTCATTCTAGACTTAATCTGATACACAGCATCTAAATCTTGAACCCTACAAGGAAGAACATTCAAATATAGAGTTTGGTGCTAAATATTCAAAAAGACCCTTCCCTCCTGAATTTTTTAATTCTAGATATTAATAGCAGCAATTTTGAAGGCTCATCATAAAAACGGAACTCTGAAATAGATGGAAGCTAAGCTATTTGGGGATTTACTATATTTTAACTTACGTTGGAAATTGACCGCTTTTTTGTGAGAAATATCGCAGCTGCATTCTGAACTAGCTGCAGTTCATCTACTAGTCGAACAGGAGAAACTTCCAGAAGACCATTACAGTAATCTAACAGTATTTTTAAGATGAAAGAATGCAGTTGTGTGTACATTATTCCCACAATTTTGCAAAAGAGAGTTTACAATCGAACGGGACACATTGTTTACTCTTAATGTGAAGATTTAAGTCTATTTAAAGTGAGACTATATTCTTAAGGGGTGTTTTTCTTTCTGTTTCGGACAAGCAATACATTTAACAAGCAGGGAAAAATTATGCCATCCATTTATTTAAATCATTGAAACAGAGAGACGTTCAGTTAAGCCTTGTTTAGTAGTTAGTAAAAATGCGGTTTCTGTGCTATGTTGTGATCAAAATCCAGATATTTCGGATCGATCTTGTTTTTTTTATTTTATTTCTTCAAGTCATTATATGATGAAATATATATCCAGTGGGTTATATTCCAGTTCCGCAGCTAATCTGCTTGTTGTATTTTCAACCATATGAGGCATGCAGCTTGAAAGTAAAGGCTTCTAGCGTTTCGTCTCATTGCCCTCAGTTAAATGTCATTTTTGGCTCTTTCTTTTGGCCTTTAAGACGATTTGGCCTTTAAGATCAGAGGTTTTTATAAAGAGCAATTGTGGACAGAATATTAGATTGACTTAACCGACAAGGCCAGGTTTGTGCTTAAATAGGCTGTTAAAGAACAGTCGATTCCTCTTAATGCAATCAATTCTGGCCTTTGAAATCGACTTGAGTCGTCGCCGAGGCTCTGAATCATGGAATCAATAGTTTTTTTTCTCTCCACTCCAGGTTGGCCTAAATGTTCTCATCCAGAAATCCAGCAGGTTTAGCCCAGCGACCAGACTCTTCATCCAGAGGTTCATCCCTTTCCCCGCTGTAGGTAGGAGCTCCTCGCTTTTCTTTTCATTTCTTTTCTTTTCTTTTCTTTTGTCTTTCTCACTGTGTGTGGTGTTAGACGCCCCCTGCTGTTAGAACGTGGACATGACACATGCGTTTGTCACGCGCACTTCAAATAAAATGAACAAAATCTGAAAAAGATATGGTCTTTTTGTCCGTAGCCAGCGCAAACATCTGTAACGTGGTGCTGATGAGACACAGTGAGCTGTCGGAGGGAATCGATGTGATGGACACCGATGGGAATGTTGTGGGATCCTCACGAATCGCTGCCAAACATGTTAGTTTTTTTTTTACATCACTAACTTTGATAAATTCTTGAAGATGATAGAAATTTGAATGCAGTCAAAAGTGTATTTCACTACAGTGAATTTTTTTTTTGACTAAAAAAACATGTTTACTGCGGAAATTAAATGACTTAATGAATATGAATTGTCTAGATGTCTACATCAAAAACCATTATATCTACAAATAATTCTAATTCAATTTTCACTTCTGTTTTTTATCCACCCCTAGACAAAACTGTTTTAAAAATCCGCCTAGATTCCAATCCCAATCAATCCTAATAAGTGTAATTAAATGTTTTACGATCTGGGTCAACTTTAGACAGCACGTTTAGTGTTCTTTGTGTTATTGTTCAAAATGTGTTTTGTAGTGTAATTTTATATTATTATGCTTGTGCTAAAATTGCATTGATTTCATGGCCAATTGTTTAAACAATGTTATTTTCTATACATTGTGGATGTTTATATACAGTATACATTAGTGTAGGTATAAACACGGCCCTCCCTTTCTTAATTACTGTAGCAACATTATTGTTATTCATTATTTAAATTTAGTTCATTTTATTTTTTATGATTTTTATTATCGAAAACATAGAGAAATTCTGATGGTGTTTGAAAAAACACGAAAATATCCGTTAACTAGTGGGCCAGTAAAAGTTTGACTAGGCTAGTCAGGCTCTAACCAGTGAGCAAGCCAAATGCACCAATGGTTAGGAACAAGATAAAAGATCGATAAATCAACCCAAAAGACTGTGTGTCTCCTCAGGCTCTTCTCGACACGGCTCTGACTCGAGTCGCCCTGCCGCTGCCCATTTTCGTCCTTCCTCCTCTCATAATGGCCTTTCTGGAAAAGTATGGAGTCCTTTATACAGTCACAAGAATTCCATCCAGACCTGATGCTTTATAGTGGAGATGTGACTGTCCCCAGGCTTCCTCTGATGAGAGCTCATCGGCGCATGATGCTCCCCGCTCACAGTCTGGTGTGTCTGCTGGTCTTCGGCCTGTCCTTGCCACTGGCCATCAGCCTCTTCCCACAGATGTCGGAGGTATGGCACCTTCATCCATCCATGAATAAAAGATGACGGGAAGCACTCGACTAATCTTCCTTCGCTCCTCGCAGATCCAGGCGTCTCACCTTGAGCCGGAAATCGCCATGGCAACGAAGTGTAAGGTGCTGACTTACAACAAGGGGTTGTAACGTGGTGGGACGCCAGTCAAGGCCAAGGACATCCTGAGCAATAGAAAACGCCTAATCTTTACCTTAACCAAAACAGGTTTACATTAGTAAAAAACCTTGTTTTTAATGACTATATGTAGAATATATATACCGTACGTATTTGGAATATATCTAGAAGGTCGCACTTCTCGCAACTTTACATATTATAATTGCAAATTCACACGAACTAGTGTTATATAAGCGTAACTGTTATGAAATATTTCGAGAATTCCAAGATTAGACTCAGATTTAATCTTTTAATAAGATGTTTTATAGGTGAATGCACTTTAATGGAAATATAATTATAATCAACTTACGGTGTGTATCATAGTTTTTGGACTATATGGCGTACTGGAATATAAGGCGCACTATTAATAAACTAATTTCCCATTTTGACAGTTCAGTAACCAAAATTTTAAAGTGCACAAGGTTTTAAGAATTTTAGAATATTAAGTGTGCCATTTAGTCCAAAACATGTGGTACTTTCTACTTCTCTTTGATTTAAATGTGACTTTCTACTTCTTTTAGGTTTTACTTGTTTTTAACATGTAAATTCCCCACAGAAACATTCCCAAGTGTTTTTAAAGCAATTATGTTCATAACAAACTTTTCTCTTGGGAGAGCATGGGAATATTTTATTGAAATAATAATATATTACTAGCCAACGTCTTTGCCATTTCTTTGCAACCACTGAATAACTTTTGTAATCTCTGGGACAATAATCAAGACTGGAATGCAGCTTTCATTTCCTTTACTGAGGTGAAATCAGCATTTACAAATATAAATGACAAACATGGACCATCAACAGAAGGAAGATTCTCTTGGTTCTTCATTCAGCTGCTTGTGTTTCACCATCGTCCGGGTCAAACCGAGACGCTTCATCAGCACAAACAGCGTCATACAGAAAAAAAAACGCTCTATCATCTACTCGTCAACTGTCAGATTCACAGATTAAAACCAGAACAGGTCTGACTGAAGCTCATGCTCAGGCTGGAGTCGTTCCTTCCCATTCTGTGGATACTACATGTACAGTATGTAGAGAATAATACATATGGCCTTCATAGTGCAACATTGAATACACACACACACACACACACACACACACACACACTGGATGATGTAAACAATACAGAACACGCTAGCAGGCAAACGTCTGGCGTGCATATGTGACAGACTGTTGGTTCTGATCCTGGACTGGTTTCTAGATGAGGACACTGGGAGTGTGTGGAGGCAGTGGGTGATGGAGAGGACACTCCAGGTGAGCTTGGTCCAGGAGAAACTCCTTCTCGCGGGACAGACAGGGTCCGCTGAGCTGCTGACTGTGGGAATGATAGAGTCTCAAAAACGACAGGATGGACTGAGCCATCCACAGCGCCGTCACACACCACAGAGAGATCTGGAAAGACAGAATTCACTGAAATGTCAGGATGAAAATCGTAATCTGAATGCTGCTATGTCGCGCTTCCCTGAAAATATGACCTTGCTTGAATTGCTGTCACTAACAACGATTTTTCTGTCATGTACAGTGAACACATTTTGACGTTTCAGTGGAATGGAGAAGATAAACTCATTTACTGGTTAAGACGCTGACAGAAATATGACTCGGTCCATTTATTGGCATTGTCTACTTTGTAATTTAGTCCGATTGAAATTCACAATGGCCTGGTGCAAAACTCGACTTCCAAAAAAGACCTTCGAAGAGCGAAGCCGGTCCTGGAGAGCACAAAAGACCTGAGAAGTTGCAAAGGTGTAGGAGAAGCGAAAGAAAGACAGGAAGAGCAACAAAATGCCCAAGTCAACGTGTAAAAAAAAAAAAGATCTTTAAGATCTTAAAGAAAAAAGCAAAAAATTAATTGAGAAGCAACAATAAAGACCTAGGAGAAGCAAAAACGGACCTGGTCTTAAAAAAAAACTTACAAGTAAACCAATGCTGGGAGAAGACGAAAATAAGGTGCAAAAAAAAAAAACGAGAAACAAAAAAAAAAAAAAAAAAACAGGAGAAAAAAAAAAAAAAAAAAAAAAAAAAAAAAAAAAAAAAAAAAAAAAAAAAAAAAAAAAAAAAAAAAAAAAAAAAGGAAAAAAAAAAAAAAAAAAAAAAACCCAAGGAACCCACAGAAAGATAAAAAAAAATAAAAAATATGTAAGAGGAGCAGAATAAAATGACTGTACATAAAATGGAAATAGAATGAGCAAATAAGAACTGAGGACGAACAAAACATCTCAGTCCATTTTCTACTTCTGACAAGGTGTTATTCACAGAGGCCTGAGGTCACGACTCAACCCAAAAAGACCTAGTGACTCCAAACAATACTTAGTAAAATAAGATCTAGTAAAACCAAACAAGGTCTTATTCTCAGGGCAATCGGGGGTGTTCATATATGTGCTGGGACCTGGAAGCGGATCTGTACCTGGGCGCAGTTGAGCTCGGTGAAAAAAGAAGAGGTCTCGACGTCCAGGTAGAACGGAACTGACTGCGATTCAGCACAGCTGCAGGAAAAACATTTATTTATTTATTTATTGTAAAAATATTACATTTGTTAGATTAAATCAATTATTACAAATCCAAGCTACAGCCAACAAATATCCATTTAAAAACAAGCAGTTTGCTTCTGAGATGAAATCTACACAGAGATGGACACTACACAGAGTTAAACACTATACAGAAGTGAACACAGAGTTGAACACTACATGGAGTGCAACACTAATAAAACAGTAGATAAACAGTATCTAGTAGACACTAGATAAACAATACTCAGAGTTGAATACAACTCAGAGTTTGACACTACACAGAGTTAAACACTATACAGAAGTGAACACTACACAGGGTTGAACACTAAACAGAGATGAACACTACTAAGAGTTGAACACTAGACAGAGTTGAACACCACACAGAGTCAAACACTACATGGAGTTAAATACTAAAGTTAACAGAGATAAACACTACTCAGAGTTGAACACTACATGGAGTTGAATATGACTCAGAGTTGGACACTACTCAGTGTTGAACACTATACAGAAGTGAACACTACTCAGAGTTAAACACTAAATAGAGTTGAAGACTACACAGAGTTGAAGACTACATAGAGTTGAGCACTAAACAGAGATGAACACTTTTCAGTATTGAACACTAAACTGAGTTGAACACTACACAGAGTTAATGTATGGTGTGGAATCGTGAGCCGCACCTGTAGGGTCGTGTGTTGTGGTCCGTCACCGTGTCGCACCAGGACGCCAGGCCGAGGGACAGCGTGACACAGGCTCCGCCGGACAGGAAGAGCACACACATGCTGAGCAGCAGCGACAGGAAGGACGACAGCAGCGTGCTGAGGGGAAAACAACACAATTCCGTCCATTTACAGTACGTTCAACTTCTGTATTGACTGTTTCTCATCTATTCGGCTATTAACATATCTGTATGTCTTTACATCTGTCCAGCTATCTAGTCTATCCATTTATCAGCCTATATCTGTGCTTGTCTGTGTCCGGCTATTTATCATTAATGATAAAAAAAAAAAAAAATTGGACAGGAAGTTAATTATCCTGTTATTTAAGAAGCTGGCCGTCTATTGATCTATCATCTGTCCTTAAATATTTGTCTGTCTGACTGTGTGTATGCATTTCTTTATATGAGCTTGCCTGTCACTTTAATCTTTCTATTTGCTATTCATCTACATCTAGGTTTTATCTCTGCTTGTCTATCATTCTACCTGTCTATGTATGTCTATGGCTGTCCATCAATCTCTCTAGCAGCTATTACTGTTTATGTCCATCTATCTATTAATCATGTCTGTCTTTCCAACCTTCCTTTTGTCAGTACATGTCTGTCTGTCTATCTATCTCTCTATTTGTCTCCGTCTGTTTATTTATGTCACCATGTCATAATTACATCAGTACAAACACTTTCTCCATCCTTCTATATTTCAATCAACGTGCTCATGCGTTTACACACGCGCACACACACACACACGTGTCAGAACTCACTCGTCGTGTCGGCGGTGCAGGTAGAAGAAGCTCCTCCATCCCTGCACTGCGCCGTACAGCACCGTGAACACGCCGACGAATGTGGCGAACTGGCACGCGGCCAGAGGACCCCACTGCTGGACCACCAGATGAGTGACCGCCCGAGAATCCCCGCCGGCCAGCGTCAGGTTCTCAGTCCGCCAGAAGCCTCGGGCAAACAGCGCACATCTGCCCTTGAACGCGGATCCGTTCAGCGCGAGCGGGACCACCACCGACAGACCCGCCATCACAGACAGGGCGTGTGCGGCGCAGTGAGCCAGCAAGAGCCGCCGATCCAGCTCCATCAATGCGCTTGCCGAGATCCAGTCGATAACTCGCCGATCCAGTGTTTGTGTTTGTTGGCAGTTGTTTTGTTGATCTCCGGACCGTTAAACTTGTGATAAAACGCGGAATTTCACAACGCGAAGCAACACGAACCCGCTTATCTGCTTTACGACTCGACTCCGCCCCTTCTCATAACGGTTCGCCTACGTGCGTATTTGCTTACGGCAAGCTATTTTATACTTTCTGAATCTTGTTGCTTTAAAATCGCAGAAGAAATGGCAAAGTGCATGGTCCTGTCATTTTAAATGTATGGCACACGTCGTCTAAAAGGTAAGACAAAATAGGGTAGATATAGCGATTAAAGTTAATTCGACTTGTAAGAAAATCAAACGCTTAATGACTAAATGGCTTGCCATATTTGCTCAGCATCTTTTGACTGATGGTGCACACGCTTCGCACGTACGCGATCATTAAACAGCAGTATTGATTGGGATTCGGTCTGTTTTAAAACAAGTTGACGTGTTGTTCCCTTGTTGTTGCATTTCATGCTGTAAAATGTCGCGTATTAACGTTTCTGGGGCTTTTTCCATCAGACCGCGCCACGCCCCCTCTGAAGATCGGTCAGTGGAACAGCGCCGCGTTATGTAAGACCCCAGAAATAAAATCAGGTCATGCGTCTTTCAAAAAAAGCCTATTCCTGCTTTCCGAATGCTCGAAGTAAATCGCTTTAAGGCTTTTCGCACATTAGATTGTGAGCTATTATACTTACAGACTAAACGTTTTTTTATCTCTTATTACGTACACACGAAGAAATGTGCTTGTGAGACACAAACGTAATAATAATAATAATAATAATAATAATAATAATAATTGAACCTTTATTAGTCCATCAGTGGGGACATTTTTTCTCTGCATTTAACCCATCAGACGGTGTACTATTTCTTATTTAAAATACGTTTTAATAAAACGTATAGTTTTAACAACTATTTTAAATAAGACAAAATGTCTAAATTTTACATATTGATGTAATTACCTAATGTGTGCAGTTTGATTCATAAAATTTGAATTATAAAATGCGCTTTATTTAAATCATTTTTAATAGTCAACCGATAGGCGGCGGACTTTCGAGAGCGACACCACAGTCAAAAATCCACGAAGAAGAACCTTATACATCGAATTCTCCGGCGTACAAACATCATTCTGCTTGGAAATTGTGCCTTAAGTGAATTTTAAGCGCATAAAAGCCCACAACCAGAACCATGGACGAGAAGGTAACCTTTTTTATGTGCGATTAAAGTATTATTCTTATTAAAACGTTATTAATTAATGCAAGGTGGGCGCGGTTCAAACTTCAGCGTTCTCCTCAGTACAGCTTCACAGTCGAGGTCCGAGTTCTGGCTCTTTTATCATTTCTTTATTTTTAGTCTAGAAAACCACTGTTTATAGTGATTGATTAAGAAGCATTTTCCTGGTAAAAAGTGTGGTAAAAGCCATTTATTCTTGCGGCAAATTAAATAGGCAGTATAACGCACCTACGTTTTATTAATTTCCTCAAGAATATATTTTACTATTTATAATACTGTATTTACATGTTGTTTTTTTATTATTCACAAGAACACATATTTTTGTATGTGTGTGTATAGGTGTAAAGTACTCGAGTACACTAAGATTTTTTTTACATTTTGTAAAAACTGTTTAAAGCTGAGCCTTACAAATGCTCAGAACTTGAACTTAAATATTTTTTACTTTTTTTTGGATATTATTTTTGGATACTTTGTACATGTACCGAGTATCAAAAATACAAGCAACTTTTAAATTCACGCAGTCCCAATAAGTTAATTCAATCAATAAAGTACAAGTACAAATACTATTCTCAGTGTTTTAATGTATAAAAGATTTTTTTCAGTTTCTTTACGTGTTCGTTGTACTGGTTTTTTGTATTATTACAAATTGTATTACAGCACAATTGTATTATACACATAACAGTTTTGCGTGCTTTGAGACAGTTAAAAGCTGAAAAGAGCCTTACAAATGCTCAGAAGTTGAACATATTGTATAGTTACAAAAATTCCTGAAGTGTACTGAAGTACTTTACACCTCTATACTCTATATGTATACACTGTACACACATATGAATAATCTACTATATTAAATGCATATTGTTTCTATACAGATGTGCATGCACAGATTTTCACATAGGTTTGCTTTGAATGCAGGCAATGGATGAAGAGTCGGCGAGTTCTTCCTCGTGTCTGGGTGCGACAGGAGGACCAGCTGGAACGTCTCTGGACTCAAAGATCCAGGAGGCAATTCGGTTGAAGTCTGAGGGAAACGCTCTGTACCGGGAGAAGAAGCTGCGCACGGCCATCAGCCGGTACCATCACGCTCTGCTGGTTCTGCGTGGCATGGACTCCGAAGTAAACGCCGCCCTGCAAGGGTTTGGAGCTCCGGTGCCCAAGCTGAGCCCACAGCAGGAAGATCTCCTGAGGAGCACGCAGATAGACTGCTATAACAACCTGGCAGGTTCGTAACGAAGCTCCTCATGTTCTGCTGAGGGTTTGGTGGGATGTTCCTGTCGTGTCCTGCAGCCTGTCTGCTCCAGCGAAAGGTGGTGGATTACGAGCGGGTTCTGAAATACAGTCTGAAGGTGCTGCGCTGGAGGACGGGCGACATCAAGGCGCTGTACCGAGCCGGTGTGTCCTCGCTGGAGCTCGGAGACGCTCAAGCAGCTCGGCAGTATCTCACGCAGGCCAGCAGGGGGAAACCTAACGGTACAAACACACTTGTGCTGACACGGACAGAAATCAAGGCTGCGAGAGATAAAGAAACCCTTACTTTCATTTTTTTTTTGGACACTTTATCTTGACGTGATTAGAAACAAAACTTCTCAGCCAAAATGTCACGTTTCTCTTTTTTTTTTTTTTTGCTGAATCGTCATTTTCTTCTGAGCTCCTAAAAGGAACATGGATGAAACAAATGCAACTATTTTGAGATCTTGGTTTTTATGACGTTATCAGACTCTCACGTTGGTCTTCACATTTAGCTGACATCCACTGGTACCCGTGATGTGTCAGGTCCGAGTGTGTTTAACAACTCTCGCTGTGGTTTCCATAGTGCCAATCTTACCCGGAGTAAGATTAACAACCAAAATGAATGAAAATGTATTGTGAAATTTCACAATTTTTTTTTTTGACCGATTAATGGCTCCAAAAATTTCTGATTGTCAGAATTCACAATTAACAGACGTTTCTCCAAAGATGCCCTCATTGAATTGAATGAACTTTATTTTTTACACTGTGGGGAAATTCAGCTGCTGGAACAGCCATGAAATTGTGTAGGATAGTAATGGTAATTTATATATATGTATATATAATTAGAGAAACAAACAGTGAGTAAAGAATAACGAATAACAACATATATACATATTTCCAAACCAAAGTAGTAACTAGGACTTTTATATGCATTATGCATGTACAACACATGTTAATTAACATTAGAAATGTTAAACTTTGTTTACACCACAACTGATTTTGTAGTCAAGTCAACATTATTTATGAAAGTACTTTTTAAAAACAGCAAACTGACCAATGTGCTTAACAATTAAAAAACAGTGCCACATAATAAAAGGTACAATCACAGTTAAATGAACAAATAGAAATGTACATATATATTACTAAAACGCACAAAATATAAAACTAAATTGAAGGACTAGATACAGGAAATAAAGCCACATTTTCACGGTGGGTAATTTGAGAAAGAGATGTTTTTTTAACAGTGATTTAAAAAGTATATTTAAAAAAAATGACTAAAAAAGTTTTGTAGTTTTTGGATCGACCCAGGAATTCCATTTAAAGATCAAGTGTTTTTAATGTAGATCTGTAAGTGCTTGACACAAGTGAATATAAGTTGTTCAGCTTTCCTAAAGTGCTTGATTTTACGACCACATGTAAAGGTCATTCCTCCCAAAGCGCCACAGAAGTGCTTTCCTGAGCATCTGTGTTTTTTCAGACGCTGATGTGAAGAAGCAGCTGCAGCGTGTGGAGGAGAGACTGAGCGAGGACTATCAGCGAGAGAAGGCTCTGTACAGGGGCATGTTCGCTCAGCAGACGCCCTAGACGGACTCACACGGGTCACAGCTCCAGGAGCCGATGCGGTCCTGATGCGGTGCGGAAGCGCTCTGGCGCGGAGCAGCAGCGTGGACATTCTGGAACGCGTTTCAGTGGATCTCGGCGTCTGTAGATTATGTGGATTCTTCAGCTGTATGAAGCTGGAGTGGGTTTTTTTTTTTGCAGGAATTGAGATGTTTTTTCATCATCATAATAGTATGTAATACAATTTTTTTTTAAATGTAATATTTATCGTCGACTATGATATTTTTCATGATCATGATACATTTGATTTGCATTAAAAAAAAACTGCAATTTCTATTTTCAGATATCATGACCACAAATAATGAAATGAATTCATCCAGACAGTAGAATCAGACATTTCATTGCTATAGTTCTACAGTTTTTACAAGATGTGGATCAGACCAGACTGATGCTAGAATCCTCCATCCGGAAAACACCTTAATAGGATTCTCCTTGTTTCAATCAGCGTAGGAAACTCTTTAGATCAAGAAATTACTTTTTTTTTTTTTTTTTTTTTAATAAATGTTTATCTGAGAAGACTTTATTTCTACAAACCTGTATATTTCTACTATATTCATTTATCTTATCTGTAAATATACCTCACATTCCCTTCTGGTTAGACGCTAACTGCATTTAATTGGCTCTGTACATGTACTTTGCACAAAGTTGAGTAATCAAATTTGAACAAAAATCAAAGCAGTTGTTGCAGTACATGGCAAGGTCATGTGATACAGACTCCCACCAACTTCACTATCACGCACCTGTGAGATATAAAATGCAAAAAAACAGCTTTTGTTTTGGTAATTGAAAAAAAAAAAAAAAAAAGTATGACTGATGGAGAAAAGAAAAAAGTGTGTCTATAATTTCACTTGAAACGTTGCGCGAGAGAACTAATGTGAAAGATAAATCCTAAAACAAGAACACAAAAGGTCAAATTCATTGTAAATACTTTTATTGATCTTTATCCATATTTCAGCACTTCAATGACTTCCAACTTTTTTCCCCCCACTCCATTAAAGTCCTGAGTTCAAACGTTTTAGTTTGAGTATTTGGTCGGTAAATAGTTTAGTGCCCTTTTTGCACTTTATTTTTTCCAGAATAAAAATAACACCAGTGTCACCATGACTATCAAAGTGCACAGAGATACAGCACGGGACGGCATGCAGAAGCACCTAAACTAGCAGAGAAACCACAGACGGCTCCAGGCATATTCTCCTAATCTTTCTTTTTTGATTTCTGACTTTTGTTGAAACTAAGAGAGCGCATAGAGCCAAAGACCTTCCTCCCAAGGTCCCGGAAGGATTTGGAACGAGTGAGAGGAGCTGACGGGGGAGGGGAGGGCGAGAGGGAAGACGAGGACATGGGAGACAAGGAACGACTGCTTCCATCCAAGCTTTGGGAGCGAGAAAGATGGAAGAGACTGGCAGTGGAGGAGTGGTGCTTGTCCTCTTTTCTCTTCAAGTTGCGGGTACGTTCGGAGCCCCTTCCCGAGCGACTGATTTCGAAAGAGGAACGCCACTGACTGCTTTCCCGTTTCTGGGAGTGAGGATCGAGGATTCCCTGAGACTCGCTTCGGAATAGTGCTCGTCTGGACAAGCGAAGACTGGAGCTTCGACCATCCCAACTTGTTCCTTTCTTTTTGGAGTTGCCCCCTCTTTGGTCCTTCCTACCTGACGAGACTTCCTTTAAAGAGGTATGCCGCCAACTGAATCCACCAGCCTGGTCTTCTCGCTCAGAGTCATCCTCATCTCTTCCCCAAAGTCGAGCTTCAAAGCCTCTCCAAAACTTCCCACTCTTTTTTGGAGTTCGAGTGCTCGTTTCATCATCCCATCCACTGTAATCCCGGCCCGAATAGCTGCTCACCGTAGAAGCTCGGATAAGCTCTCTGGAGGCATGCTTGCCTTGGTAGAGCCTCTCTCCATCTCCACTTCTCCTCCAGCCTCTGTCTTGAGGCTTCCACCCAGACCCGGGATTCTGTCGGAGAGAGCCACCGCGAGGTCGGACGGGACCCTCCATTGGGGAACTGGAAGGGTGGAATCGTGGAAGGGAGCATTGAGACGGGGAGTCCCTTCGGAATACTGACAGTTGGGCTGGAGTAAATGGGGAGTTGGATAGAAGCCGAGGAGGAGAGTGGACTCGAGTGTGGGAGGAGCCAGGCGAGGAGAAAGAGTCCATCTGGTTTTGAGGGAAGGGCAACACTGGGGAGGAACGAGTTGGTGTGAGCCCAGATTTGTCAGAATGAGGACTGCCCGACTGGGAGGTCAGGGCTGAATGGCACTCAGAGTGGGAAACCTGCAGTCGATGCTGCTGGGATGAGTAGTCTTGGCCTGTCCAAGCTGTTGACGTTGGTGTCAGATTATTCCGATCTAGTCCATAAGGGTACTGTGGAAAGGATGGATAAGACGACAGGCTGCCAGGAGAAGCCGAGACTACCCCTCTTTCTCGTTCACCTCCGAAACAGTCAGCGTCAAGCTCCACACCCTCCTCCATCAAACCGAAAACTACTGATCTCGGCAGCCCGGACACACGAGATATCTCGCACACAACTGCCGAGTCCTCGTGAAGTTTGGGGGGACTGTCTGAACTATGGGATGAAAGACCACCTTCTGCCTCTTCTTTTGGAGCTCCACTCCAGTCCAGTGACTTTGAGAACCCCATCGGACCGAACGTCTTCCCAGGTATCTCGAGAGAACCTCGATGGTTCACTGACGAAGGGCAAGTGGAGATCCTCGGTCTCCTGCTCCAGTTTGGAGTGCTGGTGATTGTAGACGTGGAAGAGGATGGGGAAGCCGTCGGGGTGACCATACTGGCAGAAAGATGCCCGCATGATCCGGACACCTCGTCTTTCACGTTCTTGGCATCAAAACTCAATGTCTTTTTCAGGTTTGGATTGAGGTTCAAATTCAGATTCAGGTGAAAACTGATGTTGAAATCCTCCCCAGTCACCGATGGCAAGTTTCCAAGGTTTATGGAATTTCGACTGGCATGTTTGCCAATGCTGCTGAGGTTGACTCGGGCCGGATTGCCCTGTATGGACTTGCAAGGAGTTACGCTAACGGCGGTCAGGCTGGAGGAGGAAGCACTTCTCGGGTGGACTCCCTCGTAGCCAGCAGCTCCAGTCCTCTTTTGGGGACAATGACTGAAAGTTTCAGCTGCCACCCTACTGTGATACTGGTGGACTAATCTGCTGATGTATTGCTCCAGCTGAGTAAAGGACGGAGATGCTGGGGGATGGCACTTCACAGGAGGCGGCTCAGGCCCTGGCTCCAAAGACTGCTCACTCTCTGGACTCGGAGAAGTACAAGTGGGGGAAGGTTCCTGACAGGTGGTGAACAAGGGGCTCTGAAGGGCCACAGCATGGAGTGGACTAGGGTATGGGTACACCTCTTTTGTCTTTCGAGAAACCAAGTCAGAGCTAAACTTAGGGTCCAGCTGAAGTTGTGGACCAGAGACAGGAGATGGTAAAAGAGATCCAGGGTGTATCCCTCCCAGACTGGAGCAAAGATCCGTCAGCAGAATGAGGCTACTGATCTCCAAATCTCCTGCGAGAGAAAAAAAAAATGCAATTTAGAATTCTTCAATGACTTTTAATTGTTCCTGATGTCCAAACACTCACTTATGATTCAAAAATATTCTACTAGGGATGCCACAACTACATAATTTTGGTTTGAGTATAATATTAAGCCTGATCCAATAGTGGTTCCTAAACTAATATTTTTATATACAAAAATATACAAATCATACCTATATGTGTGGATAGACAGGCAAACACATGGGTACACCGATGGACAAAAAGACGCATGCATTCTTTTATACAAAAGTCACACAGTTACATTAAACTTAGTATTTTGTACTTTTTTTTTTCTTGTCTAATGGCATATTACTATCTTAAATAATTGTTCTTATTGTTTCAATTGTGTCTTAATAAAAAAAATTATATGTCTTATTAAAATATATATTATTAAATATAAATGCACAAGCACCTGGAACAATAGAATACAAATTACATTTTTTGAAACAGAGTAGCTGCAATTGTTATTGGTTCAAACCGGTCCAATTGCAATTCTGAAGTCACACAAAGTCTGTGTCCATAAATCATTTTTGAGTCATGAGTCATTAAAATGAGAAATGTCTTGCATAGTCATTCATACGAGATTTATTTTTCATAATGTGGACTATATTTTATAAACCATTTACTGTATTTTTTGGCCAAATATGTCCGTTTTTTTTTTTTAACTTTTAACTTTAAGGTAATGGCACATCAAGCAGGTCGGATTTGACTTCATCCGTCAGTCTTGCACGTCTCACAACATTGCAGACTATTACACTGCTTTTTTTTAATGAATATTTCATTAAAAATCTTAAAGAATTCTTTTTTCAATTCGACAGCACCAAAAACGCAACAACACAAAGTAAAAGTAACTTATCTCAAGACAAAAGCTCTGGTGCAAATCCCACAGAGGACGAGAAACGTTAGACCAAACAAAAATCCCACGTTCCAGACTTTTGTGACCTTGTGTTGTTTACGTCACGTCTGACAATGTTCAGATTCAGAACAGCCAATCGCAACCAATCCTATTTTCAGGCTTCCTACAGTTTCAGAAAAGTCAAATCCAAGCACTTTCACGGTCCATGTTCAAGCTTTTCCAGCACCACACAGTTTTGGTAAATATATGTTTAAAGGTCTGAATAAGACATTTACAACCTAAATGAAGCCATTTTAATCACATTTACATAGAATTCTGTAGGAATTTTGTTCTTTAATAGGAAGGAACAAACAACAATAATTAATTGATTTTCATTCTTTTACTTTAGTACCACAGTACTCGTTTTTGTTGTGTTTTGTATAACTGTATAACTGTTACAAACAAGTTTGTACTAGTTATTATGATATTTTATCATATTATAAAAAGAAGTGTCTGAGTTTACGGTTTATGAAATTGTTCCCTTGCGAAACGGCAGTCGGCACAAAATAATTTTGCAGTTCGGGCAACCGCTGTATTTGAATGTTGTAAAACAAGTACAACTACATTTTCAAGCATTTTCAGGGACTTCATTTAAAATTCAAGCATTTTAAGGCCTTAAAAACACACAAATGATATTCAAGCACCAAAGTTTAATCGGTACATCCCTAGCATCTGGATTTATATGCTTTGATTTAGATTTTATTTATGTATCTATTTTCAATGTGCAATTAGCACATGATCCACACAGGAAGTGTAGATTAACACTTTTGACAATTAACAATTTAAACACTTCAATGAAAAATCATTCAAAACTCAAAAAAACTAAATCAAACTGGACTTTACACACAAGTCCAGGAGATTAGCAGACAGGACTCAGCGTACCAGTAGAAAAGGGTCTCCGCTCGTGTTTCTCCAGCGTGTCGTGAGGAGGCTCAGAGCTCCGAGTCTCGGCCTCCCTCCACGGAGTCACCGTGTGATCCAGCGAGCGCGGCCTACAGCTCACCTTCACCGGCTCGCTGGACACCGAGTAGCAGGAGTCTGAAAGAGAACTCCCGCTGACCGAGTAGAAGCCTGCGGTCAGGAGAGTGACAGATCAACTTTAGCGTGTGTGTGTGTGTCGCACTTAATGAATGATGGGACGAGGGTAGAGACGGGTTAATGTTTGCCAAATCAACACAAGTGCCAAAACAAAACAACAAGCTTAAAGTGTGGCCACTGAAGCATTCCTTTCAAACAAAGGCCCACGTCTTCCTGCATGAGTCACGGAGCGTGTGAAATGTATTGCGATTTCACAGCGTGTTCCAAGAGAAGACTCCTCCAGGAGATAAAGACAGCTTTCTGAGCATGTGTCGCTGGAGGTTATTATCACTCGGCTTTTTCCTACAGTATCACGTAATTACACCAATAACTATATGCGGAGAAAGAGGAGTTCAGTGGAGCTGTATAATGGGTGTAGATGTTATTTGGCCTTTAATACTTGTACTGTGTCAACTCAACGTGTGGATGCACTGACAAACACGGCTGAAAATAACGACCTGTTATTAAAAAATTACATAATCTCCAAATGGCGAATCTAAAAACAGACAATGCTGAGAAGAAGCGATTAGTCGCTCCATTCCAGAGCTTTGGTGAAGGACCATGACATTTCATGCGTTCTCTGTGGAGCAAAATTACAAGTCTGAAAAACTGCGAATGTCTAAAAACTTAATTAGCAGAATGAAACGAACAACCAAAAAAAAACCCGAAAATCGAAAGAATTGAAAACTTCAATGCAAATTCAGTTCACAAAGACTTTGAGTGATCAACTGAATGTGTCATAGAAACTGTCAATCAGCCGATGTGGGAGGGGCATCTGAGGATGAATGGGCAGTGATGTCACTCAGAGAACAGGTGGAGTGAACAATGTGATGGGTGACATTTCAATTCAATTCAATTTTATTTATAAAGCAGTTCAATTTTCCATTTGAATTTTACAAATGTATTTTATTAAAAAACAATAAAAAAAATGTATGTATATTTATTTTTCATAGACACAGACCATCACAAAGCAGCATGTGATATAAAAAAAAAAAGCACCAATATCGTCTCCATATTCATATACGAATTAAGTAGGAACTTTCAATGGACAACAACTGGATGATCGTTTATTCCCTGTGGAAGTTTTATTAACAAAAATTGATTTAGCAAAAACTTGGAATTTGACAAATCTTGTAATTGTATGCGGAATATGGTTTCACAGTAAAGCCATAAATCTGAATAACACATGTTCTACAGCACCTGAGCTGGGCCTGGAGTCGCAGTCGAGCGGCGAGGTGACGGGGAACTCTGGAGAGGAAGCGCACAGCAAATCAGACGGGACGTCCCAGGACAGGGTGGACCAGCGGGAGCTTAAGCCCTCCACCGCTGGGCCCAGACCGGACAGATCGGGGTTCACCAGGGACAGACTCTGGAACAGATGGAGAGGCCGAGTCAGTACAACACAATGACCTGGATTCCTTTCAGCATTTTTACTACCTGTCGCACACAATAGAACAAACGTCCATTAATCACGCACAAGATTTCTTACATCATTCCTCTGGCGTTCCCCTCTTCACACACTTTTATTTTCTCTCTTCACACAAAACGAGCAAGGGAAGTTTGCAGATGGAGAAAAGAAGTGTTGTTCCTCTCAGTGAGTCACGCAGGAGCAGAATCACAGATCAGTTTCTGGGAATCTGATCACTGGTCACCCGAGCAGAAGGTTTTTACCAGGTGACTAAGCCGTGGTCCACATAAACCCGAGACAGATGTTAAACAACAAGAGAAAGCTCATTAGTCTTTGTCCTAGTCCATGATCTGATCTTTTAAAAACACAGGACTGAAACCCGGAGACGTGGGCAGCTTTAGGCCGTGGTGTGGAGGTCAGTGTCTTGATCACTAGTAGAACCCAGCAGACAGGGATTCGAACCTGCAACGCTTGGGTGGCAAGTCAAATCCAAACTGGTTTATTATTGAAAAAAAAACAAACACTATTTTTAAATCACAGTTTAGTCATTATTCAAATTCCTTTCTAGGGAATGTTTTGCAGACGCGTTTACCATGTGGTGTGTGCGCCAAATGTGGCCAAATCCAAATGCCAACGCGCAGGTTTGCATTTTAGTTCACTTGGACGCACAAACACCAAAAACACTACCGTAAATGCAAATCTAATTTGCAAATTCAATTTCTGAAGTCATTTTGCGACCAGTTGAGAAAAAATAAGTTAAGTAGAAGTTGTGGCCTAGTAGGTGGGAGTTGTACGTGCCATCCAGGTGTTGCAGGTTCGAATCCCCCCACATGACCACCGGACGCCACAACTTATGGCTGCCCACTGCTCCAGGTCTGTGTCACTTCACTGTGTCTGTGTGACTACTGTGTGTTGACAAACTCTCTCACTCATAAAGAAGGTGGTTGATAAAGGAATTAAAATGAGCAAGAAACGTCTAATACTTGCCCAAGGTGTTAATTCATTCTCCATGGATTTTGTGTTATTCAGAAGAACCAATCTAGTAAAACAGGCCAATGTCCACACATCCGTTTTCACACACACTTTTGCATTGCCATCATTGTGGCACATTTAGTGCGCCCACCTCTTCGTGTGATAGCAAACACAATTTGCATACTTTAGAGTTTTGTCAGGAAATATCGTTCCACGCTTTCACTGTCTGGAGTCTGTCAGACCAGAATCAAAATAAAAAAAAATAAGCTCAATAATTAATTTAGTTGTAGATAGTTGTACTAAATTATTACATTAATATTATTAATTAATATTTTCTGCTTGTGTCTTACTTGCGTGTGTTGAATTACAGTTTACACAATTATTCATTTTCACATAATGGAAATTAATTTTCTCACATTTCTCACAACACTTACGATCAATCAGACTTTTTATTTTTACTTTTTTTTTTTATGTATTTCATGTCCTTTTTGTATTTTACCCACATTCCATTTACCCTACGTTGTCTTCTGTAATTTTTTTGGTTTTTCATTTCCACTTTCTCATACGTGGAGTGGCTGTAAAAAGCACTTTACTGCACCTCAAACTATGCAAGCTGTTGTGCTTGACAAATTAAACATTACTTTTAAAACAAACTACATTTGAATCTTAACACTTGGGTGAGTCTTTCAACGACGCATTGAAGACAAACGGCCGATCAAGCTTTAGCAGAAACGCATCAGAACTTGGGAAAAATAATAAAGTTCCCCCCATTATTTATGGCAAACCATCCGGATCTCCTCACGAGGGGTTAAAGTTGAAGGCTTTTGAAGGCTTCATCTGTTGCAAACCTCCCCCGGTCCGGAGGAATCTCCCCTTACGGCTCTTCTGAAACGTCCCATCAACAAGCCACTATTGTGCCCGTCCCGTTAAGTCTGATCCACCTTCTGTCAAACTTTTACTGGGACAAAGCAGGTGGTGCGCTGACGAAATGAAGAAAGGGAGGCTGGGGGTTAATAAGCAGAGTGCTGAAAGACAGATGATGAAACAAAGGAGAGAGGGAGAACCCAAAAGAGGGATAATGGCTATTGAAGAACAGACTTGGACCAGGCTTATCTCTGCTCCGCCGGTTTACCCACAATCCCTCACTTGACAGACGCAGGAGGGAGATGGAGTTCTCCAGCACATACCTGGCGTTTAGAACGTGATGGAGGAAGGTATTTGGAGCGAGGTGGCGGATGGAGAAGTTTGAAAGCAGAGTGAGAACACGGGGGATGGGTTGCCTAGAGAGACCAGGAGCATGTGCAACCCCCCGTCTGAAGCGGACCACCATCACCGGTCCTGCTTACAACTGCCTCCCCCACTTCACTTCACTTCACTTCAGAACCGTCGGCTCCTCTTCCTGTCCTCCACTCGCCCACGCACTCCATTCCTCTCGGATACTAGTTTAACTCTTTCTGTGCGGACAGTGTGAAGCCAAAACAGGACCAGCGTGTACTTCACACAGTCGTCCCGTCACAGGACTCGAGGTTGAAGCCTGGTCAAGCTGATTCCAGATAATAGGTCCAATAACAGTTGTACCCTGACTAACAAAATTAATCTGTGCCGTTTCGTTCGGCAAAATATTTGTTAGATGAGCCGCATTTTACATAATCTGTCATAATTCATCTAATCCGTGCCATGACTTCATAAATTCAGACAACTGTTTTTATAAATGATAAAATATTGGTAATTTATATGAATTATAAAGATACAGTAAATCCCTGAGAGTTTCACAATCTCACAAGAATGGTGACCAAGACATGTTACAGAAAATCACGAAGATATGCACAACTTCATTTCAAGATTTACGGGTGAGCGAAGAAAAAAAACAAAACAAAAAAAAAAAAAACCATCGACAATCTTGTTTTATATTTTGGAAGCAAGATCTCTGAAACTAAACTAGTGTTTTTGTTGTTTTTTTTCTTAATTTGACGTGCTAAGAAGATTAAACATCTATTTTATACATATCTGAACCCTCATCTACCTGCACGCTAGCGGTAAGAAAAAGACACGCTCTTTCGTATAGCAAAAATGTTTCAGCATGTTTCAGACATTTTCGTGTTGACGCATCTCCTTACTCTGAATTTTCATTATCTAGGACATTCGGAAATCGGAATACCACTGTACTTTAATTTAATATATTGATTTACATAAAAAAAATATGAGTGTGTTTCTTAAATGGATTTTTGGGATAATGGATCTTGATAAGTGGATTTGATCATTGTTCCAAAAGCGCACTAGCAAATAATGTAAGGAATTAATTATTCATTTTTATCGCCACATCAGCTGCCATGGCTACATCACCATTGAAATACATTGATGTCTAAACTTTACAACTGTTTAAATAAATAGATCAACACACAAATTAATTTTGTCATCAACAAATCAAAGGCATTCAAATGCAATTTATTAAAACAGGTGAATGTGTATGTACGTTTATTTATTCATATGAGATGTGTGCGTATAAAGGTATGACAAATAAAGGCATTTCAATTTCAACCAGAATGTAATTATGGTAACTCGAAATTATTTCTTTAAGGGATTCTTTACGCTTATTTTTACAATAAAGTTTAAGTTTGGTATAAAAGAAAACGTCACAAAACAAAGTGAATGCTTTACAGACAAAATTACTACTTTTTCTTATACATATTCTTCAAAACCCAGATGGAGATCTATCATTCACAAGTAACTGAATCATTAAATCTCCGACAATCACTGACATGAGAAATGAAATTTACATCCTATAATAATCCTCCATTTCCTTCCACATAAAGCACCTCCCTAATGCACATCCGCCTTCCATCTCACCAGGGTGAGGGATTGTATGAAGCTTCTGCTTAACAGAACGAAACCTGATCCAGGTCACACACAGGCTGAACCGGCCATTTCCCAGACACCAATCAATTCAGGAGCTACTGGAAACGGTCTTACGGAAGGTTGATGGTCCAAACGGACATAAAACAATGGGCAAATGAGCAGATCACAGTCTTCCCATTAGGTCCGCAAAGAGAATTACTCATTCAGTTCTCTCATCGGCACAGGAAGTCGCTCCGCCGAGCATCAGAGGTGAGTCTCGTGGGAGGATGCCTTTCAGCAATTGACCAATCGGACCTTTGGTCATAATAAGCATCATGGTAAAAGTATCGCAAATCAATGAGGATTTAATGAAATACTATACGCACATTAGATAGAGACCAACCAGTGCATCGCGGAGTTAAAATCTGCTCTCCATACACGCCCCCGTCCTCCATCACTCGGTCCATCTCTGCCTCAGCAGGAAGCAGGAGAGGTGATATCTGTGACGCTCCACACAGAGATTTCTACATGTGGAGTTTATGCAAATGGAAGGTGCGGAGGTGGATCGACAGAAACACTGGTCTGATGATGACTAATGCTTCTCTCTCATGATACAGATTACCGATGTGCCAATCTGCCGGACTAAATGGCTGGCTGGGTTGATTTAAACGGCTTTCCGAATCGGGAGACTGAAGACGAATTAATAACCCATTTGACCTTGGAGATCGTGGATAATTGTTTTATAATAAATGAGGCTGGCTGGAAATTATTTATGAACCATCTGACACTGTAAAACACGTGGCGTACATTTCACATTGGCGGTTTCACTCGACTTCATTCGCACACTGTCCCACTGTCCGACTTACGGGGACACACAATGGTGCTTCTATTGTCCACTCACACATACACTTCTCAACTTCTCTCGTTACACAGTCGGACCGGAACCGCTCTGGTCACCTGCTTCACGTCTAAATGTTCAGAAATGGATGGAGTATATTTTGTATTTTACACAGTTTCATTGATCTGTGGGATACACAGGTTTTTTTACATCCTTGTGGGGACTTGAGCAAAAAGTCTAACTAAAATGTCCTCAGATGGTGCTGGAAGTGTAATCTCACCAGTGGCAATGACTGGATTTAATGACTCCAGATCACATGTCTCCTACACACCACAACACTACATTACCCACAATTCTTTGCTCAGTCAAGAAGGTGAAACACAGCAGCAGATTGGGAAGACTTGAAGAAAAACAAGTTGAAAACACACACACACACACACACACACACAGTGAACTTGTTTCGCTCCATGTGTGTTTATGAACTAGTGTGCTCTGTTTTTATGTCAACCGTCTCTGTGAGTGCGTGATAACTTTTACCTTGAATTACAGTGCTTAAGCTATAAATACGCCTTCTTTTTTGTTCTCAGTGACTCTCTAAACATTTGCGATTCCTTGTGGTCTGTGACGTTGTCCAGGATCCGTAATCAAATATACACGCATTGTCTCCCTAGCCAGAATGGATCAAATAAAGCTTTACAATTATACAACATGCAATAAATCACAGGTTAATAAACATAAACCTGGAGATGGTTCGCCTAAGATATGACAACTTTAAAAGTGCATTTCTAACTTTCGAGAATTACTCCTAATCTATTGCATACTATATTAAGACACAACACTACTTGCATTTTGTTGTCTCATAAAGATGACACATTAATTGATAGTTGAAATGTGGAAATAACAAACTATGTGTGTGTGCGCGTGTCTGTATGCATACTTGTATATGTGATTGATAGATTGTGTGTACATGTGTATGTTCTTTTTGTTTGCATATATGCAATTTGTATCTGTACTTGTATGTGATTGATTGGTTGACAGATTGTGTGTGCATGTGTGTGTGCGTTTTCATTGGTATACAAGCATTTGTATGTGTATATCTATATCTTACATGCTACAGTATATGTGTGTCTGTTTGAGTGTGTTTCCGTGTGAGTATGTTTACGCTCAATTTACATATAAATGTGTGTGTGCATGATCCTGTGTGTGTGTGTGAGTACAAATGCAATTTTTTTTAATGGTTTGTATATACATACACACTAAGGTTATTAGTGACATGGCAATATTTCGAACTTGTCATGAGGACATTTGCCGAAGCTTTAATGTTAATATAGCAGCCATTTCTCTCGTCTTCAGACACGGCTTATGCGAGCAGGAAGGTATGGCATTTACAATGGCGCCATAAAAATGCATTGTGTGCCGTGGCCTAAAATAGCACAATAATTCAACCTTGACTGTGTAAAAAGGTGTGTGCGGCTCTGAGTGTAAACACAGCGGCGTCCGGCTCGGCTGAGGGAGGGTGAGCGCCACTGGACCGGACCGTTTAGCAGGTGTCACCGGCCCGTTCCACCAATTCTCCCCCGTCCCCACTGACCTGTTGCCCGCGGGAGGTTGCGACACCGTCCCCGGCGCCGTTTTGCGGACCGGTCCCCCGGTGCGAAGAGCGTCCGTCCGCGGCCAGAACGGCGTCCACCATCTCCAGCTGACGTCCTCGGAGAAGATCCAGCTCCATGATGCCGGCCAGGGTCGCTTTCAGCCGCTCTCCAATGCGAACGCGCTCGCTCCCGGACCACAGCGAATTCACACAAGCACGGCGGCCGGCCATTGTGCGCGTCGAGTCGGTTTGGCGAGCGGGGGGACTCGCTGTTCGCCTCTAGAGCCACATGAGCAGCACCGGAGAACCGACCGGAGACGCTTAAAATTCACAGTCCGTAAGCACGAATCGCTCCCGCCGCCGCCGCCGCGGAGACGCGTCAACTTCCACACGAGGGGCGCGTGTGAGGAAGACACGCGTTAGATGGGCTCATCTTCCATCACCGCGGGGATCACGCGTCGCCTGACCGAACGGAGAACCGTGCGCGCCTCATTTTGATGAAGGTGATGGTTGTGTGTGAATTGAATAATGCGACACTGCCGTGAAGAAAAGAGTGTGGGTGGGCGGGGCTAGAGGGGAAAGCGGAGTCCTGATTGGTCCCTGAAGTTTTCGAACGGAATGAACTATTTTTTTAAAGGACGAACATTTTTAACTATAGTTATAGTTGTTGATTATGTTTTTAATGGAAAAACAAATGCGCGTATGTCACAACTGAGTGGAGTGAAAATATGTGGTGATCGAAGACGTTTCATCAGACCCACTCAATATCGTCCATTTAAAAATTATTCGTTTAAAATCAACGCGTCCTTGTGAAAAAAAAATAAAATAAAATAAATAAATACTAAATAAATAAATCTTCCAAAGTGGAAAAACCTCACGATTATTGGAAAAAACAAAGGCGATAAAAAAATGGCTGATGAAGTGGGGTGAAAAAACAAAGATGTTTTAAGCTCTACTTCGACACTTCACTGTATAGGCGATTGTAAAAAATCGATTTCTTCGATTTTCGCAATTTTACAAAAGTATTTTTTTGGCTACTTTGTACTTTTAATGAGTATCAAAAATATAATTTGGTAACTTGTAATGGAGTAATTTTAACAATAAGCTATCTGTTCTACTGAAGTATGATTTTCAAGGAACCTCTTATTAAATGACATGCTTTTTAAATTAGTACTGTACTAGTATTAGTATTAGTACTTAAGAAGTACCGTACAGTACGTTGATCAACAAACAAGCAAGTTCTGTTCTTTCTCTAACCACCAGGTGACAGTCTCTTCTTGAGGGCCACACAAACTCGTGTCAAGTCTTTGATTTGCTTGCAGAAAGAGAATTTCTTCTCATTCTTAAAATACAAATTGTGATTTTATTGAACCCCATATATGATGATCCTCTTGTTAAAATAAATGTCTTATTTATGTTGACTTTATATGTTCGTTGGCATTGGTGAGTGGTGACATTAATTGGAATGAGAGCATGCTGAAGAGCCTCAGGCCTTGAAGGAAAACTTTTTGATCCAAACCCTGAGGCTGATCCAGCATGTTTATGCCTTTTGCGCTGTTCTCATTTCAGAGAAGATATACAGCTACATCACCAGTAACCACTGTTTCTTGTGCAACAAACCTGTGGGAAATATAGAAAACAATCATTTATATTTCAGCCGTTAGCAAGTTCTCATGAACGTTATGAGATGAAATAAAAGATAAAGCTATTTTTAAACTGGGAATAAAGCCTCAAGGTTTCTGGACTAATATTGTTTGTTTTGGGAAAAATATTTTCTGAAAGTGAAAATGCACACATTTATTGGTCAAGATGCTATTGACTGTCCATGTTTTTGGACATTTACCTTTTTGTAGACGACAACATGTTTATAATCCAAATTTGATACCATTCTGTAATTACAGTACATCCTCACGTATAATATTTTCCCTGACACTCTTCTTTTCTTCATCTTCCTCTGCAGTGATGCTCAACCTGCTCAGGCTGCAATTTTATTTATATTCACATACGTATTTGGAAATTCTAGTTATGAGTTACGACTGTACGCTTATAAAAGAACAGTTACCTTTCGGAGATGACCTTCAGACAATTCTGAAGGTAAAATTGAGAGACAAATCTATTTTATGTATGCTGAACTGAATTTGTGAAAGGAAGAACTGAAAATGGCAAAATGACCATGGCAAAGTCGAGCTTGGCTCCAGTAGAATGATGGTTGACCACCGCTGGTCTAACAGGTTTGGCTCTGCAGGACGTTAGGACTGGTGTGAAAGCGCTGACCTTGAGCCCAACATTAGCAAAGGAGAAGATGGTTTCACTAAATAATACTGTCCACCATCAAAGCACAGTCAGTGGAGACAAATCTATTCATACATCCATCCACTGATTATAGATGTTATGACGGGATGCTCGGTGTGTCCTGTAAATGTTGGTTTGATGTGTTAGTGCTGTTGTTTTTGTTTGATCAAAGTGGAATTTATTTCTGTTTCTGTTATAACTATATGCACGTTACAGTAGAATTGAACTGATTTGAAATCTGTAGCTTTGAATATGGCTATACGTTTCAACCTATAGCTGCTTTAAATGTTTGGTTGCATCATAGCGAAAAAGCAAAAAATAACTGAAAGTGTTGTGAGTCAACCCAGGCTTGATCTGAGTGGGATGCTTCATTTTCACAGAGTGATGGATGAAAGTCTATTCATAACGTCACTGAAGATGCACTCGGATTTGACACTGTGAGCTGCTGCACAATAATGGATAAAGTTCATCCCAATGTCGAGATATAATGATTAGAAAACAGTTATGTATTTTTTAGTTTTGGGGTTTAGAGGAGACGACAGACCATTGAAAAAACCATGGCTTTAATATATAAAAAAAACATCAACGAGAACTAAAAAATTCAGATAAACTATCCATCCATCCGTCTGTCTCTATCCGTCCGTCAATTAATCCACCCCCCCCTCTCTATCTATCTATCTATCTATCTATCTATCTATCTATCTATCTATCTATCTATCTATCTAAAGACCCACCCATCCATCCGTCCATCCAATCTCTCTCTCTCAAAACTTTAATGTGGCTGTATTGATCGATTTAGTGGTGCTATTTGTTGTCATTAATGATCGTTTGTTCTGTAAACCGAGGGAGGCATGTCGCATGGGTCGGCGAAAGACTCGTCCCGCTACTCAACTCGCCAGTTACTTACCAGTTTTGTTGTGATGTTATCTGTTACACAATCTTTAGTCGTGGTTTGTTTGTGTAATCAGTTGCGCTATGATGACACCCAGGCCATAAAAATACCGTAGGTGAAGCTAAAAAGAGCGCGTGCGTCATTATTGATTCCCGCGTAAAGGCGCGAGGGGCTTGAGGGGCTTATATAACTCTCCATATCCCAAAATCCGAATAGTTTGAATACGTGCAGGCACTTCTGGTGTGTTCACACCGTCCCCCTCCTCACAAACACACCCTCCGCCCGCCCGTATAAAGACCAAGCCCCGTGAACAGCAGCGCGGCGCCTGAGGAGACTTCCACCCGCGAGACTTCAGACTTCAGCCCGTCCATCACAGCAACAAACTCGGCCAACACAAGTCAGAATGCCTCCCTTCGAGAAATCCATCGAGCTCATGCCGTTCAAACAAAGAAAATGCTTGGGTAAGTCACTTCAACACTCACAATTTATTAACTCTGCTCTTTAATGATGATAATAATAATTAATACTAATAATAATTATCATACATATTCTAACCCGTGTATATACTGTATTTATAGTTTTCCATATTGTATATTCCGATTGAGGTAAAATACTGTTTTTGCATATACTGTATACGTACAGTATATACATGCATATGTTGTGTGTGTGTGTGTGTGTGTGTGTGTGTGTGTGTGTGTGTGTGCGTGTGTGTGTGTGTGTTTATACACACACACAAACACAAAATGCAATTATTTTAGCTAAAAATGAACTCATATTTGATGGAAGATTGAAAAACATTGGTTTTCAAATTCCGTTGCTTTTTATTACAATCGTAAGGCCTGATCATTTGGTTTGTTTCGGTTGCAGCAACAAGACAAGACGAAGTCTGCACTATTCGCTCAAAGTTTCCCAACAAGCTGCCGGTAGGATACACATCGTATTCCGGTCTTTATAGAGTGGATCATACGTGAGATATTGCGCTTTAACATGTATTGTTGAATTGTAGGTGATTGTGGAAAGATACCTCCAGGAGAAAAAGCTTCCTCTACTGGACAAAAGCAAGTTTCTGGTTCCACACGAGCTGACTTTGGGCCAGTTCCTCAGCCTGCTTCGGTGAGGGCACACTTCCTTAAACAAGGGTTCATTTTTTCATAAACTAAATCCTGTTTGTGTTGTTTTGAAAGACAACTGTAGGTTAAGCAACAAGCAAAGCGTTAGAATTCACCCCGGAGATGTATTGAATAATTACTGTAGTTTGTTTCAGAAATGTCAGTTGAGAGAGCAGAATTCAGCCATAGAGTTACAACTATTATAACTTGTTATGACTAAATATCAATAACTAACAAGTAGCGACACTTCTACTCAACCAGTGAACTCACAAACATGAGTTTTACCTCACGTTTTCGGTCTTGTGTTCCAGAAGTAAGATCGTGCTGGAGTCATCTCAAGCTCTCTACCTTCTGATCTCCGGGAAGAACATGTCGTGTCTCTCAGCCAGCATGGGAGAGGTTTACTCACAGCACAGAGACCCCGATGGCTTCCTCTACATCACCTACGCGTCCCAGGACATGTTTGGGTGAAAGCAGAATGAAAAGCTCCAGACAGGCGTAACTCACTGATTTGACTTCACACACTGCGAGACGGTTGAGATCTTCCATCTGAAAGACGAGTCTCACAGTACGTTCGCAGACCCAATCACTGAGAAGATTCTTCTTCTGGCCTCTGATCACAGTCGCCCAGATGTATTAGATGATAAAGTAAAACCCAGTAAAACGAGGAAGCGACCCCTCCGGAGACTCGTATGAGACTCTTGCAGGACGGGAAAGAGACGTCCTTTCCCGTGAGAACCAGAGATGTTCCGACTGAAAGACAGCGAGCAGGCGAACAGTTTTCTCGCCTTCTTTTTCCTGTACGACTGCTCATCCGGGTCCTGAAAGCGAATAAGGAGACTGACGAAGGAATGAAAATGAGCAAACACAAGATCTGCTCGGCGTTATACTCAATAAACCACTTGATTTAACAGAGTATGTTTCTGTTTTCTTTTGTGCATTTTGATGAATTCAGTAGAAATTCACATACGTTCATGTTTATTTATATAACGCTTTTCTTAGTTCAGGACCAATGCAAAGTCGCTATCCAAATTAGGGAAAAATAGTCTTTAAAAAGAAAAATGTCTATTATTTATCTGTGTTCAGAAATTAGGGTTAAAAAAAATTTTTTTTCATTTTAAAAAGAGAAAAAAAATGTCCAATGTCCATTGTTGTTCAGACTAGGGACCAGAAGAGCAAGCTACTGTAGATGGCGAACATGACATTTATCCTTAAAAAAGTGAGAATCTATAATTCTCTTGCACACAAGAAGAAAATGATCATTTGTGGAGTCACAACTGACTGAAGAATCTAGTATCTTGAGTCGATAAAGCATCAATAAGAATGAAGCTGACCTCCATCAGTCCGTACGGCTGTTAATCCGCCTTTCACACGTGGCCGTTATCAGCCAACACCTCCACTGGAGGTCACGGGGTCACTGTGTCAGCCAGTATCACATGGTTTGGGCCAGATGAATCCGGTTTTACCGAGCTGAACTGGGTTTCTAGATCTCACATGGCGCAGTCGGGTTTGAGCCGGTTCTCGGCGTCTGCATTCTGACTGGGACTTCAGATGTTACTGGGAACTTTAGCACCACAACGCAAAGTGTGTTCTGAAAGCAAAGCGCATCGGCTGGGATTCGGAACGCCACTGCAGCATTAGGTGATAATTAATACACAATGCTGCTAAAACGAATCAGTAGATATAAGAACAGAGACACTATTGGCTGCCTTTAACGCTGCGTCAGACTATTACATGTACAGATTTACTGAAGTGTCATGAAGACACATGCAAGAATTTGTGACTAGTTTCTTATTACTTGTACTGTAATAATTTATAAAAATGAAGGGGGAGGTGTCGGTTGGAAGAAAACAATTTAGTTTAGATGCTTCTAGCCTTTTACATTTCAGGCAATGTATATAGTGCTATATCAACACTTTATAAATAATTGTGCTTATTTTAAAAAATTAACAATTCTGTGAACATTTATATAGATTTGTTTTTTTTTTTACAGATTATAGATGTTGGGTATAGAAGTCTTCTAAATACATATCAATCGTTAGCTAAAGTAAAAAAACAAATGCAAAATATGTAAAAATAAAAAATTTTACATATGTAAAAAGAATGTAACATCAGAATATAATGTTTATAATGTATATATAATTTTTAAGATCATTATAAGGAATGTAGGTGTTGTTATGTGACAAAAAACATTGCGTTTCGACAATTCTTTCTCTGCATTTTATACAGTACGCATATATTTCATAAATAAATAACATTGTTGAATTTAACAATGAAATAATACAATCCAAATTTTAAAGATATTTTTTTTATAGATTTTAAGTAATAAAGTGTCATGCACAGAGATAAACGGTACTAAAGTAATAAAAAAAAAAACATATTTAAGAGGAAGGAATCAGAATAAAAATCCTGGTTTTCCCATTCCAAGTAACGTCTGAACAATAGAACAAACCTTCACAACGCTTGTGGAACGGCGGCTGAAAAATAATCTCTTTTATTGGTAAATGCAAACGTTTCATTCAGACGAGGCTTCCTGATCCAAACACCCCAGAGAAATCGCACCCTCCATATACAAGCGTACATAATCCATATGTAGATTTAAATCACAGAGTTTCAAAGCTAGAAATAAAAAAGAAGAATAACTTATACAACAGCAATCATTTTTCAGGCTACTTGATTACAATAAGCATATTTCACATTTTTGGTTAAGAGGAACGTCATCGTTTTGCTCCTCGCTGTTAACCAATGCCCGTCCAGAAGTACCGTCAAAGTTTGTGATTAATATAAACGTGTTTTGTTCTCACAGTGGTTCCTCCAACGTCTAATAAAAAACGAGCAAAAGAGTCAGACGGCACGTGTCGGACCCGTTAGCTTGATGTGGTTCCTCTTATAACAGATGGAAACCAGCAGGCGACTCAAGCGGAGCTGTGGTGTTACGGCTTGGGAACTTTGGAATTTAGCTGAGGATCGCTGACGGAACCGGATTTCAGTTGGGCTCTTGTCGCTTGGATGGCGGCACCAGGTGAGCGGGCAGTTTGGCAGGAAGCTCGTGGCCTTCCAGCTTCACCTTGATCAGGTGGTTCGCCAGGGCAAACTCTTCGTCGTCCAGGTAGCCGTCTTTGTCGTAATCAGCCAGGGTCCAGATCTTTCCGAGCACGGTGTTCGGAAGCTTGGACTTCACCATCTCCTTCTTGGCCGTGGCTCCAGAAACCTTTCCGTTAATGGGTGAGAGGGTGTAGAAGATCTCATCATAGGAGGGTTTGTCACGACCCACGATCCATTCCAGCTCATCGATGCCTTCACCCGCGCCTTCGCCGTAGCCGTGGCCGAACGGGCCGTTCATGGCGCCGTCGAAAGCCCCGCCCTTCACCGACTGCCTGGACAAGACCGCTTCTTCTTTCCTGACTAGAGTCATTAGCTTAGCGATGTCGTTGCCCAGCATGTCCTCCACAGAATCCAGGAGCTTCGGTCTTAAGGCGGAAAATCTGGTGAAGTCTTGAATGGCGAGCAAATCCTGGGAAGCAAGACGACATCGTGATTGGAATGACCACTCCATGCCATGAGATACCTCGCTCAGGTCACAATTCCGCTTTCCTGTGGAGCTCGAGACCTAAAAATGTACCCTGAATCGATCGCAAAATCAAGCTAGTATTGCTAAATGTCATGGCTCTTGATTATTTTTCAGAAATGTTTAATGCGTATGATGTCACGTTGATGAAGAGTCTCTAATGACGTCACTTCGTTTCGCTTTTAACGAAAGCAAAGTCAATGTAAAGGCATGTTGCATTTCTACAATGTAAAAATACATTGATACGCTTATTGACAAACTCTGTACTCAAGATCAAATCAATATCTTTATGTAAAATTGGAAAATGCATTACATATAAATATCAATAGTTTTAACAGTTGTAAATTATTTATCTTTTTTAATTTCAACTAATTTTTCGTCAGTAGTGTGGAGAAGCTGCACAAATATATATATATATTTTTTTAAATATATTCAATATTATATATATTTTTGCACAGATAAATTATATATTCTTTACTTTATTTTACAGTAATTTATCAGACACCTTTATCCAACGCGACTTACAAGTCAGTACAATTTTTTTACTAAAAAAAACTTTTTTTTTGGATCGAATCAAACCCATGTTCTGGTGTTTCAAACAAAGCACACACAAAAGCTGAAATTCGAATTATTTGAACGTATAGTGCAAAACAATAACATTTTAATTATTTTTAATTATTATTTAATAGACTATGCATATGAGTAGTGAAAAAATTGTGGCGTACGTGTGGAAACAACAAGAAAATATGTCTAATAATGGTGCGCCTTGAAATACAGTGCTCCTTATAGTCTGAAAACTACGGTTATAGCGATTCTCACAGTATCGATTAAAAAGAAGTTGTTGACAGTGACATCTTTGGCTTGTGAGTCACAGAGTTTCATACCTGCATCTTCTTCAGGTTAGGAAAGTCTCCGGGTGAGATGTTGTGTTCTTTCTGAATCTTCTCATAAATCGCCCCGAGGTTGTTAATAAGCTCCTTCTTCTTGGAGTCTTTCCCAAACACGCTCGGCATCTCTTTCTTCAGAGCACTGATGATGTAAGCTTGGACCTGAACAAAACAAAGCAGCACTCAATCAGAAGTCAAACTCCTCAGAACATCGGAAACTTTACCTGAGCGTTTAAACGGCGGTAAACACTCTGGGATTAACGCTCATGAGGTGATCAAGTTTCAAGCATCGGTGAGACACACTGACCTTTCTCCCCAATACTTAATACACTCAGATGCTTGCATTTTTTTTATAAACATTCTTTGAATTTCAAAGATGCTGGGACTATCCCCAATTTATTTTACTGTCAGTCTAATTTGAATGAGATTATAGAGATTATGGATTAATGCCACTACTAATATAATCAAAATGAGGGAGCGTTTAAAAAGAACATTATTACTATTTAATCCAATTCTCTCATTCCAAAATTTCAATTATGAACAGAATTATTATACTGTAAGTGAAAAACAAAAGATAAAGATGTTGTGCATGTGACGTGATGTCTGAGCATCTGTCCGGGAGCAAACTCGTCTCATCCGCAATTGAACAAAACCATAATTTGAAAAAGAAATTTCTCAAAATTATGGATCACAATGAAACGTTTACGACGAACTGAAAAAGTAAAAAAAAAAAAAAAAAAAAACGCATAAGTATTTTTACTGTTAATAGTAAAGTGATATTTTGGCTTGTGAAATGTTTGAGTATAACAGTGTGAAGGCACACGTGTGTTCTTGTTTACGAGGGTAAATAATTTGAATGTTTTATGACATTAGTCTGTAAAACACCGTATTGTCTTTTTTTTACTATTTTTAACCAGTATGCACATGGTGAACTCGACATTGTGGTGAATTTAAGTCAACCACAAATGAAATTGATAATATAAGTAAAAAATAAAAAAAAGTTCAAAATGTTAATGTTAAAACTTTATTTCAATTGTTCGATAAATAATTATTCGCCAAGTTTACCTGTTAAACAATTGATGCAGTTTAAATCTCCATGGTTTCAAGTTTCGGGACTTTTGGTGCTTTTGGTTTTGCTTTTACTATTGTGACGTAGCCAGTTAGTACCAGCAAGTTCCACGAAAGAAAAGTATTGGTTGTGTGTGCGTCTCATGAAATGGTATCGGTGGAAGTGTTTGAGACGAAGGTGGCTGGAGGCTAGAAGGCGTAGGCCGAGCGTCTGCGAGCTGCCCCGTTCCCGTCTCCACAAAAGTGTCATTGTGACGAAAAGCCTCTTTTGTCAGCAACGATAAAAAGCTCCACGCTCGAGTTACCTTGGCGAGCCGCGCTCTTTTGATCAGATCGTTGAGTTTGCGCAGGGCGGCGTTCCGTGGAAGACTCTGGATGTCCCGGAACAGATCCTGCTCCTCGGCCTCGAACAGCTTGCGGTTTTCAGCGATGAGCAGCGGCTGAGCCCAGAAGGAGCCGATGTAGACGCGCACCACCTCCGGCGTGTTGATGATCTTCCCCAAGGACCACATGAGGGCGCCGTACACCCGCATCAGCTGCTGGGTGCTGATCTGGTCGGCCTTGTTCAGCACCACGCGCATCTTGTCCTCGTGGTTCTTCAGGGCCTTGATCACCTCCGAAAACTCGTCGGAAATGTCCAGCTTGTGGGCATCGAAGAGCAGGATGATCCGGTCCACTCGCTCGGCGAACCACTCCAGAACGGCGGCAAAGTCGTAGCCTGAGATTCAGAGAAAAAAAAAACAAAAAAAACAGCACTTTAATCACAGGACTGTGGGAAAAGGAAGAAGACAGAGATGATGGACCGATTAACAGTCATCTGATCTCAAAGCACTCGCTTGTTCTTCGGCTCAGAGAGAAAATCTACTGTCTCAAATAAGACTGGTGAAAAGGCCAAGATGATTCATCTCTGACTAATAATGGCCAACCATTATATAAGTAATATTGGAGCTGTTAGATGGACAATGAACATTATTCAAACATGGAAACCGGTCGCCTAGAGCAAGAAAGTACTGTGCACCAAATTTTAATGAATGCTGCTTAAATTACCAATTTTAGCCTGTGCAGGTTATCTCATGCTCATGTATAAGCTCAGTGTGAAAATATAATGATTACGGACAACTTATGAGACAAAATTATAAAAAGGTAATGTTGGATGATGTTTACTGTTGGAATTATGGTGTAGAAATCAAAAGCAGCTGTCTAAAAGTGTTTAAAATGTGTGTTTAACAAAAGAGTTGGCCTATGTTTAGTGAATCCTGATTGGCCAAATTCAGGCTTAATGCTGCCCACTGCTCCTGGTTTGTGTGTCTCACTTCACTTTGTGTGTCTTGGTTAAATGCAGAACAAAATTTCAATGCAAATTTGCTTCCTCAAATTTTCAAATGCAAATTTCGATACTGTGCCTGGTGGCCATACCTCACTGTTTTTTCATCTTTTGTTGACAATTTTTCTTCTTTTTTTGTTATTGGACAAAATCAGCTGGGATTCAATTCATCCAGTCCACTTTTCCTTGATTGTAAATTCGTAATTATATTGATCATATTTCCCATGAGAAAATTCCTCAAAGCTCAACGTTCCCTTTGCATTATTAAATCACGCTGGAATTTCACTTAATCTCCTGGGTTGAAGCTTGAACTCAATGGGAAAGTGAAACTGCGTTTGAGGCGTGTCAGTACATGGTTGTGCTTCAAAAAACGTTTTACTTCCACTTTATATGAACGCTTTGGCATTTTTGTGAAAGCTCTGTCATTTGGCATTAACAGAACTTCCCGTACTTCGAAAAAAAAAAAAAAAACGGAATCCAGACAATATCAAAACGGATGTCAAAAGCCTTTAAGACTCGAGCGGTAGAGTCCCAGCAAATTTCGGCTTCTGTTGAGTACGAACACTGAAAAACGCCTAATTAAATCTAATTACAACACTCATTAATTGGGATTTGATTACTGAGTAAAGCTCCCATTGTAGCATAAAATTCACATAGACAACTCATGAAATTCACTTAATAAAATACTTGCACCAATTTCCACAAACCTTTTTTAAGTAATGCACAACTATGATTTAATAAAACAATTATATTAGTACTAGGGGATGTATTAGGACTTAAAAATAGACTTGTGCAATAGATATTACATACATTTTATGATTGTTTTTTTTCAGTCTATTATGGGGAACTGTTTTCATTATTTTGTAAATGTTTAGGATGTATTTTTTGGTAATATAACATGATAAGAATGATAATATTTAATTAACATTTCAATTACGTAATTTCTGGACCAAATACAGAGAGAACGACTTTACGCAAGTGTTCTTGTGAATTTAGGTGTTCTACTTTATCGGTACAAAATGTTTGGATTTGGCCTAAAGTGTAGTTAATTTTACGGTTTCGACTTTCGGTATCGGCCATAAATAGACTTCCGGTTGAACTCAGGTGTGTGTGTGTGTGTGTGTGTGTGTGTGTGTGTGTGTGTGTGTGTGAAACTCCACGGTTCGAGTCTCTGATCACATGACTGTCACTCATGTTTCTCTTTGTTGGCTTATCTGTGCGCACAGTCTTCCTCGCCGGTGAGTCGACACATGAGTCAGCTCAACATTTCCTGATGAAAAAGTTTCAGCATTGGGGAAAATACCACACAGGGCAACTGAAACATCAGCAGCTGATATCGAAACACTAAAAGCATTTGCCGAAGTTGCTAAACACGTGACAATACATTTGTTCAAAAAAAAGAAGTGGTAATGTAGTCAAAACAGGCAATTTGGTTAATGTGGTCAATTTTGCTACGGCAATAACGGCAACGCAATTAGAGCTGCACAATTCTGGATAAAATGATAATCACGTTTTTTTTTTAATGATTCTGGACAGTTTTTTTTATTTTTACTATTTAACCCTGAAAAACTGGTTTTCAAACAGCAATATAACAACACATGTTACTCTTAATATGTACACATAATTTAATTAAATGGAGTGAAAAATAATCATCAATTAACCATTAAATGCAATAAAAAGAAACATTCCAAAGTACAGTATTACGTACAGTTGTGGACAAAATTATTGGGGGGGGGGGGTAGAGTCAAGATAGATGTTTTTTTTTTCAATAAAGCTACAAACAGGAAACATATCTTACATATTTACAAAAACCAAATGTTAGGAATGCTGTATCTCGGTAACATGATTGGAATTTAGCTTAGAATAAACAATAAGAACATTTTTTTATGGCGGAGAAACATGATAAATGTGTGTCAAAAGTGTGAAAAGAAAAGGCCTGAGGCTGCTGACCTCTGCTGATCCGCTGCTTCTCCCCTGACAGGATGCCTGGAGTGTCAATGATACTGATGCTCTCCAACACAGGGTTGTTCAACTGAGCACACATAAACCTGCAGACAGAGAGAGAGAGAGCAGTGAGTGAGTG
>MU204250.1:9688839-9703341 GCA_017309775.1 Paedocypris sp. Pulau Singkep | reverse complement strand
GTGTGTGTGTGTGTGTGTGTGTGTGTGTGTGTGTGTGTGTGTGTGTGTGTGTGTGTGTGTGTGTGTGTGTGTGTGTGTGTGTGTGTGTGTGTGTGTGTGTGTGTGTGTGTGTGTGTGTGTGTGTGTGTGTGTGTGTGTGTGTGTGTGTGTGTGTGTGTGTGTGTGTGTGTGTGTGTGTGTGTGTGTGTGTGTGTGTGATTTGCTGCTGTACTCACACACTGTCTGTGTCATAGGGAGAAGGCCGTGGCACACACAGGAAACCAGGGCATAGAGAGAGCAATGGACTGGTGAGTTACACACTGCGCACATAGTTGGTTGAGAAAGTGAAAGTGTGTGAGTGATTTTTGTGAGTGAGCTGAAGGCTGCAGATCTGTAACCAATCACCAGCCATTGCACACATACACGCCATGTTGCTATGGTTACAGATTCTTTTTTACACACATGTCCACCTGAGTCATTCAAAAAGGAAAAGATGATTAAAAGAGTGATGAATAAGAAAAGTCAGAGGAGGAAGATGTCAACCGGAAGAATAGACAGCATTGTGTAGCATCGTTTTGTCTCTGAAGTGTTGCAAGAGAGTCGAATGCATGACAAGGAGAATGAAAATGTATTCAGGATTTATGTACGATTGCAGTAGGTGGCGCTATAGCACTACAGTCAGAGCTAATAACTCTCCCACAGTAAAGCATACACACACTTTCACACATTCTGCACAAATGATTGAGTACAAATGCTAAATCAAGAATATATAATAACCAATATACAACATGTAATACAATATTTATTTTTACATTTTTTTTTATTGAAAATTTTAGATCTTCTATTCTAGAATTTTAGATCTTCTACATATTAAAAGGTTGATTATAAATAATATTTAATCACACATAAAATATGATACACACATACACAAACATTATATGTATATAAAAATTGTGTACGTTTTCGATGTAAAAACCGGATTATTATTTATACATAAATGTGACGCACACACTCGCGTTTTATAATTTTTAAAATAATTATGGAGTCCTTTACAATATAAAGTATAGTAGAAAACTGTATTGTATTTATAGGCACAAAATCTTATATTATTTTAATGTATACTTTTATATCATAGTATGAATTAATATAAATACTTGTATATCACATTTGTTTTTCAATTATGGAATACCCTGTTTACGCAAATATAGGCACCTAATTTTACAAGCTTAACTTGGGAGGTGCTTATATGTGCATATTTCAATAATTAAAAAAATGCTCATGGGATCCATTGAGTTTTCTGGAAGTTGGAGTTCTGATCACTAGAATTGATTTTTTTAAATGTATTATTCAAGCGCAACGACATAGAAGTGATACGAGTCACAATTTAGGTTCATTAAAAGAAGTATTTGAAGAGAAGTATTTAGCTAGACATTTGTTGTATTTTTATTTGTGCCCGAAAATTAGGGGGGTGCTTATTAGCGATAATACGGTATTTTATGTTATAAAAAATTGTAAAAAAAAAAAATCTATGCATAATTATGAATGTAAATGATATCACACACTGGTCTGATACCTTCAGGTTAATGGAGCACGAGAACGACGCCGACATAGACGAGCCGTACACGCCTCCTTCAGGGAATGTTCTCAGCTTAACACAAGTCCCCCAGTCTCCCACAGAAGCCTCGGAACGTAAGCCCCCCACCCTCATCCCCTCTTCTCTCCATCCATCTCAACCTCTCCCCGTCTCCACCACCAGCCACGGCGGAGGACATGCTGGAGGACGACCCCAAACATCCCATGACGGAGGAGGAGAGACGGGACCAAGTCAAACGGTTGGTGCATCTCCTGTTCCTCCACCGTTCCAGAAGACTCAGCATCGCTCTTCCTCTCGCAGCCTGGAGGAGCTGATGAGGGTGAGACAGGAGGAGCGGCGGGAGAGAGAGCGACAGGAGGAGGTGGAGCGAGAGAAGCAGCGGCGGAGACAGGGACAAGAGCTGCTGCAGGTCCGACAGAAGCTCCAGGACGACGAGATGAAGAAGCTGGCGGATCAGCGGCGGAAGGAGAAGATGGAGGACCGGATGGCCAAGTAAGAGCCCCTGTTCTGAAAATTCTTCCTTCAGCTCAGAATTTACTACACTGTTCCTAGCTAGCGCGTTAAAACACGTCAAAACTGAATACTAATATAAATAACTGCAAAATATTAAGTATCAAGTATCTTGTGTACTGTTATAAGTGTCCATGTTCATTTACTGCATTCATTAATTTATGTTTATTCATTGATCGAACGCTACAATGTCAAAAGTACAGGTAAGAATTTTTGTACAATCAAGTAGGAGTAGACCAAGACCAAGAATCCTACGACCGAGTAGGATTTTTTAACGCGCGTGTAGTAGAAAGAGGAAAGTAGAAAAATCTGAGCGGAGAACAGCTGAGCAGTGACGTATGTTCTAACGCGCAACGTGCAGTGTAGGAAATTCTGAGCTGTAGGAAGAATTTTCAGAACACAGCGTCGACGTCTCGCGTGTTCTCTCCGTCACCTGTCCTCTTTTCCAGGCAGCGGGTTAAAGACAAGATAGCTCGAGACCGAGAAGAAAGGGCACAGAAGGTACGGTGACATCACTGATGCGTGATTGGTCAGGGATGATGGACTGTGGTTGTCATTGGCAGTTTGGAGGAGGATCATCAGGCGCAGCTGTGTCTCCGCCCCCCGCTCAGCTCTCTCCTCAGGACCACCCCGGACCGCCTCCAGCCAAGAGAGACTACGATGACTGTCGCATACAGGTCTCCTCCTCCTCCTCGTCTCTCACACCCCTCAGTTATTCTTTCTTCAGTTCACTCACACACTCCATCGCTCCTTCTCTTTTCTTTCTCCCTCTCTCCATCGCTCACTCACTTTTTTCCCCTTTTCAGTCTCTCACAAAATTGTCTGTCTTCACTCTTTCTTTTTTTGTTCGTCTCTTTCTCACTCGCTTTCTTTCCTTCTCATTCACTCAACCGGATTCTTTCTTTCTTTTGCTTTTTTCCTTTTCTCCAGTGTTTCTCTCCAATTTGTCCGTCTTCACACTTTTATTTTGGCCATTGTCTATTCTCTCCTTCTGTTTTCATCACTCACACACTCATTTTCTTTCCTTCTCTCATCCACTCTGCCCAATTCTTTATTTCTCTTGCTTTTTTCCCTTTCTCCAGTCTTTCTCTCCAAATTGTCAGTTTTCACTTTCTTTTTTTTTGATCATTGTTTGTTTTTGTCTCTCACTCACTTGCTTTCTTTTCTTCTCTCATTCACTCTGCCGGTTTTCTTTCTTTTTACCTCTCCTGTCTCACAAACGAGCTGTCTTCACTTTTTAATCACTAAGTTTTTGGTGTTTTATCATCTCACTCCCTCACTTACTTTTATTCCGTCATTCTTTCTCTGCATGTTTTATTTCTTACTCACTCCTTTTCGCTCATTTCTTTTTCTTCAATGTGTCTCTTCATCTTTTTACTTGCCCTTTCCACATTTCTGTGTCTCTTTTCCTCTATAATGTTCCTTTATCTCGTCTCACCACCTGCTGTTCTTCCCCTCTTATTATTCACAACATCAAACTTATTTGCTTTAATGTCACTCATTTCTTTTTTTTATTAACTCTGCTATTTCTTCACTTAATTTATTTCTTTCTCCATCTCAAACTCATCCTTCTCTCATCACCTCACTCTTTTCTCTTATTTTCCCTATTTCTCATTTTCCTAACTATTCATCTCACCTCTCCTTTTCGCATACAATCTTCGCCTTTAAATCTCCATCTGTGTTTTATCACGTTCTCTTGGCAGGTGCGTCTTCTGGATGGTTCTACCTTGAGCACCGTGTTTAAGGCTCAGGAGCCTCTGGCCGCTGTGAGGGTCTACGTCCAGATGAACGGGGTGAACGGTCAGGACTTCAACCTCATCACGCCGTACCCCCGCCGCGTTTACACCGACCTCGACATGGAGAAGCCCCTGCGTGAGCTGGGTGAGAGAGCAGACGCCGAGGCCGCACTTCACCTTACACGCGCGAGTAAACCGTCCTTTACGTCTCAGGTTTGGTGCCTTCTGCCGTCCTCGTGGTGACCAAGAAATGAAGGGACGAGGCAGAGAAACCAGCGCTTCTTCCAGACGCTCGATCAAACTGCTTCCTCTCCAGAGACTGTTTGACTGCCAAACACTCACCACCTCAATACAAGCGAATACTGAAACATGGTTGTCACATTTTTACATCCTGGGAAAATAAATCCAACAATAAAGTTTGTCACACACACATTCGTTTGTCCTGTTCTCTGTTAGTGGAACAGAAAAAAATGAGGATAGCTGAAATGGAAATATTTGTTCATTTATTAAAATAATCAAATAAGACATTGGCAACACAGTATAAAAGAAACATACAGAACAAAATCAAATAAAAATGGGAAAGAAAAACTACAAAATATTCAGGGACACAGTGATGAATTCTGAAACAATTGGTACAGAGCATGGATGCGCATTTGTATTTACTGTATACACACAGTAGTATTTTACTAATTTAGCAAATTTTATGCTAAAAGTGTAATTTTGGCCTGTAATCTGCTCCTGTGTTGGAGATTTTGCGTTTCACAAATGCGTTTTTAATTCACAGGTTGGCTGCTGTCCCACAAACAAAAGCGAAAATACAAAACAAAATAAATAAAAGACAAGAGCGCGACAAGCATCAGGATGTTTCTCATGTCTCTTGCCTTTTTGTGTGTGTGTGTGTGTGTGTCGGGTCAGATCGTGTGTGTTTATTTAGTGAATATCTCAGCTGGGAGGGTAGTACTGACTGTACGAGTTCCACGGGTTCTGGTATGTTCCATAACCTCCATATGACGGCGGCGGCTGCTGCTGCGGAGACACGTGGGAGAAGATTCGGAATTAGAAGACGCGTTTAACATCAAGACTGGTTTATGAGCCTCACCTGGTACCAGTTCTCATAGCCCCCATATGTTGGAGGTGGCGTTGTCATTGGAACAGGTGGCATTGTGGGTGGGGCCGTGGGCGTGGTCTGTGGAGTCTCCGCAGTGACTTTGGGCTCATCGTCCAGCTTCACTGTTTTCTCTGCAGCAGTTGCAGCATCATCATCATCACTGCAATTCAAATTGGACCTTATTATGGACAGTAGATAAGTTTTAAATAAGGTGATAAGATGATTCAGATAAGGTGGTTCCATAAAATACAATCAGAGTATATTACTTGGTCTCACTCGTCTCTGCTTCTCGTTTTGTGCTGTGTTCCTTCAGCAGCTTCTGGTGCTCGTCGTACATGTTCAACACGCTAATAAAACAAGGTACAAACACAGAGTTAGAGAACCAAACGGATCATCTACAGCCATGGTCCCCAACCCCTGATGAAATGGTACAGATTGATCGAATCAGATTAGTGCTAAAAAAAAAAACGCAAATAATTCACATTTTCGTTGTTTTTTATTTTCGTCCGCAAAATTGGAATCGGAAATCTAATCTAATCTAATCAAAATCTAAATCAGAAGCATTTCTTCTTCAGGAACTTCAGCTTGCACATGCTCTTGTAGCAGCGAACAAATCAAAACAAAATCAGGAGCGCAACGTTTTTAAAAAAATAGGCAGCGGCTTGACTGTCCTTTTCCGAGACGTGGCTGGTTTGAGCTTATTCACTCACCGGGATATTCTCATGACAAAAAATCATTTTCTAATGTTTCTTGTGATGCCGCGAGACACTGGAGAAGAGATGCTTTTGATTTTGAGAACAAAACTGCAGCCTAATTTTTGTTTCTAAGCTGTAGAACTTTTATTTCAATCGAGGAAAAATAATCAAGTCTAATTTTAAAAAGGTGTCTATTACAATAAGTATTTGTATATACTATAACCACAAGTACACTGCCATCGTCATTGGTTCCAGTAAGTTCAAAAGCTTTTATTTTGAATGCATGTTTAAATACAAATAAAACTATTATATGTAAATTACTAAATTAAATGCTACAATCTGAACCCACCCCCCCTCTCCACAGAAAAAATTGTCAAACGTCAACTGGTCCGCAACGACAAAAAGGTTGGGAACCACTGACCATTGACCACAATTCCATTCGTACCCCTTAACTGTAGAACCGAAGTCTTCGGTGAACTGCAGTCCGCGCTGGGACAGGAGGATCTTGGTCTTGGAAGGAAGAGGAGCAGCGAGAGCTTTTGCCACACACTGCTGAACTCCTCCTCCTCCTCCATTCGTCTGCAGGTCATCAGACATCTCCAGCTCCAGAAGGTTCTGGTACAACCTGCCATTGTCCTGAAATGATCAAACATCAGAAAAACCAATAAGTGAGTTTGTAAACGTGTGTACAAATTGAGGACACATGAACAAACATCCTCACAGCGCCCCCTGTGTCAGGAAGAGAGTTTTGCACGTCTCACTTGTCAGTGAAATTCACTTGTGTATTTTTGCAAGAATTGCAATTAATATTCGATATAATTTGTATCTAATAAACAAAGAGTATCTTTAATCTAAAAGACTAGTTTAATAGTTTACCAGTTAATTGTTTGTGCAAATTTTCAATTGTACAGTACATCAATTACATCATGTGTATTTAGTAATGAATAATGAATTAAATTATTACCTTCTCTTATTTATAAGAGATTTATCTTTAAATAAAAAATAAAAAAGATGTTGAAAATTAGCATGTGCTGTTACAAATGTACAGTATTCAAAATAATAAACATAATAAAAACACTTCCTCACGGGACTGAGCACTATGGCTTCCTGTAGAACATCTCGCGCTCTGGCTGGGCTCTTGCACAGCTTGAAAAGAAAGCGTGCTAGCTTGATGGAGTAATACGCGTGAAGCGAGGGATCGTGTTTGCTCTTCTCCACACTTTCTGCTAGCAACGACTCCGCCGCCTCCATGCGACCGGCTCTCCTCTCCATCCCCACCCTCCTCAGACGCACCGCAGCCAGGCCTGGAACCCTGCTCTCCAGAGAATCAAGGACACGCTGCGCCTCTGACATGTTTCCTGTGGGGAAAAAAAAAGTGCTCGGTGAGAATACAGAAAAACAGATCAATATTTCTCATTTCAGAAAAATTTGATGTACAGTGGTGCCTCTACTTAAATTATTTTGTGCCAAGAGCAGGCGAAAATTTTGTAGAGACGCAATTAACATGTAAATGCCCTAATCCGTTCAAAGCCCCCCTAAATGTAGACAATTTTTTTTATGACTGAGAAATATGACAATTACAGAAATAATATTGGTAATTACAGTAACAAAAAACATGTTACATAACAAACCATTGAGAAAAAAAAATGAGAGACAAAATTTTCTCATAACTCGAAACTTTCGTTAGTAGAGACATTCATAAGTCGAGGTACTACTGTATGACTTGACAAGAACATATTTATCTTACCGTTTTTTTCCTCAAAAAAGGCCCACTGGAGGTGGATGGTGTGCTTGGATGGAAGATGGATCTCACAGGCTCTGTGAAACACATCACGTACCTCCTTCGGGCCCTTTGGCTCCAGGTAATGCACATACTAGGATAAACACGACATATTAACCAATGAGGACAATGCTGGTCAGAAAAAAAGCTCTTCAGCTTCTGACCCTCATGGTCACTCACTTTGTCCCAGAATTCCTCATACAGCGCACAGGCGATGAGGCAGCGCTCAAAGAGGAACACGACTCTCTTGTGTCCATCCACGTGGCGGTCCGTGACCGATGACTCGGCAGCCGCTGTCTGGGTCTGTGCAATCTCCCAGTCTAGATAGTCATGCCAGGCTTTCAGTTGAGCTTTGTCCAGCGGCTTCACATGGAAATATGGCCGCTTGATCTGCAAAAGTTCAGAATCCGTATTTCAGGTTGCTTCCTGCATAAGTTGTTACACAATTTAAGTCCCACAGGTTTTTTTAAAAAAAGAATGTTTAAAGGCAAAAGCGTGAATTACTCAGAAATCTTGATCAAAATGAAAGTAATTCAGTTTTAAGTGTCAATAAAAGGTTTACATATGTGAACTGGTGCTGTTTGTTCAAATTGTATCATCGACTGAATCATCGGAACCAGTCCATATTCATTTATTCATCAGTCAATCAGATCATTTTGAGGCTGGTCACATGACGTCATAAGCAAGAGGTTAAAGTGTTTGTGTGCATGCTGCTTTTAGATTAGTAATTAGTCATAAGTCACAGGCAAGATCTTTATAAAACTTGATCAAAATTTCAAAATCAAAGCAAAATTACTGTTTTAAGTCATTCCACAGCGGCTGGATCATCGGAACCGGTCCAAATCATTACTATATTCACCAGCCAATCAGATCAATTTAAGGCGGGTCCCATTTGTTGTTGTTTTTAATCTTTTCTACCCTGAGATTGTGAAAGCAGAGCAGAACCAAACAACTTGAACTCACCATGTCCTCAAAGTGGCTTCTCTTCTGAACTTCTGCCGCGTTTTGCTGGTAAACTTCTTCTCTGCGGGCCATCACAATCTCCTGCATCTTCTGCACTGCCTCTTCCTGTAATATACATGAATAAATGCACACATGTAAGAAGCATATGCTCGATAAGTGCAGGTTAAAGCTTGGTTACCGAGTCCTTGTCATCGTGTCGGGGCTCATCGTCACCTGGCGGTCCTTCAGCTTCCTCAGGATTCAGACTACTTTTCTCTTTTTTGGCCTTCGCTTGGATCTGTTCATACTCTGCCTTGACTTGGACGTACTCTTCAGCACACAGGATGTCCTGAGGCGAGTGCGAGGATAAGTGAGATTTCATTCTGAGAGAGAGAAAGATAAAGAGACCAAGAGCGTGAGACAGAACGACAACAAGATAATGAAAAAAGTGAGGACAAAAGAGAGCAAAAGGAACAAATCATAAAAGTGGCAGGAAGAAAAAAACAATAAGGAGAGAAAGAGAAGAAAAACAAAAAGGAGGAAACACAAAAAAGTGGGGAAAAAAAATAAAAGATGAAAAAGCAAGAAACAGAGAGTAGAAATAAGAGTGTGAAAGACAGAGAATCAGACAAAGAGAAAGACAGAATACAGAAATAAAAAATGAGGTAGTGTAGAAAAGAGCAACAATAAAGAGAGTGACACGTAACAAAAACAAAGAAAAGACAAAGACAATGGGGAAAAAGAAAAAAAGAGAAAGAAGATGCTGGACAACAAAGGGCCAGTGAGAAAGAACGAGAGAGAGAGGTAGTGAGAAAGAGAGCAGAATAAAAAGAAAAAGTAAGAGGATACAGACAAAGAGCAGAGAGTGAGAGAGGAAAAGAACATCACAAAAATAGGAGGGAAGAGAGATGGGAGAAGTGACATAGAAGGACATAGAAACAAAAATAGAGATAGAAATAGAAACAAAAACAGTGCGAACAAAGTGCGTGACGCCTGACATGGATGATGTGAAGAACAATCAGTGGGAGTGTGTGTGTGTGTGTGTCGTACTTCTCGTAGTGTGTGTCGTAGAGCTGCGTGGGGAGTGCAATCACGCTGTCATAGACCTCCGTCATGGCCTTCAGGTTTCCCTGCTCCTTCTCCCACTCGCCGTACAGATCCCACAGCCGGTCCGAGTGGAAGTCCATTCCTGCGGTAGCCACGGCCTTCTGGAACGCACTGCAGAGAGAGAGAGAGAGAGAGAGAGAGAGAGAGACTCATCAGCCACGTCACACAGCACTTCTAGTCTGGCTATCTATCCGTCAATCTATCTGCCTATCTTTCTATGTCTGTGTGCCTGAGCATCCGTCTGTCTGTCTGTTTATTTATTTGCTTATGACTCTTTCTATCTATCTTTCTATCTCTGTCTATCTGCCTGTCCACTTGTCCGTCCATCAATCTATCTACCTGCCTATTGGTCTTTCTATCTATCCGTCTATCTTACTATCTCTGTCCGTCTGTCCATCCATCCAACCATCTGTCTATCGATCTTTCTATCTCTGTCTGTCTGTCTTACTATCTTTCTATCTGTTTGTCTGTCCGTCCGTCCGTCCAAATCTATCCATCCATCCATCTATCTATCCATTTTCTATGTCTGTCTCTCCGTCCATCCATCTGTCCTTCTTTCTATCGATTTTTTCCATATATCTGTCTGTCTGTCTGTCTGTCTGTCTGTCAACAATATAGATATGATTGTCCATCTAATCATCCATCAACTCTTATCTTATGTTTAATATAACAGGAGGAGACCTGCGGATGTGCTCCACAGACTCGGGCAGGTTCATGTTGAGTGTTCCCAGCAGCAGGTTGATGTAATGGATCCAGAGGTCGACGCTCAGAGGAATGGCCTTCAATCCACGTTCACAGACCTGTCGTGAGCAGCAGAACAAAAGCAAGGATGGGAAATAGTGTAGTGGAATAATTAGAAAATGCGGTTTCTTTACTTTGCATTTATTATTTATATATCTTAAAACAAGTGTTCTACTCAAGGACACTTCAGTTGTGGAACCTACTGGTTTGGATTCGAACCTACAACCTTGTGGTGACTAGACTAAAATTCTCATGTTAATTTGTACGGCACCAAGGAAGTTTAACGATGGTGCAAAGTATGATACAAAATATATATATAAAAAAAACACCCTAATTGTTTTTTAAATGGAAAAATGATAAACACCAGAGAAACTAAATCAGCTTTACCTCTGTCTTTCTGTGCATAATAAAAGTCCTCAGTGTTTGACGCTCTGACGTAAACACGCTTTAAAAAGAAAGTTCAGGTGTTTTAACTAAATTGTTACCTGCTTAACCTGTCCATAATAAATACATAAATAGTCGAATCTAACCTTTTTTTTTTTTTTTTTTTTTTTTTTTTTTTGCATTTTTCAGGATAAACTAGTTTAACTTTAACAATACGTTTTTCCTGAAATGTATACTGATAAATCTTTTTCTCATATGGAACAGAGCAAAGGAATTTTGATATTAGAACAACCGTCCTGAATCTGAGACGACCTTCAGGCGTCTCTAAAGGTCAAATGTAAAGGAAATACCCCTACCAGAGTTTGCTCTAGATGTTTCTGGAGGTTAGATCTTGGGATATTTTACCTCCCTGGCCTTGTCGTGGTAGCCAGCTCGCCTCTCAATATCTACAAACTTCTTCCAGTAGCCGTAGCACAGTGGAAACCGCTCCAGAAACGCAATCAGGGCTAGACGACATGACTCGACGTGATCCTTTAAAAAAAAAAAAAAACAAGCGCAAGAAAACTAAGAACACTGAGAAGAACGGGAATTTTGATTGATTATTTTGTTTATTGCCATTTCATTGCTTCAGAGGCCATTTCATGGCATATACAATTTTAAATTATGTACAAAAAAGCATACAAGATTGTATCATGCAAAGTAAAAATTCATATAAAACATTTCCGTAAAAATATTGAGAAGAACAGGAACGTGGCCTGTTGGCTGGGACGCTCACCTCTTGTTCACAGTACTGCAGGAGGTCAATCCAGCTGTTGAAGTCTGAAGGTTCCTCAGCGGCCAGTTTCCAAAGCCTGGTGAAGTCTGGAGGAAGGTCCTGCTCGTGCTCTTCATCCGCTGTTGTGTAGGAGGCCTCGGCTTCATCACCGACATCTTCCTCGGGTTTCAGAGGCGAACCTTCTGCAGCATCCACCAATCCTGAAATTCACACATGCGTTTGTAAAGATTTCTACTAGATAAGAAATGTCGATTATAACTCAAATAATAAATGTCCAAGTCCATGACGAAAAACGTATAAAATAATAAAACACTTGAATAAAATTATATTAGAAAAAACTATACACTATAAAATAATAGAATTCCCCTCACGAACTGAACATACACATGTTTACATTTAGTGTGCGTGTACTATGTAAGTGAGTGATTTGCAACAATACAATTATGAAGGCACACAAACACGGATGTATTGAATACAAATAAATGTTTTAACCATCAATTGTTTAGTCTGGTAATGGATTCAAGCGCGAATTTCAGAATAGTTTTAGTTTCAAACAACAGCTCGAGCAGAGTTTGTATTGTGAAATCGCGCTCTCGCATGATGCCGTTCTTAAATTAACATGGGGGACATTTACGTTACGCACGCATGCTAAAAAACAACATGTATGAAATTTTATTTAAAAATAAAAAGACCAAACCTGCAGGGCTGTTGCTCAGACTCTCTGAGCTTTCCGCCATTACGCCCGAAATAACAATGACGTATTAACTATGCGACGCGTCGCCTGTTCCGACTGCACAGTCGTGATTAGCAGACAAGAAAGTAATTCGTTCAAATGTTTGTATGCACAGTAAAACAGTGATTTCTTGTTTCCCGCAAGTAATATAAGTTTAGTAATAAAAGACCGGCTAGTTCAAAACATTAGTTTCACCTATTTTTAAGCATTGTTGCAAAAAACACTGCAATTCAATAGTGTACTCTAGATTTATGACTTCATAAAACAGATTCGTGTGAAACGAGGGAGAAAAAAAATACAGACTACGTGCATGAAAATATTCAAAAAACAAAATGTGAATTACTTAGGGATATTAACAAATACGCAACGATTAAGTCAATGTACTTTGAATGTATACGTAAATATTATATGTATATTTAATAATATTAAATCATTAAAACATGACAACCAACTGTTAATATGATGAGTACTGTTTCAAATACGGTATGCCACATTAAGATACTAGTTCAGAAAAAAGTAACTGGACACACAGGTGGGAATGTACGATTAATCTTTATTATCATCATCATCATCATCTCACTGGAATATTAATTAAAACTCATTAGACATTCAGAGCTCTCAGGGTCCCCTTCAAATAAGCCAAAAAAAAAAAAAAAAGAGAGAAAGAAATGAACCAAAAACATGCAGGAATGTACAGCAGAATGTTTAACAAAACAAAAACAATCCCATCTGACTATTTCAGGCAGGAACAAGTGCTGGACGGTCGAGGGAAAATAAAAAAAACTGAAATTAAATGCTTCTTGTTTTCTCAAAAATGTTCCAATAATCCAAAGCAGAGTCTTACCTTCAGATGAGCAAACAGTGATTACAGTAATCTACAGACTGAAAGTGGATCAGTGATGACCAGTCTGAGTTTAATGTCCAATCTGGAGCATCTTAGAACCTCAGATGCCAATAGACTCAGTCCATCCCATTCATCTAGTCTACTGTGAGGAAACTAATCTGGAAACGCTCCATGATAACTCAAATGACTTCAACTACGTTTCACATGGAATTAAAAGCAAAGCTGTTGTGGAACGAGACATTACTACATTAAAATGTGCAAGCGACTACTTTCAGACCCTGCTAATCAACCTTATTCCGATCATTGTGTCGTCAGACCAGTACAATCGATGTGCACTCGATGGACTTGTGAAATCATGGTCAATATAATTCCTCATTTTGGGCATTTTGCTTCACCAATTTCCAAGGCTGTGTGTGTGTGTGTGTGTGTGTGTGTGTGTGTGTGTGTGAAACCATGCGGACCGCCAACTACAGCAGATGCAGGGTCCAGTCGGCACCGACATTCATCCCAGGTTTACGAATGGTTACGACAGACATGGAGGCGTTAAACTCGAAATCCAGGGATGTTTCTTTGCCTGTTGTGAGAATGTAGAAGCGTCAGAGTCATTTCAGACTGCAATAGTTGCAGGCCAGCAGATCAGATTGAGAGAATAATGATCAACCTTACCGTCCATTTTCAGAAGAACCTTCCTGGGCTTGCTGGCTCCCACGATAAGAACTCTCTCAATCCAAGATGGGGTTGAGAAGCTGCAGTCTGAGCAGAGACTCCTGCAGGAATGAAGACATTGACTGATTGTTCCTATACTTTGTACAATCATAGAAACTAATGCCAAAAAAAAACAAAAAAAAAACTTTAAACAATAAATTAAGCTTCCAGAAGAAAAACTACAACGTCCTTTCATGTGTCTGGACGACAGCATTTTTCAAATTAATACAGTCGACTCTGCTTAGTTGGGCCACTGGTTAATCGTGGCAGCCGCTTTATTGGGCCTAAACTTCAGGGCAGATGAAAAAAAAAAAAAAAAAATCGAGGAGAGACGGTGTAATAGAAATTCTCTCCATCAGGTAAACGCGTCAGGGGCAGATTGCACAAATATTTCAATGCTCAAATTTACATTGCTCAGCTTTCATTTCATAAATTGCACCTTCATAGGAAATGGTAGTTCTGTGCCGCATGTTTTATTTGGGAAAAATAAAAATGTAATAATATTTTAATGTTGCTTCTCGTCTTATTTCGCCTAATAATGGAAAAACTGAGTGATAGGGAGGGGCAGTGTTGCTTTATCGGGGCAGCCGCTAAAAATGGGCCAAAACGGTCCTGTCCTGTTGTGGCCCGATTAAGCAGTCGACTGATTACTTTTAACTAGCAGATACTTTGCTCAGACTAATGGTTCTCGGAGTTTAAATGTAAGAATTAACAATATTTAGAGATGTAAGAAGCATTTTTGCAGCGGAATTGGCTCAATTAAAATGAATTTATAGGTCTTCAATTTATAATCCTCATAAACTATGAATTATGCTACTGTGTGTAAAACACATTTTACAAGACAAAGTGTTCAAGAATGTGTAGTTTGC
>MU204250.1:9669810-9680538 GCA_017309775.1 Paedocypris sp. Pulau Singkep | reverse complement strand
TATATATATATATTCTTTATTTATTTAATTTTTTGCCCTCATAGTTCTTTGACATATTTTGTACAATAAATATGCTCAAATCTAAAGTGAGAGATTTTTGAATGTGGGCATTACTTGATTTTAAAATAATTGAAGGAAACACACATGTCATATTATTATTTATTGAACATCAACAACAAACTAAAACACAGTCAAATAATCCCTTTGTTTATCAAAAGAAGTCAAAATTAATAACTTGCACAGTTGGGAAGAGATTATTTTAAATATTTTATTATTTATATGGAAAATGAACAGTTCTAAATAAATCTAAATTCTAAACATCTTCTAAATAAAATTTGTCTTGTTTATTATAAGATATAGTTTATAATAATATATGTCCTGTGCATTTCTTGCATCTCCTGTAAACATTTTAATATACAATGTATCATCTCACTTACATCCTATCAACGTAAACAACAGATTGTCGTAATGAAAACTCTGTTAAACACTGTTGCAGGAGGTGATCTTAGTGATCGTATCATTTCACTATATAAAAATGAATATACTCGCCAGTTCTTACTCAGAAGCGCGAGCGCGTGTTTAACAATTTCATGTTTCTACTCGGACTAAAAAGACGCTTTTTTGATTAATCGCCCAGCCCTACGTCCGGCATTGAGATGATCTGGAAGAACCAAACCTTGTTGTTGTCATTGATGAGCTGGAGGGTCAGTCTGGAGTCGCTGAGCTCTAAAGTGTCCAGCAGTGCCCTGTAGGTGGACTGGCCCGGCTTGAGCGCTCGCTGACGTCTGCGGGTCAACACGGAAGAGTTGCGCATTCAGAGATGTCGTAATGTGACCTGTGCCCGTGTCGCTCAGTCACACTTCCTGACAACTTACTTGCAGAACGCACTCTGGTCACAGGTTTTGAAGTTTCCCCGGTCCACAGCAACAACGCAGCTGAAGACCAGCGACGCCAAAAGCACAAATAGCAGCCCCATCCTGAAAACAGTCAGAAAAACAGAGGATAAAAACGAGAGAATGAAAGAATAGAAAGAACGAGTGAGATCGACATAAATTGAAAAACTGCATAAAACACACACGTTCTAAACGGGACAACGATCCAGTTTATTCCGTAACAAATAATCCAGATTATAATTTCAAAAGTAACGCTAGCTGGATGTTTTCCGGAACGAGTATTCGCTAGGTTTTCCCGTAACGCGTTTTTTTTTGCAACGTATTGCGGTTTAAACTACATTGGTTTAAATGTAATGACATCCGCAAAACCCTTCGAGGCTTTACGCGTAACCAGTGTCAGGACGGATCTAACGTTTGTAATCTCAATCCGCCCCATCGTTTGTTTGCCCTAAATCCAATTAGAGCACGATCTGACAACGACAGAATCTCCGACAATGTGGCAACGTAATTTCAGATTTGCGCCAAACACACAAACACGCAAAAAAAGTATCGGAATAATTTAAACATGACTCGTCACATCGGCAGGCGGCAGCTCAGACACGTTCTGCCCTGTCATTTCGGATTTATGACGCCGGGGCTGCAGACACACGGGTAGTGGACGCGCTGACCATTTCTCGATTAAACTGAAATAAACCCGAACGACGACGCAAACATTATAATGGCAAAAATTGCAGCCAGAACTCTTTGTTTCACCTTTCAATGGAGATCGCCGCCATCTTGGAAAATCGGAGTTAAGCCCCGCCCTCCGGAGGCTGATTAATTCGGTTAGTTTAGTGTGTTTGCTGCGCTTCTATTGGGTAATGAAGAAGTCACGTGACCTCCGTAACGGATTTGTCGCGTGAGCTCGCGTGCACGAGATTAACCGTAATTTACGTCTAGCCGTGGATACACAATCGTTAACGTGTGTATAAATAAACGTGTTTTTTTATTCGCGATTGAGTTGAAAATGAACGAAAAACGTTTTAAATAATTGTTTTAATCATTTTGAATTCCAGAAAAATGAAACAATGCTTTATTACTATTATTAGTAGTATTGAACACTTAATATTTAAATCAATCGAGTCATTTGATAAACTTTAAATTCATTAGTCGCAAACTTCTCGACACTGCACCATGTCCAAGACTTCATAAATTCACATTTGTGACCAGTAAACCTGAATCTTTACTTAAGTTTCAAACCTCTGCATATGAGAACAAAAAAAGTTCACTTAATAAACCGTTGTTATTTTAAGAGAAAAAAAACTGTATGACTCAATCCTAAATTATGTGTTATTTTTATTTAAAAAATATTTTTGAGGTGGGGAAATTGTACATAAACTGCAACGTAACAGACTTTTTTCTACGTCCTTCACAAACTTTTTTTGAGTGTGAAAACTCAAATTTTTCTGAGTTATTAAAAAATAGTTGTGATGTCATAGTAGAAGTAGAAATTCATCTGAAAAAGAAAACAATTCACTTAAAAAAAAAAGTCCTCACTTTTGTGCTCATGCAAATGTTTGAACTCTCATTATTATTATTAAGCATCATAGCAGTAAACATTACTTAAAACATTTCAAAATTTCATGAACATCTTTTTATGAGTTATTTTTCCTCAGTGGTCACAGACTAGGCCAAAAAAAATTCCCTGTTCGAAGGTCAACGAAACCAAAAGCTTCAGCACATAATAAACACGCTCACACACTCTGATTCTCGTGCGGCGCTAAACCTGAAACCTCCAGTAAAGGTGTCCGAGCCGGTCGATGTTCTTATGAAGAACGCTGTGGATTGGCGCGATGTAGCGCGCCACGTCACCGTCCCGGGAAAAGTCCCGTGAGAAAAGCCCCTGATCGGCACTAAAGGTGAACTTCTGCGGCATGGGGCTGTTCCCCCTCATGTACTCCCACACGTCCAGCAGCAGCAGCCGCACTTCAAACGGAGACAGGTGCGGAAACACTTCGTGGATGTTGCTGAGCACGGGCGGCAGGAGCTGACCTTCACCCATGCAGGACACCAGCGAGCAGGAAGCCTGGAGGTGCCAGGGCGAGTCCGACACGGTGGGCTCCCGCGACGCCTCCCAGTGCGCCAGCAGCGTAGCCAGCAGCCCCCGCAGGACCACCGAGCAGTAGCAGAGCGCGGGCCGACCGGCCGCCACCACCCGCAGCAGGTGGAAGAGCACGGGGTTGCCCTCGAAGCTCCGGCGGATGTGCAGATCTCGCTCCACGGTGGTCTTAGAGTGCTCCTCGGGGGGCCACGCCAGCTCACCGTTGGCCACATCGGGGCAGATATTCTCCACCAGGGTGACGGCGAGGACCTTGGCCGCCTCTGCGTTCACAGGAGGGAAGTCTCCGGCGGCTCCACTGGAGGCACAGCAGCGCACGAAGACCCCCAGCAGCGTCTGCACGTTGCGGCTGATGGTTTGGGGGTCGGGGTCGGAGGGCACGCGAGGAGGCTTCAGGCCCTTCCCGATCACGCCGGCGTGGAACACAGACCACACGTTGCCGGAGAAGTTCACCGAGGAGCCGAACCTGCAGTTGGTGCTGAGGAGTGAGAGGCCGACGTCGGGGGCGAGGCTGGGCTGGGGCGGGTCATCGTCGGGGCTTTCCTGCGGGCCGCCCAACAGCCTGCGGTTGCCCTTGTGCAGCGCCGCCTCCACCAGCTGCTGCAGCACCGCCTTCAGGGTCAGGCTGGAGAAGGCCGCCAGCCGCGCCAGGAGCTGCTCCGAGCACCGCACCTCCTCCTGCTCCGGATCGGGTCGTCTCAGCGAGAGGAAGAGGTGCGACACGGCCGCCCGGCAGAGGCGGAGCAGGTGGGCGGGGCAGCAGGCGCGGGGGAAGGGGCTGCACGACAGCAGACGCACGGCGGCGCGGGAAACCTCCGGGTCTGTGTGGAGCAGCAGCGGGCAGAAGTCTTGCAGGTGATTGGCTACGGCGGCTCTGACCTGCGCGGGCATGGTGGCCCGGTCCTCGTCGCTCCGCACCGCCGCCGCCAGGTTGTTCAGGAGCTGTGCCAGCTGGCAGGCGTCGAGCATCTGGGTCTGGATCTGGGCGACGCAGCGGGCCACGGCGCAGGGCAGCAGGCCGGACAGAGAGGAGGACAGCGGGCTGTAGAGCTGCGAGGCCAGGGCGAGCTCCTCCGGGCTGCGGGCCTGGGTGAAGAGGTGGCACAGAGCCTGGGTGGCCACGCTGGCGCCGCCGTAGACGGACAGCAGGTAGAGTAGCTGGTGCAGCCACAGGTGCCGCTTCCGCTCCAGACGCAGCGACTCGGCACACAGATCCCCGATGTGGCCCTGCAGCTCCTCCAGAAACGGAATGACTTTGGGCATGGGGATGGCGGCACAGTCCTCAGCTTCCGGTCGGTTGTGGACCAGCTTGTGCAGGTGCAGCAGGAGCGTCTGGAGCAGGCGGTCGCAGGCTTCTCGGACGCTGTCGTGTGAGGAGGGCGTGGGCCCGGAGATGATGACGGAGGGTGGCGTGGCGGTGTCGGACAGGAACTTCAGGACTCTGGCGCCGCCCGATGGGCTCTGGCTGATGAGGTGCACGGCCAGGCTCAGCATGTTCTCCAGCTCGTCCCTGGGCAGGGCCTGCAGCTGGGCCTGGAGTTGGACCAGCACCGGCGGTCTGAGGAAGTCCACCAGCTCTGCGGACACGGCGCCCAGCAGGGTCGGGGAAAGCGCCACCAGCTGGAGCAGGAACGGCACGGTGGCTCTGCGCAGCTGAGGAGAGCTTTCCCACCCGCCTGCACTCGACACGTGAGGATGAGGAGACAAGCTGTCCTGAAACATCTGGAGAAGCTCTTTCTTGATGCTGTCGGAGTGTCTAGACGCCAGGTGGCCGAGGATCCCGACGACAGAGCCGATCTTGGGCACCCGACTGCTCTTGTCCAAGCTCTGCTTCTCAGAGGAGGAACATCCATGCACCTGGAAGTCCTTCAGGCCGCACGCCAGCACCCTGCTGATGATGGTGCCGGGAAACACCGATCCGATGTGAGCCACCACCCAGTCGAAATGAGGAGAGTGTTGGACGGAGGTGTCCAGCAAGGCGTCCACGCAGGCGTCGGGACACCAGGCCAACATGGCGGCCAGACACTGGGAGTAGCATTCCATCAGAGAGCGGGTGGCTGCGCACGACATCCACAGCTGCAGGAGCTCGTTCAGACTGGACGAGAGGGGCGCGGCCCGGCGTCCTGCGTGCTTGCTGCTCAGCTGACCGAGGAGATCCACTGCCCATGCCGACACCACCGGAGCCCAGGCTTTGGGACAGAGCTTGATGAACTCGGCGAGGACCACGTGGACTTCCTTGATCACATCCTCCAGGTTGGATAAGCTGCTGCTGTTTCCTCCACCGGAACCGCAGCTCTCCAGTTCTCCTTCGGCCTCCAGGTCTTGAAGGAACATGGCGACATACTCGTCGTACACTCCCCTCAGGTGCTCCAGGACGGCCCCGCGACAGGCAGGAACAGTCCGGAGGAGGCGCACCGCACAGCGCGCATGCTCTCGCACGCTGAGCTTCTGCCCCTGGGCCTGGTCAATGCCGCTGATGAAGGCCTTGATTTCTAATGCCAGATCTTGAGAACTGTTAGGAGACAAGAACAATTGTCATTTATATATTTATATAACAAAATTGAAGTTTTGACCATATGGCATCCAAAAAAGACAAAATGGTTTAACAATTATAAGGCAGCCATTTCTAAACATTTTTTTAGGACTTGAAGTGTGACTAATAGTCTGTAATGTCAGGATTATGAATATTATGAATATTATCTATAATGTAATCTAGTCAAAACTATTTTACATTCATTGGAGCTTCGACTCCAGCTAAGCGCTAAGGAAAACAAGTGTCAATACAGCAGGTTCGCTTTATATGAAATTATGAATAAATTATAATATATTATTTAAATTATTTTATGAAAAACTATATTTTTTTGACAGGCTGTGCAACTAAAACTAAAAAGAAAAAAAGTAAAAAACTAAAGGATAATCAAAATGATCTAAAAGCCTCTCAAACATAGATACGTAGATGCATCTTAATCAGTCAACCTGTCTTACTTTATTATATTTAAGAAGTTTCATAAAAACACTTAAAATAGTCTGAATTGTATAGATTTGGATTTTCAACATTAAGTTAAACCTAAAAAATTGTTACATTTTTTAATACTTTTTTTACATTTAGTTCGACTTTTCATAAAAGTTATTGGAATAAAAATGTGAATTACACCGGTAATAGAAAGACAAACGGATCCTGACATGTTTAGCGAACTATACAGCATGCAAATACATTAAAATAAATCATATCTACGTACGAGACAAATAAACATTCTTCTTATGTTCATTAAATTGAGAAGTAATAATAATTATTATTATTTTATTCACTATTAACCTAGTGTTTGTGTGGCTCACCTGTGACTGTTTGGAGTGTGGATGTGTGCCGCAACGTTTCCCTCAAACATGGCAGACATGATTCAAAACGAACTTGCGATCAAATCCCTTCGTGCAAATGCTATCGTGCGCATCAGACTTCAATACTTCAATACTTCAATATTCCCTGGAGCGGGAAAGTGTTTTTTGACATTTAATTGTTAGAGTTGAATTCCACATCCCATGGAACAGACAGCGGAAGCTGCGCGACTGTTTCGTTTGGGTCGGAGTTTTGTCGCCCTCTCTAGTTTCGGAGTGCGACTGCACTATTTGCTGGAGTTGATTCTCGGTACCTCAATTTGGACGTTCTTCTAGTCCGTGGCACTAATGCAGACCACATCCAAAAAGAGAAGAAGCATCGTACAACAGCATAAGGCGGAAGAAAATACAAAATATATACAAACAAATCTATAAACAGACGTAAATACATAGCGAAGAGGACAAAATAAGCATGTCGTTTGGACACATCACCTCAACGAGCTAGTTTTTGTATTTTATTCATAATTTTTTTTTTTTTTTTTTTTTTGAGACAAGTAATTGCTTACTTGTTTATCCTGTGTGGCATCCCCTCCCTCTACCCCTCATGTTTAAATGCTGAACGATTTTGAAAAACATTTTAGTACATGTGGTACATTCGTATAACGAATATGTGAACTTTGAATTTGATTCTTGAAAGTCACGTGACGCGTTCAAAGATTCTGAGACATTTTGAGCCACCCGACCCGCAATATTTGCCTGAAACAAAAGGTAATCAAAGTGTACTGTTTTGCACTTACATTAACATTTGTGTTATAATACATATATACTTATATTTATTTATGAAAACAAATAGTTTAATTACTTGAAGACCGCAAAGTTTAAAACGCTTATTTTCTTACCCATCGTCATTCACTTTTTTGACCAATGAGATCCTTAGATCTACCAGCGCTTGAACTCTGAGCTCTCTTATTGGTCGTAATTCCGTCAGCTGGTTTTTTTTTTTTTTTTGCTCTATTTTTGTTATTCAGAGAGACAGTCACGCGCGTCATCGCAGCGCTGAAAGTTCCGACGGTCCGAGCTGTGGAAATAATTTTAAGGTCAACGTGATGTCGAGTTGTTTGGCTTGTCGTTTTCCCACGTTTGCTTCTTGGTCATAGTTTTCAAGACGATACCAGTCATTTTCATAAATAGGATGCAGCTTTCGTAATTTAACGATAACAATTTTGTCTAGTTGATTTGTTCGTCGATTCTTTTGTTCTTCACGTTTAATTCGATTATTAAAATGCACAAACAAATGCATATTTGACATATTAAGACAGTTTGGGGTCATAATATTTTTCAGGATTTATCACCGAAAACGGATGAAATTAATTTAGTGCCTCGACATGGCACCCAGTAAGGTAAGCTTGTTTTCATCCCCGACAATTATATAATAAATTATTTATAAAATGAACATTAAACATATGTAGAAGTACTGTATGCAAAAAATGTTTGGAAACCAAACGCAGGTTTTGTTGTGTTTTGTAACCAAAGAACAGACAAGGACTGAATTACACATATACTTTTTCTTTTAATCTCAAGTATAAGTTGGATGGTTTGTTGATGTTTTTATATCAGTGGCTTATTTTGCATTTTGTTCATCTTGTTATTGATTTATTGTTATTTAATAACAACTGTTCTTTAGTTAATCTTTACATTATATAACTGTACCAATTTTTTTTTCTCTTTCTTGTCCAGTTCAGAATAGACAAAAAAAGTTAAGCTTTTAATAAGAAAGGGAGGCAGAATCACGTTGACTTCCAATATAAAAAATGAAATGGATATCAACCATAAAAGCCTCTGAGGCAAACTCTCGTATGTACGTATGTGTGTGAAGGTCTTCATGTGCTTCTATTGTTCTTCAGTATGAGCAGAAGCCAGAGCCTGGAGACCTGATTGAAATCTTCCGCGGCACTTACCAGCACTGGGCCCTTTACATCGGGAATGGTTATGTCATTCATCTGGCTCCACCCTGTGAGTCACCGCTCATCAGATCTTCACATTCCTTCTTTTGCATCAATCTTTGCATGACCTGTTTAACCTTCTTTTCTCTCACGGTAGCTGAAGTTGCCAACGCCGGCTTCTCCAGCATGATGTCCGTGACGTGTGATAAAGCCAGAGTGAAGAAAGAAGAGCTGTGGGAAGTCGTCGGCTCGGATGAATACCGCATCAACAATCTCCTGGACGATGAATACGAACCTCGTTCAATCCAGGAAATTCTCAGAGAGGTTCGCAGATTTTTGGGACGAGAACTTCCGTATTGTGTGTTCAGCCAAAACTGTGAGCACTTTGTGACGGAGCTGAGATACGGAGCACCACAGTCTCGTCAGGTAAAGATGGAGAGTTGTGTGTCTGTCTTTGTGTATAATGAAGGACCTGGTGGTTGTTCTCGTAGGTGCGGAAGGCCGTGGAGGTTGGTGTTGCGGTTGGTGCTTTCGCAGCCATCGGCTTTGGGCTTCTTGCCGTCGCCGGGGCTTTTCTTGGATCCAAGGAGAAGAAGCAGAAAGACTGGCAGTGAAGAACAGAAAGTGAAGGCTTAACAGTGTTTAACCATGTAGAGGTGATTTAGAATCTCTTACAAAGCACAAAATGGCTAAAATCATTAGTAGAGTTTTGATAACTATTGTCTTAAATCATACTAATCGATGTTTTACGAAATCAAGCTTTGAAACATGATATTCCAAAAGAAGGGGGGGAAAAGGGAACTAAATATTTTCTTAAAAGATTCCTAAAAACCTCTATTTTTGTGCCAATAAAGTTTGTGAATCTAAAATGTTTTTTTTTAAACAAAATGTGAAATGTGAATGATTTATACCTCTTTACCTTTATACTTTTTATGTTTTACTTCTGTTCTGTTTCCATTTCTAAGGAATAACTCTTCCTTTGACCAAATGGTTTGTTCTCTGCGTGAACTAGTGAGCTCTTGTTGACAACTGAGAAGCCACCCGGCTATAATGACAATAGTTGTAAAACAAGAATGCCTTTCAACTGTGAATCTCCAAACCCTAAATCCCTTTGTCTTGCACATCTGACTGCTCCCTCGTCATTGGAGGATCATTGTTACATCCCACTGTTTGTATCTGTCTATAAATTTATAAGTGAAACTGAAACCTAGTGACTTCAGCGATGTTACGCGACTGCTGCTGAGATTAAATTCATTTGTTACATGCTTTAATCTCCTGCCTCCGTAACGTCGCTCCGGCCGCCTTGAGAAAGCTGTTATACGAACAGAGAGAGAGGAATAAACCGATCAAAGTATAATAATTCAAAAAGCCTCCAAAATATTAATAACCTAACAGACAAAATTTGAATGAGAAAGTTAATTCAACTCGACAGCGCAGGTCAAAATGTGAATGTAATTTCACAATCAAAATGGCAAAATTCTTGATGGACTGATAAACGGACGAGTACAAATCTATCATCAGGACTGGTAGAAATGGCAGAAAGCTTCCTTCAACACACCTACATACATTTTCTTTCCCTCCGCCTTAAGGTGCCAATAGATGTTTTAAACATTTGTCACTTGTCATAATTTATGTCACATTTAGATTTAGATGTGTTTTTCACAAAAATTTTTTAAGATAAATGTATATAATTTTTTTCGAGTTTTATTTTAAATCATAGTAGTGAACTTTACAAGGAAATCAGTGAATTTTTATTGTCCTTTCAGTGAAAAAATAAAATGAATGCAAAAAAATCAAATAATAAAAATAAATAGTAAATCAGATTTAATGGGGACAATGTAATCCAAATAAACCAATGTTATAAATGTCTACCGAAAATATTTAAATGATTTCTGGCTTGAGCCGAATTCAGGCCGAATGCCAATTTTAGGTGATATTCGGTTTCAAAAATGCAGTTTATGAAATGAAATTGGTTCTGTGTTCTTTACATAACAGGATGTGTTGAGAGAAGTGAAAGCGAAAGAAATGTGGTTCAGACCTGCTGGCCAGGGTGTGACTTTTGTGAGAGTGAGTTATTACTTTGACAACATTTGCATTTTTGTGTCAAAATCTTCTGTCTCGAAATGGCGCCCAGTAAGGTAAGCTTGTTTTAAATTGAAATGTATATATAAAAATAACTATATAATTTACAATGAAACGCCAAGATAATGAAGTACGTTCTGTACATTTTGCAGCATCATTGGTTAAAGAGAATATGAAGTATTTATGGTTTGCTGATATCTATTATATACACACAGAATGCTTTTTAGATTTAAATGTCTTATTTTGCATTTTGCTTTCAGCATGTTATTTATGTACAGTTCTTTAGTTATTCTTTACGTTTTCTTCCTATCGTTTCATGTTTTTAATTCTCTGTATGTCGGGTTCAGAAAAGACAAAAAAGTTAAACTTTTAAAAAGAA